>JAVIAB010000047.1:37018375-38218375 GCA_032433765.1 Megaustenia siamemsis
GGGGAACTTCCGAGGCGATAAAGGAATAAATAGAACAAAGAATATGGTGTTGCACTCGGAAAATTGACAGCCAAACAACAATAGAAAAAAAACGAAGAACAATATATGGTCCGAAGTGGATCGAACCCGTACTCAGTGGCACCGCGCCTTGCCACGAGAAGCCGAACGCTTGGTACCTGCCACGCAGCCAACTAAAAATTGGCTATTGCAGTAGTGTCTTCCACGAAAGGCGATCTCAATGACTATAGCATAGGGTAACGATCACAGCCCGAAATAAATTTGTATATTTGTACTTTCCTATTAATGCAAGTATCTCCCAGTAGGGCTGAATACTTGTGTTGTAGACACCATTTATTGGACGAAACAGCACGAATAGTAGTCCCAGTGGTTATATACTGGGTACAATAATAATACATAAATATTATTATATGGGGGAACTTCCGAGGCGATAATAGGGAATAATAAACAAAGAAGTATGTGTTAGCACTCGGAAAAATGACAGACAACACAATAGAAAAAAAACGAAGAACATATATGGTCCGAAGTGGGATCGACCCGTACTCAGTGCACCGCGCCTTGCCACGAGAAGCCGACGCGCTTGGTACACTGCCACGCAGCCAACTAAAAAATTGGCTATTGCAGTAGTGTCTTCCACGAAAGGCGATCTCAATGACTATAGCATAGGGTAACGATCACAGACCGGAAATAAATTGTATATTTGTACTTTCCTATTAATGCAAGTATCTCCCAGTAGGGCTGATACTTGTGTTGTAGACAAACATTTATTGGACGAAACAGCACGAATAGTATTCCCAGTTTTATATACTGGGTACAATATAATACATAATATTATTATATGGGGAACTTCCGAGGCGATAATAGGGAATAAGAACAAAGAAGTATGTGTTAGCACTCGGAAAATTGACAAGACAAACACAATAGAAAAAACGAAGAACAATATAATGGTCCGAAGTGGGATCGAACCCGTACTCAGTGGCACCGCGCCTTGCACGAGAAGCCGAACGCTTGGTACACTGCCACGCAGCCAACTAAAAAATTGGCTATTGCAGTAGTGTCTTCCACGAAGGCGATCTCAATGACTATAGCATAGGTAACGATCACAGACCGGAAATAAATTGTATATTTGTACTTTCCTATTATGCAAGTATCCCCAGTAGGGCTGAATACTTGTGTTGTAGACAACATTTATTGGACGAAACAGCACGAATAGTAGTTCCCAGTGGTTATATACTGGGTACAAATATAATACATAAATATTATTATATGGGGACTTCCGAGGCGATAATAGGGAATATAGAAACAGAAGTATTGTTAGCACTCGGAAAATTGACAGACAAACACAATAGAAAAAACGAAGAACAATATATGGTCCGAAGTGGGATCGAACCCGTACTCAGTGGCACCGCGCCTTGCCACGAGAAGCCGAACGCTTGGTAACACTGCACGCAGCCAACTAAAAAATTGGCTATTGCAGTAGTGTCTTCCACGAAAGGCGATCTCAATGACTATAGCATAGGGTAACGATCACAGACCGGAAATAAATTGTATATTTGTACTTTCCTATTAATGCAAGTATCTCCAGTAGGGCTGAATACTTGTGTTGTAGACAAACATTTATTGGACGAAACAGCACGAATAGTAGTTTCCCAGTGGTTATATACTGGGTACAAATAATAATATAAATATTATTATATGGGGAACTTCCGAGGCGATAATAGGAATAATAGAACAAGAAGTATGTTTTAGCACTCGGAAAAATTGACAGACAAACAACAATAGAAAAAAACGAAGAACAATATATGGTCCGAAGTGGATCGAACCCGTACTCAGTGGCACCGCGCCTTGCCACGAGAAGCCGAACGCTTGGTACACTGCCACGCAGCCAACTAAAAATTGGCTATTGCAGTAGTGTCTTCCACGAAAGGCGATCTCAATGACTATAGCATAGGGTAACGATCACAGACCGGAAATAAATTGTATATTTGTACTTTCCTATTAATGCAAGTATCTCCCGTAGGGCTGAATACTTGTGTTGTAGACAAACATTTATTGACGAAACAGCACGAATAGTATTCCCAGTGGTTATATACTGGGTACAAATAATAATACATAAATATTATTATATGGGGAACTTCCGAGGCGATAATAGGGAATAATAGAACAAAGAAGTATGTGTTAGCACTCGAAAAATTGACAGACAACAACAATAGAAAAAAACGAAGAACAATATATGGTCCGAAGTGGATCGAACCCGTACTCAGTGGCACCGCGCCTTGCCACGAGAAGCCGAACGCTTGGTACACTGCCACGCAGCCAACTAAAAATTGGCTATTGCAGTAGTGTCTTCCACGAAGGCGATCTCAATGACTATAGCATAGGGTAACGATCACAGACCGGAAATAAATTGTATATTTGTACTTTCCTATTAATGCAAGTATCTCCCAGTAGGGCTGAATACTGTGTTGTAGACAAACTTTATTGGACGAAACAGCAACGAATAGTAGTTCCAGTGGTTATATACTGGGTACAAATAATAATACATAAATATTATTATATGGGGAACTTCCGAGGCGATAATAGGAATAATAGAACAAAGAAGTATGTGTTAGCACTCGGAAAAATTGACAGACAAACAACAATAGAAAAAAACGAAGAACAATATATGGTCCGAAGTGGGATCGAACCCGTACTCAGTGGCACCGCGCCTTGCCACGAGAAGCCGAACGCTTGGTACACTGCCACGCAGCCAACTAAAAAATTGGCTATTGCAGTAGTGTCTTCCACGAAAGGCGATCTCAATGACTATAGCATAGGGTAACGATCACAGACCGGAAATAAATTGTATATTTGTACTTTCCTATTAATGCAAGTATCTCCCAGTAGGGCTGAATACTTGTGTTGTAGACAAACATTTATTGGACGAAACAGCACGAATAGTAGTTCCCAGTGGTTATATACTGGGTACAAATAATAATACATAAATATTATTATATGGGAACTTCCGAGGCGATAATAGGGAATAATAGAACAAAGAAGTATGTTAGCACTCGGAAAAATTGACAGACAAACAACAATAGAAAAAAAACGAAGAACAATATATGGTCCGAAGTGGGATCGAACCCGTACTCAGTGGCACCGCGCCTTGCCACGAGAAGCCGAACGCTTGGTACACTGCCACGCAGCCAACTAAAAAATTGGCTATTGCAGTAGTGTCTTCCACGAAAGGCGATCTCAATGACTATAGCATAGGGTAACGATCACAGACCGGAAATAAATTGTATATTTGTACTTTCCTATTAATGCAAGTATCTCCCAGTAGGGCTGAATACTTGTGTTGTAGACAAACATTTATTGGACGAAACAGCACGAATAGTAGTTCCCAGTGGTTATATACTGGGTACAAATAATAATACATAATATTATTATATGGGGAACTTCCGAGGCGATAATAGGGAATAATAGAACAAAGAAGTATGTGTTAGCACTCGGAAAAATTGACAGACAAACAACAATAGAAAAAAACGAAGAACAATATATGGTCCGAAGTGGGATCGAACCCGTACTCAGTGGCACCGCGCCTTGCCACGAGAAGCCGAACGCTTGGTACACTGCCACGCAGCCAACTAAAAAATTGGCTATTGCAGTAGTGTCTTCCACGAAAGGCGATCTCAATGACTATAGCATAGGGTAACGATCACAGACCGGAAATAAATTGTATATTTGTACTTTCCTATTAATGCAAGTATCTCCCAGTAGGGCTGAATACTTGTGTTGTAGACAAACATTTATTGGACGAAACAGCACGAATAGTAGTTCCCAGTGGTTATATACTGGGTACAAATAATAATACATAAATATTATTATATGGGGAACTTCCGAGGCGATAATAGGGAATAATAGAACAAAGAAGTATGTGTTAGCACTCGGAAAAATTGACAGACAAACAACAATAGAAAAAAACGAAGAACAATATATGGTCCGAAGTGGGATCGAACCCGTACTCAGTGGCACCGCGCCTTGCCACGAGAAGCCGAACGCTTGGTACACTGCCACGCAGCCAACTAAAAAATTGGCTATTGCAGTAGTGTCTTCCACGAAAGGCGATCTCAATGACTATAGCATAGGGTAACGATCACAGACCGGAAATAAATTGTATATTTGTACTTTCCTATTAATGCAAGTATCTCCCAGTAGGGCTGAATACTTGTGTTGTAGACAAACATTTATTGGACGAAACAGCACGAATAGTAGTTCCCAGTGGTTATATACTGGGTACAAATAATAATACATAAATATTATTATATGGGGAACTTCCGAGGCGATAATAGGGAATAATAGAACAAAGAAGTATGTGTTAGCACTCGGAAAAATTGACAGACAAACAACAATAGAAAAAACGAAGAACAATATATGGTCCGAAGTGGGATCGAACCCGTACTCAGTGGCACCGCGCCTTGCCACGAGAAGCCGAACGCTTGGTACACTGCCACGCAGCCAACTAAAAAATTGGCTATTGCAGTAGTGTCTTCCACGAAAGGCGATCTCAATGACTATAGCATAGGGTAACGATCACAGACCGGAAATAAATTGTATATTTGTACTTTCCTATTAATGCAAGTATCTCCCAGTAGGGCTGAATACTTGTGTTGTAGACAAACATTTATTGACGAAACAGCACGAATAGTAGTTCCCAGTGGTTATATACTGGGTACAAATAATAATACATAAATATTATTATATGGGGAACTTCCGAGGCGATAATAGGGAATAATAGAACAAAGAAGTATGTGTTAGCACTCGGAAAAATTGACAGACAAACAACAATAGAAAAAACGAAGAACAATATATGGTCCGAAGTGGGATCGAACCCGTACTCAGTGGCACCGCGCCTTGCCACGAGAAGCCGAACGCTTGGTACACTGCCACGCAGCCAACTAAAAAATTGGCTATTGCAGTAGTGTCTTCCACGAAAGGCGATCTCAATGACTATAGCATAGGGTAACGATCACAGACCGGAAATAAATTGTATATTTGTACTTTCCTATTAATGCAAGTATCTCCCAGTAGGGCTGAATACTTGTGTTGTAGACAAACATTTATTGGACGAAACAGCACGAATAGTAGTTCCCAGTGGTTATATACTGGGTACAAATAATAATACATAAATATTATTATATGGGGAACTTCCGAGGCGATAATAGGGAATAATAGAACAAAGAAGTATGTGTTAGCACTCGGAAAAATTGACAGACAAACAACAATAGAAAAAAACGAAGAACAATATATGGTCCGAAGTGGGATCGAACCCGTACTCAGTGGCACCGCGCCTTGCCACGAGAAGCCGAACGCTTGGTACACTGCCACGCAGCCAACTAAAAAATTGGCTATTGCAGTAGTGTCTTCCACGAAAGGCGATCTCAATGACTATAGCATAGGGTAACGATCACAGACCGGAAATAAATTGTATATTTGTACTTTCCTATTAATGCAAGTATCTCCCAGTAGGGCTGAATACTTGTGTTGTAGACAAACATTTATTGGACGAAACAGCACGAATAGTAGTTCCCAGTGGTTATATACTGGGTACAAATAATAATACATAAATATTATTATATGGGGAACTTCCGAGGCGATAATAGGGAATAATAGAACAAAGAAGTATGTGTTAGCACTCGGAAAAATTGACAGACAAACAACAATAGAAAAAAACGAAGAACAATATATGGTCCGAAGTGGGATCGAACCCGTACTCAGTGGCACCGCGCCTTGCCACGAGAAGCCGAACGCTTGGTACACTGCCACGCAGCCAACTAAAAAATTGGCTATTGCAGTAGTGTCTTCCACGAAAGGCGATCTCAATGACTATAGCATAGGGTAACGATCACAGACCGGAAATAAATTGTATATTTGTACTTTCCTATTAATGCAAGTATCTCCCAGTAGGGCTGAATACTTGTGTTGTAGACAAACATTTATTGGACGAAACAGCACGAATAGTAGTTCCCAGTGGTTATATACTGGGTACAAATAATAATACATAAATATTATTATATGGGGAACTTCCGAGGCGATAATAGGGAATAATAGAACAAAGAAGTATGTGTTAGCACTCGGAAAAATTGACAGACAAACAACAATAGAAAAAAACGAAGAACAATATATGGTCCGAAGTGGGATCGAACCCGTACTCAGTGGCACCGCGCCTTGCCACGAGAAGCCGAACGCTTGGTACACTGCCACGCAGCCAACTAAAAAATTGGCTATTGCAGTAGTGTCTTCCACGAAAGGCGATCTCAATGACTATAGCATAGGGTAACGATCACAGACCGGAAATAAATTGTATATTTGTACTTTCCTATTAATGCAAGTATCTCCCAGTAGGGCTGAATACTTGTGTTGTAGACAAACATTTATTGGACGAAACAGCACGAATAGTAGTTCCCAGTGGTTATATACTGGGTACAAATAATAATACATAAATATTATTATATGGGGAACTTCCGAGGCGATAATAGGGAATAATAGAACAAAGAAGTATGTGTTAGCACTCGGAAAAATTGACAGACAAACAACAATAGAAAAAAACGAAGAACAATATATGGTCCGAAGTGGGATCGAACCCGTACTCAGTGGCACCGCGCCTTGCCACGAGAAGCCGAACGCTTGGTACACTGCCACGCAGCCAACTAAAAAATTGGCTATTGCAGTAGTGTCTTCCACGAAAGGCGATCTCAATGACTATAGCATAGGGTAACGATCACAGACCGGAAATAAATTGTATATTTGTACTTTCCTATTAATGCAAGTATCTCCCAGTAGGGCTGAATACTTGTGTTGTAGACAAACATTTATTGGACGAAACAGCACGAATAGTAGTTCCCAGTGGTTATATACTGGGTACAAATAATAATACATAAATATTATTATATGGGGAACTTCCGAGGCGATAATAGGGAATAATAGAACAAAGAAGTATGTGTTAGCACTCGGAAAAATTGACAGACAAACAACAATAGAAAAAAACGAAGAACAATATATGGTCCGAAGTGGGATCGAACCCGTACTCAGTGGCACCGCGCCTTGCCACGAGAAGCCGAACGCTTGGTACACTGCCACGCAGCCAACTAAAAAATTGGCTATTGCAGTAGTGTCTTCCACGAAAGGCGATCTCAATGACTATAGCATAGGGTAACGATCACAGACCGGAAATAAATTGTATATTTGTACTTTCCTATTAATGCAAGTATCTCCCAGTAGGGCTGAATACTTGTGTTGTAGACAAACATTTATTGGACGAAACAGCACGAATAGTAGTTCCCAGTGGTTATATACTGGGTACAAATAATAATACATAAATATTATTATATGGGGAACTTCCGAGGCGATAATAGGGAATAATAGAACAAAGAAGTATGTGTTAGCACTCGGAAAAATTGACAGACAAACAACAATAGAAAAAAACGAAGAACAATATATGGTCCGAAGTGGGATCGAACCCGTACTCAGTGGCACCGCGCCTTGCCACGAGAAGCCGAACGCTTGGTACACTGCCACGCAGCCAACTAAAAAATTGGCTATTGCAGTAGTGTCTTCCACGAAAGGCGATCTCAATGACTATAGCATAGGGTAACGATCACAGACCGGAAATAAATTGTATATTTGTACTTTCCTATTAATGCAAGTATCTCCCAGTAGGGCTGAATACTTGTGTTGTAGACAAACATTTATTGGACGAAACAGCACGAATAGTAGTTCCCAGTGGTTATATACTGGGTACAAATAATAATACATAAATATTATTATATGGGGAACTTCCGAGGCGATAATAGGGAATAATAGAACAAAGAAGTATGTGTTAGCACTCGGAAAAATTGACAGACAAACAACAATAGAAAAAAACGAAGAACAATATATGGTCCGAAGTGGGATCGAACCCGTACTCAGTGGCACCGCGCCTTGCCACGAGAAGCCGAACGCTTGGTACACTGCCACGCAGCCAACTAAAAAATTGGCTATTGCAGTAGTGTCTTCCACGAAAGGCGATCTCAATGACTATAGCATAGGGTAACGATCACAGACCGGAAATAAATTGTATATTTGTACTTTCCTATTAATGCAAGTATCTCCCAGTAGGGCTGAATACTTGTGTTGTAGACAAACATTTATTGGACGAAACAGCACGAATAGTAGTTCCCAGTGGTTATATACTGGGTACAAATAATAATACATAAATATTATTATATGGGGAACTTCCGAGGCGATAATAGGGAATAATAGAACAAAGAAGTATGTGTTAGCACTCGGAAAAATTGACAGACAAACAACAATAGAAAAAAACGAAGAACAATATATGGTCCGAAGTGGGATCGAACCCGTACTCAGTGGCACCGCGCCTTGCCACGAGAAGCCGAACGCTTGGTACACTGCCACGCAGCCAACTAAAAAATTGGCTATTGCAGTAGTGTCTTCCACGAAAGGCGATCTCAATGACTATAGCATAGGGTAACGATCACAGACCGGAAATAAATTGTATATTTGTACTTTCCTATTAATGCAAGTATCTCCCAGTAGGGCTGAATACTTGTGTTGTAGACAAACATTTATTGGACGAAACAGCACGAATAGTAGTTCCCAGTGGTTATATACTGGGTACAAATAATAATACATAAATATTATTATATGGGGAACTTCCGAGGCGATAATAGGGAATAATAGAACAAAGAAGTATGTGTTAGCACTCGGAAAAATTGACAGACAAACAACAATAGAAAAAAACGAAGAACAATATATGGTCCGAAGTGGGATCGAACCCGTACTCAGTGGCACCGCGCCTTGCCACGAGAAGCCGAACGCTTGGTACACTGCCACGCAGCCAACTAAAAAATTGGCTATTGCAGTAGTGTCTTCCACGAAAGGCGATCTCAATGACTATAGCATAGGGTAACGATCACAGACCGGAAATAAATTGTATATTTGTACTTTCCTATTAATGCAAGTATCTCCCAGTAGGGCTGAATACTTGTGTTGTAGACAAACATTTATTGGACGAAACAGCACGAATAGTAGTTCCCAGTGGTTATATACTGGGTACAAATAATAATACATAAATATTATTATATGGGGAACTTCCGAGGCGATAATAGGGAATAATAGAACAAAGAAGTATGTGTTAGCACTCGGAAAAATTGACAGACAAACAACAATAGAAAAAAACGAAGAACAATATATGGTCCGAAGTGGGATCGAACCCGTACTCAGTGGCACCGCGCCTTGCCACGAGAAGCCGAACGCTTGGTACACTGCCACGCAGCCAACTAAAAAATTGGCTATTGCAGTAGTGTCTTCCACGAAAGGCGATCTCAATGACTATAGCATAGGGTAACGATCACAGACCGGAAATAAATTGTATATTTGTACTTTCCTATTAATGCAAGTATCTCCCAGTAGGGCTGAATACTTGTGTTGTAGACAAACATTTATTGGACGAAACAGCACGAATAGTAGTTCCCAGTGGTTATATACTGGGTACAAATAATAATACATAAATATTATTATATGGGGAACTTCCGAGGCGATAATAGGGAATAATAGAACAAAGAAGTATGTGTTAGCACTCGGAAAAATTGACAGACAAACAACAATAGAAAAAAACGAAGAACAATATATGGTCCGAAGTGGGATCGAACCCGTACTCAGTGGCACCGCGCCTTGCCACGAGAAGCCGAACGCTTGGTACACTGCCACGCAGCCAACTAAAAAATTGGCTATTGCAGTAGTGTCTTCCACGAAAGGCGATCTCAATGACTATAGCATAGGGTAACGATCACAGACCGGAAATAAATTGTATATTTGTACTTTCCTATTAATGCAAGTATCTCCCAGTAGGGCTGAATACTTGTGTTGTAGACAAACATTTATTGGACGAAACAGCACGAATAGTAGTTCCCAGTGGTTATATACTGGGTACAAATAATAATACATAAATATTATTATATGGGGAACTTCCGAGGCGATAATAGGGAATAATAGAACAAAGAAGTATGTGTTAGCACTCGGAAAAATTGACAGACAAACAACAATAGAAAAAAACGAAGAACAATATATGGTCCGAAGTGGGATCGAACCCGTACTCAGTGGCACCGCGCCTTGCCACGAGAAGCCGAACGCTTGGTACACTGCCACGCAGCCAACTAAAAAATTGGCTATTGCAGTAGTGTCTTCCACGAAAGGCGATCTCAATGACTATAGCATAGGGTAACGATCACAGACCGGAAATAAATTGTATATTTGTACTTTCCTATTAATGCAAGTATCTCCCAGTAGGGCTGAATACTTGTGTTGTAGACAAACATTTATTGGACGAAACAGCACGAATAGTAGTTCCCAGTGGTTATATACTGGGTACAAATAATAATACATAAATATTATTATATGGGGAACTTCCGAGGCGATAATAGGGAATAATAGAACAAAGAAGTATGTGTTAGCACTCGGAAAAATTGACAGACAAACAACAATAGAAAAAAACGAAGAACAATATATGGTCCGAAGTGGGATCGAACCCGTACTCAGTGGCACCGCGCCTTGCCACGAGAAGCCGAACGCTTGGTACACTGCCACGCAGCCAACTAAAAAATTGGCTATTGCAGTAGTGTCTTCCACGAAAGGCGATCTCAATGACTATAGCATAGGGTAACGATCACAGACCGGAAATAAATTGTATATTTGTACTTTCCTATTAATGCAAGTATCTCCCAGTAGGGCTGAATACTTGTGTTGTAGACAAACATTTATTGGACGAAACAGCACGAATAGTAGTTCCCAGTGGTTATATACTGGGTACAAATAATAATACATAAATATTATTATATGGGGAACTTCCGAGGCGATAATAGGGAATAATAGAACAAAGAAGTATGTGTTAGCACTCGGAAAAATTGACAGACAAACAACAATAGAAAAAAACGAAGAACAATATATGGTCCGAAGTGGGATCGAACCCGTACTCAGTGGCACCGCGCCTTGCCACGAGAAGCCGAACGCTTGGTACACTGCCACGCAGCCAACTAAAAAATTGGCTATTGCAGTAGTGTCTTCCACGAAAGGCGATCTCAATGACTATAGCATAGGGTAACGATCACAGACCGGAAATAAATTGTATATTTGTACTTTCCTATTAATGCAAGTATCTCCCAGTAGGGCTGAATACTTGTGTTGTAGACAAACATTTATTGGACGAAACAGCACGAATAGTAGTTCCCAGTGGTTATATACTGGGTACAAATAATAATACATAAATATTATTATATGGGGAACTTCCGAGGCGATAATAGGGAATAATAGAACAAAGAAGTATGTGTTAGCACTCGGAAAAATTGACAGACAAACAACAATAGAAAAAAACGAAGAACAATATATGGTCCGAAGTGGGATCGAACCCGTACTCAGTGGCACCGCGCCTTGCCACGAGAAGCCGAACGCTTGGTACACTGCCACGCAGCCAACTAAAAAATTGGCTATTGCAGTAGTGTCTTCCACGAAAGGCGATCTCAATGACTATAGCATAGGGTAACGATCACAGACCGGAAATAAATTGTATATTTGTACTTTCCTATTAATGCAAGTATCTCCCAGTAGGGCTGAATACTTGTGTTGTAGACAAACATTTATTGGACGAAACAGCACGAATAGTAGTTCCCAGTGGTTATATACTGGGTACAAATAATAATACATAAATATTATTATATGGGGAACTTCCGAGGCGATAATAGGGAATAATAGAACAAAGAAGTATGTGTTAGCACTCGGAAAAATTGACAGACAAACAACAATAGAAAAAAACGAAGAACAATATATGGTCCGAAGTGGGATCGAACCCGTACTCAGTGGCACCGCGCCTTGCCACGAGAAGCCGAACGCTTGGTACACTGCCACGCAGCCAACTAAAAAATTGGCTATTGCAGTAGTGTCTTCCACGAAAGGCGATCTCAATGACTATAGCATAGGGTAACGATCACAGACCGGAAATAAATTGTATATTTGTACTTTCCTATTAATGCAAGTATCTCCCAGTAGGGCTGAATACTTGTGTTGTAGACAAACATTTATTGGACGAAACAGCACGAATAGTAGTTCCCAGTGGTTATATACTGGGTACAAATAATAATACATAAATATTATTATATGGGGAACTTCCGAGGCGATAATAGGGAATAATAGAACAAAGAAGTATGTGTTAGCACTCGGAAAAATTGACAGACAAACAACAATAGAAAAAAACGAAGAACAATATATGGTCCGAAGTGGGATCGAACCCGTACTCAGTGGCACCGCGCCTTGCCACGAGAAGCCGAACGCTTGGTACACTGCCACGCAGCCAACTAAAAAATTGGCTATTGCAGTAGTGTCTTCCACGAAAGGCGATCTCAATGACTATAGCATAGGGTAACGATCACAGACCGGAAATAAATTGTATATTTGTACTTTCCTATTAATGCAAGTATCTCCCAGTAGGGCTGAATACTTGTGTTGTAGACAAACATTTATTGGACGAAACAGCACGAATAGTAGTTCCCAGTGGTTATATACTGGGTACAAATAATAATACATAAATATTATTATATGGGGAACTTCCGAGGCGATAATAGGGAATAATAGAACAAAGAAGTATGTGTTAGCACTCGGAAAAATTGACAGACAAACAACAATAGAAAAAAACGAAGAACAATATATGGTCCGAAGTGGGATCGAACCCGTACTCAGTGGCACCGCGCCTTGCCACGAGAAGCCGAACGCTTGGTACACTGCCACGCAGCCAACTAAAAAATTGGCTATTGCAGTAGTGTCTTCCACGAAAGGCGATCTCAATGACTATAGCATAGGGTAACGATCACAGACCGGAAATAAATTGTATATTTGTACTTTCCTATTAATGCAAGTATCTCCCAGTAGGGCTGAATACTTGTGTTGTAGACAAACATTTATTGGACGAAACAGCACGAATAGTAGTTCCCAGTGGTTATATACTGGGTACAAATAATAATACATAAATATTATTATATGGGGAACTTCCGAGGCGATAATAGGGAATAATAGAACAAAGAAGTATGTGTTAGCACTCGGAAAAATTGACAGACAAACAACAATAGAAAAAAACGAAGAACAATATATGGTCCGAAGTGGGATCGAACCCGTACTCAGTGGCACCGCGCCTTGCCACGAGAAGCCGAACGCTTGGTACACTGCCACGCAGCCAACTAAAAAATTGGCTATTGCAGTAGTGTCTTCCACGAAAGGCGATCTCAATGACTATAGCATAGGGTAACGATCACAGACCGGAAATAAATTGTATATTTGTACTTTCCTATTAATGCAAGTATCTCCCAGTAGGGCTGAATACTTGTGTTGTAGACAAACATTTATTGGACGAAACAGCACGAATAGTAGTTCCCAGTGGTTATATACTGGGTACAAATAATAATACATAAATATTATTATATGGGGAACTTCCGAGGCGATAATAGGGAATAATAGAACAAAGAAGTATGTGTTAGCACTCGGAAAAATTGACAGACAAACAACAATAGAAAAAAACGAAGAACAATATATGGTCCGAAGTGGGATCGAACCCGTACTCAGTGGCACCGCGCCTTGCCACGAGAAGCCGAACGCTTGGTACACTGCCACGCAGCCAACTAAAAAATTGGCTATTGCAGTAGTGTCTTCCACGAAAGGCGATCTCAATGACTATAGCATAGGGTAACGATCACAGACCGGAAATAAATTGTATATTTGTACTTTCCTATTAATGCAAGTATCTCCCAGTAGGGCTGAATACTTGTGTTGTAGACAAACATTTATTGGACGAAACAGCACGAATAGTAGTTCCCAGTGGTTATATACTGGGTACAAATAATAATACATAAATATTATTATATGGGGAACTTCCGAGGCGATAATAGGGAATAATAGAACAAAGAAGTATGTGTTAGCACTCGGAAAAATTGACAGACAAACAACAATAGAAAAAAACGAAGAACAATATATGGTCCGAAGTGGGATCGAACCCGTACTCAGTGGCACCGCGCCTTGCCACGAGAAGCCGAACGCTTGGTACACTGCCACGCAGCCAACTAAAAAATTGGCTATTGCAGTAGTGTCTTCCACGAAAGGCGATCTCAATGACTATAGCATAGGGTAACGATCACAGACCGGAAATAAATTGTATATTTGTACTTTCCTATTAATGCAAGTATCTCCCAGTAGGGCTGAATACTTGTGTTGTAGACAAACATTTATTGGACGAAACAGCACGAATAGTAGTTCCCAGTGGTTATATACTGGGTACAAATAATAATACATAAATATTATTATATGGGGAACTTCCGAGGCGATAATAGGGAATAATAGAACAAAGAAGTATGTGTTAGCACTCGGAAAAATTGACAGACAAACAACAATAGAAAAAAACGAAGAACAATATATGGTCCGAAGTGGGATCGAACCCGTACTCAGTGGCACCGCGCCTTGCCACGAGAAGCCGAACGCTTGGTACACTGCCACGCAGCCAACTAAAAAATTGGCTATTGCAGTAGTGTCTTCCACGAAAGGCGATCTCAATGACTATAGCATAGGGTAACGATCACAGACCGGAAATAAATTGTATATTTGTACTTTCCTATTAATGCAAGTATCTCCCAGTAGGGCTGAATACTTGTGTTGTAGACAAACATTTATTGGACGAAACAGCACGAATAGTAGTTCCCAGTGGTTATATACTGGGTACAAATAATAATACATAAATATTATTATATGGGGAACTTCCGAGGCGATAATAGGGAATAATAGAACAAAGAAGTATGTGTTAGCACTCGGAAAAATTGACAGACAAACAACAATAGAAAAAAACGAAGAACAATATATGGTCCGAAGTGGGATCGAACCCGTACTCAGTGGCACCGCGCCTTGCCACGAGAAGCCGAACGCTTGGTACACTGCCACGCAGCCAACTAAAAAATTGGCTATTGCAGTAGTGTCTTCCACGAAAGGCGATCTCAATGACTATAGCATAGGGTAACGATCACAGACCGGAAATAAATTGTATATTTGTACTTTCCTATTAATGCAAGTATCTCCCAGTAGGGCTGAATACTTGTGTTGTAGACAAACATTTATTGGACGAAACAGCACGAATAGTAGTTCCCAGTGGTTATATACTGGGTACAAATAATAATACATAAATATTATTATATGGGGAACTTCCGAGGCGATAATAGGGAATAATAGAACAAAGAAGTATGTGTTAGCACTCGGAAAAATTGACAGACAAACAACAATAGAAAAAAACGAAGAACAATATATGGTCCGAAGTGGGATCGAACCCGTACTCAGTGGCACCGCGCCTTGCCACGAGAAGCCGAACGCTTGGTACACTGCCACGCAGCCAACTAAAAAATTGGCTATTGCAGTAGTGTCTTCCACGAAAGGCGATCTCAATGACTATAGCATAGGGTAACGATCACAGACCGGAAATAAATTGTATATTTGTACTTTCCTATTAATGCAAGTATCTCCCAGTAGGGCTGAATACTTGTGTTGTAGACAAACATTTATTGGACGAAACAGCACGAATAGTAGTTCCCAGTGGTTATATACTGGGTACAAATAATAATACATAAATATTATTATATGGGGAACTTCCGAGGCGATAATAGGGAATAATAGAACAAAGAAGTATGTGTTAGCACTCGGAAAAATTGACAGACAAACAACAATAGAAAAAAACGAAGAACAATATATGGTCCGAAGTGGGATCGAACCCGTACTCAGTGGCACCGCGCCTTGCCACGAGAAGCCGAACGCTTGGTACACTGCCACGCAGCCAACTAAAAAATTGGCTATTGCAGTAGTGTCTTCCACGAAAGGCGATCTCAATGACTATAGCATAGGGTAACGATCACAGACCGGAAATAAATTGTATATTTGTACTTTCCTATTAATGCAAGTATCTCCCAGTAGGGCTGAATACTTGTGTTGTAGACAAACATTTATTGGACGAAACAGCACGAATAGTAGTTCCCAGTGGTTATATACTGGGTACAAATAATAATACATAAATATTATTATATGGGGAACTTCCGAGGCGATAATAGGGAATAATAGAACAAAGAAGTATGTGTTAGCACTCGGAAAAATTGACCCGGTCATAACATATGTCCACAATCATAATGTGGTATCACTGGAACAAATCATCTTTATAGAGCTTACAGTGCCATTTGAATCTAGAGGAACAACACATATTTAAACTATCCAAATACAAGGATCTCACCACCAAGCTGAGACAGCAAAGACTACTCTGGTGTTTTCGGTGGTTGGTAGTACCAGAGGACTCACAACCCCATCCCACTACGACCTCTTAAAGATGCTAGGAATTAAGGGGGGATGCGATCAAGAACAATGAAGTCTATTGCTGAGTTAGCCGAAAGAGCATCGTGCTGGCTGTGGCAGAATCGTGACAGACCAACAGTCTAATAATATTATGTCCAGAGTAGACGATCGGGCGACTATTTTTCACCTTGGCCACTTATTGCTCCCATATAAGTCAACAGAGTAGGGAGAATCGAAGTAGGGCCCGAGACGAAGTGATAAGAAGGTACATAATCGACCGGTGGTGAGCATTAGACCAAGTGTTTGTGGCGACGACAGGCCAACAATAAGTCCTCAAACAATAGTAAATAAGTCCTCATACACTGACGGGTCTATAAAATGGCGTTGTCAATAGTAGCCACATTATTTTGACTGGAAAGCGCAGAAACGTGCTAGGATAAACAGGTAACGTAAACTATTTTCGAGTGGCTTGCTTATTAAATGTAGCTATTTTGTGCCGAAAATACCGTGTAAGCTTTAGAGGCAATGCAGCAGGAGGCCGACGCTTGGGAGTCATGACCCAGGCGGGCCCTCCTCCACTAGAGTGTCAAGAAGCTAAAGGGCCAAAACACTTGTTCGACGGGGTCTCCTTCTGATGATCAGATTGCCTCCTGCTGCGAAGCTCTGTACAAAGAGTTTCCTACTACTTTAGTAAAATTTTGTTACTTGGCCCATTAGGCTTATTGTTCTAAAATCACTGCACTCAACCGCAGCTTTCTTTTTAGGCAATGCAATGAAAGTTGATATTTTTAGTTCGTTTGGTATGTATCCTGTATGGTATATGTCATTGTATATGTCTGTGATACTTCAATGCCAACATCTTTTAGAGCATGTATCATCTCTATATGTCAGGTCCTGCTGTCTTTCCCTTTTTCATTGTTTTTATAGCTTTTTCTAATTCAGATTTCAGGATTTTATAGTTGTATGTACGTTTTATAAATGGCTTTTTGTCTCTTTGATCATGAAATAATTCTATTATATTTTCCTGCCATCTATGTTGTGCCAACAAACATCTTTGTTGTTTGTTAGCATTCTTTCCTCTTTGTTTGCAATACATCCGCTTCCTGCAGCTTTTTTGTCTTTATTAGTCATTCTCTTTATTTCTGTGTGCATCTATCTTAGGTTTTAATCAGTTGACAGAGAAAATAAAAGAAGCATTCACAGCAGCAAAGGACATGATCTACCAAACTGAAATAAAAGGACGAATTTTCAGAGACCGGATAGAGAACGCTCTACTCCCATTCTAGATAGACCTTCATGCCTTGTAATTGGCAATGCATCCAATCATAATGTGGTATCACTGGACAAAATTCCTAATTTGTCAAGCAAATTAGGAATACATTAGGAACAAATTAAATCATCAGATACCGTAGAAATGAAAATGTTTCATTTAATGAACGGGTCATTAAAAGAGTTGTTGCAACTTATTAGACAGACTAAAATTGTTATATCAAATTGATAAAATAATTGCAAAGTAGGGTCACACATCCCTTCTTCACCCACCTCATCATTCGCACCTCAACCCAATAGAATTTGTGTGGGTAAGTTTCTGCGTAGAACACGATGTTTAAAATTTGTGATGTTAAGGAATTGACGCGTGATGACACGATAGACATTGGGTACTGGAGAAAATGTGACGACCATGTGCTCAGAGAAGAGGAACAATACTGGAAACGAGATGGAATGCAGTTTGTCCAACCGATAACAAATGTTATCCTCTTAGATTCGGACGTCATGGAACGCACCAAAATGGACGCTTCCTGCGTCCAAGCCGTGTAAACAATGTTGACTTCACATAAGTCAAGCACATTAACACATTGAGGTATCCATATGCTTGGGTTAGTCTGCAGACTCTTCTTAACGTGTGAATCATCAACATACGAGACGTAGGCTTCGATTAACTGTCCACAGGTTTCTTTCAAACAGTTGTCCGGAGATTTGAGAGTGCAGACTGACCCGTAGAATGTTCCCTTGCATGTACAGTTCCCTGTTGACTGTTCACAGGTGTCATTGAAACAGTTGTATGGACACACCCACTACACACTACACACTGCACAAAACGACCAAGAATACCCGTCCAGACAATAGGTGTCTGTAAATGTTTGCGCCTCAAACACCGTCAGTTCATGCTGAGGTCAACGGTCTCATCTGCGTTAATCCGATGAGAAAGATGCAGTCATCTATACAGACGGATCTGTAAGACGACACGAAAGAAGTGCATGGGTATTTACAGCACGCTCAGCAGCAGAATAGCCAAGGAAGACAGTGGTGCATACGTCATCACCACGAGTAGCATGACAATGGAGGTGATGGCAGTGACCAAGGCATTCAAATGGTTAGAGTCACAAGACTACATCCACGCATGTATACTGAGTGACTCAATGAGCATGATAAAAAAAGTGGAGGCGGGCTATGTACGCATGCAATGGGTAGAGTCGTTGCAGAAATCCAAAATACGTAAGGTCACCTTTGTCTATGTCCCTGGACATGCGGGAGTACGGGGAAATGAAAGAGCGGACAGGTTGGCTATCAATGCCCTTCGAGATGTGGGAAGAGCACAGGACTTCGACAAACACAGATCAACGTCACTTCGGATGATGGAAATGGGAGTTAAGATGGGCACGGCCAGAAATGAGAAACTTGGTGGCCGTGTAAGAAGACTTATCAACCAACATAGAACTGGAGTCGTCAGTCGCTGGACACTGAGGGAATTGCTGAGGAGGGAATCTGAGCACCTATGGACATGTTCGGAGTGCAATGATGATGACCCGCAAATAACTCAATAATAACACCGTCAGTTCACTGCCGGCCTGCGAAATGGTCGGTGAGAACTCAGTCTTAATGTGTTCCAGAAGACTCACACCATTCGAATCTATCATCGAGCTAGCACTATGATTCGGGTAAAGAATGCCACTCTAAAGGCTTTCTCTGACAGTGGCGGAGTAGTGTTCCAGTATAATGATATATATATATATCTGTGAAAACTATTGTAGTCAAAACACAACGCCAATGGCACACATTAAGATTGACACGTATTCTCGTTTAGATTTGTCTATAATGTTGTCTAAGTAAGGTAATGTCTATAAGGGACGTCATGGAACGCACCAAAATGGCAGCTTATTTATATTCGAGCTATGGACCAAGCAATGTTTACATTGAACAACACGATATATGTTATTGCAGCGAGTTGGCAGATTTTTGAAAATGTTTTCAAGGGTTTGAACATAAATGTTTGTTCACAGTCCGTTAACCTTCGCTGTAGATAAAGTCGTTAATTCGATGGCTTCGTTTCGGACGTTTGGTAGCTAACTTGTACAAACGGATGGCATTGGCAAGGATCATTTTGAATCTATGAAGTGAGCTCATTTTGTGTTTAACTCAAAAGCATATGTGCCTTTTAATCAAAGACCTTTTTTGGGGGACTCTAAAGATATCCTCGATGGAAGAATAAATTGTACTATTAGTCCCATAAATGGTTCGCTTCCAGAGGTTTATGATGTAAACAAAGCAGTTTTGTCATTGCAAGTGAATAATGTCCACACCTATAATTGGTCAGGATAGTGTAGCATCAGCAGCTTTATAGCGAACACAGAAAACATCATAGGATTGTGATGTTCTGAAACAGCTATGCCATGCTACCCTAGAATTGCCTTTAATGGGATTACTGTGACCACAAACCACTCTCCATGCGTGTGCCACATATTTACACCCCAGAAAGAAACACTGAATATAACAACATCATGTGCCGTCTGTGATATTAATGACCACAGACCAGGAGCCTCCAGTATGATTGATACAACTGTTGCACCAAGCATTTCATCAGCAGAGCCATATCTATGGAATGTTAATCTGACATTGTTCTTGAATGATATCCAAGTTAATGAGACATCAGAATCATGTGGCGGCAGCTACAAGAAGGGAGCGGAGAGCATCATCAATTTCTGCTGCTATAAAGGAGACTTGCCTTGCTATCCCAGAATTGCCTTAAATGGGATCACTGTAGTTGAAAACTTCTCCTCTTGTGTAAACTACACATTCACATCTAAGAGTGAATCAGTGAAGGTCACAAAATCATATTCTCTCTGTGGTTTTACTAACTACAGGTCAGGTGGCTTCTGTTGGATTGGAAATGATAACTTACCACCACTGTGTGTCTATATGTTTGGAATTGGATTCATCAATGACGGCCTAACATCATCAAGTGCTATGACGATCATCATTTTTGGGAGGACGTGAATAATGTCCATTATTATATGTGCTCGGCCGCCTATCCAGAAATGTTCGGATATTTCTGTATAGTGTCGCCTCAAGCATCGAAACTCAGATGCGAAGCGACATTCCTCACCTTCCCAGGATAATACCCTGGTACCCATTTCTGCCAACGGCTGGGTCGACCGTGGGGGTATTTTTTTTTATTTTTACAACCACGAGTACAATTCACACTGCTCCCAGCGGGAATCGAACACGGGTTGTCCGAACGTCGCTAGTCTAGTCGGGATGGTATCGTATGACAGGGAACAGGTGGTTGTGTTCACTTTCTGCGCGGTTTCGCCTTATGTCTTTTGGCGTGTGCTGAGACTGCAACGATGCGGACTACAGTTACCTTTCTTTGTTTGGGAGATGAGATATTAATTCGAATGATTACGCTGGCACGGGCGGTTGAGCAATTATGGATTTTAATTCGTTTGCAGTGATACCGGGGCCTTCCATAACCAATAACCAATAACCAATACTGTTTTTGACAGGGGGGCATAACTTTCACGAGTAGTAGACTTTTTTTGCTTTGACCTCTCTCAGAACCTCTTCATTACTCTTCTTAGCTGTCCACGGTATTCTCAACATTCTTCTGTAAAACAACATTTCGACAGACTCCAGTGATTATCTTGTCTGTTGTCCTATTGTCCATGATTCGCATCCGTATGTTAAGACTGGCTCTACGTAACATTTAAGAACTCTTTTTCTTGTTTCTATTGTCAAAAATGGATTGCATAGTATTTTCCTCATTTTTTGGAAAGCTGCTTTTGCCAGAGCCATTCTAAATCGCACCTCTTTTGATACATCTTCCGCTTCCGTCTGAGGTTAACAAAGTTCCCAAATATTTAAATTCATTTACCTGTTTTAATATTGTTCCACTTGTCTTTATTTTGCACTGAGGTGATGTCTTTTTCTTTGTTGTTACCATTACCTCTGTCTTTTTGCAATTTATTAGTCCTTTATTTTTGCTTTCCTTCACTACAATGTCCAACATTTCTTGTAACTCATTTTCACTCTTTGCGATTAATACTGTATCATAAGCATACAGATTATTTATATTATGACCAATTGTTATTCCAGGCATGCCCCTTATGGATCTTAAAATAATCTCACTATAAATATTAAACAAATCTGGTGATAGCACACAACCTTATCTAACACCCTGTTTTATTTGTTGAAACATCCCCAACTGGTTTCCAGTTCTTATGGCCGCTGTTTGTTGCTAGTACATGTTCTTTATTATTCTTAGATCTTTGCTGTCTATGTTTATGCTTTCTTAAATGTTGATTATTTCTTGGTACTTTACTTTGTCAAATGCCTTGGTGTAATCTATGAAACATAGGTATAGATCTGTTTTCACCTCTATGGCTCTTTCTACTAAAGATCTTATGATATAAATGGCATTGCTTGTTCCTTTATCTTTAACAAAACCACACTGTTCATCGCTAATTTCTAGACTGATTTTGTTTCGCACTCTTCGCATGAGGATTCTTTTTTTGTTGCATTGACTCTTTTAGCATTTCCCACTGTTCATCAATGCTTTGTATCTTCTCTATTGCATTGTACCGGTTCTGAATTGTGATTTTATATTTGTCTTGCTCATTGTTCTTGTGGTTTATTAGAGTATTATCAGCTCTAATAAACCACAAGAACAATGAACTAGATGACTTGAGAACTACCCTGGACCAACTATGCAATAACTTCCAGAGAGTAGTCATTCAGTGGATACCATCACACTGTAATATACACGGGAACGAACACGCAGACAAATTAGCTAAAGAGGGAGGGAGATTACCACAAGAGACCAATCCGCTCAGTTATGATGAAGCCAAATCCATCCTCAAGGGTCAGTTCCATGAAAAATGGAAACGTGAACACCCAAAGCATAACGAGTGTGACGGATATCACCAACTATCAAGGAGGGATCAAGTCATCATACTTCGCCTACGCACAGGCCACAATAGAATGAGAAATCACATGTTCAGCAAATTCAAAATAGGAACTGCCAGCCTATGCCACTGTACACTGGACAATATGACTACAAATCATGTTCTACAGGATTGCCCCAAGTACACAGTCTTGAGAAGAGCAATGTGGTCCACGCCCACCTCCCTGGAGGAGAAATTATATGACGCGATCGATTCGCTTAAACAGACAGCTAACTTCATGAGAGAGACTGGAATCCTACTCTGATCGAGTCTTGAACGCAGAGAGAGAAAAAGAGAGAGAGAGAGAGTTTATCAGCACGAATATTTTGGACCCCAGTGTCAGTACTTGGTTCTCGTGTACGAATACGCCTAAAAATTCTGAACCTACTTTCCTGTTTAAATACAACGACACCACATGTAACTCGGACACAAATTCTACATCAGTTGAGGCAACTCTCAACCAATCTTTGCTGTTCTCATGGTTTAGGATTTATGTAAATGACTTAATAGTTCCGGACAGTTTCACGACAATACTAAATGGTTCTGCCTCATGTAGAAATGATTCAACGTTTGTACTTAGTCAGCACGAGATTGATGTCTTTTGCTCTGGGGCGGTCTGATCAACAAGTTATGGATTGCAGGGGCGATAGTTGCAAATATCTGCTCCATCCACATAGGCGGGGGTCGGAATGTGGCTCTCAAACAGATCACAAACCAGGCCGACACGTTTAATTCTTGTTATACAGGAGACGAATGTGGACCAGAGGCCGCAGTAAATGGCAAAAGAAGGACCAATCTCTATGACAATGACTGCACACACACACAAAACTGAGAAGTGGAAACAGTCCTGTTTACTGGTATCTGAACTTTGCCACGCCCCAGAAGATTCACACCATTCGATTCTATCATCAAGCTAAGCACTATGATTCGGGTAAAGAATGCCACTCTAAAGGCTTTCTCTGACAGTGGCGGTGTAGTGTTCCAGTCTAATGCTATATCATACCCAAATGTTTCTATGAACACTATTGTAGTCACCACACAAACGCCAATGGCACACATTAAGACTGAGTTCTCACCGACCATTTCGCAGGCCGGCAGTGAACTGACGGTGTGTGAGGCGCAAACATTTGCAGACACCTATTGTTTGGACGGGTATTCTTGGTCGTTTTGTGCAGTGTGTAGTGGGTGTAGCAAAAGCTGCGACTTCATCATTGGTACGTGTCACAGCAAATGCTCACATGGGGTCTATGGACACGATTGCTCCAGGTCTTGTCTCAGTGTCTGTCCTTTATGTGGGAAAAATCTGGAAAATGACTACAATGTAAACATCCTGGCTATACCTGTAATGACACTTATCCCGATGGTAATTTTGGGCTACAGTGCGAACAGACGTGTTCTGATGGCTGTGACATCATATGTGACCCGGAAAGTGCAGACTGAACGTGCAATGAAACGTACTACGGGTCAGACAGCACTCTCAAATGTCCAGACAACTGTTTCAACGACACATGTGAACAGTCAGCCGGGAACAGTCCATGCAAGGGAAAGTTCTACGTGTCAGACTGCATTCTCAAATCTCCGGACAACTGTTTGAACGAAACCTGCGGACAGTTAATCGAAGCCTGCGTCTCGTATGTCAATGATTCACACGTTAAGAAGAGTCTGCAGACTAACCCAAGCATATGGATACCTCAATGTGTTTATGTGCTAGACTTGGCTCATTTCTTGGTGTTTTCCATGAAGACATGACTAATATCTTAATGTTTTTTCTGTGCTAGTCATGGCTCATATCTTTGGGTGTTTCTGTGCTAGCCATGGCTCAAATCTTAGCTTGTGTGTGTTGTGTGTGTGCTAGCCATGGCTCATATCTAGATGTGTGTCATGTTAGTCATATCTCATATCTTAGTGTGTCCGTGTTAATCATGTCTCTTATCTTTATGTGCGTCTGAGTTTAGTAATATATCATAACTTAGTGTGTATCTGTGTTAGTCATGTGTCATATCTTTGTGTGTGCATGTCTGGGTTAGTCATATCTCATATCTTTGTGCGTACTTGTCTGTGTCTGTCACATCTCATATTCTTGTGTGTGCATGGCTATGTAAGTCACATCTCATATCTTTGTGTGTGCATGCCTATGTTAGTCATATCTTATATCTTTGTGTGTATGTCTATGTTAGGTATGTGTCATATCTTTATGTGTGCATGTCTAAGTCAGTCATATCTCATATCTTTATATGCATGTCTATGTTAGTCATGTGTCATATATCTTGATGTGTGTCGGTGTTAGTCATGGCTCGTATCGCTGTGTACATGTCTGTGTTATTCACATCTCATATCTCTTTGTGTGCATGTCTGTCACCTCTAGTGACTCGGGCAGATGGTGCTCGTAAACCTGGGAGGGTAGACCATCTAAGGGCAGAATCCCCCTACAGAAAAGACAATCTGCTGCCTTGCAGGAAGATTGGGGACAATCAAAGGCTAAGGAAAGCAAACCTGAAAAAATGCTGGCTGAAATCGGATGCGCTGGGCCACTGGCGCAGAACACAGTGCAACGTATTAACGGGTGTTCAGTCAGAGTGGATCTGGCGGACTCTAAATGTGACGTTCTGTCTGTGGGGACGATCAACACACTTAACCTGACAGCTGACTTCATGTGGGAGTCTGGAATCCTACTCTGACTGAGTCCTGATCGCAGAGAGAGAGAGAGAGAGATTTGTCTTGCAGCTTCTTGTCTGATTTTAGTAAATGTAAATTTAACTTGATGTTAACTGAGGCTCGTTTTGTTCTTTTTAATTTTACTCTAAGCTTTCCCACAACTGGTACATGATCACTATTGCAATCTGCCCATGGTCTAGTTTTCACACACACCAGACTGTTTCTAAATCGATTGCTTATCATTATATAATCAATTTGATTACGTGCGTTGTTTCCTGGGCTTTTCCATGTCCACAGACGTCATGGATGTTGCTTAAACCAGGTGTTTCCTATCATCATGTTGTGTGTTCTTGTGCAGTCAATAAATTTCTCACCTCTTTTATTCCACTCGCCTAAGCCATAATGACCAACTACTTCCTTAACTCTTTCCTTTCCTACTTTTGCGTTAAAATCCCCTAGAACTATGGTGTTTTCATGTGGTTTACATTTATGAAGTGCATTATTTAACTCGTCGTAAAATTTATCAATAGTTTCCTTTAGACTGTCTGCTGTTGGTGCATAAACTTGTATAAGATTTGTGTCTATTGGCTTTCCATTCAATTTCACTAAAAGACTCTGTCAGATATTGGGTTAAAGCCTTTCACTGTTCTTGCTCTTTCTGCATCCAAGATGATACCTACTCCTCTTTGGTGTTCAGTACCTCCAGAATATATTATTCTAAGTTTATCAGAATATATCTCCCCTGATCCGGTGTATCTCATTTCGCAAAGTCCCAGTAATTGTAAGCCCATTCTTTTCATTTCTTGTATGACATTTTCTAGTTTACCCTTTTGCATGACTGTACTCACATTCCAAGTACCTATCTTTAGAGTTTGTTTAATCTTTATTTGCTTACAGTAGCATGATGACGATCGGGTATCACCTGTAGCACATGATATCCCCTACCGAACGAGATACATATGATAAGACGTGTAAAAAAACATGCCAAGTCTTATAAAGCGATGGCTAAAGTAGTATATACATTATCGGAGAGAAATGATCTGTTATTTAGTGGAATAATTCAGAGAGTCGGTGGTCATGATATTTACGCCACGTTTGTAACCATCATTATCGAGATACTTTCAGACTGAATTCTCAATTTCGGTCGCCTTGTCGTTCTATATACGCCTATCGATTAGTTAAGAATCATGTCAAAGACATGTTCGATTCTGATTCCGACATTTGTGCTTTAGAGAAGAATTTTGGTATTTGGACCGGTGTTATCATCGGAAGAGAATTTAGAGAATGGTTACTAAAAGAAGGTGGTTTGGAAAATTTTCTAGACCTCTCTAACGAAGAAGATACAACACTGTGGACTTTACCTCGCAACAGCCTTTGCTCTTTAAGAGCTTTACCTGGAATTTTTTTGGTGAGAGTAAGAGCATTTGGTAACCACATTTGGTAAGTTTTTGGTAACCACACAGCATTTGTTACCGCATTACAATATTGTTTAATAGGTCACGACACCCCTCACACTGATGATGAGTGTTGTCCTGTAGTAGGCCTGCGATTTTATATGATAACCAGTTGGGACAGCATATTCTTTGCTTTATTATATTACATCAAATAGGAAAACTGAATTTCTCAGTCATAGAGAAAGAAAAGTACGATGCCACTATAGGTGTGACAATTACAATGAAGAACCATTAAAGAAATCGTAATTAAGTTGTGAAATGTTGGTAGTTGAGAGATAAATCTGAAGATAAGTATGTCAAACTGTAAGCACAAGGAAACAATAATATATTACAAACACATACACATAGAGCCAGTGTCAATTAGAAACTTATTTTTATCATAGATTCTATACTGTTGATTATTTTAATACAATAAATTAGGAATAGTCTAAAATAATTGTAAAATTAAAACAAAAATTAAAACAAGGCAAATAAAACAAATAAATATGATGTTTTTTAAATATATTATTATATTTTCACAATAAAACATAGCACAAGGTAATTTTGATACATCATCATTAGTGTAGGCAACACATGTCACACATACACATATTTATAATTGAACATTGATGAATTAAATAGTACAGATATATAAATGCAACACAACTGAAAAAAGTACACATATAACAACATATTCATGTGTATATTGCTTAAATTACAAGTTTGCGTGGTCTCCCACGTGGTTTTCTTAATGGATAAGGGTCGCAAAACTTAACACAATTTTGTTTATTGTTCTTAATAACATAAGATCCATCAGTTATATTAGTGATCGAACGGGGATCAATTCGTTTGTGAGCTGGTGATGTGAGAAAAGCTGAAAGGTCTCTCTGTTGGTAATAGAAGCCTTCATTAACGGGAGGAGCCGCGAGCGACCAGTCACCCTCATTGACCGTATGTTCTCTGTCACACTCTGAGCGAAATGTAGATGCTCCATCAGTGGTTGGTTGTATGCTGTCACAATCAGCTGAGAGAATTGTAGACGCATCACCAGTGGTTGCTTGTAGTCTGTCGCACTCTGAGAAAATCGTAGACTTCAGACCCACTAATGTCTCAAATTCAGGCTGTGTTAGTGTTATACCGTAACGTGTGGGAAATTTCATCCCAGTTTTCCATCGTATTTCGGTCGCCTTGTCGTTCTATATACGCCTATCGATTAGTTAAGAATCATGTCAAAGACATGTTCGATTCTGATTCCGACATTTGTGCTTTAGAGAAGGATTTTGGTATTTGGACCGGTGTTATCATCGGAAGAGAATTTAGAGAATGGTTACTAAAAGAAGGTGGTTTGGAAAATTTTCTAGACCTCTCTAACGAAGAAGATACAACACTGTGGACTCTACCTCGCAACAGCCTTTGCTCTTTAAGAGCTTTACCTGGAATTTTTTTGGTGAGAGTTTATATATTTTCCCTAATAAAATTTTGGTAACCACACAGCATTTGTTACCGCATTACAATATTGTTTAATAGGTCACGACACCCCTCACACTGATGATGAGGGTTGTCCTGTAGTAGGCCTGCGATTTTAATATGATAACAAGTTGGGACAGCATATTCTTTGCTTTATTATATTACACCAAATAGGTCAATAAGATGAATTAAAGTCTTTGCTTGATATCTCGAAACCGAGACAGCCTTCAAACCATTCTTCTAAGTAAAGGTTTTACATACTCGCCGTTACGTGATGCGTAGAAAAAAGCACCATAACAGTTAACATTAGCAAAGGAATCACACATATCCATACTAGACGACTCCATTCTAAAAAACACACCACTAGGTAGCAGGGCTCTGACTTTCTATGTGTAGTAGCACTGAGAACGGCTGCCCTTTATACGATGTATCAAGAGGGCCTGGGCAGTCTATTTATAGTAACTAATGCAATATGTTATTGAACCTCTTGAGACATGTTCAGAGAGCCGCCATATTCGATGAGTCATGGGAAGTTTTTTTTTTCCCGTGAAGATACTTTCCCATCGCATCATCAAAACAAATGACCCAGTGGACGGGGCCTACACCGGTAAGTTGGAGGCAAACTTGAGTATAGTATGTTATATTTGTTAAAGGGAACCAAGTTTGTTCTTGTTAGCACAGGATTGGGCTTAACAAGTAAATATCAACTAAACTTTGGTTTCTATTACTTCTGAAATACTTTTTAGAATCTCGGTTCTGTGATCAATAGCTAGGACGGGGGAGATGATTTTGCCACATTCTAGTATACGTCTTCAGAAGCGCTCATTGTCTATAGCAAACTGCTGCCAAGAATAATCGAATTCGTCATTTTCAGGATCGTGGATTGTTAAAACAATCGGTTCTTCAGAAAAATGAACCTAGAAGAAACGAGACAATTTAGTTTAAAAAACGAATAAATACTTCTAAATGAAAACACTTCATAATAAAATGTCTCTTCACAACTCTCTATCTCGGCTGATGTCATTTCTGTTTGTTTCCCTCTGTCTTTTCGCCGCTCACGTTTTCAAGTTGGTACAACTTATTACAGTTGCTCTCATTACAAGTCCAAAAAAGGAGGGTTGTTGCCTCCAAGTATTGGATCTCTCTTTTGCTTCTCACCTCTTGGTCTATTGTCCATGCGTCTCTTGGGTAAATTTAAGCTCCTTCTACGTAACATTTAATTGTTTGAAACATCTCACCTCTATTCCACCTCCAGAGGTTGACACTTCAAAGGATTTACCAGCTTTAATGTTGTTCCACTTGTCTTTTTCTTTGATGTTACAGTTACTTCTTTATGGTATTAAGGATGAGTCCATTATTTTTTCGGTTTCCTTTACTAAAACGTCTATCAATACCAGCAACTAGTTTCAAATCTTTTCATATGTGGAAATTTACTATTTATCACCATCAATAAAGATAATGGTGAAATGGCAGCTTATTTATATTCGAGCTATGGACCAAGCAATGTTTACATTGAACAACACGATAAATGTTATTACTGTGAGTTGGCAGATTTTTGAAAATGTTTTCAAGGGTTTGAACATAAATGTTTGTTCACAGTTCGTTAACCTTAGCTGTAGATAAAGCCGTTAATTGGATGGCTTCGTTTCAGACATTTTTGACGTTGGTAGCTAAGGACCTAACTTGTGCAAACGGATGGCATTGGCAAGAATCATTTTGAATTTATGAAGTGGGCTCATTGTGTGTTTAACTCAAACGCATATGTGCTTTTTAACCAAAGACCTTTTTCTGGGGACTCAATGCAGATATCCCCGATGGAAGAATAAATTGTACTATCAGTCCCATAAATGATTCGCTTCCAGAGGTTTATGATGTAAACAAAGCAGTTTTGTCATTGCAAGTGAATAATGTCCACACCTATAATTGGTCAGGATTGTGTAGCAGCAGCAGCTTTATAGCGAACACAGAAAACATCACAGGATTGTGCTGTTCTGAAACAGCTATGCCATGCTACCCTAGAATTGCCTTTAATGGGATTACTGTGACCACAAACCACTCTCCATGTGTGTGCCACATTATACCCCAGAAAGAAATACTGAATATAACAACACCATGTGCTGCCGTCTGTGATATTAATGACCACAGACCAGGAGCCTCCAGTATGATTGATACAACTGTTGCACCAAGCACTTCATCAGCAGCGCCATATCTATGGAATGTTAATCTGACATTGTTCTTGAATGATGCCCAAGTTAATGAGACATCAGAATCGTGTGGCAGCAGCTACAAGAAGGGAGCGGAGAACATCAAGTTCTGTTGCTATAAATGAGACTTGCCTTGCTATCCCAGAATTGCCTTAACTGGAATCACTGTAGTTGAAAACTTCTCTTGTGTAAACTACACATTCACATCTAAGAGTGAATCAGTGAAGGTCACAAAATCATATTCTCTTTGTGGTTTTACTAACTACAGGTCATGTGGCTTCTGTTGGATTGGAAATGACAAATTACCACCACTGTGTGTCTATATGTTTGGAATTGGAGTCATCAATGACGGCCTAACATCATCAAGTGCTACGACGATCATCATTTTCGGGAGGACGTGAACTCCCATGGTATATGGTGGATGGGCGGCGGGAACCATTGAAGGCTGTGTCTGAAAAGTGTTCCTTCTTGCAGTTTCCTCATATTCCAGGTCCGGCTTGTTGCAGGAGCTACTGAGTTGGGTGCTCTGTGCACACCGTGAGCTGTGTGTCTCATCCGTTTTGATCCTGCTTCGATATCCCGCTTGTTTGCGGTGAGTGGTGATGTCGTATGGCAGGGAACAGTTGGCTGTGTTCACTTTCTGCGCGGTTTCGCCTTGTGTCTTTTGGCGTGTGCTGAGACTGCTACGATGGGAACTACAGTACCTTTCTTTGTTTGGGAGATGAGTTGGTAATTCGGATGATTCCACTGGCACGGGCAATTATGGATTTTAATTCGTTTGCTGTGATGCCGAGGCCTTCCATAACCAATAATAATAATAATAATAATGGTGAAATTATGAGAATTAATATTGTTGGCGATAATAGAAATTCATCTACTAGATGTATAATAACCCAGTAATAAAGATAATGAAGGAGGACCAGAGGATGATATCAAAAACAAGAGGTAAACTTGGCTAAAAATCAATTACTTACCTTGGTAGCTCTATCTTTTAGTGCATCACCTTGCTGGTTGAAAGCGAGGAAATCAGGAGCAGGGTATTGTTCGTTCCACATTGCATTTGGTCAAAATCAATATTCTGTTCAAAGATCTGTATATTTCTATTATCAGTCGACGAGTGGTTGTTACTATTTCAGTTGGAATCTCCAGTTTTCCAGCTCTATGATTTTGAGAATCGGTGGTATAGGTGTCAGATATTTCACTAGTGTTTAACAACCTTTCATGCATAGTTGTCTTTTTGAATATTGAGTCTAAAGCTAAACCATTATTAATATCACTACTAGGGGATATGCATATTGTCGTGGTTTGCTCCCTCATTGACCAATCACTACCTTCATCACTGTCTTCGTCTTCTGAACTTGAGTTTATTCGAAAAAGTAGATGAGCCATAGGATATAAGTTTATCTCTACTAAATTTATACCTTCTGTTTTTGCTACAGATAAATACGTGTTAACTTAACACTGGCTCTAGTGTATTTGTAATATATTATTGTTTCCTTGTGCTTATAGTTTGACATACTTATCTTCAGATTTATCTCTCAACTACCAACATTTCACAACTTAATTACGATTTCTTTAATGGTTCTTCATTGTTATTGACACACCTATAGTGGCATCATACTTTTCTTTCTCTATGACTGAGAAATTCAGTTTTCCTATTTGGTGTAATATAATAAAGCAAAGAATATGCGGTCCCAACTGGTTATCAAGAGTATTCTCTTATTGCATCATAGGTGAAAATCTATTTTTAGTAACTCCTCGGGTATTGCATCAGAGATCAGTTCTATTTTTAGTAACTCAACATCCCCATTATAGGGGGACTGAGTAACACCATCTCTTTTTGTGAAAATTTCAGAATTCAAAGCTGGAGCAAAACATTCTTATTAAAATCGCAGGCCTACTACAGGACAACCTTCACAATCAGTGTGAGGGGTGTTGTGAACTTGTAAACAATATTGTAATGCAGTAACAAATGTTGTGTGGTTACCAAACTTTTATTATGGAAAATATATAAACTCTCACATATAAAAAAAATTCTAGGTAAAGCTCTTTAAGAGCAAAGGCTGTTGCGAAGTAGAGTCCACAGGGTTGTATCTTCTTCATTAGAGAGGTCTAGTAAATTTTCCAAATCATCTTCTTTTAGTAACCATTGTCCAAATTTTCTTCCGATAATAACACCGGTCCAAAGCACAAATGTCGGAATCAGAATCGAACATGTCTTTGACATGATTCTTAACTAATCGATAGGCGATGGTATATAGAACGACAAGGCGACCGAAACTGAGAATTCGGTCTGAAAGTATCTCGATAACGATGGTTACAAACGTGGCGTAAATATCATGACCACCGACTCTCTGAATTATTCCACTAAATAACAGATCATTTCTCTCCGATAATGTATATACTACTTTAGCCATCGCTTTATAAGACTTGGCATGTTTCTTACACGTCTTATCATATGTATCAAGAATATCAACACACAGGAACACAAACTCATTCATAAGTTTATCCAAACACATTCTATGGCTTTTTGACCCGAAACGCCCATGATCCTCGATGACAACCCGACCAATTCAACTATCTTAAGATGGAACTGGAACCGTTTCCAAAGTTACTCTCTTCTATGCTTGGTTAATCACTTTGCCTTTCATACTAATGCTCTTTTCTGAATGGTTATAATGCAGATTTCAGTCAATTCTTTGCTCCGCCTCCCATGCTAATGCTCTTTTCTGATTGGTTAATTCAGATGTCTGTCATACTCAGTCTCTGATTGGTTATATTTAAACTAGACCCATGAGGGATTTCATGTTACAAGTTTGGTTGATTCAAGGAAGGTCATACTGTTCACTCTAACGGATTGAGACTATATTTTACGCTGTAAGTAAAAAAAAAAGTAAAGTACCCCCGTCACGCCAAGTGGCGTATAGGGAAATATGGTGTGAGTGACCCTATACTTTACAGACCTTCAGCACATGATTTTTGGGGTAATGTGGTCAGTATTACGCGCCGTGCTGCTTTACTTTCCCAGAAAAAAATCCGGTACCCATTTAAGGAGCCCGGAAGCCGTCGGTTGGGATCGAACCCTACCCCTTGTCCTTTGTAGTCCAGTTCACTAACCACTGAGCTGTCGCGGCTCCCATTAATAAACGAATGGTCTGTATATACTCTTTTCATCCTCCAACAGCACAAACACAAAATGTTACGCCCAAACATGTCATCATATTGGCTTTTATCACCTCTCCATGGGGGGTGGGTGATGTCCGCTCTTGACATCACCAAAAGGTATTTGAAGCGTTCATAGCCTCTCATTTGCCAGGCTCAGTGGATGTTGGATGACAAAACCTTCTCTGTTTTGACAAAATCCTCTCTGGTTTTAATGGACTAAATTCAACTCCACTGGGCCACTGTGTCCAAGGCCACACCTACACGTGGTCCCTCTGTTATCGCAAAGTTGGTCCTGGGCGCGACCGAGTTCCCAGTGGTATAACTGGGTCGGGTGGAGGTGAGCCCCTATAGATGCAGGACTAGAGCCAACCAACATATGGTATACGCCATGGCCCTCATCTAATCACCCTCACTCTCCCTTGAGTGAGTGTCTTGTCTTCTATCTTATTGCTATTTCTATAGGAACCCCCTGTGGACAGGGTGTGAGCTTCAGCGAAACCGTCTCGAGACCATCTATTGACATACTTGAAGACAAATGACTCTAGTACTGACTAGGAGTCCATCATGTTCCCTTCAACAGTCCTGTAGTACATCGCACAGACACAAGTGACCCAGGACGTGACGATCCTCTGTCGATACATTTGGCCTCCATGAGATACGCCTGAATGAACGGAGTAAGTGCCAGTGACAGTAGGTGGCGGGGAATGGGCTGTTGTGAATCCTGCTTGAATACAGGGCCTAGAAAGTGAACAAACGGATTGATGATATGTCAGCAGAGACAGAGACACAATACATGCCATGGATGGAATTGAGGCGAGGATTTGCAAAACCTTCACCCTGGGGTAGGAAGATAGCCCACAGGTCCCCCAGTTTTAACAATGCCATGTACATCAAGAATATAAATCAATACGAGCTCGGACGCCGCCTCGGTCAACAAGGTCCGCGCCAGACAGTGAGCGACCAGGCTGGACTGTGCGATAAATTAGCTACTGGAAGAAATACAAACAACTCATACAAAAACCAGAAACCTAGGATCCAACAAAGTTCAATATATAAATATTTTAATGGAAGAAAGAACATGAAGATTGGTCAGAGTGGAAAAAACAAATAAATTAAACATACTACAACTTAATATTTCAGGCCTCAAAAACAAGAAAACAGAGCTAACCAAAATCATGTACATCAGATCCATATTGTCCTACTGCAGGAAACACTACACAAGAACATAGACACACATATAACAGGTTACACCAGCTATCCATGTTAGTGCACCAACAACTGCAGGGGTATAATCACCTACATCAAAAACAATATACAGGAAGATGTAGTGCCACTAAATAATGCAGAACTAACAGATGTTCAGAAAGCCACAATTTGGTTTGCATCCAGCAAATATAATATTTATAATGTTTACAATCCACCAGGCACAAATTGTAACATAACAGAACTTGTTCAAGTCAACTACCATAGAACTATCTTGGCTGGAGATTTTAATGGGCATTCAACACAATGGGGATATTCTAACTCAAATCACACAGGAAAATACATAGAAGATCTTTGCCAATCAACTAATCTTACAATCATGCAGGACACAGAATCAACACCAACGCTCCTACATAGAGCTCATCTCTCCCTTAGTAGACCCGATCTGACCATTTGCTCTGCTGATCTCATAAGCTACTGCCACATTGAAGTTATTGATGACATAGGCAGTGATCACAGACACATAGTCACCATAGTGGACACAAAAACAACAAAAATCCAAACAAAACAGAGAACGAGATGGAATTTCAAGAAAGCTGACTGGAAGCTTTATCAAGAAAGATCTGACCAACTCCTGAACAATCTGACAGACAACAGCGTAGAAAAATTAAACGAGATTTTCACACAAATAATACTCAACACTGCAGAACAAACTATACCTAAAGGATGTAGAACACAATATCGACCATTTTGGAACACAGAACTGGAGACAGCAGTATCAGAAAGAAAGATAGCCAGAACAACACTTGAGCAGAACCCAACTTTGAATAATAAAATAAGCTATAACAAGGCTAGTGCTAAGGTCAAACTAGTTACTAAAAAAGCAAAGAAAGAGAAATGGCAAGAAACATGCAGTAAACTCGATTTGCGACATGAAGGAAATAAAGCATGGAGACTTCTGCAACATTTGTCTGGTGATAAAAGAGAACCAAATCCTAAACCAATAAAATTTAATAGTGAAATCATCAGCTCTAAAAAAATATAGTTAAAAAATGTAATAGTTACTTTGCTTCAGTCAACAGAGCGAACAAACTTACAGATAGCGATAAAATTCAGCTACATAATTTAAAATTAATTGAAAGAGCCCCGACAACAAATGCTGTAATATTTGAAGAAGATTTTAACATGAGGGAACTAGAAAAGGCATTAAGAAAATTAAAATGTAGAAAATCCCCAGGCCCTGACAAGGTACACAATGAGATGATAAAGCATCTCGGCAAGTCAGGGAAAGAAACATTACTCAGACTAATCAATAAGTCATGGAAAGAAAGCAAAATTCCCAAGACATGGAGAAATGCCTATATAGTGCCATTGCTCAAAAAGAACAAGCCTCCAGATGACCCCAGAAGCTATCGTCCCCTATCCTTAACATCATGCATAGGTAAAATAGCTGAGAGTATGGTCAATAGCAGACTATACTGGTATCTGGAAACCTCTAATACTCTGTGCTACGAACAAGCTGGTTTCAGGTCAGGCAATAACATAGAAGACCAAATCCTCAGGTTAATACAACAGGTCCAAGATGGATTTCAGAAGAGACAACATACTCTAGCCATCCTAGTGGACCTGCAGCAGGCTTATGATAGAGTCTGGCGTAAGGGGCTTTTATTGAAGATGAGAGATGCTGGGATACATGGGAAACTGTACAAATGGGTCAAATATTTCCTAGTTGACAGAACAATACAAACTAAATTAAATGAATCCATTTCAGACAAAGAAGTGCTAGAAGAAGGATTACCACAGGGATCACCACTCAGTTGTACCCTTTTTTTTATATATATCAATGATCTGACCAAAACCCTGATAAATAAAAAAGCTCTCTATGCGGATGATCTGGTCATGTGGAGTACTAACGAAAATATTAGAACAGCTGAAGCACAACTAAATAAAGACCTGAGACACATAGAAGAATACTGTAATACCTGGAAAATAAAAATAAATGTACAGAAAACAGTATATACAGTATTTACTAGAAGTAACAAAATAGCTAAGGCAAACATCAAACTCAATCTCCAACACAATAGTCTTCAAAAAGAGGAACACCCTACATACTTAGGAATACAACTAGACCCGACAACTGAACCTGAAGAAACACGTAGAGAATCTCACTAAGAAAGCAACACAAAGACTAACTATTGAAAAGGCTTTCCAGTACCTTATGGGGAGCAGATAAAGAAACACTTAGAAATCTCTATCTGGGATATGTTCGCTCTGTTTTGGATCATGGTAGCTCGCTCCTAGTGACATACAGCAAAACAACTAACATGGCACTGGACAAGATACAAAATAATGCATTACGACTCATCAGCGGAGCAATGATGTCCACTCCAGTTGCAGCCTGCGAAATCCACTGCAATGTGGAACCTTTAGAGTTGAGGAGAAACAAAGCCGCTATGGTTCTCTATGAAAGACAAAAAAGAATGGAGAAGGACCACCCTAACAGAAAATTAGTAGATACATGGACTCCAAAACAAAGAATTAAGCAGATGTCAGTATTACAACATGTTAGAAATATACAAAAGAAATTCCATCTACCTGAAAAACGACTACAAACATCAAGAGTCATCAAAGAAATGCCACCAAGTATGAATTATAAAAAACCTGAAATAAATGTAGAGATATGTAACAGAACAGGTAAAAAAGCAGACCCAGTATTAGTAACACTAGCAGCAAGGAAAACAATAGATACTTATCCAGAGGATTGGATACATATATACACAGATGGTGCAGCCACTAACGCTACTTCAAAAGCTGGATATGGAATATTAATACATTATCCAGATGGAACAGCAGAAGAAATATGTGGACCTTGTGGTGAAGTCTGTAACAATTATGAAGCAGAAATAACAGCTATTGAAACAGCAATTTATCATTTAAATACGATTTTCGATACCACACCATCGAAGAAAACAAACACAGTTATATTTACGGATTCCAAATCGGTTCTGCAAGCACTGGAAAACAACACGAACAAAACAGAACTCACACAGCTTATCATAGACACAGACAAACTCATTGAAACACATAACATAAGATTGGTAATGCAATGGATCCCAGGACACTCAAATATACCAGGAAATGATAAGGCAGATACATTAGCTAAGAGAGGATCTAAACAGACACAAATCATACATCCATCACACTAGACACAGCCAAACAAGTCATAAACTCCAATATTAGGGAGGAGTGGCTGAATGGATGGGCCTTAGGGAAAACAGGGAGAGAGCTTTTTAAATATATGGCAAGACCAAATCCACAAGACAACATCAACAACATAACAAGAAGAGACCAAACCACCATCTTCAGACTGAGAACAGGACATGTTATGCTAAATAGCCACATTAATAGAATACAACAAAACCATACCCCAGTATGTCCACTCTGTAATCACCCACAAGAAACGGTAGAACATCACCTGTTTCAATGTCCTGAGCTCACTGACATCAGAACAACACTATTTCCTCAAAGACCCTCCAAATGGAACACTCTGTACGGAACAACAGCAGAACTTAAAAATACCTGCAGATACTACTACATGGCATTGGGCCGAAGGGCATCAGCTCAAAGGTCACTGGATCCATAACAACAACAACAACAACATCACCTCTCCACATACTTTCACAACTATATATAGCATGTCTGCGTTAACAATATGATGATTTTGGGAGAACCGTGTCACTGCTACTTTTTCTGGGCTGACTAGAACTTTGGAGCTTACACCAAGAAGTGATGCAATCGAGCTCGATTTGCAGAGGCTTGCTGATCGCATTCCTGTCTTTGCTTAGTCTACACGCCAATATTATTATTGAAGGATAGAGTTCTTCGCTTTCCATCAAGATGCCGAGCCAGTGTCTGAATTAAATAGAATTTGTGACTACGGTGTGCTTTTGAGGTAGTCCTGAGTAAATTGTTAACTGTAAAATGGTCATTTCCACACTTTAAAAGCCAACTTTCTCGACCGAATCTCGTAGAACATGTACTTACATATAGTATAGATACTATACTACTACTAATATATATAATTATCTATAACCTTGTTGCCTATAATCTACTGTTCCTTACCTGCGTTTTACATGCTTAGGGAACTCCATTCTAAGGTATTTTATCACTAGCCTGTTTTATGGTGATTCATTTACTCTTACTGTGCAATTCTGTTTCTGACAACAGACAAGAAAATCACTGGCTAAGAAGAGTAATGAAATTATTCTGAAAGAGGTCAAAGCAAAAAGAGAGCTGATTTTAAATATTAGGAAGAAACAATCATTATTGGCCATGTAATGAAAAGAGAACTGGAATATATTGTAACAAATGGGGAAAATTGAGGGACGCAAAGAGAGAGGGAAGCAAAGAGAGAAAATACCAGACAGCTTAAGCGAATGGCTTGGCAGGTCAACAACTGAAATGATAAAGAACTGTCGAGATCGAAAGTTGTGGAGAGACATGATCACCTACGCCAGTAGGCACGGTACCTGATGATGATGATGTGCAATTCTTAATGTTCGTGTCAGTTCATGCATAGGCAATGCTGGTAGGGATATTTTTCCCTACGGAGCCAATACTCTCCATACTCTGGCGGCCGCCCATCTCCTTGCAAATTTTTAGAATTCTAGAAATATTACATGCGCTCCCGTCAGCTCCCTATTTGTCTCCGGACCGAGTAGCAGCAAATACTGCTGAAAAGTTTCTTTTTATTAATTTCTTTTTCATATATTTCCTAATCAAGTCGCAATGTAGTTTTAGTTAACTCACATATATGTGTGTGCTGTCCATTATTCCAACTGAAGGACTAATGAGTTGCAGCATCGGTTCGATTTTCCTTCACCTACGTATTCCTTTTCTTTCATTTCATCCAACTATCTGCAAAAAAAAAAAAAAAAAAAGAAAAGATGCAGCTATCCATATTTAAAAGAGAATAAGTATTTACTGGGGGGGAAGTTATGAAAATTAGAAGGTAATAAAATTTAAAGAATTCCCCTTTGAGGTAGGTCAGAAACAGGACAATAAAAATAAAAGATAATTTTAGGAGAGTATAATCACAATTGTGACAAGTTGGCACATGAACAATACGGACAAAATGTACTAAAAATAATGAAAGTAATTTTACCTGAGTGTAAGCTATGTACAGTAGGGTGACCATTCGTACCCGATTTTCGGGGACAGTCACCAAAGTGTAGAAGTTGTCCCCGAAAGAAATTTGTCCCCGATTTCAGTGAATAAATAAATGTTCATACACGGAATCGGCCCTCTTTTAAAACAATCACTAGGACTCAGGACGTTACTGAGTTATGTTTCTTTATCACAGAACGAGTGGCATTTGCAGGAAGATAAAAGAGAAGACTTGGGCGCGGTGTGTCGGAGATAGCTCTTTGAACTCTTACAGCACGGTGCTACATCACTTCTATTCCAGTCACTGACTTCTATTGGGATAGGTTTAATTTTTAAAAAAGCTGACTCTCTCCCCCCACCCCTGCCTTTCCGGACATCTCCCGCCAAAGTATCTTTCCCGGCCAATTTACAAATCAGTCCGAGTGTAATGTCAGTACAGTGCAGTCGTGTTTTCTATTTGTGATCAGTGGACGTCTGTTACATAACAATGCTTTCCAAAAAACGTAAGTGTCATTTTAGTGATTCGCTGAAAGCTGAATTTCCATTTATTATACAAGCAATTTTAGAGGATGGAACGCTAGTGAAATGTAATATATGTAGTTCCAATTTTTCTATAACAAGTGGTGGATGGACATCAATAACTGATCATCTACAGGAAAAAAAAAAGCATTAGGATGCGCTGCTTTGTAAGTCCCAGTCTGGGTGTATGACAAATTATTTTTCTAAAACAGAACCCTCAAAAGATGAATACACTCTAGCTGTTCATGAAGGAACCTTCGCATATCATACTGTACTTCATAATAATAGTTTCCGCAGTATGGATTGTACATCAATTCTACAAAAGAAATTTTCAACAAAACAATTTTCCTGTGCAAGAACAAAGTGTGAATCCATAATTACCAATGTTTTTACTCCTTGTGCTATTGATGAGCTAAAAAATGACCTCAAATATGTCAGCTTCGTAACATTGTCTTGCGATACATCTATAATCATAAACATGTTAAGCTACTTCCTATTTTTTAGTTCGTTATTTTCAGGCTTATGAGTTGGAAACTCTAGTAAAGACCAAACTGATTGCTTTCATAGATATTCCATGAGAAACGTCCGACATAATATCTGAACAATTGTTGAAAGCAATTGATAATTTAGACTTAAACAAAAAGATTGTTGGACTCTCCGCAGACAATACAAATAGAAACTTTGGAGGCTTGTTGAGGAAAGGGAGAGATAATGTCATAACTAAAATAAAGTCCAAGTTAAACAGACAAATAATGGATCTAGGTTGCAACGCACACATAATTCACAATTGTGAAAAAACAGCGTTTGATTCCATGCCTATGGATATGGAAGTGACTGTAACAAAAATATTTGGATACTTTCACATTTACACGGTTCGTGTAGAACGCCTAAAGTACTTCTGTGAATTTGCTGGACAGGAGTTGGGTTATTATTTATTTTAAATTTAATTTAAATTAATTTAATATTAATTATTATGTTATTCGAATATAAGGTGGTTGTCATTACTTCCAGCCTTGGAAAGAATATTGAAACTGTATCTGAGATCTTTCTTTTGTCAGAAACACACTGTCCTACAATATTGAAACAATTCTTTGAAAACAGTAAATCAGAGCTTTGCTCATTCTCACGCATCACTCTTCCATGAAACAATTAAGGCGACGTCAAGAGTGCAACAGAATCAGCACTAGCTGTGAACAATCTCATTATAAAATTAGAAACTCGACGCGATGAAAATTTCATCCCACACATGGTAAAAAGTTTGCTAACTGATTTAGTAGAAAGTGGTGACATCCAAATGGAAAGGTATTTCCAAATAAGTAAAGAATTATATAATACTGCTGTACATTACATGCAGTCTTGGAACAAGCACAATGAGGATTTGTCACAGCTGAGCTGCCTTCTCTTGGATAATGTGCCTGAAAGGAAACATTTTGATAATGCAGTAGAACAGATATCTTCAAAGTGTCATGAAGTTGTAAACATCAATCGTGATGAGCTCTTTGATGAATTTACTTATTTGCGAGGCCATCTGTTGCAAAAAGAATGTGAGTGGTTCAGTAACAAGCCCCCATGTAGAAAATGGAATGAAGTACTCAGGTAATTGAAAGAAAATAATGTACCACATGCTAATGTGAAGAGAATTCTTGAACTTTTTATGTGCTTACCTGGCAGCAATACATCCGTAGAAAGACTATTTTCTCAAATGAACTACGTCTGGTCCGAAGAGAAATCACGGATTAATGTGAGCACGGTGCAAGCCATGTTAACAGTAGAAACTAACATTGTTTCTAATCATGTGCCCAACTTCAAAACGCTATTACGCAGTAAACATTTGTTAAAGACTGTTGAAATTTTCCAAATGTTATTAGAATGCAAAAGACCCTTTAAATGTATATTTAACAAATATCCTGCAGCTGCAGTTTTCTTAAAGCAGCGAATTTCTTTGATGTTTGTCACAATTGTAAATTGTGAAGCCCTAAAGAATAGAAATTACCGTAGTTGCTGGTCTATGATTAATTTTCACTAGGTAAAGGCGTGGCCGTAATGGGGAAATAATTGGATAAGACAAAACACCAGGAGAATTATTGTCTGCTCAGTTCGAGGACGGCTTCGCCGCTGAATGAACGGAAATGGAACACACAATGCCTCGTGTTTTCTACAAGTGTCTAATTGTGTCAGAAAACCCACGTTGAAAGCGTGCAAAATCGTCAATTTGACCGTGTATGGATTTTTAATCGCTATTTTTAACTTAAATACTGTAAACATTAAGTTTTGACTACATCAATGGGTCGTTATAAATTTATATAAATCAAATAAGCAACAATAATAACCAAATGTTTTTTTTATGAAATTAATTCCCTGTTGGGTTCTAATCATTATAACTTTACATGCACATTTTGAAAAGCTTATAAAAAGCGGTTTAAAAGATATCGATTTTAAAAGTTGGGCACGACTTATGAAACGGACTATAATGTATCGCGTGAAAGCCTCCGTGAAAAACTTGCTTCAAATCATGAGATAGATACACTCAAAAAACAAGTACCACGCCGAGGCAACAACCTCTTCAGTAGAAATAAGGTACTGTAAACATTACTTTAATATTGCAATTGATATCTATACGTTGTTTAACATTTTTTAATTTTAAACTTTTTTTTTGTTATTGAGAAACAAAACTAGCTATTGTAATTTCATTAAGTGCGTGTATCGCATAAGTACCGTGAATATTAACAAAAATAAAATCAAACAGCAAATAAACACAGTTATTATGAAATTTAAAGTTATCTTTATTTGCATCTACAAAATTTCTTGCGCACACCCACACATATTATAAATATATATATATATATATATATATATATATATATATATACATACACATATATAAATACATATATATATACATATATATATATACACATATATAAATACATATATATATACATATATATATATACATATATATATATATATATATATATATACATACACATATATAAATACATATATATACATATATATATGGCCCTTTTCGTCTTGTCAGACGGTCTAGTGGAGGCTATTGCGTATTTTTTTGAGGTATTGTTTTTGCCGAACAGCTTCTCTCGTGGCTAATTCTACCAATGTTTGACAAACACACGCGGTCACATAATGAACAGGTCAGGCTCGCTGGTCCACAGGGTTTACCATCCTTTTTCATGAGTCTCTTCTCTTCTAAGTCCTGTCTTAGAACAGTCTCAAATGTTGTTATACCGTTCCTTATACGTGCTCGCCATGATGTGCGATCACTTGCCAGATGTTGCCAGTCGTTTTCACAGATGGAGAAGTCTTTCAAAGATGATTTGCAGATATCTCTATATCGTAGTTTAGGTCTGCCGATTTGTCGTTTTCCGTGTTTTAGCTCGCCATATAGTATTTGCCTAGGAATGCGTTTTTCTTCCATCCGTTGGACATGCCCCAGCCATCTTAGCCTTCGACTTCTGAGCATCGACATGATTGTTAGGGTCTTAGCACGTTGCAGGACAGTTAAGTTGGTTATTTTGTCCTGCCATTTGATGTGCATTATTTTGCGGAGACATCGCATGTGGAAGACATTTAGTCTTTTTTCCTGGTTTGAGTATGTTGTCCAGGTTTCGGATCCATATAGTAGTGTGCTAAGCACACATGTTTGATATATTAAGAGTTTAAGTCTTTTGAGTTAGTTTCGTGTTGTTCCATGCCCTTTTTGTGAGTTTGCCGAAGGTCGTAGCTGCCTTACCAATTCGACAGTTTATTTCTTCATCAAGAGAGATGGTTTGCGTAACTGTGGATCCAAGATATGTAAATTTCTGTACTGATTCTAGTGGGCAGTCTTTTAGAGTAATAGATAGAGGTTTGAAGTCACCTTGATTTAGTATTACTGTCTTCTGAATATATACATATATATATACATACATATATATATACATACATATATATATATACATATATATATACATACATACATACATATATATATATATATATATATATATATATATATATATATATATATATATATATATATATATATATATATATATATATATACATATATATATATATCGTTCGTTCCCGATTTTGTGTGACAGTCTCAGAACTAAGCAAAAAAAAAAAAAACATCTGAAATGTAAAAAATATGACAAATGTCCCCGAAAACAATTGGAAAAAAAATTGTCACTCTAATGTACAGTTACATAATTCTGTGTTGTACGTTAGGGTTCAGGTTTTTTTTCGTCTATCAGGGTGTGGAAAAAAGGGGAAAGAAGAGATATCTCCTTTCCCAACGGAAAAAATATGAACATTTAATTTATATTATTCGTTATAAAACGGTAATATCTATGGTTCTAAGATTGCGAGAAAAATTAATCATTATACGAAGTTTTTAGTAAAGAAAAATACAGAATTTAGATATTCAAATCTGGGCACTAGTTGAACAGCATTTTTTTCAGTAATCAATTCTGGTGCATAATCGTTGATTCACAATTTTGAACTTTTAGATAAGTTTAAATTGACAGATCATCCTCGCTGCACATTGGACCCGTCCATAAGTTATCAGACCCCTACAGTGTTGCTATATGGATTCTGTAAAATAATTAACTTTCAACTGCTATTGGGATATACACACACACACATATACATATATATATATATATATATATATGTAAACCGTCAACCTCTACTAGACTGACCTCAGCCGTTATCACACTGCTCTCGTAAATTTCCTCGTGCTGACCTGTTCGGACACTGAGAGCTCGTTCAGCCTGGACCTGCTTATCGCCGCCGTACTTCGGTCTATGTGACAATATTGTCTTTCTTGTTTAGGTTAATTGTGCCGCGACAAACAACCTTCTAACGTTAGGTTCTTCCCTTAGGGTTACGCTAGGCCAGAGACTGTAAACTGGTTAACACAAAACAACATAGTAGTGGTGACAATTGGCCGGCTTTTATTTCTACCCAGTCTTGGGCGGCAACACTATACATTTGACATGATAGGTCAATCACACTTTGTTCATGCGCGCTCCTACCGTTCGCTATACTAAAGACCTAACATTTGCCACCTGGGCTCTAAATTGTCTTATCCACACTCGTTACTAAATCCAGTTGGACCAATCCCCATCGAACGGCCCCCCTAATCTATCTATTGTTTGTCGGCCTATTTTGTCGCCTTTCTATTAATCACGTCTATAAATTGACTGCGTCTGCTCACTATCCTGAGCTCGTCTGCTGGTTGGATATCTCTCCTTGCCAATTTTCTAACTGCCACTGCTCGTCTGATGGTTGGATATCTCTCCTTGCCAATCTTCTAACTGCCACTGCCCGTCTGCTGGTTGGATATCTCTCCTTGCCAATTTTCTGTCACAGCTCATCTGCTGGTTGGATATCTCTCCTTGCCAATCTTCTAACTGCCACTGGTCGTTGAATATCCCTCCTTGCCAATTTTCTAACTGCCACTGCTCGTCTGATGGTTGGATATCTCTCCGTGCCAATTTTCTAACTGCCACTGCTCGTCTGATGGTTGGATATCTCTCCTTGCCAATTTTCCAACTGCCACTGCTCGTCTGATGGTTGGATATCTCTCCGTGCCAATTTTCTAACTGCCACTGACTGCTCATTGGATATCTCTCCTTGCCAATTTTCCGACACCACCAAAACTACGTCATCCTAATTTCTACGCCACTTTTCACTCTCTGCGCACTGTACTGCACTACCTATTGTGGCGTGCATCGATTCCGTCTTCCATTTTAGTGCGCAACTTCGCGTCTACATATATATATATATATATATGCGATCAGGACTCAATCAGAGTAGGATTCCAGACAGCTGTCTGTTTAAGTGAATTGACATCATAATTAAAGTCAATTAGAGTGTTAGATCCATTCTGCTAGAATACCTGTTAAAACGTTGCACTGTGTTCTGCGCCAGTGACCCAGTGCATTCGATTTCAGCCAGCATTTTGTTCAGGTTTGCTTTCCTTAGCCTTTGATTGTCCCCAATCTTCCTGCAAGGCAACAGATTGTCTTTTCTGTAGGGGGATTCTGCCCTTAGATGGTCTGCCCTCCCAGGTTTACGAGCACCATCTGCCCGAGTCACTAGAGGTGACTAACACAGACATGCACACAGCGATATGAGGTATGACTAACACTGACACACACCAAAATATGAGATATGACTAACACAGCAGGCTAAAAAGAGGCAAATCCTGGGTGGGCCGAGCAGAAGATGTAATCAAATAGGTCTGTGGGCTTACCGATATTAGCGTTGGTGAGGAGTGGATACCGGTGCCTACGTCGTTCAAGGGGACTTTCTCGTGTATTGTCACACTCGACAGGAAAGGTAGGGAACAAAACCCGGTCGTGGTTAATGCTGAGGTCAACGGTCTCATCTGCGATAACACCGAGGAGAAAGATGCAGTCATCTATACAGACGGATCTGTAAGACGACACCAAAGAAGTGCGCGAGCATTTACAGCACGCTCGGCCGGCAGAATAGTCAAAGAAGACAGTGGTGCATACGTCATGACCACGAGTAGCATGACAATGGAGGTGATGGCAGTGACCAAGGCATTCAAATGGTTAGAGTCACAAGACTACACCCACACATGTATACTGAGTGATTCGATGAGCATGATAAAAAAAAAGTGGAGGCGGGCTCTGTACGCATGTAATGGGTAGAGTCATTGCAGAAGTCCAAAATACGTAAGGTCACATTTGTCTATGTCAACCAACACAGAACTGGAGCCGTCAGTCGATGGACACTGCGGGACTTGCTGAGGAGGGGGATCTGAGCACCTATGGACATGTTCGGAGTGCAATGATGATTACCCGAAAATAACTCAATAACTCAGTTGCGACAGGTAACTGAGTTAGGTTTGCCAACACATACGAAATTGTAAGTGGGACCTTAAATATACTGGGTATTCGTAGTCCCACTACACTTTTTATATAGAGCACATTCGAAAAAAAAAGAAAAAAAGTAAATAACATCATCAAAAATGTGCTTTAAAAGGTCATTAAATTAGTTACAACAGTTACTGCTATAGTCTAATGCTGTTTTGGGCAATCTGGAAAGTATCAATAGAATATTCATCGCAAAAGGTGTTGGAAATGTCCACCACAGGCTTCAAGACATAACTGTATATATATATATCTCTTAATATTGTCAAATGCACTCTGTAACGTGTCTGTTGATATTTCTTGAATGGTAATTCTGACTGATTCTTTCAGGTCGTCAATTGTGCCTACATTATTTTTGAAAACATTTCCTTTCAAGAAACCCCATAGATAATAATCTAATGGAGAACGAGGATCTGATCTGGAGAACGAGGTCAAATTCCACGTGATATGCGAAAATTTCTTCCAAAATGATGCAGTGATGCTCTATCTGTGTGTGCAGTTGCAGCATCTTGCTGGAACCACGTTTCCTCAATTTCATGTTCATCCAGCAGTTCTAAAAAAGGTTCCAGTATGTCAGTACGGTACCGATCGGCATTAATAGTGTTGTTGAAGAAAATTGGTCCACCAATTAAACGTTTTCTACTGACATCAAGCCAGACCCCAATTTTTGCATCGTGTAGAGGTGCTTCACAAAATGCATAGGAATTAAACAAAACTGCTCCAAATACGATTATTTTGGCTATTAACGCATCATGATATATGAAACCATGCCTCATCAGAGAAGAAGGTTAAATCAAGAATCGATTCGTCTTCTTCAGCTAAAAATGCTTGAAACCACGTGCAGTAGTTGACCCTGGATTGATAGTCACACTCTTTTAGCTCAGACACAACAGAAATCCTGTATGGATAAAAATGTAACTGGTGTAAGAATTTTGTGTGCTGTGCCCACTGATATGTTCACTTGTTGCTACATTTTCTTTAAGGACATGTAGACAATTTTCTTCAGGCACAGCAGGCCTACCAGATCGCGCAGCATCTTCCACATTTCCCGTAGCAGGCAACTTATTCAACAAATTTCTAACCGTAATGCAATGAGGAGGTTGTTTATCAGGAAATCTTTGAACAACCATCTGTGTGTATCGACCGCCATTTTTTATCATATTTTACTACTTTTGCAAAAAAGGTGAGGCCTGATGGATGTGACCTTGAATGTAATTTCTGTGAAAAAGTCACTGAAGATGTTAGCAGTCCTCTTATTCAGACAACTACTATAGCAGTATTTTCTCACGATCCAGCACCCATACCAACAGCTAGTTCAACTATACACACTTGGAGAGAAGCTAGCTATAAGCCTGAGTATAATTTTATTGATTTTGGAGAGGTGGCATGTTTTTTTTTTTTTTTTTTTTTTTTTTTTTTACAAAGATCGAGGTGGTTCTTATTGTAGTGTTTGTTCTAGATACTATCTGAATGATGCAAACATGCTTCAGAAAACTAAAGGTGTCTTTATTGTACCTTTCATTAATTATATCAAAGCTTCAGGAACCACTGGGAAATTGAGAAGAAAAAAAAACACAAAAACATGATTCCACTGAATATCATAAAAATGCAACTGAGAAAGAAAATGTTCATATATTGCATGAAAATAGACTGACCGGTTCATTCTATCCTACATCAGTAATGGAAAGCTGATATTGAAATGTGCTTAGTCCTAAGTTAAGAAATGTGCTATAAGTGTACGTAAGTTTTTTAAAGAGGAGTTTTTAATTTCCTACTTAAAGAGCAGATAGCACACACAGACAGATATGAACACATTGTGAGAAATTTGATGATACTGCATGTTAAGAGTTAAAAGTGACTGGCTTCACAAAAAGAGTGCAAGAGCAACAAATTGCAGTAAAGACACAGGCTTGTGAAATGTTAAATGCATGGAAGAAGTACTTAATGAACAGCGTGCTGCTGAAATTAAGGGAAAACCATTTGCTTTAATGGCTGATGAATCCATGAAAACTACCAAAAAATTACATTCAACTGCCTATAAGTGTGATAGACTGTGGACACATTTAATAGAGCTAATTTTTCAGGCTGAATCTCTGGGGTTCACAAAAAGGTGTCAGATAAATCAGGAAAGAATATCCCCTACATACATTGTACGGCTCTTGTACGTGAAGTTTTTTCAAAGATGGCTGCTCCTAAAAGTTGATGGCATGAGTTTGTTTATATTCCATATTGATCTGCCTGTAATTAGTCTAGACAAAGTTTTTAAAATGTCTAAGAAAAAGACCGGACAAAGAAAGAAAGCAGAAAAGATAAAAGAAAGACAAAGCCATAAATAATGCGCAGTACAAGAGAGGTCTAGATGAGAGACCATGCAATCAACTTATGGAATGTGACCAGTTTAAATATACACAGAAAAACAGGGCTTTCTGTTATTTTTGTCTTCTTCTTCTTTCCTTCCTCATCTGCCTTTCAGCGTCGAGGGGAGTCGTTGTGTTGTGTTTTGTTCTTTCTGCCTTGTCACGTGGCTAAACCATTTTATCTGTTGTTTCCTTATATATTCTATGGCGGGGGCTATTCCTAGCTTTTTTCTCAGTTCTTCATTTCTGATCTTATCTCTCAGACTGTTTCCTGTCATTCGTCTAACACATTTAATCTCTGTAGAGGTTATTTTTCTTATTGTTCTTGGATGACGTCATGGGACGCACCAAAATGGCAGCTTGTTTATATTCGGGCTATAGACTGAGCAATGTTTACATTGAACAGCACGATATGTGTTGTTGCTGCGAGTTGGCGGATTTTTGGAGGTGTTTTCAGGGGTTTGAACATGAGTGTTTGTTCACAGTTCGTTAACCTTCGCTGTAGATAAAGTCGTTAATTCGATGGCTTCGTTTCAGACGTTTTTGACGTTGGTAGCTAAGGACCTAACTTGTGCAAACGGATGGCATTGGCAAGGATCATTTTGAATCTATGAAGTGGGCTCATTGTGTGTTAACTCAAAAGCATATGTGCTTTTTAACCAAAGACCTTTTTTTGGGACTCAATGATGATATCCCCGATGGAAAAATAAATTGTACTATTAGTCCCATAAATGATTCGCTTCCAGAGGTTTATGATGTAAACAAAGCAGTTTTGTCATTGCAAGTGAATAATGTCCACACCTATAATTGGTCAGGATTGTGTAGCAGCAGCAGCTTTATAGCGAACACAGAAAACATCATAGGATTGTGATGTTCTGAAACAGCTATGCCATGCTACCCTAGAATTGCCTTTAATGGGATTACTGTGATCACAAACCACTCTCCATGCGTGTGCCACATATTTACACCCCAGAAAGAAACACTGAATATAACAACATCATGTGCCGTCTGTGATATTAATGACCACAGACCAGGAGCCTCCAGTATGATTGATACAACTGTTGCACCAAGCATTTCATCAGCAGAGCCATATCTATGGAATGTTAATCTGACATTGTTCTTGAATGATATCCAAGTTAATGAGACATCAGAATCATGTGGCGGCAGCTACAAGAAGGGAGCGGAGAACATCAAGTTCTGCTGCTATAAAGGAGACTTGCCTTGCTATCCCAGAATTGCCTTAAATGGGATCACTGTAGTTGAAAACTTCTCCTCTTGTGTAAACTACACATTCACATCTAAGAGTGAATCAGTGAAGGTCACAAAATCATATTCTCTCTGTGGTTTTACTAACTACAGGTCAGGTGGCTTCTGTTGGATTGGAAATGATAACTTACCACCACTGTGTGTCTATATGTTTGGAATTGGAGTCATCAATGACGGCCTAACATCATCAAGTGCTATGACGATCATCATTTTCGGGAGGACGTGAACTCCCATGGTATATGGTGGATAGGCGGCAGGAACCATTGAAGGCTATGTCTGAAAAGTGTTTCTTCTTGCAGTTTCCTCATATTCCAAGTCCGGCTTGTTGCAGGAGCTACAAATGCTCTGTGCACACCGTGAGCTGTGTGTCTCATCCGTTTTGATCCTGCTTCGATATCCCGCTTGTTTACGATGAATGATGATATCGTATGACAGGGAACAGTTGGCTGTGTTCACTTTCTGCGCGGTTTCGCCTTATCTCTTTTGGCGTGTGCTGAGACTGCTACGATGGGGACTACAGTTGCCTTTCTTTGTTTGGGAGATGAGTTAGTAATTCGGATGATTCCACTAGCACGGGCGGTTGAGCAATTATGGATTTTAATTCGTTTGCTGTGATACCGAGGCCTTCCATAACCAATAACAATAACAATTGTTCTTGCATCTAGGGTCCAGGTCTGGCATTGGTAGCACAACGTTGGGATGAAGATTGTATTGTATAGTGCTTGTTTTGCCTCCAGAGTTATTTCCTTGTTGGACAATAGTGGTGATAACTGTCCGATGATTTTACAAGCTTTGTTGCATCTTGATTTTATCTCTGCTGTTTGGGAATTATCGTTTGTCATTAGACTTCCTAGGTATTTGAATTCCTCTACTTGTTTTAGTTGTCTGCCTTTTACAGTTATGTTGATGTTCTGTTTATTTTTGGCGACATTCATGACTTCTGTTTTGTTGATTTTCATATTGTATTTTGTGCCTGAGATGTTGAGTTTGTTTAAGTGTTCTTGTAGGTCTTCTATTGTTTCATGTATTAGTGTTATTTTTGTGATTGTCTGAAACGTCTGCGCACAATGTGGGAAAAATGAAATGTCCAAGGGAGGTGAATGTCCTTGAAATATGTTGGTCAATATGTAACTGAAATAGGATTGATGGGTGCTATATGTGATTTCTGTGAGGCGTGGGGTTTGTCATTAAAAGCGATGTTTACAAACACATGCCTGCAGCTGTCCACTGGCTAATGCAATTTGTCATGAATGCAAGCAAGGAATCTGGGATCATGGAGGTCAAATATTCACTTGCAGCTTCTGTTCCAAGTTCCTCAGTGAAGAAGCATCAGGCCAGTTGTCAAGTACTTGAGTCTGCCGATAAATGTCTTTCATGTAATAAACTGGGACAATATTTTTGCTTGTGTTTCAAGCAATGTTACTGTGATGACCATGTCAAGCGTAAAGGATTCAAGTATGGCAAAGGTCAAGCTATCCCTTCTCCTAAGTGTGGTGGTGAAACCCAGGAGGTCAAGGAACTGAGCATGTCAACTCAGGGCTACAGTTATGGTTGCCAGCAGCTTGCAGATGGTGGATGATGATATGACTCAAGCAGCTATCCAGGTGCTACAGGTTTCACCTTTGGGGGTGTTACCCTAGGAGGAAGTAGTGGTGTAAGACCATATAGGGGTGAGGATGATGAAGAGGATGAGAATGATGAAGATGAAGAAGAAAATGAGGAAGAGCTTGAAGATGAAGAAAAAAAAAGAGGCTGATAAAAGCACAGTTAAAGGATTAAAGAATTTGAAAGTTTAAATTAAAATGTGTATTAATGAGATTATATCTCAACATTACCATCTTTTAATACATTGTATCATTTATTTATTAATGCTGCAAGCCAGCCAGGGTTGGGCAAGACTGATCCCCAATTATCATCACCATGCCCTTCCACAATCTTCTATCTACAGTGTATTGTATCAGTTATGTTGTTGACTGTTGTCCATGCCATGACACCAAACCATCCAGTATTTTCTCTCTTTGTCTTCTGCGATCTCTCTTTCCTTTTATTTTGCCAGTTGTAACCAAGTATTGCAACTTCCTCTTCTCATGATATACCCGAAAAATGTTGATAGTTTCTTTCTGATGTTTTTTAGGAGTTCCCTTTTTGTGTTGGCCTCTGAGAATTTCCTCATTTTTAGCAGTCCAGGGAACTTTCACAACATTCTTCTGAGAAATCCCATTTCTGTGGCCTCTAATTGTCTTTTCATTTGTTTGTCCACTGTCCATGATTCGCTTCCATGATTTGTTGCATAAGATATTTTTCATTTTCTGAGATGCTATTTTGGCTTGAGCTATTCTGCTTTTTATTTCTGTGGTGAAAAACTTCAGAGTATTAAAGAAAATTTCAGCAATAAACACTCAGATGTTTTTTCCTTGTATATTCATAGTTTCACTCATAAAAAAGAGGCAAACAAACCATAAAATGTATATATTTTTTTAAATCCCAAATTAATAAACAAGATGTGAAAGTTAAAAAATAAGAAACAGAACAAAACATGATTTCATAACTCTTTAAAGACATTATATGGTTATCACCATTAAACTGATAATAAAACAAGCATAATTTATGTACTAATGTAGAAATGGTGTTACTTAATGACTTTATACCATTGTTTCCCCACAAATGTGCTAAATCTGATCTGTCATGCGTTTAACACCAACCACACATACATTCTTCCATAAAAAATGAATTGAAAAAAAAAAGGACACAAAATTGCTTAAAAACAAAATTATAAAAATAAATTTCTTTCTTTGTATGCTTATGCAACAAAGTAATCTAAAAAATGTATTTATAGAATTGTATTTGTTCACTAATTATATCAATGAGAATTCTGTTAAAAAAATGTTACTTTATATATATATATATGAAACTACAGTAATTGTTAATTGCTTTATGACATTCTATAAGACAAAAAACAAACTACACACATAAATTATCACCACACTATACAAACATTGAACATACATTCTTTCGAGAGAAAATGGCCAATTATAAGTTTATGAACTAATGCACCTGAAGCAAAATACAGCTATGCAATTAGTTTAATGATGTCTATGATCAGGTACACGCTGACGAGGTGCAGCTTTAATAATATTGTCAACCCGCATTATCATTTCAGCAGCTTCTGCACCAGAAATGAGAACTTGTCTCTTCACCTGATATGACTCCGTGATTCCCAGATCCACAACATCTGCTACTAGACCATTGTCCATATCTGAAAATTTCACCCAATGATTAAAAAATGGATATTCCTTGAAAGGCTACTATAAAAAAAACCTATCTTTGATAAAAGTTAAAACGAAGTAATTTTGCTTAATAATAAAATGTAATTAAATATCTACTATGTATAAACTGTTAATTGATTCAACAACTGCAACATTTCTTGGCCTTTAATATTAATTATAATCACCACCATCACTTAAATATATATAATTGTTAATATTTTTCAAGTATTTACCAGTTTATTTTGTGTTTTTTCCTACAGTGTTTGTATACTTACATATATAAAATAATAATAATGTTTATGGCCTATTAAATAATGTAAGGCAAACCATAAAACTTACTACAGACCTTTTACCATGCATGATTGTTAGGAAGGATTATTCTTGTATAATCAAACTCCAAAGTGGAAGGGTTGGTAAATGATCATTCAATATTTGTTCTTAATATGTAATAATATTACCGCTTCATATTTAACTGCTGACTTAACAATTAACTACATGTATGAAGAAATTTGTGTTCAATTCAGCCAAGATAAAGTGCGCTGCAAATCAGTACTCACATAACTCAATTAAGTTTTTACATATGCTCCAAAAGTTATTAAATGAATTTACAATCTTTAAAGCCACATGAAAAAGCACAATTTTTCAAACATGCATATTACACAAAAACAGGACAATTTTATTAATTATTACTTTCCTTCTCTATTTGAGAACTAATTTATCCTTGACAAAAATGTTATAAAATTTGTGTGAACAAATTCTCCATGAAGCTTCAACATGTAGAGATTAAGGCTCATTCATTTATTGGGTGCCTTGTCCACATCAAAGGCTGTCTACTATGGAACAACAGTTTTACCCTGTTTCTTCTTTTGATTATGCATGCTGTCATAGATTCACCTGTTCACCTTTTAATGTTAGTGGTCCACTTTACTCTTGTCTGTCTCAGCCTCGTCTACCTTGTATTTTCCACTTCCAAGATGACTTTTAGTAGGGTAAGGTGTCACTTCACCTGTCCTAAAATGTTAGTTATCTTGTTTCAATAGTGTTAAGTAATTTTTTTTTCATTTTCAGCTGAAACAACTCCATAGCGAAGGAAACTGTGGGAGTTGGTAGCCTTATAGAAGACTGAGGTGAGAAGATGAGAGGTACCTAAGGAGACTGTAATATCTAGGAAAGATACGGAGGAGGTAGAGATATGGTAGGTGATGATAGAGGGGTGAAAATATACTCGATGAAACTGGAGATCTTATCCTCGGAAAAGTCAGTCAGACCAATGCAGTCATCGATGTACCTAAGATACATAAGGGAAGAGGGCCCTGGTAGGTGTGGATGATCTGGTGCTCGAGGTACCCCATAAAGAGACAGGTTTAGCTAGAGCCCATTTTGGTGCCCATCACCAACTTCCTCATGTTACACTTTTTAACTGATTCCACACTCAATGAATCATTTCTGCAGCCTAAGGATGATAGACACACCAACTGCTGTCATATTCTCTAACAGGCATGTGGCCAGTGATTGCAGTTATCTCTCTATAATCCATATGAGGGGGCTCAACTATTTGTGTACATCCAGTCCTTCCTTGCCATACTCTCTTCCATATTACAGCTTTGCTTACCAAAGACAGATATATTCTTCTTTTTTGTCTTTCACGTGCCAGATCAACAAGATCATTATATTTAACTTACCTAAGCCGACATTATGTTTGCCTTCTGTGTGAGCAGCCCTCAACTGAGCTATTAGATCAGCACTGTCATATCCAGCGTTATCAGCTATGATTGTTGGCAACTGAACACATAGAAGACAAGAAAAAAAAATAAATGGAAGCTATTAATTATAGCTAAGCAGTTTCAGCTATGGGCAGAGTTATAACAAATCATGAAAAACATGCAGTGGGTTTGTAAGTTTGGACATATTGTCAACTAACTTAGACTTCTTCTTCTATCTTTCCTCCATTGTCGTTGGCGTCGAGGGGAGATACAATCTGCGATTCTTTGCTCTTCAGTTAGCCTCTTCTGGTGTTATCCCTCCTATGACTCTAGTATTCTCTTTATCCATCTCTTTCTCGGTCTTCCTCTTAATCTGGCATTTTCATAGCGTTTGTTTATGGCGCTTAGTCATTGTTAGTTCTTTTTGTCTTGTTATGTGGCCGAACCAATTTATCTGTTGTTTCTTTATGTATTCAATGTGGTTCAATTTCGAGTTTCTTCCTCAGATCAGTGTTTCTTATTTTGTCCCTTAAGCTGTTTCCCGTCATTCTTCTGACACATTTCATTTTGGTGGTCGCTATCTTTCTTATTGTTCTAGAGTCCAGCGTCCAATTCTGGCACTGATAGCACAGAGTTGGTAGAAAAATTGATTTGTATATTGCCCTTTTTACTTCCACAGTTATTGCTTTGTTTTTCAATAGTGTTGGCCTATAACTTGGCATGCTTTGTTACACCTTATATCTATCTCTGTCTCTTGGTTATTGTCTTGTGTTAACGTGCTACCCAGATATTTAAAATTGTCTACTTGCACCAGAGTCGCATTATCTATTATGATGTTTAGTTTTTCTTTCTTTCTTGCTATTGCCATTATTTCGGTTTTGTTTGTGTTGATCTTCATGTTGTATTGTTTATAAGTGTTGTTTAGCCTGTTGATATGTTCTTGCAGGTCCTCAGTTGTTTCATGTATCAGAACTTGGTCGTCTGCAAATAGTATTTCATTTATTTCTTCCTCTCTTCTGCTGTTTTCTGGTACGTATATTTTGTTCTCTTTTGTGTTATCGCTTGTTATCATCCTTGTTGGTATACTTCCTTTGGTTGGGCATGCTAATTTGCATATATTATCCATATATGTGGTGAAAAAAAAGTAAAGGGGAAAGCACGCAGCCTTGTCTTACTCCGGAGTTAATGGTGAAATATTTAGAGTAGCCTGCTGAAGATCTTACTGTAGTGCAACTACTTTCATAGAGGCTCTTGCATATCTCTACTAGGTGGTGACTCACTCCGTACAAGGGCAATACGGACCACAGTTGTTACCTGTCCACCCTATCGAACGCCTTTTCTTGGTCAATAAAAGCTGTATATTTATACACTCTTACAAAACAAAATTCTATATGTCTATCCTGCTTAATGATATTTCAGATCACATTATATCAATCTCTGTAATTGGAAACTTGACACATAATCCATATAGAATAGAAATATTGATGTTCCACTGAGTCAAAATATACACCGGCACAGTCACTCCGCCATCTTGTGTAACTTGTGTTGACTAATGGTGATTAAGGCTTTATTAAAACTAGGATTTTGGACAAGCTGAGTTAAGTCATGCTTTTATGTAACAACTGGAAAAATTAAAGGATGAAGAGATAGAGGGCAGCAAAGAGAAAAAAATAACAGACAGCTTAAGAGAATGGCTTGGCAGAAGGTCAACAACAGAAATGATAAATAGCTGCCGAGATCGAAAGTTGTGGAGAGACATGATCACCTACGCCACTAGGCCCGGTACCTGATGATGATGATGAGTTAAGTCAACAAATCATGGTCACTGTACATTTAACAACTCAAGTGCTCAGATCCCCTTCTCAGTATATACCTCAATGTGTAGTGAAAATGATCCAAATTATGTGTTATCAATCTTCTTTGGCTACCTGTGCACTGCACTTGTCTGGCATAATCATTTTTGATATGATGCTCTTGCAGTCTATTAAAGGTTGTAGATTCACAGCCATTGCTTGAATCATTTATTATCGTCCTACCTCCTTGAATGCACTGAAAATATTGACTATAGCTCGTTTCAAATCACTTGCCCAACTTCAAAACGCTATTGCTCAGAAACCGTTTGTTAAATACTGTTGAAATTTTCCAAATGTTATTAGAATGCAAAAGAGCCTTTAAATGTATATTTAACAAATATCTTGCAGCTGCAGTTTTCTTAAAGCGGCGAATTTCTTTGATGTTTGTCAAAATTGTAAATTGTGAACCCCTAAATAATAGAAATTACCGTAGTTGCTGGTCTATGATTAATTTTCACTAGGTAAAGGCGTGGCCGTAATGGGGAAATAACTGGATAAGACAAAACACCAGGAGAATTATTGTCTTCTCAGTTCGAGGACGGACGATAATATCAAGGTATACCTGTATGTCCAATTTTCATAGTTGTGTGGTCCTGAAAAGGACCGTTTGTTGAACTAATTTAAGGTAATATAGGGGCCAACATTGTGGGGGCTATATACTTTCATTCTGAATCAGACGAGTCTAAAAGATTAATAACTATTTGGGGTTGAATATTCCACAAGCCATCATTTTTCCAATATTCCTCTTCCTGTTTTAAGACGTGGTCTTCACATTTAGATGAAATTAATTCCCTGTTGGGTTCTAATCATTATAACTTTACATGCAAATTTTGAATATCTTACAACAAGCGGTTAAAAAGCTATCGATTTTTGAAGTTGGGCACGAGTTATGAAACAAGCTATAGTCCATTGCTGTTTCATTCTCCACAACAGCTATGATCTAAGGAGTCTGTCTGTTCATTTATTCTCTTTTACACGTTGAATCTCCTGGCACAAATATGAAACAGACTTCAATCAGTCCAGAGCTCTTCAGAACCTAATTTTTGTCTGTAGGCAAAATCGAGTATACTAACTGAATCACTGAGAAAACACGAGTATAAGTCTGTGTCTCAAGCCAAGTTACTGCAATTACCTCCATCATCAAACTACATGTAGTCAAATCAAACACACTGCTAGTTTTTTTTTATAATCCTCCCACTAACTTGAGCTGTGTGAAGGTCCATGCGCTAGTCTATGCCAAACAAGACTCATTTGACCACTCATAGAAATTCTCAAAAATCAAATCCTGTATTTCTGCTTCCATGGTCACTAAGGTCTGTTCTCTACATTCTCTGTTCAGTTTGATGTATAATGAGAAGGATGTACTCTGTTGGCAATTGTATTCACTATGTCCTCAAGTGAACAAATCTGTTGAAAAATGTCCTCAGCCTAACCCATCCAAGATTCCCCTCCAATTAACTTACCACCCTTCTCAGCAGCTGATGTTTTGTTTTGGCACTTTATAGAAAGCAGGCATGTGCTAGACAAATTATCATTTTTCATGAAAAAGGTAAACACAAAGAATACTGTGCACTCCTTGTTTTATATCCTTTCGACTTATGACATCACGGGACGCACCAAGATGGACGCTTGTTTGCGTTCGAGCCATGGTGTAAACAATGTTGACTTTGAACATCACGCTATCTGTTAAACAAACGAAGTGAGACAACGGTTTGTCTCATTCTATTAGAGAACATCACGCTATCTGTTCTCACAGCGAGTTGACGGATTTTTAGAAATGTAATCCCGGGTTTGATATTAAATGTTTGTACACAGTTCGTTAACCATCGCTGTAGATTAAGTCTTTATTCTGCTGGCTTCGTTGCAGCCTTGGAAGCTAATGACCTAACTTGTGCAGACGGTTGGTTTGGGGCAAATTGTATGTTACAATGCCACTGCTATAATGACTCAATTTGTGACAAAACTACAGGGACATGCCCAAACAATGACAGTTGCCAGCACGAATATTTCGGACCCCAGTGTCAGTACTTGGATCTCGTGTACAAATACGCCCAAAAATCTGAACCTACTTTCCTGTTTGATAACAACGACACCTCATGTAATCTGGACACAAATTCTACATCAGTTGAGGCAACTCTCAATCAATCTTTGCCGTTCTGGTTTAGGATTTATGTGAATGACTTAACAGTTTCATGGTAAAACCAAATGGTTATGTTTCATGTAAAATGAATCAAGGCCTCATGTAACAATGAATCAAGGTGTGTAGTTAGTCAGCATGAGATTGATGTCTGCTCTGGGGCTGGTCTGATCAACAAGTTACGGATTGAAGGGGCGATAGTTGCAAATATCTGCTCTATCTACATTGGCGGGGGTCGGAATGTGGCTCTCAAACAGAACACAAACCAGACCGACACATTTAATGCTTGTTATACAGGAAACGGATGTGGACCAGAAGCTGCAGCTAATGGCAAAACAAAGACCAATCTCTATGACAATGACTGCACACACACAAAATTGAGAAGTGGAACCAATCCTGTTTACTAGTATCTGAACTTTGCCATGCTCCAGAAGATTCACACTATTCGAATCTATCATCGAGCTAGCACTATGATTCGAGTAAAGAATGCCACTCTAAAGGCTTTCTCTGATAGTGGCGGCGTAGTGTTCCAGTATAATGATATATCATACCATGTTTCTGTGAACGCTATTGTAGTCACCACACAAACGCCAATGGCACACATTAAAATTGAGTTCTCACCGACTATTTCGCAGGCCGACAGTGCACTGACGGTGTGTGAGGTGCAAACATTTACAGACACCTATTGTCTGGACGGTCATTCTGGGTCGTTTTGTGAAGTGTGTAGTGGGTGTAGCAAAGGCTGCAACGCCATCATCGGTATGTGTCACGGCAACTGTTCACATGGGATCTATGGACACGACTGCTCCAGGTCTTGTCCTTATGTGAGAAAAAATCCGGAAAATGGCTACAATGTAAACATCCTGGCTATACCTGTAATGACATTTGTCCTGATGGTAATTTTGGGCTACAGTGCGAACAGACGTGTTCTGATGGCTGGGACACCATATGTGACGGAAAGTGCAGACTGTACATGCAAGGGAACGTTCTACAGGTCAGACTGCACTCTGAAATCTCTGGGCAACTGTTTGAACGGAACCTGTGAACAGCTAAACGGGGCCTGCGTCTCGTATGTCAATGATTCCCACGTTAAGAAGAGTCTGCTGACTACAACAAACCCAAGCATATGGATACCTTTCGCGATCGCTGCTCTTCTACTTCTCTTGAATTGAGCCATGGTGTATATCCGTGCTAGTCGTAGCTCATATCTTTGTGGGTGTCTGCAATAGCCATGGCTGATATATTAGTGGGTGTATGTGCTGGCCAAGGTTCATATCTTAGTGTATATCCGTGCTAGCCATGGCTCATATCTTGGTGGGTGTCTGTGCTGTCCAGGGTTCATATCTTAGTGTGTGTCTGTGCTGGCAATGCTAGCCATGGCTCATATATTGGTGTGTTTCCATGAAGCCATGGCTCATATCTTAGTGTTGCTGTGCTAGCCATGGCTCATCTTAGCTTGTGTGTGTGTGCTAGCCATGGCTCATATCTTGGTGTGTCCATGTTAATCATGTCTCATATCTTTATATGTGTCTGTGTTTAGTCATATCTCATATCTTTGTGTGCATATTTATGTTAGTCACATCTCATATCTTTGTGTGTGCATGTCTATGTTAGTCACATCTCATATCTTTGTGTGTGCATGTCTATGTTAGTCACATCTCATATCTTTGTGTGTGCATGTCTGTGTTAGTCACCTCTAGTGACTCGGGCAGAATCCCCCTACAGAAAAGATCATCTGCTGCCTTGCAGGAAGATTGGGGACAATCAAAGGCTATGTTTGGTAAAGCAAAGCTTAAATCAAACACTTCAAGCCATTTCATTGAGATGTTTCTGTCTGCAACTTCTGAACAAACAAAGTGTGTTAGTGAATAATCAACATACAACTGGAACAACATGTTGTAACAGCTGGACCATAGATAGAGAGATTTACAGATGTAAGAGAAAGAAGTGATAACACTTGTTCAACAAAGACAAGAAATCACTTAGAATACCCAGATAATGGAAGGTAGAATTAACGATTGGTCCAACGCAGTTGAGCCTTGACCTATTAAGCAACAAAGAAGTTAACATGAATTAATACAGTCCACACGCGTTATTCGTGCAAGAGGGAAGACTATCGGTAGACACATCTTAGTTGAAATTATTGGTTAGAGGGCAGTCTAGAAGTAAAAAGTGGCCAAGGAACGATTTACACCATTACAGAGAGAACAGTCAGGTCATCACCAGATCAAATAGACAGTTAAACATACTGACCAAATGTTAACTATTTAGATGGATGGAAAGTGTTAGTAATGGGGAATGATAACTACCATGAATTATCTAGAAGCTACCCCAAAGGAACATAGTGAATAATAGTTACTATATGTTACTAAGGATGACAGACAGACAAGTTAATCATCATCATCAAATACCGGGCCTACTGGCGTAGGTGATCACGTCTCTCCACAACTTTCGATCTCGGCAGCTATTTATCATTTCTGTTGTTGACCTTCTGCCAAGCCATTCTCTTAACTCTTTCAGTGCGGAAGGTTTTTATCAATTTAGAGATTTCAGAGACAACATATTTCAAAGTTTTCAAATATTAATCTACATGTTTATATTTATCTAACACTAAACAAATTATATGTGAATTTTTCGATAATTAAACAAGGAATTATATGTCCCCAATACCAAGATGTACAAGATATATCAAAAACAAACAACGAGAAAACAAACGATGAAGTTTTAAAACTTCTGAAAATAAAAAGAGAACTACTAAATACAATTAAGACAAGACAAATGAAATGTTTGGGGCATGTTAAAAGACACAACAGCCTACTAAAAGTAATATTGGAAGGGAAAATACAAGGTAAAAGAGGCAGAGGCAGACTAACATGGACGAGTAACATCAAAAGAAGGACAAGTCAATCTATGACAGCCTGCACCATCAAAGCAAGAAACAGAGTAGAATGGCGATCCATGTTAGCCAACCTGTTGCCTTCTGTCAGTTTGTTTATGGTTGGCTCCGCTAGCCTTTGAATAAAAAGTCTTGCCCACAAGGCAGTGGGGTTGTTTTACTTCGGGGTACCCTCCCTTAGCCTTTTACTCTCCCGAGCTTACCTGCAAGGCAGCAGGGCAGTCACAGGTTGTACTGTTTACTGCATACAGTAGCAGGTAAAATTACCCGACCTGACAAACACTGACTAATATAACAAGGTCCAAAATTATGAAAAGTTCATCATGCAGAAAATATCACTTTCCTTCATAATGCTAATACTAAAGTGGTTCATTTAAAAGAAACACATCTAGAGAAGCCGTGTTCAAAATATGAAGTTAATATTCCTATTAGTTTTGAAAATAACCGTAATAGCATCCCAAAAAAAAAAAAAAACATGATTTTGAGAAAATTGACTTTAAAAGAAACAAATGATGGAAAATGTGACTATATGATGAAATACAGAGCTGTGACTAAAATATTTATTACTCCTTGGTGTGGACAGTAATTGTAAACTATATCTGGTCATTCATGTTCACCAGCTTGATAGAAATCATCTTGAATGTTGTCAGAATCTGCTTGATGCAAGTTACATCATGTTGGTTGTACACTTACTTTTTCCACTTCAACAATTCTTCTATCAAGTTCTTTGAAGCAAAGTTCAACAAAATATCCACATGAAATTCCTAGGTTTTAAAAAATGTCAGGCCTTCCTATTTCACCATTATTAAACACAATAGTTGCTTCAGCTACTGCGAGCAAAGGACGTTGACGTTCAACAAAATTCATCTTAGGACACTTCTGCCAAATGATGTTGTGACAACTTTCATTGGTGTTTTGTGTTCCACCATGAGCACATTTTCTTAATATTTCATTGCTCACGGTTTCAAACACTGGCTTGATTGCTTCTAACACATATAGTGGAAATGCATTTTATCTGCATTGAGAGTGGGTTTTTCTTGGAAGAACACCAACTGCGATAATCATCATGAATTTGTGTTTCCAAATTGCCCAGATATCCTTCTTCATTTGTTGCACATCATTTACATTTTTTATAGCAGCACCATAGTGTCCCTGGATGTTTAAAATTGTCTTTTTTGTTAGGTCTCCCTTGCCTCCTATCTCTTTCGAAATTTTTCCCTGCTGCTGAAATGTATTATTCTTCAGCTCTGACACTAAGTTCATGAGCTGTTTCTTCATTCTTTTCTGGACGTGACCACAGCATTCAACATTGCAATGGGAAATGTTCTGTTGATTTCATAAACTTTGCCACATTTCTTGTAAGTTAAGTTGAGAAAAGAAGTTTGTTCTGACACTGGCATTGAAAGTGTGATTTTGACGTGAGTGAACTCTTTCTCTCAGTCATATTTGTTGTTCCTATGGGTTGTGTACAATGGGGACACAATAGTTGACTTATAAATTCAATAAACAACTTCAAATCAATGAAACGAAAGCCTGTAAGATATGAACAATTATCAAAATGGTCAGCGTGGAAACACCTTTCTCCTGGTTTAGATGCAGCAGCTGACAACAGCAGTTTACATTTATGAACACATAATGTGACACATGACACATCACTACTACCAGCTGGCTTGCTCTCGATCACTAACAACAGAACTTGTGACTTGAGGTTGAAGGTGAACTTTACAGATTACTAGTGTACTGGTTCTCAAAGAACTGTTTTTTTCCTTCTGTTAGCTCTAACTTTCTTTTCCCTATCTCTTAGCAAAAATGTATAGACAACTTTGGAAATACACAGCTCATCTAAGAATCTACTGTGATAAACGTGATATTGATTATATGGTTACTCTGTAGTGAAGATAGAATGTGTCATCTGATTGGCTGAAAGTGTAGTCTTGTAGGGGTCATGGTGAAATTTCAACCAATCAAAATCTTTGTTTCAGACCCTATATTACCTCTTGGACTATAAGGTACCGAATTTAATTCTGCGAAAAATGCTTTTTGAATTACGTTGATATGTCAATTCTAAGAAAAGTTATGATTATTTCAAGTTTTTGCATAATTAATTAGGTAACAGAACAGAAAAACATTACCCCCACTTCAAACAAACATAAAAATAAACATGTAAATAGAACAGAATGACAAAATGAATATTTTAATGTGTACTATGATAATCAAATATGTTTTTTTCGTGCAAATCACAAAATGTCCAAAATTTGACCTAAATGGTCATTTTTCAACTTAGAGCCTGCCCTTAAACCATAAGGGGTTTATTAAAACGTGTGTGTATACATATATGTATATGCGACTTCCGGTGTCATGGCAACTACATGTTGTCGTTTTTATAATTCGGCTCTTGCTGAGATATTTAAATGATTTACGCGACAGTCTAGTTGTGAATTTATGTGTTGCTATTCTCCACTTGGTGTAATGTTTTACTTCTGACTGGAGGATGGACTGCGAACTTTATAGATATTTAAGTGGATTTATTATTTTTTTTGTGTCGTGTGTTCGCGGTTCGATAGCAAGCACATGGTTCGAGAAGCGAAAAAAAACTGCCAGATACAAGGATATAGACAATGAAATACGGAGAATGTGCAAAAAGGCAAAAGAAGACTGGCTCAACCAAAGATGTCTAGAAATCGAAACTATGGAAAGTAAACAAAACCTAAGAGAGATGCACACAGAAATAAAGAGAATGACGAATAAAGACACAAAAACAGTAGGAATCGGATGTATAGCAAACAAAGAGGGAAGAATGCTATCAGACAACAAAGATATAATAGATAGATGGCAAGAATATATAACAGAATTATTTCATGACGAAAGGGACAAAAAGCCAGACGTAAAATGTACATACAAACTATAAAATCCTGAAATCCGAAGTAGAAAAAGTCATAAAAACAATGAAAAAAGGAAAAGCAGCAGGGCCTGACAATATACAGATAGAGATGATACAGGTTCTAGAAGAGTTTGGCGCCGAAGTGATCACAGACATATGCAATGACATATACCATACAGGATACATACCAAACGATCTAAAAACATCAACTTTCATTGCATTGCCTAAAAAGAATGGTGCAGTTGAATGCAGTGACTTCAGAACAACAAGCCTAATGAGCCAGGTAACAAAAATTTTACAAGTTATACAGGAAAGGATTCAGAATAAAATCAATACTGAATTAGAGGAGCAACAATTTGGATTCAAGAAAAACAGTGGGACAAAAGAAGCCATATTCAGCATGAGAACATTGATTGAAAAGTACACAGAAGTAAACAAACGCCTGCTTATGCCTAAAAATATGCCTGCTTTATAGACTACACCAAAGCTTTTGATAGAATACACCATAACCAACTTATAGAATGCCTAAAGGATATAAATCTAGACGACGCAGACATACGACTAATATGTAATTTGTACTGGGAGCAAACAGCAATAAGATATAACAAGGAGAACTCTACACCCATGGACATAAAAAGAGGAGTAAGACAAGGATGCATCCTATCACCAAGCTTGTTCAATCTATACACTGAGCAAATCTTTAAAAACATCTCAGAGATACCAGGTCTAAACATTAATGGAAAGATAATCAATAACCTGAGATATGCTGATGATACTGAGGGGGATAGTGCGACTGGGTAAAGCACTATCTCCATATCCTGTGCCCAGGCAGAGTAGGCAAAGTGAAATGAGGAAGATATCTTGGATCCACAGTTACGCAAACCATCTCTCTTGATGAAGAAATAAACTGTCGAATTGGTAAGGCAGCTACGACCTTCGGCAAACTCACAAAAAGGGCATGGAACAACACGAAACTAACTCAAAAGACTAAACTCTTAATATATCAAACATGTGTGCTTAGCACACTACTATATGGATCCGAAACCTGGACAACATACTCAAACCAGGAAAAAGACTAAATGTCTTCCACATGCGATGTCTCCGCAAAATAATGCACATCAAATGGCAGGACAAAATAACCAACTTAACTGTCCTGCAACGTGCTAAGACCCTAACAATCATGTCGATGCTCAGAAGTCGAAGGCTAAGATGGCTGGGGCATGTCCAACGGATGGAAGAAAAACGCATTCCTAGGCAAATACTATATGGCGAGCTAAAACACGGAAAATGACAAATCGGCAGACCTAAACTACGATATAGAGATATCTGCAAATCATCTCTGAAAGACTTCTCCATCTGTGAAAACGACTGGCAACATCTGGCAAGTGATCGCACATCATGGAGAGCACGTATAAGGAACGGTATAACAACATTTGAGACTTCTAAGACAGGACTTAGAAGAGAAGAGACTCATGAAAAAGGATGGTAAACCCTGTGGATCAGCGAGCCTGACCTGTTCATTATGTGACCGCGTGTGTTTGTCAAACACTGGTAGAATTAGCCACGAGAGAAGCTGTTCGGCAAAAACAATACCTCAAAAAAATACGCAATAGCCTCCACTAGACCGTCTGACAAGACGAAAAGGGCCATATATACTGTTCTACTAGCAGAAAATCCTAAAGACCTACAACAATTGCTTAATGTGATAAACACAACAAGCAAAAAATATGGACTAGAAATGAATATAAAAAAAACTATGATCATAAACAAAGAAAATTCTCAAGACCTACAATTAAATATCACAGTTGAGGGAACACATCTGGAGACAGTCCAGAGTTACAACTACCTAGGACATACTATAACCAATGATGGAAAATGCAAAACTGAAATAAACAAAAGAATAGGTATGGCAAAAAGTAATTTTAATGCCATGAAAAATATACTAACAACAAAACAAATATCAGCAGGGCTGAAACTAAGAATGGCAAAATGTTACATCTTCTCAATATTCCTGTATGGTGCAGAAACATGGACATTAGACAAGAAAACAGAACAGAAAATTGAAGCCTTTGAAATGTGGATTTATAGAAGAATAGGTAGAATTGGATGGAAACAAAAGATAACAAATGATGAAGTTTTAAAACAACTGAAAATAAAAAGAGAACTGCTGAACACAATTAAGACAAGACAAATTAAATTTTTGGGGCATGTTAAAAGACACAACAGCCTACTAAAAGTAATATTGGAAGGAAAAATATAAGGCAAAAGAGGCAGAGGCAGACCAAGACTAACATGGACGAGTAACATCAAAAGATGGACAAGTGTCATGTCAGCCTGCACCATCAAAGCAAGAAACAGAGTAGAATGGCGATCCATGGTAGCCAACCATCGTTGCGGAGAGGGCACACGATGATGATATACATATATATCACACACACACTGCCAGTTAGGACACCCACTCCTCAAAGACCAGATACACCTTCCTACTTGGTAACCATGATGTGCTACCCTCTACCACACAGTATCCACTTACTTTGTCAACAAATATAAAGTTGTAAAAACTCACACTATATTACTCATATAAAGGATAGTCTCACCTGTCTCAGAGACCTTGCAAATGCTTCCATTGCCACAGCTTCTTTACCTGGTGTTTTGGCAGCAAGTTTGCTCACAGAATCTGCCATCAACATCTCTGAACAACCTACACAATGAATAAGGCAGTAAAAAAATTGTAGTATGTTTTCATAAAGAAAAATTCAGTTTCTAATGTCAATGTTGCCAAGGACGTCTCCAGAATCTTAAAATAGTAAATCATCCAAGAATGTTAATTATAAAATCACAACACAATGGAGCTTATGCCACCTAACTTTTTAAAGGCATAACAGAAGTATTCAGAGGGTGAACACAGAAGTTAATTATCAAACAACCTCAAAGGCTTTGCTAACATGTTAAAGCTTGGTATAAAGTGATCTAGTACTCTCAAAAGGAGAGTACAGCGATGGTTGAGGTTCTACACTTCAGTTCCCAATGCCAGTAATCCTCAGCTTTATGATTTACAGAACTATAACAACTTATTATGACAATATTCCACTGCTGGGACGCTAAATGAGAGGTCAAAAGAAAGAAATGCAAATAAATACATAAAAGCTAAATGTGAAGGAGAACTGAAAAAAAAATTTTTTTTCAATGGTATGGTTAAAGATTTGCGTAATTGATGGAGGACACGAATTTGAACGATGTTTCGGCTCAATAGGCCTTCAGCAAGAACAAACAAACACACACACAAAAAGATATGTAAGTGAATAAAACTAATCCTACACAGCTAACTAATAATGAAGCATAAAAAAAAATAATTAAAACTAGTTTGAGAAACAGACATTTTTTCCCTGTGTCGTGGACCATGGCCAGGAGAAAGAACGATTGGTGGATACGCACTGTAATTGCCCAGCAGATGGGCAACAACATGTAAAGGGTTGTAAATATAGGGAGGGAAGAGAGAAACTTTCTAGGTTGTCTTGGCTACAACGCCACTGCCAATGTCTACACTCATATACGCACTGATATATATATATATATATATATTTATATATATATATATACATACATACATTTCTTGTTTCTATTGTCAAAAATGGATTGCATATTATCTTCCTCATTTTTTGGAAAACTGCTTTTGCCTGAGCCATTCTGCATCTCACCTCTTTTGTACACCTTCCGTCTGAGGATAACAAAGTTCCCAAATATTTAAATTCATTTACCTGTTCTAATATTGTAACACTTACCTTTATTTTTTCATTGAAGTCTTTTTCTTTGTTGTTACCATTACTTCTGTCTTTTTGCTATTAAGGCAGAGTCCTTTATTTTTGCTTTCTTTCACTATAATGTCTAACATTACTTGTAACTCATTTTTACTCTTAGCAATTAAGACTATCATCAGCATACCTTAGATTATGACCTCCGATTGTTATTCCAGGCATGCCACTTATAAATAATCTCACCATAGATATTAAACAAATCTGGCGACAGCACACAACCTTGCCTAACACCCTGTTTTATTTGTTGAAACATTCCCAATTGATTTCCAGTTCGTATGGCAGCTGTCTGTTGCCAGTACATGTTCTTTATTATTCTTAGATCTTTACTGATGTTTATTTCTTGGTGCTTTACTTTGTCAAATGCTTTGGAATAATCTATGAAACATGGGTATAGGTTGGTAGGTGTGTGCATGTATGTATGCGGCCTTTGGCGTCTTGACAAACGGTTGTTAACAAGCAATCATGATAAGTCAGTAGTTCGGTAAAGCATTAGTGTCTCATACTGGATGCTGCTTTACTGAACATCATCTCTCGTGGCTGAATTTGTCAATCCTGGACAGACAGATCCATCCACAGAATGAGCAAGGTGTATTTGCGGTACCTGGCCTTGTCTCTTTTTTCTTTCGCCTTTTGTCTTCTGAATTTGATATCAGCACTGTCTCGAAAGTTGCTGTGCCATTTTTTATTTTTGCGCTTCATGCGCTGTGATCCGCAGCCACGTTTCCCAGTTTCTTTCACTGATAGAAAATTCCCTCACGGAAGCCCTGCAAACATCCTTATATCTCAGCACTGGTCTGCACATTGGTCTCTTTCTGTCCGCCATACAATATCTGGGAATACGATTGTTTGCCATTCTTCTTACATGGCCCGGCCACCTTAGTCTACGAATCCTAAGTGTTGCCATGATCGATGGGAGTTTGGCTCATTATAAGACATTAGAGTTAGTTACTTTGTCCTGCCATTTGATGTTCATAATCTTGCAAAGGCAACATACATGAAAGCATGTATGTATATATATATATATATATATATATTATGGCCCTTTTCGTCTGACAAACTTGAGAAAATACAGAATGAAGCTATACGCATTATCTTGGGGTGTGTGAGGTGACACTCCCTGTGTAGCAATGAGGTATCTTCTTAACTTTATAACCATGGATGACAGAATCAAGATCTGACGGGCACAAGCATACCTGAAGATAAGTGCGGATAAAGAGCATCATGAGCTCAATACAGGGAAGGATGTCATGCTAAAAAGAGGCAAATAATGGGAAACAGTTCTGTGGGCTTACCAATATCAACGTTGGCGAAGAGGGATACTGGTGCATATGTCATTCAGGGGGCACATCCTCGTGTATTGTCACACTTGACAGGAAATGTAGGGAACAGGAGTGGTCAATGCAGAGGTCAACAGTCTCATTTGGGATTATACCGATGAGAAAGATGTAGTCATCTATATGACAGAGATCTGTAATATGATACCAAAGGAGTTGATGGGCATTTACAGCATGCTTGGCAGGCAGAATAGTCAAGGAAGACAGTGGTGCATATGTTATGACCACAAGAAGCATGACGATGGAGGTGATGGCAGTGACCAAGGGATTCAGTTAGAATCACAAGACTCATACTTGTGCTCACACTACACCCATACTTGTATACTAAGTGATTCGATGAGTATGATAAGAAAAGTGAAGGCAGGATCTGTCATATGCAATGGGTAGAGTCATTGCAGAAGTGAAAAATATGTGAGGTCACCTTTGTCTACGTCCCAGGACATGCGTGAGTACGGGGAAATGAAAGAGCGGACAAGTTGGCTAGCTGCGCTATTGTTGAGGATGGTGAACCAATGGATCGGGCGGACATCCAGGAAGTGGGAAGGACACAGGATTTCGACAACCACGAGTCCACATCACTCCTTCAGATGAAAGAGATAATGATGGGTACAGCCAGAAACAAAAAACTTAGTGGTCGTGTATAAGAAGACATATCAACCAACACAAAACTGGAGTCGTCAGTAGCTGAACACTGCGAGACTTTCTGAGGAGAGGATCTGAGCACCGAAGGACATGTTTGGAGTGCAATGATGATGACCCACAAATAACCCAATAACATCTACCATCTGAGGTTAACATTGTTCTCTGGTATTTAAATTCATTTATCTGCTTTTATTCTTGTTCCATTTGTCTTTATTTTGCAATGTGATGGTGCCTTTTTCTTGTGTTGCTACCAAATATATATATTATAGACATACACACATTTATAAAACGGATTGCTGAAAAAAAAATTAGCAACAGATGTCAAGTATTAACAGACATTTTTAGTGTCCTAAATTCGCAAATTAATTTAGCTTCAATTAAGCGATTTAAAATTACCTCCTCCATATACAATGCGAGTTTCCTTTACAGTTTGAGACAGGACACATAAAGCATCATGAAGTGACCTGTCAGCTTCATCAAGGATTTGCTGTGTTGCACCACGAAGCACAATAGTACATGCTTCACCCAATGCTACACCTGTAATTGCATACAAGTTTTAATAACTCATGAGGCTATAGATTTTTGCAATATTTCATGTAAATGAAATAGTCTTTTTAAATTTTGATCAATCATATGGTTTGTTCTTGAACTAACAGTTGAGAGACTAATGCCACACATAATTTTTTGTAGAATGTTTCATTTATTAGACCTTTGAGGAAGAAGCTTTCTAACATCATAAAGAACAGGTCATTCAACAGCTATGAAGCCTGTTTTGGGCGTAGATTGAACATAGTAACAATTCACTAAAAATGGTTATAGGTCCATGAGGATAGAACCAGCTGTACTTTTACACCACATAACTACCATTGCTAACTTGTTACCTCTTGAAGAATTTGCTGGGAGTTCCAGTTGGTAAGGGTTACCAAGAAGGCAGATTAGTTAAATCAGGTTCAGGGCAGGTAGCATTTTAAATGCTGTATAATTTCTAGTGATCCATTCTGGTCTGGATTTTTGTTTGTGGAGACCACCATGGTCTCATTCAACTCACCACTAAATCAACATGGTTTTGGTGCAAGCGGGCGGAGATTTGTGCTGTAGGTGACTGACCGTGTGGTGTTTGCCCTTGGTTGAGATGTGTAATCTCTGTTTGACTACAAATTCACCACAGGCTGGACTGCTGTAAAATTGAGTGTTTCATTTCATATGTTGGGACAGCGATTCTTGGGGCACGTTCACTGATCACGTCTACACAGATCTGATGTGGGTGCATGAAGGTCCAGAACAACTGTTACAGTGACTTGGAAGTGTGCATCATGAGATTTGCACCATCTTTTCAGAACGCAACAAGCCCACTAGAAAAATATGAACGGCCAGGATAATAAACATTTTATTGGTTGCTGAACAGGGCCATAACAAATATGGGAATCTTCCGTCTCCAGTGATGCCAATCTGTTCTAAAGTCTAAACATTTGCTGACATCATGAGGCTTGTAAAATGATGTCAAACACCAGCCACAGAAACTCTCTTTTAGCGGTTTAGACTGATCATAATATAACAAATACAAACATAATTTAGTAGATATTGATTTCATTGGCATGATGGAGGATAGTATTTTAAAAATATTTCTGTTTTTTTTAACTCCGTATGGAGCACAAGTTTTCACGCATTTTCAAAACTATTTTTAGTGCTTTTTCTTCAGATCATTTAATATATTTCTCATCTTTTCATCACAGTTATCTTATCTTTTTCATTTTTCCGCCTGTTATCAAAGTATTTTATGGTGTTTTTCTTTGTTCTCTCAATGTTGTTCATCAGTTTGACTTGTTAATTTACAACACAATTGGGTAAAGCAACCCACTTACAAATGTGTGTTGGCCATTGTTGATGTGGCCTAATGCTAAAAAGAGGCTGGGTCTTTGGTGAACAAAAGAGCTGACAAGGTTGCCCATGCACTGTGTTGTATATATAAACACAGACTGCTTGTTTGGCCAAACCTGCTAAAGGGTAACACTGGTCGTGAGTTTATAGGGTACACAACTAATGACCACACAAAATTCAGATGTGGTGTGGCAACCAGGAACCATAGAGTGGTTTAACTGTACTCTCGCTGTGCAATTAGTCAGGCTCCAGTATTCCCAAAAACAACCCCACTGCCTTGTGGGTGAGACTTTTTAGTCAAAGGGTAGCGGAGCCAACCGTAAACAAACCAACGGAAAGCAACAGAAAACCACCGTCGTAACTTCTTTGCACAATCATGAATCGCCACAAAAACAGGGTGTTAGACAAGGTTGTGTGCTGTCACCAGATTTGTTTAATATTTATAGTGAGATTAATTTAAGATCCATAAGGGGCATGCCTGGAATAATGTAGCGGGTACGTCCCCCGGCCCATTAATTGGCGATAGATCACGCCGACCATAGATGTGTTCAACAATAGTCTGTGTACATCCTTGATCGTGGGCCGGCAGACAATACTCCTTCCGTGATCGTTGTAGTGGGTAACTTCGCGTTGCCAGTTGCCGCGCTGTTATTTCATCCCGCCCTGGGACTTTTTCGTTGACACTATTTACGTGGACGTCTACAACACTGACAACAGCAAACACTCTAGTAAATCATCGTTGAACAAAGAAACAGGTGTTTATTTGTGACGCCTGGTCCACCCTGATAACAATGAAAATGTCAGCAACAGAACTTGCAAATTACAACAATGTAAAATTACCAGCACATGCCTGGTACTGAACTCGTACCTCTGTCAAACTGGCCTAATGCTGGTATAAGAAAAAAACTCATGCCGTCCTTCCTCTCGCACCTACCGTGTGGTATGAACTTCTTCTCATACCCGACTAAAGTCTATTTCTCTTGGACCCTGACATGGTCGCTAATTATCACCTTAGACAGTCTCTCCACATGAAGACTGTGCAAATCGATATATGTTTTCCATAAGGTAGCCAGTTAATTAAACCGAAGCACACCGACTCAAAGTGTTTCTGCGCTTGGTAGGCTATTGACATCCCATCAGGTACTGAAATCTATTAACACCGACTTGGCGGCCCTCTACTAAGAAAAACCCACCTGTCTCCCACCGTGGCTACCTCTAGACTGACTTATGCCCGCTCAAATATCACTCACTTCCCCCAGCCAATCAAACTCTCCTGAGTGATCCTCACACCTACACGGACTCCACTGTTTTTCTGTTTATCATTCATTCCTCTCTCTTTCCCGTGATCACTCTCGTTCACTCACCACAACTTAATTCCGACCCGCTGCTACAATAACAATTGGAATATAAATAATCTAAGGTATGCTGATGATACAGTATTAATCGCTAAGAGTGAAAATGAGTTACAAGAAATGTTGGACATAATAGTGAAAGAAAGGAAAAATTAAGGACTCAGCCTTAATAGCAAAAAGACAGAAGTAATGGTAACAACAAAGAAAAATACATCACCTCAGTGCAATATAAAGACAAGTGGAACAATATTAAAACAGGTAAATGAATTTAAATATTTGGGAACTTTGTTAACCTCAGATGGAAGATGTACAAAAGAGGTGAGATGCAGAATGGCTCTGGCAAAAGCAGCTTTCCAGAAAATGAGGGAGATACTATGCAATCCATTTTTGAAAAAACAAACAAGATAAAGAGTTCTCAAATGTTATGTAGAGCCAGTCTTAACATATGGAAGTGAATCATGAACAATAGGACAACAAACAAGAAAATCACTGGAGGCTGTAGAAATGTGGTTTTACAAAAGAATGTTGAGAATACAATGGACATCTAAGAAGAGTAATGTAAATGTTCTGAAAGAGGCCAAAGCAAAAAGAGAGCTAATTTCCAATATTAGGAAGAAACAATCATCATTTTTTGGCCATGTAATGAGAAGAGAACAGCTGGAATATATTGTAACAACTGGATAAATTGAGGGATGAAGAGATAGAGGGAAACAAAGAGAAGAGATACCAGACAGCTTAAGAGAATGGCTTGGCAGAAGGTCAACAACAGAAATGATAAAGAACTGTCGAGATCGAAAGTTGTGGAGAGACATGATCACCTACGCCAGTAGGCACGGTACTTGATGATTCCCAAAAAATACTATTGGTTGATCATCAGAAAGATCTGCTTAGTGGGTGCTCCAACTTCCTAAAGTGGTACTGCCCTTGACCAGTAAGAAACCGACTGAGGCGATTTCCTAAATTTTCAGTTTCGTCTCATTCTGGCTCATTATATCGGCCTCAAAGAGCTGCCTTTCAATGCTCTATTTATATGCACCTGGCAAGCTCAGGGGTGGCCAACAACATCCTACAGAGCCAGTATGGTCTATGATGGTGCATTCTGCACAAAATTGGGCATGGACAGCTTATGCTATATGGACTTTCATTCAATATGACGGATAGGTGGCAGGAACAATTATAGCTGTGTCTGAAAAGTGTTCCTTGCTGCAGGAGCTACTCAATTTAGTGCTCTCTGCACACCGTGAGCTGTGTGTTTCATCCGGATCGTTTTTTGATAATCCAATTGCTTACGATGAATGATGACATCGTGTGACGAAGGACAGATAGCAACGTTCACTTTTGGTGTGGTTTCGCCTTTTGTCGTGTGCTGAGACTGCTATGATGGGGACTGCGGGTGCCTTTCTTTGTTTGGATCCTGTGATCATGATTTGTATCTGTGCACCAATGTCCATCTCTCATACTTTTGAGAAAGTGCTCTGCAGCCCACTCCCCATTGTAAAGTTGGTGATGAATTTGATATGTCCATCGCGTCATGACAACCACAGTAGTAACTGCAGGACACTTGTTTAGCTACTTGTCCCAGGGCCTACACTGGAACACTCAGTGCCTCAGAGTTAGTAAAGAAAACTGCATCGGCACCTGCATCTGTTTGTGAACTGGATGATGTCTTTTTTCTGGCATCACAATTCTTTGGGATTTCACAGTTTTTCGTAATGCCCTCACAGTTCTGTTTGTGGAATTTACATAAATGATCGCCTTTGTGGTGTAAATTGGTATCTTGATTTGGTTTCTGTTTGCAAAGTGGTTGGTACTTGACTAGTTATTCTAAAGATTCATCGCAATTTACTGTTCAACCTGAACTCTCTCTCATATACTTTTCAATTGTTTTCATAATCTTGGTCATGGCTTCTTTGGACTTCTCTTCCAATCTCCCCTTGGTGGAGAACAGATCAGGCTTGCATCACTGTGAAAGTAGCCTTCAGCATTTAGCCTCTCAACCATGATTAGAGCAGACTTAAAACCTATACGTGTAGCAGTCTTTCAGAACATCAGTCTTTTCCAGCAGTGTGAATTGTAGTGGGTCCACCTCCAGGAGGTTGTTGACCAGCATCTGTAATTTGTATTGGGTGCAATGTGTGTTGCGGACGCTTCTTGTGCATGTTTGACTTTTTACACATCAACCAGCTACGCATATGATTCGTTGTTATACAACAGTGTAATTGTTACTAATCTCTAATTGGAAATTCCTCAGCATTTAGATACAGTACATAGTTTGAGGATCACAATGTTTGTCCCTAAATCGGCATAAGCCACAATTCAATTAGGATTTTGGACTAAATATTTTCTGACCCCAAAATGCAGTTCTTATAATACTTTCTTAACTTGCAATGAAAAGCAGCCATCAAAGCAGATCTTTCAAATTATATAAAAAGGATATACAGTCGAACCTGGTCTTAGGACCACCTGTTTAAAGCGTTTCCCTGGTTATAGGACCGGGTCTACAATTTCCCCGAGTTTTTTACTATATGCTAACACTGATTACGGCGCTCACCGTATGACGCGACCAGAGACCAGGCTAATTAACCGCCGCCAATGTTATTTATCCCGTTTACGACACGCGGGTAATCCGACGGTGTCTACAGGTGTCAAAGTTTTCCCGTATTTAGTGAGTCCCAGATTACAGGGAAACGTGTTACGTTTATAAGTCAATACTGGTGTGAGAAACACGGCAGACACAGATCTATGATTCGTGAAGTGACATCACTTCGCGGTTCCGTCTAGACCAGAGTAGACCATTGTGTGGCCCGTATAAATTACAGGAATTAACTAAAGAATTAGTCATTGCCCGCTTAGAGTATTCACGTACATGTACAGTATCTCAGTGAACTATTTTTGTGGATTTTAAAAGTGTTACACACAATATAGGAAATGGCCAGTGTCAAAAGCGCACCTATTCAATAACAAACGGGAGATCTGACATACTAGACATTATGGACTTGAGAGAAAAATTGAACTTATCGTTTATTTCATCTGTCAAACAACAGACTACCATATTGGATTTTTTTTCAAGTCAAAAGTGATACATGTACAGTATAAGTGGAATCTGTGTATGTGTGTTTTATTTTTGTGTGTTTAACTATCGTGTTTTATGAAAAGTGTCCAACCAGTGGCTATTGTAGACCGACATGTGCACTATGTTCTACTCATGGATTACGCTGATTTGCAGGTTAGTTTTCATAGTGCTTAGGATAAAATTTTTTTTATCGCTCTATTTATTATGTGAAACCTGTGAGGCAGGACCACCTGTCCTATGGGACCAGTTTTTGAAAGTCCCGTGAATGGTCGCCTTAGACAGGTTCGACTGTATTTGTATACCATAGATAGAATTCAAGACTAGTGCAGAAATAACAAAGCATCCAAAAATATCCAGTCAAGAGAAGGTGGTCATATGATGGCTATGTGATTGGAAGGGACAAAGAGAATATCAAAACAGGCCATCAAATGGGAACCAGATGGTAAAAGAAAGAGGCCAACCTATAGAATTACTAAAAAGAACACTGAGATGGGAAGCAACAACAGCAGCCATCAGCTTCTTTGCCAAAATTAAACAACAGAGACATGTAGTGAAATACAATACAGGTCCTGTGCAAGGTCTGATGCTTGACAACAAAGATTGGAGGGAGTGCCCTTTTCGACTTGAAAAGATAATAGATAGAATAATTAATTTACTGGATGATGATTTTAAAAAAAAGTACTTAATTAAAAAACAAAATTAAGTGTTCTTTTAAATATAACACAATTGCAAAATTTGAAAGGCATTTGATGATCAGATGAGTCGAATTGGAACTTATTAAAATTATAATAATAATATTACTTTAGATTACCAGATTTGTTTTCACTTTACAGCAAATATATTATGAGATCAATAGTAGAAAAAAAAAGGAATTGAAATCAACGGTCACAACATAAATAATTTGCGATATGCGGATGACACAGTCTTAATAGCAGATACAGAGAATGAACTACAAAAATGATAGACATAAAAGTAAAAGAAAGCAACAAGAAAGGTCTCAGTCTGAATAGTAAGAAAACAGAAGTAATGGTTATATCGAAGAAACAATCACCACCATTATGCAGCATAAAAAAAAACGAGACAAATATGAAACAAGTGCAACGTTTCGAAAACTTGGGCACAATAATAACATCAGATGGGAGATGCACCACAGAAATTAAAAGCAGAATAGCTCAGGCCAAAATAGCATTTCAGAAAATCTTATGCGACAAATCTATGTCAATAAAAATGAGAAAGAGAGTTCATCGGTGCTATATAGAACCAATTCTGACCTATGGAAGTGAATCATGGACAGTAGACAAACAAATGAAAAGACGATTAGAGGCCACAGAGATGGGATTTCTCAGAAGAATGTTGAAAGTTCCCTAGACAGCTAAAAAGACCAATAAGGAAGTTCTCAAAGAGGCCAACACAAAAAGGGAGCTCTTAAAAAACATCAGAAAGAAGCAATCAACATTTTTTGGGCACATCATGAGAAGAGGAAAGTTGGAATACTTGGTTACAACTGGCAAAATAAAAGGAAAGAGATATCGCGGATGACAAAGAGAGAAAATACTGGATAGCTTGTTGTCATGACATGGAAACAGTCAACAACAGAACTGATACGATGCACTGTAGATAGAAGATTGTGGAGGGACATAATCACCTACGCCAACAGGTATGGCACATGATGATTACTTTAAAAACAAATTGACATGTTCGGGTCTGTATCCATTTGTGTGCCCTTTTTGGTCTGGTACACAGACTTGCCCTCTAAAAATAGTGGCAGTGTGTACTCTTTTCTTAGGTGACATTTTGAAATCATAAAATGGGTGTGTTATCAAATATCCTTACATTGATTGGTCAAGACATGTCCACATTTTAGCAAATCTTTTAATTGCATTGAGCTATAATATAATAAGAAGAACTACTCATATAAATATACACCAAATGTTTACGACGAATGAAAACAATGTCTCCTGTAGACACATTTGTGAAAACTGATCAGACTGCTAACATTAAAGATCATAGAGCATCATTTATATTAACTTACCAGAAAACCTAATAAGCTTATCCTCTCCAATCATTATCTCCTCAATTAAATCACATGTTCCAAGCTTTACTTTCTCAGGACAATCAAAGGTTGACACAATTTCTCCTCCTGCAATGTCCCAATACAAGTGGATACACAATTGTAATTAAATATTAACAGGCACATATTTAGTACATTTCATCATTAGGTTAAAAACAGTATAGCAAACAATTTTTAGTATAAGGAAATTACCTACGCCTTGATCGATGATTTCTGGTAACAGTAGCTTCTGAGTGGCTGGTTACATAATCAGAAGAGGAGTTCCAATATTGAAAGGGCAACAAACAATGAAAAATGAAATGTAGCTTTGATAAAACATATAGAGAGAGTCCAATACCACTGTACACATTTTTAGATTTGATAGTATTGTGCTTAAGATCTTTTCAGTGACCAAAATCCAGAAAAAAAAGAATACTTTCTGAGTATACACAATCTGTGTTGTCCATTTTCTTATACTTCCTTTTCATCATCTTATCTTTCTTCTCTTTATTAAAATTCTACTTCTAGTAAATTGTTCAGTTCCTGTTCAAGATGGAGGGTTTTGAAGGATATGTTTTCCTTCAACCTCTTATAGACAACAAGCCACCATCCACGGATATTTGTTGGCATTACTTAAGTTAACTGTCCCAAAATGACATTTTGCATATTTTTTTTTTAGCCTTCTCTTAATTTATAATGCTCCGGAAGCGAAATCCCGCCTGAATCAATTTAACACTAAATTACGATGTCCTAGCAAAAATTACTGCATCAAAACACAGATTCTTGACAATTGGACAGTTTGCCATGGTCAAACATGTTAGTGAGTCTTACAGTTTTCATAAGTTCTCTTCCACATCAGCAGTGCTTCTAATGCTTCAATGAAAAGATAGAATGTTATCTGATTTGCCATTCTTTTGTTGCCATGAAACAGGGAGGTTTTTTTTTTAACAGCCTACCTAGCTCTAATACACGTTGCAAGGTTGAAAGATGCCATTGAATAATTGTAGTAAGTTTGACTTCCATAGACAAGTCTATTTATTTAAAATGCTAAATTATCATAATTCAATAAAAATGGTTCAATATTTAAGCTAGTTATCATATATATCTGCATTTCAATTGAACAGGAGACTGATAGTGTCATAGACCTGACACTGGCATCTTCTGCCTTCGCACCAGTTTGCAGGTGGAGTGTACTGGAATTACACGGAAGTGACCACTATCCATGTGTGCTCCTAACTGAGAAAGGCAGAAATAGAAGCCAGAAAAGCAAGCTCCACATATTCCACTATGAAAAAACAGACCAGCACGTCATAAGCAAAATCAGACACAGGAAACAGGGCGTCCCTCACAGGAGAGATGGACGCAGCCGCCCTGGTGGAGCGCAGAAGTCGAGGAAGCTTCCATAGCCAAACAAGGACCATTCTCAGATCAGTGCCTACACAATAATCCCGATGCAGAACACTGTGGGCAAGCTACTAGAGAAAATAGTTGACTGTGTCATCACCTGTCACCTTGAACAGAAACGCGCATTCCCAACCACACTCGGAGGTTATGGATATAACAATGAGACATGGTTCAATGCGGCAGTCTTCGCCTAAGACATCTTCGAAGGCTTCCACAGATGAGAGCAGACATGTGCTGCTGCATGTTGGTCATGCGAGCCAACATCCATTTGTCCAGGGCTGCCACAAGGCTCACCATTGTCACCAGCTCTATTTAACGTGTACACAATAACGATCACGGAACAACAGCTGGATGGAAGAGGAAGAACTATGACTTTTGCTAATAATATTCTGGTAAATCGACAAGTGAAATTGCCTCCACACTGCAAAACGAACTCAATCGCATTTCTTCCTGGTGTGGAGTACAAGTGCATTGGTTAATCCTAATAAAGCATCAGTTGCATGGTTCTCACTTTAACAATGATATCGTTAACACAGAAACACCGGTGGTATGAAAGGAAGCTGATGAGGTGACTAGGGTCAGGGCGATGATATACCTCGGAGTTAAGTTTGATCGCAGCCTGTGCTTTCGGAACCACGTTGTGATAACAAAATCACACAAAGCATTAGCCACCTTGAAGGTCACGGCAGCTGCCAACAGCGAGTAGAGGCTACTTACCCTTCTGTTCCAAGGAGTAGTCCTCGCACCGATTGAGTATGCCCTGGAAATTCTTACTGTCAGAAGACACAAATTGACATGCTGGAGAAAATACACAATGAAGCTGTGCGCATTATCTTATGGTGTACAAGGGACACTCCCTGTGTAGCAATGAGATTTATTCTTGACTCTCCAACCTTGGATGACAGGATCAAGATCTGGAGGGCAAGAGCATACCTGAAGAAAAGTGCATGTAAAGAGCATCCATGGCATCATGAGCTGAACACAGGGAAGGGTGTCAGGCTAAAAAAGAGCAAATCATGTGTGGGAAAAGCAGAAAATGTCATCAAACAGGTCTGTGGGCTTACCAACATCAACGCTGGAGAGGAGTGGATATCGGTGCCTACATCATGGATTCAGTCGTGGTCAATGTGGAGGTTAACGGTCTCATTTGGGATAACACCGATGCGAAGATGCAGTTATCTATACAGATGGATCTGTAATGCAACACCAAAGAAGTGCATGGGCATTTACAGCACGTTCGCAGGCAGAATAGTCAAGGAAGACAGTGGCGCATACTTTATGACCACGAGTAGCATGACGATGGAGGTAATGGCAGTGACCAAGGCATTCATCTGGTCAGAGTCACAAGACTACACCCACGCCCGTATACTGAGTGATTTGATGAGCATGATAAGAAAATGGGAGGCAGGCTCTGTATGTATGCAATGGGTAGAGCCATTGCAGAATTCAAAAATATGTAAGGTCCCCTTTGATACGTCCCAGGACATGCGGGAGTATGGGGAAATGAAAGAGTGGACAGGTTGGTTAGCTGCGCTTTTGTTGTGGGTGGTCAACCAATGGAACGGACGGACATCATCAATGATGAGAAATCAGAAATGAGACACTTAGTGGGCGTGTAAGAAGACTTATCAACCAACACAGAACTGGAATCGTCAGTCGCTGGACACTGTGAGACTTGCTGAGGAGGGGATATGAGCACCTATAGACATATTCGGAGTGCAATAATGATGACCCGCTAATAACACATTAACTCAAGGTAGAATTGCAAAAGGTCAAGAATATTTATTCTATATTAAAATGAGAATCATGTTATGCTATAAGTTCTCACATTGAAAGTTTTAAGTGTTATATCTAAACAATGCTGCTTTACGGTTGCAAATAATGGACAGTAATAAAGAGAAACAATGCCAAATACAATCAGTTAAAATGTAGCTTTAAAGGATGAGTCCTAGGGATACAATTCCAATTGTGGTGCAGTGTCACCTTTCCTTCTAATTTTGTGATCAATTTGTTTCTGGTTACCTAGTGGATATTTTTTAAAACTTAGAAATTTAGACGCAATAGGAGTGTCAGAGTTCATGGCATATTCCATATTGAATGGGGACACAATACTTTTCTTTCCTATAAAGCTAAGAGATCAGTGAGTGATTTGATAGACTGCAACTATATTATTTATTCAGTTTGATTTCTATGCAGTTAACTCTTTCATGACTATTACCTGACATGTCGATTTGATAAAAAGAAGTTTATTTCTAACCATTCGCCAAAAATTTAACTTCTTTCACATGTATAGCTTAATATGTGTTTCGTTTTCACCGATTTTTTGTTTTTATTTCAACCAATACTTGATTTCCAGATGTAGTTGACTTCTCGCTAGAACTTCCTGTTGATACCTTATGGTTTCGGATGAACATTAGAAAATTGTTAATTTATATTCATTGTTTATTTCTCAAATTTCTGTCACATAATGACCACGCCCACTGCTGGTACTTCTTGCAGTCGACCAAAACGATATAGTGCAGAACAATCTAGATCTATTTTTGAAACCTTGTTATTGAGTGATTCAGAAATAGAGTATTCATAGTATTTAGACTCGGGCGAAAATTTTGTTGTTGTGATAATGGTGACAAAATTATTGTGCTTTCACACTCATACGCATAGTTTCCTTTTGGTTGCTCCTTCCCTTTTGCATAGCCTTCTCTACTGCACATATTTGGGTTCTTTGGTCTACTTACTATGCCATGCTATTTATAGTTCTTCTCCTCTAGTCCCTTATGAGACACCTCGGTTTTCTCCTCTATACCTTTTTTTTCTGTGCTCCTTACCCCTCATTTGTTTTCATTGTACCCGACTCTCAGACATCTCACTCTTACCGCCTTTTGAACACCTGTTAGTCTACTCTTTCTCCTTTGTGTTTGCACACTGACCCCTGTGTGAACTCCTCTGGTTCTGTGTACATTTGCGCACATTTTTAAAACACATTTCGATTGTTTTTGTTGTTTCGTTATTAGTTTTGTGTGTGTGTTTTTTTTGTTTGTTACTAATGAAGACCTATTGGGCCGAAACGTTGTTTAGTCTGTGTCGTCCACTTATCACGTAAAGCTTCTTACATACCATTTTTTTTTATTTTTTCTCACATTCAGCTTTACTGCAGCTTTGCATTTTTATGCCTTAACCCTTTACTGACACAAAATTAATCTGACCCAAATCTAAAAATAAAGTGTTTCCTGTTCTTGTCCTGAAAGAGTTAAAAACCCATAAATATATTTTTAAAATTAATATTTATGTTGTTTTAAGCTATATATTAAAGAGGTTTTAAATGTGTGTAGCGCATTAACCCTAGAATACGATATACCTATCTATGACTGACATGCTTACAATACTGATAAGTAACCATTAAGGAAAGTAAAGTGCTCCATCACACCAAGTGGCGTATAGTGAATATGTGTTAATGGCCATAATTTTTATAGACCTTTGACGTGTGAATTTTGGGGTAATGAGGTTGGTATTACACCCATGCCGTTTTACTTTCCCCGAAAAAATCTGGTGCCCATTTAAGGCTCGGTGAACCAAGAAGCTGTTGATCAGGATTGAACCTGACCTCTTGTCCTTTGTCCAGTTCATTAACCACAGAACTATCGCGGCACATTAGGAGCTCTAGAAATAATATTTTCATTGAACTTTTGAGACGCAGCTGTGTGTTTACACTAGGCGAGACACAGAGACTTGGATTTCCTAAGCCAGGTTGATGACTTGAATTTGACCGCAAGGACTGGACACGTTACAGTGTCTATCGGTACGGTCACAGCAAGTCCGTGCGTGCGTTGTTTGGTCATAGCAAACTGTAAATTTTTATTAAGAAGCTGTAAATTTTTACTATGGTATTGTAATCTAGGGTTAATACAAAAGTAGTAAAGCAGTCCAAATTTCTTGTAAATTAGTCAAAACTAAATTATTCTTGTTATATAATGAAAATATGCAGTGCATCATGGAACATCTATTATTATTGAAACCCAGAAAAAGAGTTGTATGGCAAGATACAATACGGGTCCCATACAAGGTCTGATGCTTGATAACAAAGATCATCTGACATTCTGTGCAGTCTTTGGCTCAAAGGACTATAGATAGAATATTGGTGTTGATTCCTGTAATGACCATAGGCTGATTTTGTACTTTATACAGCTCTTGTAGTTCGGTGTCCGATGCTGAGCACCACATAGATAATCAATGCTCTAAATGTGGGCATATTCTCTGTTGGTAAACTTTACTGAGTATTTTGCCAAATCATACCCCATGTGGTTCCACACAGCTTTCTTAGAATAGCCAACTTCCTCTCAGCTTTTTGCCTTATTTATCATGCAGATAACCTGGTAATGTGGCGCACAGACAACATGCAATAGTGGCTCCAAATTGTTGCAGAGATATGTAAATGCCTTGAACTCATGGACAAACAAATGATGTATCAGTGTAAATTCTTACAAATATAGTACTACACTTTTAATCCTATCCCCAAAACGTAAAGCAGGTGTCATCTTCATATGGGACCATGAAAGAAGACAAACAACCTATTATCTCAGAACTACATTTGACTGTACTGATGTGGCGGTGAAAATTAGCTAGTTTTAGTCATGAAGAGACTGTGATGAAAAGTATTGATTTCAATACAGTGGTGAAATTCTGGCTGCAGATAGTAGCACATGGAGAACAAAAATAAAAAATGACACAGCAACTTTTGAAGCAGTACTGACTGCAGAAAGGAGACAAAGCCATGCACTACAAATACACTTGTTCATTCTGCAGATGGATCTGTATGTCCAATATTGGCAGATTCAACCACGAGAGAAGCAGTTTAACAAAGCAGCATCCAGCATAAGACAATATTTTTACCAAACTACTGACTTCTTATAATTGCTTGCTACCAACCATCTCTCAAGGCCATATAATAATCAAGAGAAAATGGAGTGCTCCAGACAGAACTCTGCATATTACTTCACACATTTCAACAAGTGCCTATTACATACTTGTAAAGTATAAAAGACTATCTATCTATCTATTGACCTTTCGAGCCGTAGCCGGCCCATAGGGCGTAGACCAAGATACTCCTTCTCTTATCTGAATTTTTGTTCTAGCAGTTTTCAATTCTTTTAAAGGTATTTTATCAAATCTCGCCATTTGTCTCTGTTCTGTGCAAGCAGCTCTATCTCATTGAGGGAGCCGAATCCTGCTGCTCTTGCCTCTCTTATCAATGTTCTTCTCAGTGTCTCTCTGGGTCTTCCTCTTTTTCTCTTACCTGTTGTTTCCCATATGAGGGCTTGCTTTGCTATTCGGTTATTATCTCTTCTCATCACATGTCCAACATATGACCATCGTCTTTTCTTTATTACTGAAGATATTAGTGGTTGATTGCTTTTAGGATATTAGTGGTTGATTGCTATTAGTGGTTGATATAAAAGACTACCATTGTAAATTTACCTGTTACCAGTGCCAGTCTTTCAACACCTTCAAAATCTGCATGCTCAATAGCCATAATTCCAGCATCAGAAAAGATTTGTTCTGGGTAATTGTATATCAACTGTCTGAAAAAATGTAGAGTATTGATTTAATATACAAACTACATATCATACCATCTCAGATCAAGATTTCATTACCAAAAAAAAATATCTACTTCAAAGTGTGTGGGACACATGAGGCATATTCAGGACACAAAAGACGAATATGGCAGACCACAGAGAAAGAGACTGGAGCCCTATCACGTAACATTCCAAAGAAAACCATGGAGAGAAATTCTAACTATTGTGATAAGAAAGAGATAAAAATAACTACATGGAATATTAGGACTTTAAAGCAAGAAGGAAAATTAGAAAATATTAGTAGAAGCAAAACGATTAAACATAGATATTTTAGGCATATCAGAAACGATGGAAAGAAAGTGGATACAAACAAGACGATAAATATACATTTCAAACACAATAGAACATAGAGGGGTAGGCATACTAATAAAATGAGAGCTACAAAAATATATAAATACCCACTAGACATACAATGATAGGACTATACTATTCAAAATGAAGGCAAAACCATTTGATATAGCAATAATACAGACATATGCACCTACTCAACACAGATGAACAAATAGAAGCATACTATGAAGATCTAAATAGAGTTATGAACCAAGTGAGGTAATAGCAAAGACCATCAGAGATTTTTTTCCCTTAAATGCAGTCTTTAGCTCAAAAGGAAAGTAGACAGATACTCAACTCTTTCAGTATGTAAGGTTTTTATCAATGCAACAAAAGAGACTTCAGAGACTAAATTTTTAATGGACCTTTTCATTTTCTTTATCTTAGAAGAGATAACTGATTAACAAGGCAAGCCCTCAAGAGGGAAACAGGTGGGAGGCAGACCCAGAGAAACAATGAGAAGAACATTCATCAGTTGTAGCAGTGATTACAAATTGTATGACAAAAGGGAAGTATGGTTGAATGTCACGGGGAAAGTGTTAAGAGTTAACGCAGATAAAAACATTGAGTTCCCGTGATAAAGGTGAGTAGCGATCACGAAAGGTATTAGTGAAAACCAGAAGTTAGAAGGGCAGTCTAGAGACGACGCTCACTCAGATCGGACGGTTTTGTGAGCCGGTAGCCATGTTAAGTTACCAGAAACGGTTACTTTTAAGAGTTACAGAAATGTTTTCAAATTGACAGTAGAAAACGAAAGAAATCAGGGCACATGTGAGCCTCGTGTATGACATTTATTTGTGTATGTTGAGCAGCTGTGAAAAATAGTGTTGGCTGATGTTTAAGCTGCTATTCGTGAGTGACGTTTCATGAATAAACCAGAGTTGTTTTGCTTTTAAAATTGGAGTTCCTTTGACTAGCTAAATCTCGTCAGTATTGTGTATGTATGTGGCCTAGCGACGAACGAAACCTGTGGTGGGCTACCAAGATCTGGTCCTCCGAAGTCTGAGAAGACATTATCAAAACAACAACGCGAAGTACATTAACTATACGATCACATGGGACGCGAAGTGTGTGTCCTGGTATGTCATGAACTACTGTATCAGTCAAGTCGAAAGCCGTTAATCAAGTAGCAAATCACGAGTTCAGTACAGCAAACTCAGTCATGGGCTTACATGGTTGCTGAACCCTAGCCGTTAGAACCAGCATGTGCATTTTCCTGTTATTGGCGAGTAAAGGTGTTACATCGTATCTAGTGAGTTCTACATTGTTCAAGGCGAGTTCACAGGTGGGTCAAGCAGCGGCCACTTGTCAATTATTTGCGCCAGTCTACTAATCATCAAGGCTGATGTCAAACTTCATACGATTATACAGAGAGGAAAAGGCAGCAGGAATCGGCTCCCTCAATGAGGTTGATGACAGAACAGAGACAAATGGCGAGATTTGATAAAAAAAAAAGATCTTTACACGGATTGAGACTGCTAAAAATTTAGAAAAAGAGAAAGAGTATCTGGGACTATGCCTTAAGGGCTGGCCACGGCTTGAAAGGTTAACAGGCAGACAGACAGACACCACTGCCCACTTTTTTCAAATGGATGAAAGCATTTTTGCATAATCAGTCACATGGTAGTTTTAAATTTTCAAGATTAAATTATTCACGATTCAATTAATTCAGTAGCTTTATTTAAATATGTTTATTTGAGAAATTAATTTTTAAATGCAGCACCCATTTAAACATAATTGCCCAATACAATTTTACCTTTTATTATTATTACAAAATGTTAATGTATCTGTCTATTAATTAACATTGAAATATGTTACTTTTGTAGACCAAGAAAAGGGAGAAAATATTCAAGAGAGTTGATAGAACATACCATGGCAAATAGAGGCTCAGTATAGAATAAGTGAACACATTTCATTATGCAAAAGTCTATACAGTGATTGCAAATCTGTAGTTAGAACAAATCATGGAATATCAGAATCCCTATTATTGTGACAGCACCACTGACAAATTCTGTTGTCACAATCAACCTCTGTGCATAACCTAATAAGCTGCACAGGCAAAATTCCAAACAACTTCAATTGAAAAGAGAATGAACAGTCACTAGCTCACTCCAGATTCCTTGAAAAAATTTCAGTTCTCCAATGCAGATTTCTCTGTGTGTGTGTATATATATATATATATATATCATCCTCGAAGACGCACATAAGGCAGAACCACAATCTCAAAAAAACACAGAAACCTTGCGTGCCAGATTGGCACATATTGCAGAGATCGCTGCTTTCAAAACTTCTGGCTCTGTTTCCATAACAATACTTTTTACAATGACAGCTTGTCAAGCCATCGATCAATCTCCTTAGTCGCCTCTTACGACATGCCTGGAAGGTCAGTGTGTCACTATTCTTTACTTCCCTCATAATGAGGCCCCGGTAAAACACAGGAGTATATACATAGCTGTGTGTATAATACTAGGCAAAATACCCGGATTCTGATTTCCTGGCTCAGGTTGATTTATGACCCGAGTTTCACCTGACATGTTACAATGACTATCGGTATGGTGCGGTTACTTTACATATGTCAGTATATTTGGCTACCTCATATTCGTTGTGTTTCCTAAGCTACAAAAGGTAAATGTTTAAATATATATATATTGCTGTGACCAGGGAAATTCTTGAAAATGTGTGATCTTTGTTGTTGCAAAAAAGATTTATCTCATGAAATAATAATCATGAAGTTAATTAAACAATTTTTAAAAAAATGTTTGTGACTTCCGGGGAATATGGCACCCTGTTTGTTGGCTTTTTCAGAGGACTCATAGATAAGTGCTGATTTCCAGTGAACTTTTCTTTTTGTTTGTTTTTATTGATATTTTAAGGGATTATCTGATTGCACGCGCTTTCTTTTTGATGTAAATCTCGTTGCGTCTTTTAATTCATTGCATTTTGTTACAATTTCCTTATTTAATCACATCCTTGTTGTTGATTGCACTATTGAACGCGTCAAAAATGGCGGTTTGTTTACGCAGGTCTGTCGTCAAGGACGCGTAATTCATTTAATTTGTGAAAGGCTCTCAGTGTATCCGTGTGCTGCAGAGCTATTTACTGGAGTTGGCCAGTTTATAACGTGGAAACGGGTTCTGGACCGTGCAACTGAGTAAGTGCACGTGAGTCTGGACCATCCACAGCATCGACGTTCAGTGACAAAATAATCTATGACGACGGTAAGTGTATGTATTCAGATGCAGCCCAAACGACAACATCGAAGAAGGAAAACATGACAGGGCGAGCGTGGTGGCATTAAAAGATCGAAGTGTGAGAGGCAAGGCCTAAAGTATGTGCGCGTTACTTATTGGAATTGTGTGTCCATAAATCAACGACGGCCCATTCTTGATAAGCTACTGTGCGGCGCCGATATAATGGTTTTGCAAGAAACTCTTCTTAGTGACAGGACACTAAGTACTCATGGCTTTCATTGTTTTTACAATAGACGAAAACTTGGGCAGGCCATCCTTGCGCGCAACAATATGGTGGCAGCTGAGGTTGATATGTCTGCGTGGGACAATGCAGAATTGCAGGTACATGCGGTTAGGGTGCAGACCCCAGTTCTGGGAAGGTGAACACACAACAATGACAGAATCTCTTCGAGTTCGATGAAGAGAACGTCATTTTCTGCGGAGACTTTAATGCTAGAGGAAACCAGTGGGGTAACGTCATAACCAACAAGCAGGGAGAAGACCTAGAGAACGCACTGGTGTCAGCCGATTTAGTGTGCTTGAATGATGGAAGGGCAACAAGAATGGCCACTCGAACAGGGGACTCTGATAGTGTCATAGACCTGGCACTGGTGTCTTCCACCTCCGCACCGGTTTACAGGTGGAGTGCACTGGGGTTCCACGGAAGTGATCACTATCCATGTGTCCTCCTAATTGAGAAAAGCAGAAATAGAAGCCAGAAAAGAAAGCTCCATACATTCAACTACGAGAAAACAGACCAGGACGTCATTAGCAAAATCAGATATAGGAAGCAGAGTGCCCCTCGTAGGAGGCAGGAGAGATGGACGCAGCCACCCTGGTGGAACGTAGTTGTCGAGGAACCTTGTCGGAGCAAGAGACAAACGGCCAAGACATGGCAGAAAGCCAGAAGGAATGGAAGAACACAACCTGAGCTCTTGTAGCGTCTCAAAATAGAGGTCGACCAAAAAATGATGCACTTTAAACTATGCGCTAAGCAGACTAAGGATGCCAAATGGGATGACTTCTTTAAAAAAGTGTGCTCAGAGAAATCGCTAGCCACATTCTGACGCCTTCATCAGAGCATGAATGGCACTACACGACACAGAGGCATACCAGACTTTTAGAGAACAGGCCACAAGGCTCACCATTGTCACCAGTTCTATTTAACGTGTACACAATAATGATTACGGAACAGCTGGTTGGGAGGGGAAAAACTATGACTTTTGCTGATGATATTCTGGCATATTGACAGGGAATCGCCTCCACAATGCAAGACGAACTCGATCGCATTTCATCCTGGTGTGGGGTTTCAGGTACCTTGGTAAATCCTAATAAAGCATCAGTTTCATGGTACTCCCTTAACAATCATATTGTTAATACGACCACACTGGTAGTACGAATGGGAGCTGATGAGGTGACCAGGGACAAGTTGATGACTACCTCGGAATTAAGTTTGATCGCAGCCTGTGTTTTCGGGACCACGTCTACCATGTGATAACAAAATCCTGCAAAGGTTTAGCCGCCTTGAAGGTCATGGCAGCTGCCAATAACGAGCAGAGGCTACTTACTCTTCTGTTCCAGGGATTAGTCCTCGCACCAATCGAGTATGCCCTGGCAATTCTTACTGTCAGTACGACTCAAATTGATAGGCTGGAGAAAATACAAAATGAAGCCATGCGCATTATCCTGGGATGTACGAGGGACACTCTCTGTGTAGCAATGAGGTATCTTCTTGACTTTCCAACCATGGATGACAGAATCAAGATCTGGAGAGCACGAACATACCTGAAGATTAGTACAGATAAAGAGCATCCATTGCACCACATGCTGAACACTGAAAGGTGCCAGGCTAAAAAGAGGCAGATCATGGGTGGGCAGAGCAGAAGATGTCATCAAACAGGTCTGTGGTCTTACCAATATCAGCATTGGTGAGGAGTGGAAACCGGTGCCTATGTCATTCAAGGGGACTTTCTCGTGTATTGTCACACTCAACAGGAAAAGTAGAGAACAGAACCCGGTCGTGGTTAATGCCGAGGTCAACTGTCTCATCTGTGATAACACTGATGAGAAAGATGCAGTCATCTATACAGACGGATCTGTAATATGACACCAAAGAAGTGCATGGGCATTTACAGCACACTCAGAATAGTCAAGGAAGACAGTGGTGCATACGTCATGACCACAAATAGCATGACAATGGAGGCGATGGCAGTGACCAAGGCATTCAAATGGTTAGAGTCACAAGACTACACCCACGCATGTATACTAAGTAATTTGATGAGCATGATTAAAAAAGTGGAGGCGGGCTCCATACGCATGCAATGAAAGAGTGGACAGGTTGGCTAGCTGCGCTGTTGTTGAGGACGGGCAACCGATGGATCGGGGGGACATCATCAATGCCCTCCGAGATGTGGTAAGAGCACAGGACTTCGACAAACACAGATCCATGTCACTTCTTCGGATGATGGAAATGGGAGTTAAGATGGGACACAGCCAGAAATGAGAAACTTAGTGGCTGTGTAAGAAGACTTATCAACCAACATAGAACTGGAGTCGTCAGTCGCTGGACACTGTGGGAATTGCTGAGGAGGGGATCTGGGCACCTATGGACATGTTTGGAGTGCAATGATGATGACCCGCAAATAACTCAATTTTTTAATTAAAAAAACAAACATCCAGATCAATAGAAACAAATCCAATACTCATGAACACCAGAAGTACTAATTAGGAAGGCATAGAGAGGGTGTAATGTTTGATCATGTCAAAATGTCAAATTCTGAAGAATTTGTGTTTTGTTGCGGTAATTTTTACAATGGTATCGTATTAAAACATTTGTGAATCAGTTTAAAATATTCGTCAAATACAAATGACAAGATTATGATGAAACAATTAATTATGTGGACTATTTTGTTCTTACCTATTAATGAAAACATTACATCCATGTTTGATAATCTTCTCAACTTTTGATTTCATTTTTTCTTTCTCAGCCAGCTCAAGCTGAGCCACCTTGGAAATTGCATCCACCCTCACACGACTTCCAAATACCTGAAACAGGAGCATTTGTAAAGTTGTTTAAGGGGGGAAAAAAGGTGTATAGAATTCCACACATGATCATTACAGATTAACAAAAAAATTTCTAAATTTGTGCTAATTGAAAGAATGTATTATTGAGTTATGTTCATGATAGGCATTACTATCCATTATCCATGCTATCCATGAGCCATTCGTGTCTTTGGTTTCACCTGAAAGGTTTATGTTTGGTAATCATAACATGAAGTTAAATAAATTTCATTTTTATAAACTAATTATGGTTTTGTAATTTCTTCAAGGTTTCTTTTTAAAAAATTTTTTTTTATAATAATTGTTTTTTCATATGTAATGTAATTTAAAAATTGATTTGAATCTATCCACCCTCCTCCATTGCCAGTAGTTTATTGTTAATGACAGTGTTCATAACATTTTCATGAATTTATTTTCTTTAAGCGGGACAGTTTTCCACATTCACTTCAAATACACATTGCTGCATAAATTACCAATTAAAAAACACTTGGAATACTAATCATTTCATTTTTATTATAGAATACCTTTCATTGTTTCCAGGGTTATTCTGAGTGCTATGTTTTTGAACTTGAACCTCTTTCAATGTTTGGTTTCCACACAGTTCTAGTTAATGGTGACTCCTAGAAATGTTGGCCTATTTGTTTTAATTGTATGTTAAGGTCTCCTAGCTTTATTTATGTTTTATTAATTTTTTTGGGAGAGTGAGAACAATTTTTAGCTGCTGTTTTTGCACAAGTTTATTTTGAGACACCCAAAGTTTTTGTCTCCACTGTTGCTATTTTTGAAACAGGTATGAAAAAATAATAACGTGCTCAGATTTCAAAGTTGTCTTGTGTGTAACAGCTATTTATTTCCATATCAAAGTGGCATTTTAGTTCTAGTCTTGGAATTTTTGTGTACAGACTGATTGATGAAGATGTTCTTCAGTAATTTACCTTTATTATTAAAATGTTATGGATGTTTCACTTCGTGCCACTACAATGAAAATGTAACATTTTTAGCTAAGTGAATATGTTTGAATATATTAGTAATTAATACTCGTAACAGAAAGATCAAATATTGGCAATTCTGAGCATTTCCATTAAGTAAAATTCAATTTTTAACCACAAAAGCTTTCTAAATTTTAAGATACAGCATCTTCTATTCATAATGTATGCATGAAGCCATGTTCATTTTACCTTCCAGGAAAGACACAAAAGAGCAAACCAACAAACAATTGTTAAGCTTTTACAAACATATTGGTACCATTTTGTAATGTTATTGATGTATAGTGCGAAAAATATCAGTATTCTAACAACAGAGGGAAACTTCATGCAGTGTAATTGACTTGCATAGATAATGATGTCTGTACTATGATGGTTCTTTGGAACAGGTAGTCTGTGATCTTTGATCCAGAACATGTGTGTAACTCTCAATTGAAGGAATTTTAGCATCAGTCCTGTCTTCCGTACTGTATTGAAGGCATGCGACAGGAAACCACATTACCAATATTTTAGCTATGTCCTTTGTTATAGTGTGGAAAGGCAGCGCATATAGCAGAGCGCTCTCTCAGCTCTTAAATCAACAGTGACCTCTTTAATGCACTTGAATGGACTTGACCGGAACACCTGGTACCAGCACACTTGTGCTGGCCTTGATGGTGTCCGACTTCCCTTAACTGCCTTGATGAGTTGACGGGGACATCCCTTTACTGTATCGAGGGCCCAGGTATCGTGATGACTTGCGTCTTGATGACCTGTGTTGGTTGAAAAGTCGAGTTGACCTCTGCCTTTGTGTGGCACCCTTGGCCGAGTGATCGCTTACCTTGATACTCGGCGCTGTTTCGTGTTATGACCATTGGTTATCTGCAGACCAGCGTGTTGGTCCCGTTCCAGTGTTCGCTCTTAGCTAGGCACAGACAATTACAGCTAGCACTCGAGAAAGCATTCATTGAACACCAGGTAAAAATAACACACCTGAGGTTTTATTCTCAAAAGTCCACCTCACACAACCCGTTCACAATCACAATGGTATGTTAGCAGCCTCTCACACATTGCCTGCTAACCTTGCGGCATTCCCCTGTGTTATCTACGACACTGCAGAGTTATACTGCAGCACTCTCTCAAGTCACTCTGGCCTCGCCTACCTTCCTCTAAGTAATAGTTGTTTTAGGAATTCCTCCACTGGCAGCCATATTGCTAATCACGAAGCTGGCGATGTCGGTCTCGCTAAACCTCACCTATACTGTTGTCTCATGGAGGTCGTACTTCGTATCGAGCCCTTTTTTGGTTGATAGGAACTATGCGAATCTGTCTCGCTCAGCGCCACTTACATTGCCCGGTGTCGCTGCCTGCACACCCCACTCTAACGTCATGCTCCTACACAAAGCCTGACTTCTTGAACTTCTCTCCTCTACTGTCACTTGAATGGTCATAGCTGCTAAACTGCACCACTACCTTCTAACTCTCTGCTCCTAATTTGGTGAGACTAACTCATGAATTTGATGTGTGACGGTGATAATTCAACGACTAACTGTGTGTTTATATGTTCGGTTGGTGTACTGTCAAGAACGATGTCCTAACATCATCAAGCGCTATACATTTTTTGTTCTCAATATGACGATCATCATTTTCGGGAGGACGTGCCATGGTATATGGTGGATAGGCGGCAGGAACCATTGAAGGCTATGTCTGAAGGATGTTCCTTGTTGCAGTTTCCTCATATTCCAAGTCCGGCTTGTTGCAGAAGCTACTGAGTTAAGTGCTCTGTGCATACTGTGAGCTGTGTGTTTCATCCGTTTTGATCATGTTTCGATGTCCCAATTGTTTACGATGAAGGATGATATCGTATGACAGGGAACAGTTGATTCTGTTCACTTTCTGCGCGGTTTCGCCGTATGTCTTTTGGCGTGTGCTGAAACTGCTATGATGGGGACTACAGTTACCTTTCTTTGTTTGGGAGATGAGTTAGTAATTCGGATGATTCCACTGGCACAGGCGGTTGAGCAATTATGGATTTTGATTCGTTTGCTCTGATACCGAGGCCTTCCATAACCAATAACTCATGAATTGTCACTAAATTGTTCGTTGTTGTTAATATGCACAACTACATTTTAACTTCACACTTCTGATGAAGCCTACACTTGGTGAGATTGACTCACGGATTGACACTAAATTGTTCGTTGCTGCTACTTGCACAACTACATTCTATCTTAACACTTCTGCTGAAGCTTAACGTGGTGAGACTAACTCACGAATTGACACTAACTTGTTAGTTGCTAACTTGCACAACTATATTCTAACTTAAGTGTTTCTGACGAAACCTACCTTGTGAGACCATCTCACTGACTGTCACTACATGGTTGGTGCTGCTAACTTTCACAACTATCTTATCAACTACTCTAAGACACTTCTACTTATCACTGCTTCTGTAATAAGGTCTGTTCCCCGCAGCGACCACACACCAACTAACTTACTCTATCACTTGTTGGTGAACTAACTGAATCCTGCTCACGGTACCGGTTGCAACACAAAACCCACAACCATCCGCATAGAGCCATCGTTTTATCTCGAATGATCTTCCCAACCTATCCTTTGTGTAACCTTTTCTCCCTTCAACCAATCAATACCCTGTTTTATATTTTTGCCTCGTTCCTACATTGTGTCTTACAATTACCATGAGTCACGATGTGTTCATCCTCATTACTTCTTAACCCTTCTTCCCGTGGACCCCATGATTTTATTTTACTCAACAGGTTGATGACATACCTCGGAGTTTGATCGCAGCCTGTGTTTTCGGGACCACGTAATAACAAAATCCCGCAACGGATTAGCCGCCTTGAAGGTCATGGCAGCTGCCAACATCGAGCAGAGGCTACTTACTCTTCTGTTCCAGGGATTAGTCCTCGCACCAATCGAGTATGCCCTGGCCATTCTTACTGTCAGTACGACTCAAATTGATAGGCTGGAGAAAATACAAAATGAAGCCATGCGCTTCATGACTTTCTCATTCTTGACTTTCCAACCATGGATGACAGAATCAAGATCTGGAGAGCACGAGCATACCTGAAGATTAATAGAGATACAGAGCATCCATTGCACCACGTGCTCAACACAGAGAAAGGTACCAGGCTAAAAAGAGGCAAATCATGGGTGGGCCGAGCAGAAGATGTCATCAAACAGGTCTGTGGGCTTACCAATATCAGCGTTGGTGAGGAGAGGATACCGGTGCCTATGTCATTCAAGGGGACTTTCTCATGTATTGTCACACTCGACAGGAAAAGTAACCGGTCGTGGTTAATGCTGAGGTCAACGGTCTCATCTGCGATAACACCGATGAGAAAGATGCAGTCATCTATACAGACGGATCTGTAAGACGACACGAAAGAAGTGCATGGGCATTTACAACAAGGCAGAATAGCCAAGAAAGACAGTGGTGCATACGCCATGACAACAAGTAGCATGACAATGGAGGCGATGGCAGTGACCAAGGCATTCAAATGGTTAGAGTCACAAGACTACACCCACGCATGTATACTGAGTGATTCGATGAGCATGATAAAAAAAGTGGAGGCGGGCTTTGTACGCATGCAATGGGTAGAGTCGTTGCAGAAATCCAAAATACGTAAGGTCACCTTTGTCTATGTCCCTGGACATGCGGGAGTACGGGGAAATGAGAGAGAGCGGACAGGTTGGCTAGCTGCGCTGTCGTTGAGGACGGGCAACATCATCAACGCCCTCTGAGATGTGGGAAGATCACAGGACTTTGACAAACACAGATCAACGTCACTTCTTCGGATGATGGAAATGGGAGTTAAGATGGGCACAGCCAGAAATAAGAAACTTGGTGGCCGTGAAAGAAGACTTATCAACCAACATAGAACTGGAGTCGTCAGTCGCTGGACACTGAAGGAATTGCTGAGGAGGGGATCTGAGCACCTATGGACATGTTCGGAGTGCAATGATGATGACCCGCAAATAACTCAATAACAAACATCTCCAGAGTTCTTTTGAGCGATTTGCTCCCCCTGCATTATTTAGAGCCCACATTCTCAATCTTACGCTATCATTTCTGAGAAGTTTGGGTCTCTGCTACCAGTCTTGCTGGACGGGTCCTCCGCTTCCAGGCAAACCAAATAATACCTGTTTGGGTTATGCCTTCGAAAGAGTAACTATATATCAGTCTAGTCTGTTACATAGCATTTGCTGCATAATTGCACTGCATAGACAACTTTTAAGCTCCTAGTCAATTGTACTATGGTGATTGAGATTTCTAGGCAGATTGCCTGTCCAAATTTTCTATCATCACTAAAAGCATCTAACAAACCAACCTTTCCCTTCTTCAATGAAAGACACAAATGACAAATTTACCTTAATCTTATCGGTATCCATTGGCGTATTTGCAATAAGAATTTTTGCCTTCTCCAACTTTTTAGGCTGATTGACACCTATTTTCTTGTCAAGTAAGAAACCTTCAATAAAACAAGTATATTGAAGCTGATAACTTTAATAAAACTATGTCTGTCTACCATAAATAATTAACATAGTAAAATGCTTATATAAATGTCGTTATAAATATTGTGTTTTAAGAACTTGAGTATCATGCGCTCTCACAAACTTAGTATCAATAGTAATTTTACTTCTGGCATGCTCTACTATCCTGGACAAAATGAAAATAAGACCACTCTGGAATTTCAATGGGACTTAATCTGTATATCAATATGAATATTTTTTTAAGGAGTGAGGATTTTGTACATGTCATCCACTCATATTAGAGACATCAGTTTTGGACCGAGGAGCGCGTGTCCGCGCGGCTAAAACCACTGTTCCGCTGGCTGAAAAGCTGATGTACGGTGACGAAGCCCGCGGTAGACAGAAAGGATTTTTTCTATCGAGGGTGAAATAAAAATCCTGAGTCTCACACGTCATTGTGACTGCTTTGACCAAGCGGCCTTTATTTCTCTGGTTCTATCGTTGCCCCCCGTCATACACCAGCAATGGTACTATGTGACGTAAAGATAGTTTTTAGTTTTTTTTAGTTTTGTACCTTTATTCTTAAAAGAATAGAACAGAAGTTTAGAATGGCAATGAAGATGTTTTTGAAAAATTCTTACATTTTTTTTTTTGACAGTGGACTTTGAAACTGGCTAAAAAATCATTAAAGCTGACAGAATTCTCAAAATGGTAAAAAACTATAAAAGATGCATTCTAAATTCATACTACACTAAATTCATACTGAGTCTTAAATCACTTGTAATAAACCAAACAAGCCAAATATAAGCATTTCGTGAGCAACTAGTGCTGCACCATCAGCGAATAGAAGCTCTTTGATCGGGGTCTCAGTTGTTTTAAATTTTATCTCAGCTGTGCTAGATTAAATAAGGAGCAATCAGATCTTGTATGGGTGTAATTGTCTCCAGAAATGGTGTCAAATACATTGTTTACAAGGGCGGCAAGAAATAGTTAGAATAGGTTACACACTTCTGTTTGACTCCACAATTCATCTCAAATAGCTGAGAAGATCTACCATTGAACTGAATGGTGGCAGACATGTCATGAAATGACTTAATCATTTTAACAGGTAAAACAAAAAGAGGAAGACCCAGGGAGACACTGAGAAGAACATTGATGAGAGAGGCAAGAGCAGCAGGAATCGGCTCCCTCAATGAGATAGAACTGCTTAGCAGGAATCGGCTCCCTCAATGAGATAGAACTGCTTGCACAGAACAGAGACAGATGGCGAGATTTGATAAAATATCTTTAAAAGAAAACTGCTAGAACAAAAATTCATATAGGAGAAGGTGTATCTTGGTCTACGCCCTATGGGCCGGTTACGGCTCAAAAGGTCAATAGAGGTGGGCAGCCACAATTTTTCAGCACCCTATATAGACCTACTCTGCTCACGGTGTCAAATGCCTTTGTAAGATCAATGAAAGCTATAAATAGAGATCTTCTCTGTTACACTTTGTCTGCAAGTGAATATATGGGGTTGACTGTCTAGCTATAAAACCACACTGGGTCACAGAAAGGATATGTTCTGCCAGTTCTGTAAGGGCTTTAAAACAATTCTTGCAAATGCCTTTCCTATTAAATGCAGGAAGAGATAGTCACAAATGTCCCTGTCCCATTTATTTTTGTATATCATGACAATCTTGGCATCTTCTACATCCTAGGATAATATCCCCACTTCTCCAGCATTGAACAAGGAGTTTGTAGAAGTAGGGCATGAGTGTGTTAAGATTTTCTTTGAGTACTTCAGCGGGGATGTTGTTATTTCCAGTAGTTTTTTTCCACTTGAGGTCCTGGAAGACATCATGAAGCTCCTACTCAGTGGGATCACAGTCCATTTCAGTCAGCATTAGGTATTATGGGACCAGATGATCTAGGAGTGGAAATGTAAAATTAGCAAATTCTGAAAACCACTATGAAGATTTAAAGTATCACCTTTTTAAAACCTTAAGGATAGAAAATTTAAGATTAATGTGTTATGGTACTGACAGGATAGGTGAACGTTGCCAGTGGCATACAAAAGGAAGTATTATGATGGTGTCATCAACTTTGGACTAACCAATGTTTTCTTTGAAATTAAAGTATAAATATGTGCACAGAAGAGAAAGCAACTCTTGAGGACCAACCACATATAAAATAAAACAATATATAAAAAAATTAATAATCAAAAGGATTTTGAATTAAAAGTGCAAATGATTGTAATTAAGAACAGCTAAGTAAATTAAATTTACCTCCGTCAAGGTAAGAATCAGATAAATTTCCACCTAGCTTTTTTATTATCTGGATTGCATCAAGGCTGCCACTACCCTGATAAGATAAAGTTAAAAAAAAAAAAAAGATGCATTAAAAAAATTGACGTATGATACTTATTAAGGTATACTATTAGCAAAAAAAACCCCCCACAAAATTTGACTACAGAATAGAACTACATAATGTATCTATCTATAATCCTTTCAGACAAATTCTAGTCTCTCTATGTCTGATGATCTATCTTATCAAGTGTCAGACTTTGCACAGGACCAGCATTATATCTAACAATATGTCCTTTTCTGGGTGAGTTGCTTAATTTTGGTAAGGAAAATTATGCATGCTGTTTTTTGTCTCTCACCTCAAGTGTTCTTTTAATGTTTCCCTAGGTTTACTTTTTCTCTTTTGCCCTCTGGATCCCAATTGAGAACTTGCTTTGAGATTCCCTTGTCTTTTCCCACCACATGGCCACCTTCTCTTGATTACAGATATTTTTGGATACTATGTCATTTCTTTATTTTTGCATTAGTGTTGAATTCATTCCATGGTAAAATATGTATTTTTCTGAGGTATCAGTTTTCAAATGCATCAAATTTATTTTATATTTCTTTAGTTGTATTCCAGCTTTCTATCTAATAGAAAACAATTCAGAACATCCTTAATGGACATAAGAGCATAAAGAGGAGATGATGTTAACAGTAATCATAATTTATGAAATAGAAAGAATTACACATATTGCCACCACAAATACTGAACTATACAACAGAGTAATATTTTTGCGATGTTACACAAACATAAATTATTGATAAATAAATATTAAATTACTAGAAAAAAAAGTAATGTAAATAATTTTGCCTTCAGTCTAAGCACAGCTTCCACTGCCAGTTTAGCAAACATATCTTTGTGCTGAGTAAGAATCTTGGAGCTGAGTGTTGTTCTGGCTATATTTAGCAAGTCCTCTTTAAATTTAACAGGATCTGTGCTGCAAGCAAAACAGTATCACACATAGATTGCTAATGATGAAATGATTAGTTTAGCCCAGCTAAAATATAGAAAGTTAATATAATTAACTTTACTGCTATAATAAGCAATAACATTTTGTGAAAAATATTATTCAGTCTCCTCATTGAAGAAAATAGTTACAGATTGATGGAAATATATATGGCTGGAAACAATATATGTGATGAAGATGCTGTCCCCATGAAAGAATTTGAAAGCTAACAGGACAATGAGGTAAACAGCAATGCTGAATGATACTAATAAGACAAATTGTCCACTGACAAATAAGAAGGAATCTTCATCATCATCAAGTACCGGGCCTACTGGCGTAGGTGATCACATCTCTCCAAAACCTTCGATCTCGGCAGCTATTTATCATTTGTTGTTGACCTTCTGCCAAGCCATTCTCTTAAGCTGTCTGTTACTTTTTCTCTTCGCTTCCCTCTATCTCTTCGTCCCTCAATTTTTCCAGTTGTTACAATATACTCCAGTTGTTCTCTTCTCATTACATCCCCAAAAAATGATGATTATTTCTTCCTAATATTGGCAATTAGCTCTCTTTTTGCTTTGACCTCTCTCAGAACATCTTCGTTACTCTTCTTAGCTGTCCATGGTACTCTCAACATTCTTCTGTAAAACCACATTTCTACAGACTCCAGTGATTTTCTTGTCTGTTGAAGAAGGAATCTATCTATTGTCCTTTCGGGCCGAAGACGGCACATAGGGCAGAACCACAATCTCAAAAACAGAAACCTTGCATGCCAAAATGGCACATATTGCAGAGATCACTGCTTCTAAAAACTATGGCTCTGTTTCCATAACAACACTTTTTACAATGACAGCTTGTCAAGCCATCGATCAATCTCCTTAGTCGCCTCTTACGACACGCCTGAAGGTCACAGTGTCACTATTCTTTACTTCCCTCATAATGAAGCCCTGGTAACACACGGGAAAGAAGAAAGAATAGGAACACATTATATTTTATATGTATAGAAATACATTAACTTTTTAGCACACATAAATTATAGAGAAAAGGAAGCATAAAAAATGCAGACAACTTAATAGACAACACGCAAGTCTACAAAGGAAAATAAAAGGACACTAAAATTTGTAATTACAATGCTAACCTATTGTCCTTTGCAGTATCTGTCAACGCTTTCCTTGCTGCATCAACAGCTTTCCGCCAACCAGAAATTATGGTCTGCGGATGTATCTTCTGAGAAACCAGGTTCTCTGCTTCCTATTATGCAGGAACAAACATATTAATTTGTTGAAAATATGTGGTCAAAATATGAATATGTATTTTTCACCATGATGATGTTTATGCAAATTAAGTTAGTTAAGCTTAGTTTAAATAGGTTTTAGTAAATGATATAGATATCCAAGTGAGGGTAACACCTAAAGAATCTCAAATGTGATATTTACAATAATGGAGATAAACCTGTCTTTCTCCAAATAAGGTGAACAAGAAGAATAAGCTATAAAAGATTTTCTATCAGGGCTTAAATAAAAACTCAGATCTTAACAACTCATGGTGACATGTGGTGGATCAAGTCATCATACTTCGCCTACACACTGGCCACAATAGAATGAGAAATCACATGTTCACCAAATTCAAAATAGGTACAACCAGCCTATGCCACTGTAAATATATAAACTGTAAATATATGGACTATATGACTACAAAACATGTTCTACAGGATTGACCCCAGTAAAGAGACTTGAGAAGAGCAATGTGGTCCACACCCACCTCCCTGGAAGAAAAACTACAATCGATTCGCTTAAACAGACAGCTGACTTCATGAGAGAGTCTGGAATCCTACTCTGGTTGAGTCTTGATCGCAGAAAGAGAGAGATTCAGGTCTCTTATAGTCACATTTGCTAATCATCTCCAAACTGGTACTACACCTGCTTTCCTAAAACAATCTTTGGGGATTAATGTACACTTGATTTGTTTGTCACTACTTTCAGCGCTGTGGGCATTAAATGAGGATCTTCTGCTTCTTCTTACCATCCTCATTTGCCTTGCAACATCGAAAAAAGAAATAATCTGTTATTTGCTCAAAGTAAATAGAGATAAGACCAACATTATGAGAATTAATACAGTTGGCAATAACCAAATAAAACTAGGAGAATTGCCTCTATTAGATGTACAATCTTACATATATCTAGGCAGTAATATAGTTAAAGAGGGAGGAACAGAAAATGATACCAAAATAAGGATGTCAAAAGCAAGAGGAGCTTTCATTGCACTGGGAAACATATGGAAATCCAAAGAAATTAGGTTAAATACTAAAATAAAAATGTTCAATTCAAATGTTACGGCGGTCCTATTATATGGCTGCGAAACATGGAGAACAACAAAATTGACAATCACGAAGATACACACTCTCATTAATGGATGCTTATGCAGGATAAAAGGATGGAAAAGGTTTAACAAACACACACGGCCACAGAATGAACAAGTCAGGCCCGATGATCCACAGGGTTTTCCATCCTTTTTCTTCTCTTCTAAGTATTGCCTTAGCACAGTCTCAAATGATGCTATACCATTCCTTATACATGCTCTCCATGATGTGCGGTCACTTGCCAGATGTTCCCAGTCATTTTCACAGAAGTCATTCAGAGATGATTTAGAGATCTCTCTATATCATAGCTTAGGTCTGTCGATTTGTCTTTTTCCGTGTATTAATTAGTTCACCATATAGTATTTGCTTGGGGGTGCGTTTTTCTTCCATTCACTGGACATGCCCCGCCCATCTTAGTCTTTGACATTGGAGCATCGACATGATTGTTGAAGTCTTAGCACGGTTATAGGACAGTTAAGTTGGTTATTTTGTCCTGACATTTGATGTGCATTATTCTGCGGAGACATCGCATGTGGAAGACATTTAGTCTTTTTTCATGATTTGAATATGTTGTCCAGGTTTCAGATCCATATAATATAAAGTGGTGATAGTTACGGCCGATATTATTCTTTAGTGACAACATTTGACATCATAATCATCATCGAGTGCCGTCTCTGCAACGAAGGTTATCTACCATGGAGCACCATTCTGCTCTGTCTCTTGCTTTGATGGTGCAAGTTGTCATAGGCTGATTTGTCCATCTTTTGATGTTACTCGTCCATGTTAGTCTAGGTCTGCCTCTGCCTCTTTTACCTTGTATTTTTCCCTCCAGGATTACTTTTAGTAGGCTGTTGTGTCTTTTAACATGGCCCAAAAATCGCATTTGTCTTGTTTGAATTGTGCTTAGTAGTTCTCTTTTCATTTTTAGTTCTTTTAAGACTTCATCGTTTATTTTCTTTTCTATCTATCTATCTATTGACCTTTCGAGCCGTAACCGGCCCATAGGGCGTAGACCAAGATACACCTTTTCCTATATGAATATTTTGTTCTAGCAGTTTTCTTTTAAAGATATTTTATCAATTCTCGCCATCTGTCTGTTCTGTGCAAGCAGTTCTATCTCATTGAGGGAGCCGATTCCTGCTGCTCTTGCCTCTCTCATCAATGTTCTTCTCAGTCTATCTATCTTTCGTTCGCCTGAAGTATTGTCTATATCTGCAATGTCGTTTCCTGTATAAATTTTACTGTCTTTTGTAATTCTTGCAGTGGCCCATATAGTTTTGTCTGTAGTGTTGTATCTATGGGCCAATGGATTTTCCTCAGTCTACTATATTCAGTGCAGTCTTGAAGTATGTGTTCAGCAGTCTGGGGTGCCTGTCCACATGTACAAGTAGTTGATGTGCCGATCTTGAATTTTGTATACATGTGACTATGGAGTCGATTGTGTCCTGTTCTTAGGCGTATTATGATAACTTGTTCATATCTATTCATATTATGAAAGGCATCCTGATTTGGGGCTTGTGGTCCTCTGATTGATTTGATTATCTGTTTCTTATGATGGTATGTAACTGGTGTATCGAGTTGTGTGCCTGTTGAACCTTCCTTTGCCAACTGATCTGCTTTCTCATTTCCTGGTATTCCACAGTGAGACGGGATCCACTGCAGGTCAACCCTGTGGTGCTTGCAGAGTTCAGTCAATAAGGTCTGCAGATGTGGTAATTTTCTGGATTGTAGTGCCTGGAGTACTGATCTTGCATCTGTCAAAAACACTACAGGCTGTGGGCTAAGATTACTGTTCAGCAGTTTTTCTATTGCCAACTTTATTGCTTGTATTTCTGCATCATAATTGTGACAATATTTCCCTGTTGCTATTTTATTCATATCCCTAGTGTTATTTGGGTACTCTATATATGCACCTGCTCCCCCATTCTTTACTGCATTCTGGGCTGATCCATCTGTGTACACACGGATCCATAGGTCTTGTGGGTATTCTTCATCCAGGAAACTGAGAGTTATTGTTTTTCGCTGTAGACTATTTTGTTCCTCTTTGTCAACTATTCCTTTCACTTCTGTCCGTATTTGAACTGATAATCCTGATTCATCTGTCCAGGGAGTCTGTTCTGGTAGGGATTTAACAACTCTTGGCATGTCTGGTGTTTGTCTACTATTACGCTTGGCTTGGTGGATAAAGCTGCTTCTCTTAAGTCGTCCCAATGCAAGATTTTGGAATCTGTCCTTCATTGGATGTCTCGGCATGCATACAAATTTTTCTGCCTGTATCAGCACCTTTGTGTCTCTCCGTTCTCTCAGTGCTGGTATCGTCCACAATTTCTCCATCTCCAATATTGGTGTTGATTTCATTGCTCCTGTGATGACCCTAAGTGCCTGGTTTTGTACTATATCCAGTTCTTGCAATGTGGTGTTTGATGCTGAGCACCATGCGGATGATCCATATTCTAAATGTGGGCGTATACTCTGTTGGTAAACTTTACTGAGTATTTTCCCATTCGCACCCCATGTGGTTCCACACAACTTTCTTAGAATAGCCAATTTCCTCCTTGCTTTTTGGGTTGCCTTATTTATCTGCTGTTTCCAAGATAGTTTGTTATCAAATGTAACTCCGAGATATGTAGCTTGTATGTCTTCTTTCACAGGCTCATTGTTTATGTAGATGGCTCCTGCTTTTTGTTTTGGGGAGAGTGTGAAAAGTGTAGTACTGCATTTGTCTGTATTGATGCTGATACACCATCTATTTGTCCATGAATTCAGTGCATTCATAGCTCTTTGTAGCAATTTGGAGGCCACTGTTGCATACTCCTCTGTGCACCACACAACCAAGTCATCTGCATACATTGCCACTTTGATGCCATGTGGTAGTTCAGTAACTAGGTCATTGATGTAGATCAGAAAAAGTGTTGGAGATAGTACCCCTCCTTGTGGAACGCCCTGGCGCAATAAGACCTTCTTACTCTTAAGACCATCCAGTTGCACTCTGGCTCTCCTGTTATGCAGGTATGCTTTGACCCATTTGTACATCCTGCCATTTACTCCATAATTTCTCAGTTTCTTCAAAAGCCCTTCCTTCCATACCTTATCAAATGCTTTCTTTAGGTCTATCCATGCTGCTAGTACCAGTTTCTTTTCTTGAAACGCATCTTCAATTTCCTGGGAAAGATAGGTTGCTTGATCTTCGGTAGAGTAACACTGTCTAAAGCCTGCTTGTTGTGGGACAATGTGATTTTCACATTCCAGGTACCACTGCAGTCTGAGATTGATTATACGTTCCATTGTTTTACACAAACAGCTTGTAAGGCTGATTGGTCTATAGCTGGATGTCATTGAACCATCTTTTCCTGGCTTTAGTAATGGTATCATAATTGCTTCTCTCCATGCCTGTGGCACTCTACCTGTGATCCAGCAAATGTTGTAGATCTGCAGTAGTTTTGCTTTAGCTGCAGTTCCCAAGTTCTTAATCATTTCATTGGACACTCCATCATTGCCTGGTGACTTTTTCATTTTTAATTTGGATATTGCCAGCTCTGTGAATCTAATTATTGAAAGCACATGCTTATAGATGGCTCTCGCAAAAGTAGATTAGAACATGTCGTCCAATTGCTGAGGTAATTTCCTACCTAAGCAGTCACATCTAAAGAGCACGTTTGAATAAATGTGTTGTATGTTATCTATTTCAAAAGGACCTTCACTTAAAATAATAATAATTTCACTTGGAGGATGACACAATAAAGTAAATTTTACAAACATATTTTAACCAACAAGAGAGGCATTGTGAGCAATACAGGTGTGACTAGTGAGGGAAAAATCAAAATATAGCATGATTTGGTTATCTCTATTTCTGTGACATGTTACAGCAACTTTTCTGTATTGTATGCGCAGCAATATTCCATGCATGTTACTTTATATGCATGATCTTGAATTATCAATTTCAACAAAGTGCAGAGGGGAAAACATACCTTTAGAAGTTCACAAGCGAAAACAACAACAGAAGTTGTACCATCTCCAACCTCATCATCTTGGACCTTAGATATATCTATTAAAGGGAAGCAAGTCAAGATATTTTCTATTTAGGATATTTCTTATATAAATCATTTAAATGCAATATATTTAAATGGAATTAGAATTGAACTCCTACTCCACTGTAATTTCAATGTAAACTTATGCAAGTAAATGACTCTAAAAAATTTGTAATAATGAACTTACAAATATTTTAAATATTACAGATCAATAACACATCGATTTTATTGATGTGTTTATGTGTACCTGTAAATAAAACTAGAAATAAATGAGGAACAATGTGGATTTGTGGAAGGAAAGGGCACCAATAACGCAATATACATCTTAAGGACATTGATAGAAAGATCTATAGAGGTAAAGAAAGATCTATATATGTGCTTTATAGACTACACAAAAGCATTTGACAAAGTAAAGCATGTGGAAATAATCAATATGCTGGAGAAATTAAACATTGATGGCAAGGATCTGCGAATCATAAAAAATATGTACTGGCAACAAACAGCAGCTGTACGAATTAACAACCAAACAGGACAATTCCAATATATAAAACAAGGAGTCAGACAAGGCTGTGTTCTGTCACCGGACATGTTTTCACTTTGCAGTGAATATATTATGAGATCAATAGTAGACAAAAAAGGAATTGAAGTCAACAGTCACAACATAAATAATTTGCGATATGCGGATGACACAGTCTTAATAGCAGAGACAGAGAACGAACTACAAGAAATGATAGACATAATAGTAGAAGAAAGCAACAAGAAAACAGTCTGAATAGTAAGAAAACAGAAGTAATCGTTATATCGAAGAAACAATCACCGCCATCATGTGGCATAAAAATAAACGAGACAAATCTAAAACAAGTGCAACGTTTCAAATACTTGGGCACAATAATTACATCAGATGAGAGATGCACCACAGAAATAAAAAGCAGAATAGCTCAGGCCAAAATAGCATTTAAGAAAATGAAAAATATCTTATGCAACAAAAATGAGAAAGAGAGTTCATCAGTGCTATATAGAACCAATTCTGACCTATGGAAGCGAATCATGGACAGTAGACAAACAAATGAAAAGACGGTTAGAGGCCACAGAGATGGGATTTCTCAGAAGAATGTTGAAAGTTCCCTGGACAGATAAAAAGACCAATGAGGAAGTTCTCAAAAGAGGCCAACACAAAAAGGGAGCTCTTAAAAAACATCAGAAAGAAGCAATCAACATTTTTTGGGCACATCATGAGAAGAGGAAAGTTGGAATACTTGGTTACAACTGGCAAAATAAAAGGAAAGAGATATCGCGGACGACAAAGAGAGAAAATACTGGATAGCTTGGTGTCATGGCATGGAAAACAGTCAACAACAGAACTGATACGATGCACTGTAGATAGAAGATTGTGGAGGGACATGATCACCTACGCCAACCGGCAGGGTACATGATGATGTGTATGTGTAAATATATAAGAATTTTTTTTTGATGTAAAGAAAATATTTTGATACAATTGATCATGATGACATAAACAGAAAGTATGTAATTAGTAAAAATTTAGATTAGGGGAAAAGGGTATCTGGGTCTATGTCCTATGGGCCGGCTGCGACTCAAAAGGTCAATAGATTGATATAATTAGTACTCAATGTAATAACCTGACCTCACTTCGATCTTCCGAATATATATGAGACCTCTTAGCTTTAATTACCTCAGTTTTATAATGTTAAAATTTATATCGAACTGATGTTGTACCATTTTGTGCCAAATGCATTGAATTAGTTTCTGTAGCCTATGGATTTCCTGCCTAAACAGGTTTATTTCAATCATACCTAAATATTTAGATATCATTCCAATGCAGATATTTAATAAAAGGGTATATCAGTGACAGTGGTGGTTTTTATTTTTCGGGGGGGACGACACACTTGATACCATCAAAAGGTGAATGTAGTGCTCATAGCCTCCATTCATCAGGTGCTGTGGTCACACTACTGCGCCCAAGACCACATCGACATGTGTCCCCTACCCCGTTGGCAAACAAATCTAGGGTGAGGCCAAGTTCCCAGCTGTATACATGGGCAGTAAGGAGATGATTCCTCCCCCCCCCTAATAGATGCAGGATCAGAGGCCACCGTAATACACCATGGCCCTCATCCATTCATGCGTTCTTGACTGAATGTCTTTTTCTTATGTCTTGATACCACGTCTATACTGGGGGGGGGGGGGGGGGGGGGGGGGGGGGGGAGAAGATAGAGAGAGAGGAGAGAAGAGTTTGCAATTTCTCAATCTCTTTGAGACATCCTACCTGCATACACAGTGGACTGTCTTCAGCTTGATGAGAAGACCACTATGCCCTATCCCCAACAGGCTTGTGATATAACGCATAGACACAACTGGGCAAAGATATATCGATCCTCTACCAGAACAAATGACCTGCACATGATACCCACGAAAGATGGAACACGTGCCAGTAGACAGTAGGTGGCGGGTAATGGACTTGTGAATTCTGCCAGACTCCATGATTCAGCCCGGAGGAATGAACATTGGGATGGCTGCCACATCAGCAAAAGCACAGTCACAGTGTGCAATGGAGAAAAGTTGCAAGATGAAGTGGATGCAAATTTTGGGCTCATTATTACTACTATAATATTCATCATCAAGTACCGGGCATACTGGCGTAGGTGATCATGTCTCTCCACAACTTTCGGTCTCTGCAGCTATTTATCATTTCTGTTGTTGACCTTCTGCCAAGCCATTCTCTCCAAAGCTGTCTGTTATTTTTTTTCTCTTTGCTTCCCTCTATCTCTTCGTCCCTCAATTTTTCCAGTTGTTACAATATATTCCAGTTCTCTTCTCATTACATGGCCAAAAAATGAAGATTGTTTCTTCCTAATATTGGAAATTTGCTCTCTTTTTGCTTTGACCTCTCTCAGAACATCTTCAATACTCTTCTTAGCTGTCTATGGTACTCTCAACATTCTTCTGTAAAACCACATTTCTACTGACCCCAGTGATTTTCTTGTCTGTTGTTCTATTGTCCATGATTCACATCCATATGTTAAGACTGGCTCTACATAACATTTAAGAACTCTTTATCTTGTTTCTATTGTCAAAAATGGATTGCATAGTATCTTCCTCATTTTTTGGAAAGTTGCTTTTGCCTGAGTCATTCTGCATCTCACCTCTTTTGTACATCTTCTGTCTGAGGTTAACAAAGTTCCCAAATATTTAAATTCATTTACTTGTCTTTATTTTGCACTGAGGTGATGTTTTTTTCTTTGTTGTTACCATTACCTCTGTCTTTTTGCTAATAAGGCTGAATCCTTTATTTTTGCTTTAAAATTACTAATATAATAATACTATACTATTAGTTCATAAGCCACCCCCCCCCCACATAAAAAAAAAAAAACAATGTCATGTACACAAATACAGCAATATCATGCAAGCTTGCACATTGTCTTGTTTAACAAAGGTCCGCGCCAGACAGTGAGGATCCAGGCTGGACTGTGAAAAATTTAACTACTGGAAGAAATACAATCAATACAGTCAAAGATTAGGAATATTTGGTTCAACAAACTACAAATTTAAAAAGTCTTGGCAGATGGAAGATTGTAAGGATAGGACAAGAAACAAATAAACTAAATATACTATAATATTTTTGGCCTCAAGAAAAAGAGGAAAAATCATGCAAAAGCACCAATTCCTAATCGCACTATTACAAGAGATATTACACAATAACATAGGGATATCGAATCTTGTCGCTGAGAGATTATCTCTATCTCTTTACTTGTCTTTAGTTTCCTGCCTTATAAGCACATTTTATCAATAATCAAACATTTATTTCTTAAAACAGTGCATAAAATGTATGTATATGGGAAATGTATATCAAATAATGTTCGACAAGAGTATTAAGTCTGGTGTAACCATAAACAATGATGTAATACTATTACAAGAGATCATTCGATGAAAACATAGTAAAATGTACAAGATCGGTGAACAACATTAACTTTCACAAAACTGCTCCCAACATTAAAAATGTAATAGAGAAAACTTTTTTTTTTAAAGTACACAATTCTGCTTTTAAAAAACTTTTCAAAATTCTAAATTTCATGTTTATGTAAGGAAAATATAGAAGTCATGTCATGTGGCACAAAATGTCATAAACAAAAATATTTGGTTTTTTTTTTTAGCTTTTTTTGTGCTAATTGTGAAGGAAAATGGTGTTTGTGTCCAAAAATATAATTCTGAATGGACTTAATTATAAAAACAACGTGAATATAATCAATCACATGGCAAGATCTGTTAAGCAAAATGTGAAAAAAAATTATTTATCACAGATTCTGAGACATTTTTCTATAATTATTATTACATAAGTACTCCTACTTCAATGTTTTTTATTTGATGTAAAAACATGTAGATTTTTTCAATAATTACATTGTTAATGTGATTTTTAAGACAGTGGTGTCCTTCAATTATTTTCTCCATAAATTCTGTTTGGTCTGGGTGAATCTCCCCATGTGTTTTCTTTGGTAGGAAAACAGTTAAATCAACATACAAATTCTTATGAATGTCAAACCTATATTACGACACCACAGTAAAAATTACTAGCACTTAATTTAACATTTGGAGCTCTAAAAACAGTGTTATCTTTGATGAACTTTTTTGACACACAGCTGTGAAGAGAAGTCTAACAACAATGGTAATAAACACTCAGGGGTCACCAGATGTGGCAATTAGGAAGGGGGGGAGGGCGCCTGTGTGTTTTGTTTCAGTTGTGTGTGTGAATATATTTCTGGCTATATATGTTTCCGCGTTCTGTGTTTCACAAGATGATGGTATTATTTTTGCTGGTTTGGCGAAGGATCACCATTCATTTTATGTTAATTAAATTGGAGATTTCTCTGACGAATTATTACAGGATGGTGGTACTCTTTTAGTCCGTTTGGACTGAAAGCGTAGTTTTCATGTTGTCTTGATTCTGAAAGAGTATTTTCCGGAGGAATATTTTCAAGCTCAAGGTGTATCCACGTGCCGAAGAGCTCTATGACTGAGTCAAAGGCCCTGCTTTCCCACTACATTGAGCAGACTGACCAAAGAAATGAGGCTGTAAGAATGAGGATGCAGTGCTGGGAGAAGATCTCATGATTACAACCAATGCCATTTGCACAACGCTTAAAACTTAGATACAACATTGCTCCTGGTCCAGATGGTGATACCCAGATGTGTAAGTTGGTCACCAGAGCCAACATAAAAAAAGACACCCATTACTAGCTCATTAAAGCCGAGAACTGATAGTATTGCAGGTGCTGAGTGGTCAAGAGGTTAAGATGTCAGTCTCTAAATAAGAATGTTTCAGGTTTGAATACTGCCTCTTCTAATCTGGTTTCTTTGTGGCTCCCCTGGCCTCTGGTAGCGAGACTAGATGTCATGAATAGTGGGAAAAAAAAAACAAGAGGTCCTGTGTAAACTCTGCACATACTAATGAAATCACTGCAGTTGGAATCAAAGAGAATAGACCAGAAATAGTCACTGCGAAGGAAGGCAAAATTGGTAGGAAAAAACATCAAAATTCTACAATAAAAAGGAGAGTACATCTGAGATCATGGAATATCTAATTGTATATTCAGCATCATCATCATCATCATGTTCTATACTGTTTGGCGTAGGTGATCATGTCCCTCCACAATCATATCTACAGTGTATCGTATCAGTTCTGCTGTTGACTGTTTACCATGCCATGACACCAAGTTATCCAGTATTTTCTCTCTTTGTCGTCTGCGATCTCTCTTTCCTTTTATTTTGCCAGTTGTAACCAAGTATTCCAACTTATATATATATATATGTGTATATATATATATATAGCATGCTTATGTGAAAAAAAGGGAGAAAAGTGATATTCCACAAAACTCATTTCCTTTGGACTTCCCTAAGACAGGATCAAGAAAACTGACTGATCTGGAAAGAAAAGTTATAAGAGTACACAATGTTATTAATCCAATGGAGTCTTGAACTACAGACAAGAACTACTTTGACACAAATGTCATTAGTAATAAAGCTGATAGTGTCATTCTCAGACTCAGTGGAAGCCTGAAAACACAGACAAATCTTCACAGAATAATGCAAAGCTGAAACTGATGCTTAAAGCAACTGCAGAAATTACTCTCCAACACAAAAATCACTTTTTTGAAAAGTGGCACTGCTGATTTATGCACTAACGGCCATAACATTGAAACGGTTAAAGAATAATTGATAGAAATCTCAATTACTCATAATTTCAGTAGTGATTCTGTGAATACATTCACAGTGAAACAATCAGGAAAATGAAAAGACTGGCCAAAAGAATATTACCACAACAAGATTCAACTAAGCAAACTATCAGTAAAAAAAAAAGTACAATCAATTATAAAAGAGCAGTGGAAGCAAGACTATCAAATACAATATGGAGGATGAATAACACTAACTATGCATACTTAGTGCAGGACATCATACTCCACTTGTTTTAGGTACAACTTGCATCCAAATTCAAGATAAGCACAGCAATTATGTGTCACTAGCCTAACAAATAAAAACAATATCTTTTGAAACTGTTTCCAGCATGCAGACTAAAGACTGTGTGTGTATTTCTACTACTCAAGAAAAAAGCTATACTAGAATTAAAACCCTAAAATAATTTAAGTAAGTGAGGATTCTATCTATCTATTGACCTTTCGAATCCTAGTCGGCCCATAGGGCATAGACCCTGATACTCTTTCTCTTATCTAAATTTTTTATTATAGCAGTTTTCAATCCATGTAAAGATCTTTTATCAAATCTCACCATTTGTGAGGATTGCAGAGGGAAAAAAAAATGCAGTCGAGCAATTTATGTAGACCCTGTTTTATATGGAAAAAAAATTGGTCTTAAATACTTAGTATTTAAAAGTGATTATTTTTAAAAATATATTTATATTATAATACAATGGTCCACACACTTACCAACAAGCACTTTAGCCGCTGGATTGTCAACACCAATGGATTTTAGAATAGTGGCTCCATCATTGGTTACTTGAATGGTTTCATTATTAGAACTAGTTTGCAATATCTTGTCCTAATGAAAAAAAATATAACATAGTGTTAACACTAAACGTGTGTGTTTGTTTAAATCAATGGATGGCATATTTTCTTTCTTTTCCTTCTAAATTTGGATATGCAAATGTGTGATGTCTAATTCACAATACAGTTTATCAGTTACCAGCAACTACATACTTTTGAAGAGAGAGAAATCAAATAAATAAGTGATAGCCACACCGAGGGTGTGACTTGGGGAAAGGTGAGCAACTGTGACTGTTTACCAAACATGACCAGGGGTTATATATTAAGTGTTTAACATGAAGTAAGGTGTGTGCCTACCAGACTGAGGTTGACCAGTAGGCAAATGTCTCTCAAGTGTACACCTTAAATTGATATTTCAGTTGAAGATGATAGAATAACAGCAAAGTTTAATATTATGTAGAAGACTGTGGTTGTGTCAAAAAAAGGCAATATTTCCAGTAATAACTTTCTGGCAGACGAGGAAAACAAACTCAGGTTAATGCAGACAAAAAATAGAATCAACAGTTATGGACAGATGAAACAATACTCACTCGATAATAATATTTCTTGCAGGCTGAAAGTTGCATAGGCAAGTAATATATATTAAACTAAAATATTACTCATATTATTGGGAATGAAACTGGAGGAAAGCCTTACCAGAGTTTTACAAAATATATCCTTTTGAATCTAGAATTTTTCCCAACTTCCAATCAGAAACACTTATATACGTGAGCATTATTTAAAAAACAAAAAATATCTACAAAAAGTTACCATATATATTTCAATTATATATATTTAAAAAAAAAACTGGATCAATGTTTTATTATTATTTTCATGTACCGAACATAATATATATATACAATAGAATACAATATACCCTGGTTGTGTTGGCAGTCTATAAGAGCTATCTGACTATTGTTAAATGGACATCTGTCATTAAAGCCACCCTGAAATTGCATCTAGCCCTGGTGTTTTTCCCTTATTTAGTTCAATCAAAAGTTCTTACAAATGTTCCTACCATTAAGACTTTTTTTGAATTGTGGATATTCATCCAAGAAACTGAAAGTGATTGTTTTATACTGTATAGCATTCTATTCCTCCTTGTCAAGTATACTTCTGGCCGTAGTTGTATTAGTTGTTGGGCTCTTCTTAATGTTTCTGGTGAAATCAACTTATTATGGCTTATGGGTCCCAGAACTGCATGACATGATGTGTCTTTTTGATTTGCTCTCTCTCCCACATACACACAGGCGCGAGGGATATAAACTGAAAACCTTAAATATTTTTTTTCAAACGTGTATCATTTTTCAACATTGTGTTCAATACGTCTCTCTATGCATATGAAGTGCAAAGAATCCAGTAGGAAAAAATTATTTCGGTCACATGTGTAACCCCACTCAACCACCACTACTTCCTTCACTTCATTGGAACTGGAAGTCTTTATTCCCACTGCCTGTTTCAGTCATCCAAAAATGTAATAATCACTTGAGGCAAGGTATGGTGAGTTATGCAGAATGTGGGAGACCCTGAAAGTGGAGGTTCTTGATGGTTGCAACTATTGAATTGGCAACATAAGGCTGAGAAATGCCATGTTGCAAAAGGACACCTTCACACAAAGTCTGCGGCGTTTGGGCTTAATTTTAGGTCAAAGATGATTCTTCAGAAGATCTGCACATATGGCACTGGTGATTGGATTCTCCCTGGGTATGCTAATGCTATAAAATACACTTTGTTCATACCAAAAGAGACTCAGCATAACTTTTCCAGCAGATGGCTGCGTACAGAATTACTTTATCAATCAATTCTAAAGGTGGTTGTGTTGGCAGTCTATAACAGCTGAATGCCATAACTATCAAAATATTCTTTTACTTTATTATCTTTATATCAAGCAACCCAATGAGTTCCTTTAGTTTCATCAGTAAGATCATCTAAATTCAGTATTCCACATTCTTTCTTTCTTGGTTTTTTAGGAAGTTCAGTTCGTAAGAATACACCTCTGAAATTTGGTATTTAAAATTTTTAAACTGCATCTAGTAATTGATAATTAGAAAGTGGTTCATTTGGTAAATTTATCATTTTTAATCTAACTAAAATTGTATTGTGTAAAATGTAAAAAGAAAACAGATACTTCAGATTTGGAATATGCAAAAAGCAAAAATAGTAGAAATATGTTGCAGGGCATATATGTTGCAGGGCATGTGTGTTATCTGTGGAACTATAAAATCTAAATTCATTAAAGCTTCAGAAGTAGTGTATGAAGGAAATAATCTGAATTCTTTTATTAACAAACTACCAATTGAATTACATTTACCAGGACATAATTTTACTGGAACTGGAACTAATTTAAAGAAAAGATTAAAACCAGATTTTACACCACATGAACCAATAAACAGACTAGATGAAGCAGCGATGAATTGTGATATTTGTTACAGATTGAAGACAGAAAATCTTCTAACATCTTTTTATCACAACTTCATTTCTAGATTTAAACATTTATAAACCTAGTTTAAGAGAAAGATTAGAGGTTTCAATAGTTAGAAATTTAATTGGTACAAAAATGACTTTGGGACTTAGAGAATATACTCTAACGAGAATGAAGAGAAAAGTAGTATAATATAAAGATGCGTAAGAACTGAGAAAATATTTAAATATTTTACTGCTAACAATACTACAAATTATTATAAAATAATAAATGATTTAGTTGATTATAACACCACATATCATTCATCAATAAAAATGACTCCTGTTGAAGCTAGTAAAAAATCTAATGAAGATATAATAAGACAAAATCTTTATGGATCTAAAAAGGAACAAAGTAATAGAAGACCTAAATTTTTAGTAGGAGATAGAATTAGAATAACAAAGAAGAACAAGTTTTTTGAGAAAGGATATACACCAAAATGGACATGTGAAATATTTGTAATAGATACCTCATCAAGGCCAGCTCCTTGTCGTGGGGATGGGGCTTAACAGTCACCAGGGACTGAAAACCAAGACTGGCCAGGCCTTCCTACACCAGAGCAAGACCACAGTCTGCTCTAGCAAGTTTAAGTGCTGAAGTCAGAGGCAACCAGCCAAAGGGCGCACTACAACAATCAGGATGCCACGCACTCACGCCAATGGGAAGTATGTCTATAACCGCAAATCGATATGGCACTCATGTGATGTACACTCAGGCAGGTGCAGCGCCGGGCCCTCAGCCTCGAAAGGGCCCAACCTCTATTACTGGATGTCCTCCTCAACTGCTCTGTGGAGTCAGGGGGCGAGAGAAGAGAGCTACTGGCCAATCCAAAATAAGACCACTCAAAATAATGCACTGGAATGCTGAAGGCATAAACAGCAAAAGAGATGGGTACAGTAAAAAGTTAGAAAATATCCTGCATGAAGAACAAGTAAGCATATGCTGTTTGCAGGAAACCCATCTAAACAACGACATAGTCTTGAAGATTAGGAGATCCCAGTGCTACCGATCTGACAGAAAAAACAGACAAAAGGGTGGAATATTGACACTTGTAAATAACAACATCAATGCATGTCAGATTGAAGTGTATATGGATGGGGCGAAATATCAAATACTGCACCTCAGGACAGCGAATACAGACTTTCACCTACTTACTACTACTGTCCGAGTGACTGCCCACTAGCACTAGACAGTTACATTAAAAAAAAAGAATGATTGTATGTGGAGACTTTAACAGCCATTCACAGAGTGGGGCTATGAACATATGGACAAGAGAGGTGAAGAACTTGAAAATTGGCAGGATGACAATGGGCTTATCGGCTGGTTATTAAACCAGACAACAGATCCACCAACATTCTACTCCAGATCATGGCATACCACATCTACACCAGACCTTGCTTTCCATTCACCAGACCTGGATTGGAATATCACACGTATTGTTGGGAAACAACTTGGAGGCTGCGACCACCGACCAGTCTTTTTAGTGGTGCAAAATTAAGCCATCAGGGAGAGCAGCACCCTCTCCAGATGGAATTACAAAAAGGCAGACTGGAAAATGTATCTTACTTGTGTACATTACACCAGTGTACTGACTAAAGATCTAAATACAGACGGAGACATCAACAAAATAGTTGATGAATTCAGCAGACTAATAATACAAGCTGCCAGTGAAACAATACCTAGAGGGGCACGGAAACATTACAAACCATACTGGAATAGTGAACTAGAGCAACTGCACATTGACATGGAAATATCTCGAAAGCAAGCAGAAAATAACCCTTGCCAGGAACACCACAATAACTATCAGCACGCTAAAGCCAAATTTCAATGGGCTAAACTACAAGCAAGACGGAGAAGCTGGAAAGAGAGTCCTTGAATCTTGAACGAGACACAAGAAAAGTGTGGAAGCTTGTAAAACAGCTGAATGAGGGTACAGAAAGGAACACCAAAATTACACTGAAGAAGGATGGAAACATCCTAACAGGTAAGCATGCAGCAAATCACTTTGCAGACTCCTTTGCAAATAACAAAAATATTGAAATTAGCCTAGAGAAACGACAAGAGACCCGTTTAAAACAACAAAATGCAAGACAAGAAGAGACCGCGCATGAAGTCATGGAAATACCCATTATACAAAGAGAGCTAGAGCTGGCAATATCCAAATTAAAAATGAAAAAGTCACCAGGCTGTGATGGAGTGTCCAATGAAATGATTAAGAACTTGGGAACTGCAGCTAAAGCAAAACTACTGCAGATCTATAACATTTACTGGATCACAGGTAGAGTGCCATATGATACCATTACTAAAGCCAGGAAAAGATGGTTCAACAACATCCAGCTATAGACCAATCAGCCTTACAAGCTGTTTGTGTAAAACAATGGAACGTATAATCAATCTCAGACTGCAGTCGTACCTGGAAAGTGAAAATCTCCTTGTCTCACAACAAGCAGGCTTTAGACAGTATTACTCTACCAAAGATCAGGCAACCTATCTTTCCAGGAAATTGAGGATGCGTTTCAAGAAAAGAAACTGGTACTGGCAGCATGGATAGACCTAAAGAAAGCATTTGATAAGGTATGGAAGGAAGGGCTTTTGAAGAAACTGAGAAATTATGGAGTAAATGGCAGGATGTACAAATGGGTCAAAGCATACCTGCATAACAGGAGAGCTAGAGTGCAACTGGATGGTCTTAAGAGTAAGGTCTTACTGCGCCAGGGCGTTCCACAGTGAGGGGTACTATCTCCAACACTTCTTCTGATCTACATCAATGACCAAGTTACTGAACTACTACATGGCATCAAAGTGGCAATGTATGCAGATGACTTGGTAATGTGGTGCACAGAGGAGTATGCAACAGTGGCCTCCAAATTGCTACAAAGAGCTATGAATGCACTGAATTCATGGACAAATAGATGGTGTATCAGCATCAATACAAATGCAGCACTACACTTTTCACTCTCTCCCCAAAACAAAAAGCAGGAGCCATCTACATAAACAATGAGCCTGTGAAAGAAGACATACAAGCTATGTATCTCGGAGTTACATTTGATAACAAACTATCTTGGAAACAGCAGATAAATAAGGCAACCCAAAAAGCAAGGAGGAAATTGGCTATTCTAAGAAAGTTGTGTGGAACCACATGGGGTGCGAGTGGGAAAATACTCAGTAAAGTTTACCAACAGAGTATACACCCACATTTAGAATATGGATCATCTGCATGGTGCTCAGCATCAAACACCACACTGCAAGAACTGGATAAAGTACAAAACTAGGGTCATCACCAGAGCAATGAAATCAACACCGAGATTGGAGAAATTGTGGAGGATACCAGCACTTAGAGAACGGAGGGACACAAAGGTGCTGATACAGGCAGAAAAATTTGCTTGCATGTCGAGACATCCAATGAAGGACTGATTCCAAAACCTTGCATTGGGACGACTTAAGAGAAACAGTTTTATCCACCAAGCCAAGCTTATTAGTAGACAAACACCAGACATGCCAAGTGTTGTTAACCCCCTACCGCCCATACCAGAACAGACTCCCTGGACAGAGGAATCAGGATTATCAGTTCAAATACGGACACAAGTGAAAGGAATAGTTGACAAAGAGGAACATAATAGTCTACAGCGAAAAACAATAACTCTCAGTTTCCTGGATGAAGAATACCCACAAGACCTATGGATTCGTGTACACAGATGGATCAGCACAGAATGCAGTAAAGATTGGGGGAGCAGGTGCATATATAGAGAACCCAAATAACACTAGGGACATGAATAAAATAGCAACAGGGAAATATTGTCACAATTATGATGCAGAAATACAAGCAATAAAGTTGGCAATAGAAAAACTGCTGAACAGTAATCTTAGCCCGCAGCCTGTAGTGTTTTTGACAGATGCAAGATCAGTACTCCAGGCACTATCTATCTTTCGAGCCGAAGACGGCACATAGGGCAGAACCACAATCTCAAAAACAGAAACCTTGCGTGCCAAAGTGGCACATATTGCGGAGAACTCTAGGCACTACAATCCCACAATCTCAAAAACAGAAACCTTGCGTGCCAAAGTGGCACATATTGCGGAGAACTCCAGGCACTACAATCCAGAAAATTACCACATCTGCAGACCTTATTGACTGAACTCTGCAAGCACCACAGGGTTGCCCTGCAGTGGATCCCATCTCACTGTGGAATACCAGGAAATGAGAAAGCAGATCAATTGGCAAAGGAAGGTTCAATGGGCACACAACTAGAAACGCCGGTTACATACCATCATAAGAAACAGATAATCAAATCAATCAAAAGTTGATGTCTTAAGCTTTGTTGTTACCATTACCTCTGTCTTTTTGCTATTAAGGCTGAGTCCTTTATTTTTGCTTTCTTTCACTATAATGTCCAACATTTCTTGTAACTCACTTTCACTCTTAGCGATTAAGACTGTATCATCAGCATACCTTAGATTATTTATATTATGACCTCCAATTGTTATTCCAGGCATGCCCCTTATGGATCTTAAAATAATCTCACTATAAATATGAAACAAATCTGGGGACAGCACACAACAGTGTCTATCTATCTATTGTCCTTTCGAGCCGAAGACGGCACATAGGGCAGAACCACAATCTCAAAAACAGAAACCTTGCGTGCCAAAATGGCACATATTGCAGAGATTACTGCTCTAAAATCTATGGTGCTGTTTCCATAACAATACTTTTTACAATGACAGCTTGTCAAGCCATCGATCAACCTCCTTAGTCGCCTCTTACAACATGCCTGGAAGGTCACAGTGTCACTATTCTTTACCTCCCTCATAATGAGGCCCCGGTAACACACGGAATATTGTCTAATACTAAACTAAATTTGTCTTCATTATCCATATTATTCAAAAATGAATGCACTCTATAAGTACTAAAGTTAAACAAAACACAAGGAGTTTAATATTTTGTAAATTAATATCAATTTCTTTATGCTTTATTAATAATTTAATTATGTCAAAATTAAGTAATTCACATGCAATATGTAATGGAGTTTCATGAAAAACATTTTGTAAATTAACATCAATATTTTTATAATTTAATTTCAGTTTTATTAAATAAACAAGCAGTATGTAAGAGTATTTCTATCTTCATATTTTTTTATTAACCTCTGATATAATAATTTAATTGTTTCAATGCATTAATTTTCACAAGCAACGGTGAGATTTTGTTCGGCCATTTTATTACGAAATATTTGTAATAAGTTAGTAAGAAAATGTGTAAGTTTAGAAATGTATGAGTCATAAATCTTTTATTTATAAAATGAGAAAAGATATCAAATTTTAACAAGATTAAAGAATATATTTCTAATGATAACATAAATAAATTTAGAAAAGTTATTAAACAGTTTGAGAAAGAAAATAGTTTTAACTAAATTGCTCTTGGCTGGCTTCACCAATAGACTGGTCAGAAGTATTAACTTCTATTGAGAAAGAAGTTGAATCACTAAAGAAAAAAGAAAGTTCCTAATGATTTTGAAAAACGATTATTTGAAACGTGTGATATAAAAGAAGTTAAATTTAAAAGTAATGAAAAAAGTTCCGATCAAGAAATTATTGAAACATGTTATAAAATATTTAATTATCTAGATGATCTTAAAAAAAGAAATAAAGAATATTATTATAATCTTGGATATTTATTCTATTATCCTTTCGAGCCGAAGACGGCACATAGGGCAGAACCACAATCTCAAAAACAGAAACCCTGCGTGCCAAAATGGCACATATTGCAGAGGTCACTGCTTCTAAAATCTATGGTCTGTTTCCATAACAATGCTTTTTACAATGACAGCTAGTCAAGCCATCGATCAACCTCCTTAGTCGCCTCTTACGACATGCCTGGAAGGTCACAGTGTCACTATTCTTTACATCCCACATAATGAGGCCCCGGTAACACACAGGATATTTATTAAGTACACTTAAAAGTAGATGGAACGCAAGCGAATTTCTTGACTTTTAAGGATTTAACAGAAACAGAACAACAATAAACAATTATATACGATTTTATAATGCTTGTAATAGTTATTGAGTTATTTGCGGGTCATCATCATTGCACTCCGAACATGTCCATAGGTGCTCAGATCCCTTCCTCAGCAATTCCCTCAGTGTCCAGCGACTGACGACTCCATTTCTATGTTGGTTGATAAGTCTTCTTACACGGCCACTAAGTGTCTCATTTCAAGCTGTGCCCAACTTAACTCCCATTTCCATCATCCGAAGAAGTGACATGGATCTGTGTTTGTCAAAGTCCTGTGCTCTTCCCACATCTCGGAGGGCATTGATGATGTCCTCCCGATCCATTGGTTGCCCGATCGACAGCGCAGCTAGCCAACCTGTCCGCCCTTTCATATCCTCGTACTCCCGCATGTCCAGGGACATAGACAAAGGTGACCTTACGTATTTTGGATTTCTGCAACGACTCTACCCATTGCATGCGTACAGAGCCCGCCTCCACTTTTTTTTTTATCGTGCTCATCAAATCACTCAGTATACATGAGTGGGTGTAGTCTTGTGACGTATACACCACTGTCTTCGTAGACTATTGTGCCTGCCGAGCTTGCTGTAAATGCCCATGCACTTCTTTGGTGTTGTCTTACAGATCCGCCTGTATAGATGACTGCATCTTTCTCATCGGTGTTATCGCAGATGAGACCATTGAAATCAGCATTAACCATGACCGGGTTCTGTTCCCTACTTTTCCTGTCGAGTGTGACAATACAGGAGAAAGTCCCCTTGAATGACATAGGCGCCGGTATCCACTCCTCACCAACGCTGATATTGGTATGCCCTCAGACCTGTTTGATGACATCTTTTGCTCGGCCCACCCATGATTTGCTTCTTTTTAGCCTGTCACCTTTCTGTGTTGAGTACGTGGTGCAATGGATGCTCTGTATCTGTACTAATCTTCAGGTATGCTCGTGCTCTCCAGATCTTGATTCTGTCATCCATGGTTGGAAAGTCAAGAAGATACCTCATTGCTACACATGGAGTGTAACCCTCGTACATCCCAGGATAATGCGAATGGCTTCATTTTGTATTTTCTCCAGCCTATCAATCTGAGTCGTACTGACAGTAAGAATTGCCAGGGCATATTCAATAGGTGCGAGGACTAATCCCTGGAACAGAAGAGTAAGTAGCCTCTGCTCGATGTTGGCAGCTGCCATGACCTTCAAGGCGGCTAATCCTTTGCGAGATTTTGTTATCACACGGTCGACGTGGTCCCGAAAACACAGGCTGCGATCAAACTTAACTCCAAGGTATCTCATCAACTTGTCCATGGTCACCTCATCAGCTCCCATTCGTACTGCCGGTGTGGTCGTATGAACGATATGATTGTTAAGGGAGAACCATGAAACTGATGCTTTATTAGGATTAACCACGGCACCTGATACCCCACACCAGGAAGAAATGCGATCGAGTTCGTCTTGCATTGTGGAAGCGATTCCCCGTCCGTCTCTTCCCTGTCGATATACCAGAATATCATCAGCAAAAGTCATAGTTCTTCCCCTCCCATCCAGCTGTTGTTCCATGATCGTTATTATGTACACGTTAAATAGAACTGGTGACAATGGTGAGTCTTGTGGCAGCCCTGGGCAAATGGATGTTGGCTCGGAAGACCAACTTCCATATCTGAGTATCACATTCCTCTGAAACAGTGCCGCGGCGATTCATCTAATGAGGAAGGGGTGCACCGCCAGTTTGAGGAGCATATGCATGAGATATTCAAATGGTATCCTGTTGTAATAGTTATAGTATTTTAATTAATTGTAATTTATCATATAGAGAGATTATAAAAATCCTTACTGAAATAAAAGAAATTCTTAGTCACAGCGGTGACCAAATTTAAGTATTAAAAATAGCATTTAATATATGTATATTTAATATATATTTTTAAAAAATATAAAATAATTCATGTTTTGCAAGTCTTTGGTTGTATATTGAAATTATAAGATTTATTTTTAATCTATTTCATTTAATACAATTTAATATAATTTATTTAATACTTTAGTTGATATTTCATTCATTTTTATATTCTTTTTAAACCTTTTCCTCTTGGAAATAATTGTTCTGCTAAAGGTTTTATTTCTTCTGATTTCTAAGGTGGAGAAAACACATATTTATTTATAACTTTTTCACTAGCCTTATTACCCAAATTGGTTAATGCTTTTTTACCAACATTAAAAGCTACTTCTTTTGCTGTATCTTGCACAACTTTACTTGTTACAGCAGATAATTTCTCTTTTCATTTCAATATCACCAAGTCTTTCACTTAAATTATTTAATTGTATGTTTCTTTTATGTTCTTAAATGTTATGTAGAGCCAGTCTTAACATATGGATGTAAATCATGGACAATAGGACAACAAATAAGAAAATAACTGGAGTCCAGGTAACCTAGCAGGCCAGGTACTTGATGATGATGTTTCTTTTTGTTCTTAAAAATTCATTAACCAATTCACTTCTTTTAAAGGATCGGTTATTTGTAACAAAGACATTTTTAATAAATAAATTTTATAGTTAAATTAATTTCTATTTTTTTGGATTCGTCTAAAAAAAACTTATTTTTTTAAGAATTTCTTTTTTTCATGTTTTAATAAATTTTCATATTCGTTGGGTTGATGGATTTTTGTGTTTTCTAATTTCTTCTTTCATTTCTCTAAATTTATTTTCTTCTTCTAAAATTAGTTTAAATTCTTTTTCTGATATTTTTCCATCTTCAAGTGCTTTAGAAATATGATTTTGTATTGTATTTAGTTTTGCTTCTGATAAGATTAAAATCTGTTGATGTTTATCAGCTTTGTTGCAATTTTTTATTGACATATTTTGCTATAATACTTAACAATCCAGTTCCAATTTAAACTCCTTCCATTATAATAATTGGTGCTGCATCGTAGCAAACGAAGTAGTTGTTAAAGCACTATCAGCTCCGTTAATAATATTTAAAGTCTAGAATATTTTTCCAATGTCTTTCTTCTATCATCTTTAATTTTCTTTACCTCTTAAATTTAAAAATTTGTTATTTTAATCAGTAATTTTTACTTTGAAATCTGTTAGTTTTATTAGTTACAGGAAGATAAATAGAGTTTCTTGGTTTCTCAATAATTTTATATCCTGGAGATACATTGGGGACAAAATTATAAATGACAGGACTTTGTCCGTTAACTATACTTCCGTTGATAATATTCAAATGAATAAAAATACTATTAACTTATATAAACTTATATAAACTTATTAATTTTAACAATGCTTTCTGATTTATGTGTACCTGCAACATATTCTTTAGATTCAAATCTTAATAGTTTTGCAAGTGTGTTTCTTTCCTTAAAACCAACTTTATAATGTTGTTTAATATACATGATAGATTTCTATTAATCTATCTAATAATTATTAATAATTATAAGATATTTTTATATTTTTGTGTGTTTTGAACGGGGGTAACCATATACAAAAAAATAAAAAACGATGTGAGCCAGAGTCACCAATGTTATCAACTGCTCACTTCTCATTACAGGAATGCACATTTAAAGGTACTGGGGTTATCACCATGCCATTTCGCAAAAGGATGGCCTATCCAAGATGTCTATTGCAGAAATAGTGAAATCCAGGGGCACTAACTGTTCTATTCTCAAGTGTTTGTCGCAAAATCATTGTATCGATGCCACACAATAGCTTATCAATCATGAACAGTCGCTGATTTATTGTGGGACAGTTCCAGCATGTAACGTGCACATACGTTAGGTCTATCCTCTCACACTTCAACTGTTTCATAAACATTCCAGTGCATTTGCCGTTTTTTTGTTTTCCTACTTCAATGTTATTGTTTAGGCTGTATCTGTTTCATACATATCATCATATTTGTAGATGATTTCGTCGTTTGATGTCGGTGACCTATCGAGGATGGTCTAGACTCACATGAACTCACTGAGCCACACGATCCAGCGCCCATTTCCATGTTAAAGACTGGCAAACCACAATCATACAGTTCTTCAGCACGTGGATACACCTTAAACTTAGTATAATCCGCCAGAAAATCCTCATTCAGAATCACACAACATGAAAACTGCGCTTTTAGGCAATCCTGCAAAAAGATTAGAACCATTCTGTAATAATTCATCAGAAAAATCTCACATACAATGAACACAAAATGAAAAATATGATCCTTCACCAAACCTGCAACAACAAAAAATCCCCTCTTGTGAAATCGAAGCACGCGCACACGATTCCGCATACGCACACATATATATATATATAGGCACACACACACACATATATTTCATGTAGGGCACGAGCATACCTAAATAAGAGTGCAGATAAAGAGCATCCATTGCCATCTATAGGCATGCAATGGGTAGAGTCATTGCAGAAGTCAAAAATACGCACGGTCACCTTTGTCTACGTCCCTGGACATGCGGGAGTACAGGGAAATGAAAGACTGGACAGGTTGGCTTTCTGCGCTATCGTTGAGGACGGTCAATCAATGTTGAGGATGGTCAATCAATGGATCGGGCAAACAAAATCAATTCTCTTCAAGATGTGGGAAGGGCACAGGACTTTGACAACCATATGAGTCCATATCACTCCTTTGGATGAAAGAGATGGGAGTTAAGATGGGCACAGCTAAAAACGAGAAACTTAGTGGGCTTGTAAGACGATTTATCAACCAACACAGAGCTGGAGTCGTCAATCGCCGGACACTGTGAGACTTGCTGAGGAGGGTATCTGAGCACTGATGGACATGTTCGGAGTGCAATGATGATGACCCGCACATATGTGATATACACACACATAAATATGTGCACATGCTCTCTGTGTGTGTGTATGCAATCACACCTCATTATTAGATGTTGCTACTGACCCATGACCAGAAAAAAAGCGCTGTAACTATAGTGGGGCAAGGTTAAGTATATTCGTACCAGAAATGGTGAAGTGCAAAAAAAAAAAAAAAAAAACAATGCATGATGTCGCTACTCACCATTCCCTTTGGCCCTAAAGTGCTTTTCACCAAATCACCTATAGCAATGGCACCAACAAATGAAGACTGAAAAATATGGTTGTTGAAATTAATGAGCATGTAATAGAACAGAATTTTAAAAAGCACAATAGTTATGCAAGCACAAAAAATTAACATCTCTGGTGGTAAGAGAGAGATGGTACAACTTAACATAAATCCAAGGAATATTATGTGTACTTGTTCATGTATTGTATATATATAATTCTATATTCTATTTTCAAATTTCTATATTTTTATTAACTTGAACATGGAATAAAAAAAAAACTATTGTTCTAACACCTACTTTGAGCAAGAGAAAAGGAAAATACACACATGGAAAAGCCCTGGAGGTAAGAAGAGGAATCAAATAGATTACATAATGATAAAAGAAATGTTCCGTAACAGCGTAAAGAAAGATTTTTTTTTTAAAAATATTAAATATATCTTGTCCTTTCATTTCATATATATCTACAGTGACACACACAACTCATCATATAGTTTTCGAACAAGATAAATAAAGTCTTTATTAGTGACTTCTACGTGTGGTTTTACAATAGTTAGACAATGTCCCTGATTCACTCAATATGTTTAAAAATTCTCTAATAAAATCTGTCGTTACTTGATGGAGCCGATCGGCGATGGTTATCATAAGTAACTTCGTGATCGTATTCTTGTTCTTGTTAGTATAGGCATATCTCTAACTAGCGATCCTGAGGAACTTACTAATATCTTGTCTTTAACTCTAATTACTACCGTTGGACTTCTTTCAAACTATTATGCTTCCTAAGTCCAAACGTATCACAAAATTCTCTAAACGATCTATTTCACTTGTCTAAGTCCTAACTCTATCTTCTGCCTTGAGGCAGGTATCTGATCTCCTTTGCTCTGTGTGTGTAGTTCTCCTCTAAGTGTAAGTCTAAGTTCTCAAGTGTTCAAGTTCTAAGTGTAAGTACAAGATAGTCCGTCTAAGTCTTCTCCGGGTCTTTTTTGTGTCCATCTAGCCACTCCCACCATCTAGCCACTAAGGACCATGGGAACCTAATCTATACACGTCTTATCCTTCGTCCGTCTCCAGTCACTATTTCTTTAGCTCCGCCTTTTTAATTATATCCAAAGTCTTATTTCTATAGGCGTCCTGTCGATACCCGTCAATCTTCCTAAGCTTCGTTCCCTAACAACTAAAGCTTACAGTGATTCTTTGATCTCCAAGCCAGAGAGAACTCAAAGCGTTTCCCACCGCTGAACATAAAAGATGCCTCGTCGCCGGTGAGTTTCTTTGATTACACCCTTTGGCGGCTCAACTCCGAATGTTTCAGGGCTAGACTAGCTATCTCATATCAGCAGGGATCGAGAATCCAGCGACCGCTTCGTTACCTTATGTAATTTTGTCAGCCAGAGCAAACATCTGTCTGGATTTCTACGCTCAGGCTGAACACCTGTACGTATTTTCTTGTAATCTTAAAGTTGGTTACGCCACCGCATCTGGGTTCGGTAGACTGACGTCTCCTTGTTAATCCTTAAGACATGTTTCATTACATTTGTTTGCCACCTACAACTATAGTACCTCTTATCATCATTGTATCATATCATTGTATCATATCATTCTCTTATTCTTCTTGTCTATCGTCATTTTCTTCTTTTCTTCCCAAGTCTTCATGGCTGAGTCACACTGTAACACTGCTTCATAGTCTACACCAAAGCTTTTGAGAGAGTACACCAAACAACTTATAGAATGCCTAAAAGAGATACATTTAGATGATATGGACATACGACTAATATGTAATCTATACTGGGAGCAAACAGCAACAATAAAATATAACAAAGAGAACTCTACATCCATTGATATAAAAAGGAGTAAGACAGGGATGCATCCTATCACCAAGCTTGTTCAATCGATACACTGAGCAAATCTTTAAAAACATCATAGAGATGCCAGGCCTACAAATTAATGGAAAGATAATCAATAACCTAAGATATGCTGACGATACTGTACTACTATCAGAAAATCCTAAAGATCTACAACAATTACTTAATGAAATAAACATGACAAGCAAAAATATGGACTAAATAAGAATATCAAAAAGACTAAATCATAAACAAAGAAAATACTCAAAACCCACAAGTGGATATCAAAATTGAAGGAATAGACCTGGAGACAGTTCAGAACTACAATTACCTTGGACATACTATAACCAGTGATGGAAAATGTACAACTGAAATAAACAAAAGAATAGGAATGGCAGAAAAGTAATTTTAATGTCATGAAGAACACACTAACATCAAACAGATAACACCAGGGCTAAAACTAGGAATAGCAAAATGTTAAATATTCTAATTCAATAATTCTAATAAAAATTTAATGCAAAATCTTCTTAATATTCCTATATGGTCCTGAAACATGGACATTAGACAAGAAAACAGAACAGAGAATTGAAGCCTTTGAAATGTGGATATATAGAAGAATAGGTAGAATTGGATGGAAGGAAAAGAAAACAAATGATGAAGTCTTAAAACAACTAAAAATGAAAAGAGAACTACTAAACACAATTCAAACAAGACAAATGCGATTCTTGGGCCATGTTAAAAAACACAAAAGCCTACTGAAAGTAATCCTGGAGGGGAAAATACAAGGTAAAAGAGGTAGACCAAGACTAACATGGACGAGTAACATCAAAAGATGGACAAATCAGCCTATGACAACCTGCACCATCAAAGCAAGAGACAGCAGAATGGCGCTCCATGGTAGCCAACCTTCATTGCAGAGACGGCACTCGATGATGATTGTTCTGCGGTCTGTTGAGGGAGCTTATAGGACCGGAGAATAAAGACAGCTGGTCCAATGCAGTCACAACAAGGCAATCTTGCTGAGTATTCCCCCCTGATAGGAACAACATTTGACGCGCAACGGCATATACTCAGAAGAGGCAATTGAGGCCATAACCCCTCTAAATTTTAAAAGAATGCATAATACATTCACACTCCAGCTCATTCAGTTAAATGTCAGTATACAACCAGCAGCCATATCCAATTTACTGTGATATCGCTTAAGTAATTCAAGACATTAATAGATGACTATCAATGTCTATGAAGATCAACCCTACTACAACCGTACAACGAAATCTATAGACCTTGCAATGTGTAAAAGAATGGGGGGGGGGGGGGGGGCGCCGCTATTCCAGAAATCAGTTCCCCGTATCTATGGCAATGGTGATTCATCCAATCAGATGATGTTCTCTCTCTCTATCGTAATGTTTGACAGAACGGAAACAGAAAAAGTAGTTCACTCCTCTACGTCACTGCTCTCTCTCTCTCTATATATATATATACACATATATAAATAAAAACTTGCACAAAAACATAAGAGCCCCCCCCCCCCCCCCCCCCCCCCGTTAAGTAACACTGCTCTAGATTTTGTTAGAAACAGCCAGCAGTGTTTTTTTATAAGACAACTGAAAAGTTTGGAAAAAGCATTAACGCTTTTACAAAACACAACATAAACATTATTGCTTTGGCAGGACTACTGGAAGACATTTTTGAAAGAAAACAGCTATACACTTACCATCCGTGCAGTCTCTGACTTTTCCTCCTCTGCACCCATGCGTAAAATCTGTACTGGATTGAGGGACACCTATTTACCATAACAAAACCAAACTGTTAATAGCATTAGAATAAGAGCATTTATAAATTACCAAAAAAAAAGGTAGAAATATAATATTGAAATAGGTGCTATCAGCACTTAACCTCTTAATTTATTATCAGTACCAGCAACCATGATTCATCAGCAAGATGAAGATTATATTTTTTTTTAAATCAGAAAGGCTATGAGAAATGCCCCAAAATGCATGGTCAGTCAATATATCCATTGAATTAATAAAGGCTGCAAGTAGGAAGTCTGAATACATTAAATATACACCATAGTGTGATGTACACAGATACAAAAGAATTTGAGAAATGCGCTTAATCTTACTACATGAAAGAAAATAGGTACAAATAGAGTTTATGCACATAATAGAGAAATACTACATTTAATTGTAAAAGTAAACATTCCCTCCATGCTTGACTAGACGGAGAATGTGTTAGTGACCATATAATTTTCCATAATCATGTCACATTTTTTGGTTTTGTAATCATTATAAAGCCAGGCTGCCTTTACTTCACAGGAAAATCTCTGATACCCATTTTTTAGATGCTGGGTGAACCCCAGAGCATTGTTGTCTGAAAAAAATCCACCACTTCTGGGAATTTAACCTGGATCCTTCTGATCACGAAATGAGTGCACTAACCATTAAGCAACCATTTGACCCTTAATTATGACAGCTTCGTAAAAATGAAATAATTTGGCAGCTTGCCGCGGCCAAACATTTTCCACCTCCCTATATATACTTCAAGGATCTGCGAATCATAAAAAACATGTACTGGCAACAAACAGCAGCTATACGAATTAACAACCAAACAGGACAATTTCAATTTATAAAACAAGGAGTCAGACAAGGCTGTGTTCTGTAGCCGGATTTGTTTTGACTTCACAGCGAACATATTATGAGATCAATAGTAGACAAAAAAGTAATTGAAGTCAACGGTCACAACATAAATAATTTACGATATGCGGATGACACAGTCTTAATAGCAGAGACAGAGCTACAAGAAATGATAGATATAATAGTAAAAGAAAGCAACAAGAAAGGTCTCAGTCTGAATAGTAAGAAAACAGAAGTAATGGTTATATCGAAGAAACAATTATCACCATCATGCAGCATATGCAAAATATTGTATGCAACAAATCTATGTCAATAGAAATTAGAAAGAGAGTTCATCAGTGCTATATAGAACCAATTCTGACCTATGGAAGTGAATCATGGACAGTAGAGAAACAAATGAAAAGACGATTAGAGGCCACAGAGATGGAATTTCTCAGAAGAATGTTGAAAGTTCCCTGGACAGCTAAAAAGACCAATGAGAAAGTTCTCAAAGAGGCCAACACAAAAAGGGAGCTCTTAAAAACAGAAAGAAGCAATCAACATTTTTTGGGCACATCATGAGAAGAGGAAAGTTTGAATACTTGGTTACAACTGGCAAAATAAAAGGAAAGAGATCGCAGACGACAAAGAGAGAAAATACTGGATAGCTTGGTGTCATGGCATGGAAAACATTCAACAACAGAACTCATACGATGCACTGTGGATAGAAGATTGTGGAAGGACATGATCGCCAACGCCAACCGGTACGGCACATGATGATGATGATATATACTTCTGGTAACCCCTGAGTGTTGGATTTGTTTCCTTTGATGTTGGATATTTTTTTTATACAAATAATGTACACTTGAAAGAACAAAGTTATTGTAAAAACGCTGGCTTTTTTAATTTTCGTCAATTTTCAATAATTTTTTTTTCTTACAAAGGGAGAAATTTCGGCTCTCTGCGAAACATCAATGAAACTTTTGTAACACTGGATAGGCAACGAACGATGCTAAGAGGAAGTAGAAAGTACAGCTAGATTGACAGACGGCCTATCAATAAACAATGTAACACCTCCGATAGCCAAGGTGTCATAAGTTTGAATTCCAAACCATAAATCTAATCTAAGCTAGGAAATGACTACCACATCCGATTCCATGTCTCTTCTTGGGTAAACACAAAGCTGTGTAGCAAAAGTTCAAATAAAACCTTACTGAGACCTCCAAATATAACAATTAATGCTCATAATGTTAATGTTTCATACAAATGTGATGCATAGGATAGGTTTAGTTAATACGGTTTAAGAAGTAACGCCAAAGGAGAAAAAAACCTGTTGTAAAAAATTGAGAAAAGACTAGGATCAACTAAGCACCAACTATAAACTATCTTTACTGCATTATATCCATTACTGGGGCCTTACAGGACCGGAGAATAAAGGACACCTGTCCTGAGCAGTCACCATGTGATCGCAAAAGAGTATTAATTTCACCTTCGATAGAAAATACTGTTAACCCATGTTCTGTCTCAAGCATGTGAAGCGAACATGTAGTTTGGGGAAATAAGAATTCCATAGATGCTATTTTTGTTCATATTTAAAAAATTTCATCCACGTCTATACCCATGGTTGATCACTGCAAACAAATTAAAATCCATAATTGCTCAACCACCAGTGCCATGGAATCATCCAAATTAATATCTTATCTCCCAAACAAAGAAAGGTAGCTGAAGTCCCCATCTTAGCAGTCTCAGCACACACCAAAAGACATAAGGCGAAACCGTATAGAAAGTGAACACAGCTAACTGTCCCCCATCATACAATATCATCATTCATCGTAAGCAATTGCACTATCGAAACACAATCAAAACAGATGAAACGCACAGCACTCGGTGTGCACAGAGCACTAAACTCAGTAGTTCCAGCATCAAGCCGGACTTGGAATATAAGGAAACAGCAACAAGAAACTTTTAAAACTGAGCCTCAATTTGTTTTTCCACCTATCCGCCATATTGACCGGTATTCCAATAATGTCAATACCTATGAATCTGCACTCATATCTATCTGCATTGACAAAGCAAACAGAATATGGTATGTCAAAAATTCCAAATGAGATGACAACTTATGAATCCTTGGACCCTGTGGAAAGTTCTGCTCTAGCTACACACAAAAAGTACAGAAATAAAAAAGGCTCTAGGCAAAATACTCAGTGGAACTTTGATAATGTTACAACATGCTAAATGCAGTATTAACCACTTTATTATGCACAATAGGGCTAGCTCCTTGTTAATGTTTGCCATAGTCCAAGTTTAATATAATCTAAAATATGCTGATGATACCGTATTAATGGTAGAAGATCCAGAAGACCTACAATTAGTGAACAAAATAAATAAGACAAGAATCTTCTTCTACTTCTATCCTTCCTCCATTGCCGTTGATGGGAGATACAATCTGCGATTCTTTGCTCTTCTGTTGGCATCCCTCCTATGACTAGTATTCCCTTTATCCATCTCTTTCTTGGTCTTCCTCTTAATCTGGCATTTTCGTAGTGTTTGTTTATGGCTCTTTGAGTCATTGTTAATTCTTTTTGTCTTGTTATGTGGCCGAACCAATTTATCTGTTGTTTCTTTATGTATTCGATGGCTGGTTCAATTACGAGTTTCTTCCTCAGGTTGGTGTTTCTTACTCTGTCCATTAAGCTGTTTCCTGTCATTCTGACACATTTCATTTCAGTGGTCGTTATCTTTCTTATTGTTCCAGCGTCCAATTCTGGTACTGATAGCACAGAGTTGGTAGAAAAATTTATTTGTATATTGCCCTTTTTGCTTCCGTAGTTATTGCTTTGTTTTCCAATAGTGTTGATACTTGGCATGCTTTGTTACACCTTATATCTATCTCTGTCTCTTGGTTATTGTCTTGTGTTAACGTGCTACCCAGATATTTAAAATTATCTACTTGTTTCAGAGTCGTATTATCTATTATGATGTTTAGTTTTTCTTGCTTTCTCACTATTGCCATTACGTTATTTCTAATGTGGCGATTCATGATTGTACAAAGAAATTACGATGGTGGTTTTCTGTTGCCTTCCGTCGGTTTGTTTACGGCTGGCTCCGCTAGCTTTTGACTAAAAAGTCTCACCCACAAGGCAGTGGGGTTGTTTATTTCGGGGTACCCTGCTTTAGCCTTTTACTCTCCCGAGCTTACCTGCAATGCAGCAGGGCAGCCACAGGTTGTACTGTTTACTGCATACAGTAGCAGGTAGAATTACCTGACATAAACTCAGCCTTAATAGCAAAAAGACAGAGGTAATGGTAACAACAAAGAAAAAGACATCACCTCAGTGCAAAATAAAGACTAGTGGAACAATATTAAAACAGGTAAATGAATTTAAATATTTGGGAACTTTGTTAACCTCAGACGGAAGATGTACGTAGGGAGGTAAAAAAGTAATGCACACCAATTTTTTTCTCGGCTAATAATAAAGATAGGAATATGAAATTTTGCACACTTGGAATATGACATGTTCCAATTATGTGCACCAAATTGCACAGCATTCTGATAAATATTACGCAATCTATGAACCATTAAAATGGAGCTTGTCAACAATGTCCGTTACAAACAGCGAATTGTCATAGAATTTCTGGTTGCGGAAAAAGAAACTGTGGCAAACATTCATAAACGACTGTGTGCAGTGTACAAATGTTCTGCAGTCGATAGGAGCACAGTTAGTCGCTGGGTTCAAAGAATTAAAGCTGCAGAAAGTGTACGAGTGGAGCTGCATGATTTACCGCGTTCTGGACGTGTTGCCTCGGCTACCAGCACAGACATGTTAAACCGGGCTGATGCCATTATTCGTAAGGATAGGCGTATCACTAGTCAGCAATTGGCATTGCAGCTTACAGTCAGCAAGGGAAGTGCAATCGCAATTTTTAAAACTCTCGGATATTCAAAGATTTGCGCTCGATGGGTTCCTCGGTGCCTAACAAATGATCACAGAGTTCAAAGGAAAACATTCTGTTCTGAATTGTTGGAGCGTTTCGGTGTTGAAGGAGAAATGTTTTTGTCAAAAATTGTTACCGGTGACGAAACGTGGGCACATTATTATGAGCCTGAAACAAAAATGCAGTCAATGGAATGGCATCATCCGCAGTCACCAAAAAGAAAAAAATTCAAAACATCTCCATCAGCCGGAAAGGTGATGATCACTGTCTTCTGGGACATTGATGGTGTGATTCTTGTTGATGTAATGACAAGAGGTGAGACAATCAACTCGACAGCTTACATCAATACACTGACAAAACTCAAAAATCGGTTCCACAGAGTTCGGCCTAATAAGCCATCTGCAGATTTGTTGCTTCAACATGACAATGCACGCCCTCACACAAGTCTGGTAACACGGGAAGCAATCAACAAATTTGGTTGGACTGTACTGCCCCATCCTCCATTACAGCCCTGATCTGGCTCCCTCAGATTTCCATCTGTTTGGACCACTCAAAAAATTCCTGCGTGGGACACACTTTGACAATGATGAGGATGTGATCCGTGCAGTTAAAAAATGGCTACGCAAGCAGGACAAAACTTGGTACAAACGAGGCATTCATGACCTAGTTTCGCGTTGGCGTAAGGCAATACGCTTGGACGGAGATTATGTTGAAAAATAGGTAGTGTAAAGGGGATGTTCAGCTACAATCTGTGAAAATTTCACACATTTTGCCCGAATAGTTTCCGAGAAAAAAATTGGTGTGCATTACTTTTTGACCTCCCTTCAGTACAAAAGAGGTGAGATGCAGAATGGCTCAGGCAAAAGCAGCTTTCCAAAAAATGAGGAAGATACTATGCAATCCATTTTTGACAATAAAAACAAGAAAGAGTTCTTAAATGTTATATAGAGCCAGTCTTAACATATGGATGTGAATCATGGACAATAGGACAAGAAAATCAGTGGAGTGTGTAGAAATGTGGTTTTACAGAAGAATGTTGAGAGTACCATGGACAGCTAAGAAGAGTAATGAAAAAGTTCTGAAAGAGGTCAAAGCAAAAAGAGAACTAATTTCCAATATTAGGAAGAGACAATCATCATTTTTTGGCCATGTAATGAGAAGAGAACAACTGGAATATATTGTAACAACTGGAAAAATTGAGGGACGAAGAGATAGAGGGAAGCAAAGAGACAAAATAACAGACAGCTTAAGAGAATGGCTTGGCAGAAGGTCAACAACAGAAATGATAAATAGCTGCCAAGATCGAAAATTGTGGAGAGACATGATCACCTACGCCAGTAGGCACGGTACTTGATGATGATGATTGCCATTACTTCAGTTTTGTTTATGTTGATCTTCATGTTGTATTGTTTACAAGTGTTGTTTAGTCTTGCAGGTCCTCAGTTGTTTCATGTATCAGAACTTGGTCGTCTGCAAATAGTATTTCATTTATTTCTTCCTCTCTTCTGCTGTTTTCTGGTACATATATTTTGTTCTCTTTTGTGTTATCGCTTGTTGGTATACTTCCTTTGATTGGGCATGATTTTTTTGCATATATTGTCCATGTATAAGTAAAGGGGAAAGCACGCAGCCTTGTCTTACTCTGGAGTTAATGGTGAAATGTTTAGAGTATTCTGCTGAAGATCTTACTACAAGAAAGAATATGAATTGAAAATAAATATTTAAAAAGACTAAAACCATGATTTCAGAGAAAAGACACAAAATATACAATGAAATATTGAAGTAGATGGGGGAAAAACCTAGAGAGTTCAAGAATATAGCTATCTTGGACATAACAAATGATGCAAAATGTATGACAGAAATAAACAAAAGAATCATCATGCATCATACCGGTTGACAATCATGTCCTTCCACAATTTTATATCCACTGTGCATCATATCAATTTTGATATTGGCTGTTTTCCATACCATGACTCCAAGTTATTTTCTCTCTTTGTCGTCTGTGTTCTCTTTCCCTGTATTTTGTATACAAAGGTGACCTTATGTATTTTGGTCTTCACCAATGACTCTACCCATTGCATGCTTACAGAGCACGCCTCCACTTTTTTTATCATGCTCATCGAATCACTCAGCATACATGCGTGGGTGTAGTCTTGTGACTAACCATTTGAATGCCTTCATCACTGTCATCACCTCCATTGTCATGCTACTCATGGTCATGACGTATGCACTACTGTCTTTTTTTACTATTCTGCCTGCCGAGCATGCTGTAAATGGCCATGCACTTCTGTATAGACGACTGCATCTTTATCATTGTGTTATCGCAGATGAGACCGTTGACCTCCGCATTAACAACAACCGAGTTCTGTTCCCTACTGTTCCTGTCGAGTGTGACAATACACGAGAAAATCCCTTGAATGACGTTGGCACTGGTATCCACTCCTCGCCAACGTTGATATTGGTAAACCCACAGACCTGTTTGATGACATCTGCTCAGCCCACCCATGATTTGCCTCTTTTTAGTCTGGCACCTTTCCCTGTGTTGAGCACTTGGTGCAATGGATGCTCTTTATCTGTACTAATCTTAAGGTATGATCGTGCTCTCCAGATCTTGATTCTGTCATCCATGGTTGGAAAGTCAAGAAGATACCTCATTGCTACACATGGAGTGTCCCTCGTACATCCCAGGATAATGCGAATGGCTTCATTTTGTATTTTCTCCAGCCTATCAATCTGAGTCGTACTGACAGTAAGAATTCTCAGGGCATACTTAATTGGTGCAAGGACTACTACTTGGAACAGAAAAGTAAGTAGCCTCTGCGTGATGTTGGCAGCGGCCATGACCTTCAAGGCGGCTAATCCTTTGCGGGATTTTGTTATCACATGGTTGACGTGGTCCCGAAAACACAGGCTGCGATCAAACTTAACTCCGAGGTATGTCATCAACTTTGTCCCAGGTCACCTCATCAGCTCCCATTCATACTACCGGTGTGTCTGTTTTAACGATATGATTGTTAAGGGAGAACCATGAAACATGCTTTATTAGGATTAACCAAGGCACCTGAAGACACACCAGGAAGAAATGCGATCGAGTTCGTCTTGCATTGTGGAGGCGATTCTCCATCTGTCTCTTCCCTGTCGATATACCAGGATATCATCGGCAAAAGTCATAGTTCTTCCCCTCCCATCCAGTTGTTCCCATTTTCTATTGGTTTTTTCTTCCTGTTATTTTTTCAATTTGTTTGTATATAGCTTTGGCATCTCCTTTTTGTTGTGTTCCAATCTCTTTGCATCGCTGTTTTAGCCATGCTTCTTTCACTTATTGCATTTTATTACAATTTTTTTAATTTAATCTCTTTAAACTACTTTGTTATCCTTATTTCTTCTTGTATCCATTAGCTATAAAATGTCATCCATTTCTTTCTTGAATTTGTTCTCACTGGCGGTATGAACTCTTTTGGTGTTGCATTGATTCATTTAGTATTTCAAACTATTCATCAATGCTTTGTATCTTCTTTATTGCATCGTATTGGTTCTTAATTATGTTTTATTTGTCTTGTAACCTCTTGTCTGATTTGAATAAATCTAAATTTAACTTGTTAACTGAGGCTCATTTTGCTGCTTTTAATTTTACACTAAGCTTTCTCACAACTGGTACATGATCACTATTCCAATCTGCCCTGGTCTAGTTTTCACACAAACCAGACTGTTTCTAAATCAGTGTTTATCATTATGTAATCAATTAGATTATGTGCGTTATGTCCTAGACATTTCCATGTCCAGACATCTTGGATGTTATTTTTCAAGTAGTCAACTGACCACATTTGCCCTTAAGAGCAACAAAAGGAGTAGTATTGTTAACCAGTCTTCAGCCAATCAATGCACTGTGGAATCGGAGAATTTGTTATATATAATTTATATATCTGGAGACAAGAAGTTTTTTAGACTATGCCCGACAATCTTAGTTTTTAAGTGTCAGACCGTGCAAATGACATGCATATCTTGCCACACATCCATGTCCTGGGTTAGTCTCTCAATCTTGAAAAGAGAGCTGCTGATGCTGTTGTCTCTCACCTCTTCTGTTGTTGTGTTCTTTTTAATGTTTAGTTTCTCTAGGTCAGCCTCTTTTTCCTTTACCCTTAGATTCTCATTTGAGGGTCAATTTTGTTGTTCATGTTTCACAGCCATATAATAGGACTGACTTAACATTGGAGTTGAACATTTTTATTTTTGTATTTAACCTAATTTCTTTGGACTTCCATATGTTTCCCAGTGCAACAAAAGCTCTTCTTGCTTTTGATATCATTTTAGTATCATTTTCTGTTCCTCCCTCTTTATCTATATTACTGCCCAGATATATGATATGTAAGAGTGTACGTCTAGTAGAGGTATTTCTCCTAATTTTATTTGGTTATTGCCAACTGCATTAATTCTCATAATGTTGGTCCTATCTCTATTAATTTTCAGTCCTAGCTGTTGTGATCTATCATCAAGTATGCTCATTTTATCCTGCATCACTGCATCTGTTGATGATGGCTGTGTGATAGGAGAGCTATGTCATCAACAAAGTCTAAATCATTAAGTTGCTTGGTCAGTGACCACTGACTGGTTTCCATTTGTTGTTTTGAGTTATTCTCATCATAATCCAATCTATAGCCAGTAGAAAGAGAAATGGAGGCAGAAAGCATCCCTGCCGTACTCCTGTTATGCTTCTGTTACTAAGCATTTATTTAATTTATAATATAAGTTATAAGCATAAAAATTTAATTTGGTAAATTACCTAGTTATTACATATTAACGGTTACAATAATACCATGTGTATGCTTTTTATGTTTAGGGAAATAATTTCATTGAAATTTCAAAGATGTTATACAGTTATATTGTTACAAAAAGTATATATAGAGACTACTCACTCTCTCAATCTCAGTACTCAGTGAGTAGTAAAATCTTCAAAATGACTACTCTACAAGTCTACACTACACTTACAGACATACCTGACTGCAACTAAACTCAATATGACTCAATAATATTAACATGCAAATACAATAATTAATATAATTATTATTAATTATAAATTGAACTGTCTCAATGACATTCTATAGCTCGTTTCAAATCACTTGCCCAACTTCAAAACGCTATTGCTCAGAAACCGTTTGTTAAATACTGTTGAAATTTTCCAAATGTTATTAGAATGCAAAAGACCCTTTAAATGTATATTTAACAAATATCTTGCAGCTGCAGTTTTCTTAAAGCGGCGAATTTCTTTGATGTTTGTCAAAATTATAAATTGTGAACCCCTAAATAATAGAAATTACCGTAGTTGCTGGTCTATGATTAATTTTCACTAGGTAAAGGCGTGGCCGTAATGGGGAAATAACTGAATAAGGAAAAACACCAGGAGAATTATTGTCTTCTCAGTTCGAGGATGGACGATAATATCAAGGTATACCTGTATGTCCAATTTTCATAGTTGTGTGGTCCTGAAAAGGACCGTTTGTTGAACTAATTTAAGGTAATATAGGGGCCAACATTGTGGGGGCTATATACTTTCATTCTGAATCAGACGAGTCTATAAAAGATTAATAACTGTTTGGGGTTGAACATTCCACAAACCATCATTTTTCCAATATTCCTCTTCCTGTTTTAAGACGTGGTCTTCACATTTAGCTCAATAATCTTTGTCTATATTTAATAAAGCGAGATTAGCAAGAGTCTTTACATCGCATATTTTGAATGTTGTATTTTCATCTGCCACTTGTCCTTTTAATTTTGCCCAGATTAGTTCTATTGGATTTAAATGAGCATGGTAAGGTGGCAGCCTCAAACTTATATGACCGTGCTCTTGGATAATCTTATCTATTTGAAACATCTTTGTCCTTTGTTTTTGCTTTACTAGAGATAGTAATTCAGGTTTTAAGTACATGTTATTAAATTGTATGTGCTCCTTTACTTTGTGAGCCATATCTTAATAGCATCTCTTTTGTACGTACTGGATGACGTCTGGACTTTATCTTCAAGTGCAACAATGTTGTGGTACGCTGCATTGTCCATTAATTAGGCAAGATGGTCGATCTAGTGATGGGAGAACAGAATTTTCAATCCAATGTCTAAATATGTGACCATTCATCTCAGAGTGATAATCCCGATTGTCTATGGATTTTGAAAGAAAAATGAGCTCTGCATTCTGTATTAGTTCATGTTGTCGACTACCTGCATGAGCAATTATCAAGCGCTGTCCTTTGCTGCTAGGTATTAATCTCTTAATCTTTCCATCTGATGACTGCCATTCCCTTTGGTTAGTGTGGTGAGCATTGATCCATGTTTCATCCAACTTGTACACAATATCATAACCGAACCTTGCTTGTGCACCTCTTTTACTTCACGTAAGTACTTGCTTCTCATGACTACTATATGTGGCTTCTCACAGATGATGTTTCGTCCATTGGAATACTTTCTGAATGTAAAGCCTGCAGCTCTCACATTCCTCCATAATGTAGACTTTGATATTTCAATACTGTTGTTCTTTTGCAGCGAAATTTTTAATTTTCTTATTGCAACAGTTTCATTCATACCCATTATTTTGCAAATTTCACTTCTAATAAGTTCACTATCGAAATTATCCAACATTTTTGCTCTTCCTTGTGATTTTGTATATTTTGAACATTGACGGTCACGTGCTTGAATCCAGCGATTAAATGACCGTTTAGATAAATCCAAAATGTGTCTTGTCCTATTCTCAGGGTTTTCTAAAGAATGAAATAATCTTCCTCGTTTAGCCTCTTTGCAAAATAGTCATACATTTTTATTGCGATGTTTTGTAAACTGCAGAATTTCATTTTAAGACTCATGATAAATGTTATTGTTCCACGTCTACACCTATGAATGAACGGAATGGAACACACAATTTCTCAAGTGTCTAATTGTGTCAAAAAAAACCACGGGGGGAAAGCGTGCAATTACGTCAATTCTACAGTGTATGGATTTGTACTCGCTATTTTTAGTTTAAAATACTGTAAACATTAAGTTTTGACTACATCAATGGGTCGTTATAAATTTATATAAATCAAATAAGCAGCAATAATAACCAAACCAAATGTTTTTTTTAATGAAATTAATTCCTGTTGGCTTGGGTTCTAATCATTATCATTATAACTTTACATGCAAATTTTGAATATCTTACAAGTGGTTAAAAAGCTATCGATTTTAAAAGTTGGGCACCAGTTATGAAACAAGCTATAATGACTGCTATAGACAGTCAATCTGCGTGCTCGATTGACTGATCCTTCAGGCTAGCAAGTCATAGGTCAGCCAGCGGGGCCGATCGATAGTTAGCCGATTTCGCTTTCGGTACTAAGAATAATTTAGTTTAGTATGATTTTGAATTTTCATTTCTCATCTGAATATGAATTTTGAATTGAAGCTCAGGAAGCTGACCAACCGCACACACGACACACTCCAACAGAATGAGAAAGAATCAGAATCAGCCTGAATCAGGCAGTGTAAACTGTACTGTAGTGTAAGTGGTAAGAATCTTACTAAACTTAACATATTAAATTATTCATAATTAAAATCTACTAGAAGAGCAAACACACTTTTATTTCTTTAAATGAGTTAATTTCTTGACAAATATAACGAAATTACTTTACCATTTTAAATCCAAATTGCTCCAAAGACCGGTTCCACGACCTCACCTTCTATAATGTGCGACTGTTACCACAAGACAGACACGACACGAGGGCCACAGCCACAGGGCGATTGGTATCGGTTAAATGGTACGAGCGATTCTTATTTTTTAAATTGTGCACACGATAAAAGAAAAAGATCGATATTTTGAGATTTTCTTCTAATGAATCGTCTTTCTTCATTTTGGCTTACAGGGTCGGTGCAGATATAGTTTGCAGTATTTTGCTCTTCTATTAGACTCATCTGCATTTATTCTTGTTCCCTAGTGTTTCCAATATTTAAAAAATCCATCTTTTCGCGATCGGCCCTTGGATCTGTTCTCGTTGCGTTTGTTGAAGGTAGGGTGGGCAAGTTTTTGTCAGATTGTTTGTGAGGAATAAGTAAATAACTCAAAGTAAGATTTCCTGGTTTTTATCGGGGAAAAAAAGGGGGGGGGGGGGAATAATAAGATATAGTTTTTCACGATTTATCGAATCGTAAACCATTTATGTTATGGCACTTTAACTACACGCGATATGTATATACAACTACTGCTGCCTATTACTATCACCACATTAGTAAGTAACTGAATTGAGACTACCAGATCTTACTGAACCTATCAAGAAACGAGGCATTTTGAATTATTGTAATAGCCTTAGCAACCAAAAAGAACAATTTCAATATATAAAACAAGGAGTCAGACAAGCTGTGTTCTGTCGCCGGCTTTGTTTTCACTTTACATCGAACATATGAGGTCACAAGAAAAAGAGTTCTTAAATGTTATGTAGAGCCAGTCTTAACATATGGATGTGAATCATGGACAATAGGACAACAGACAAGAAAATCACTGGAGTCTGTACAAATGTGGTTTTACAGAAGAATGTTGAGAATACCATAGACAGCCAAGAAGAGTAATGAAAATGTTCTGAAAGAGGTCAAGGCAAGAAGAGAGCTAATTTCCAATATTCTATCTATCTATTGACCTTTCGAGCCGTAGCCGGCCCATAGGGCGTAGACCAAGATACACCTTCTCCTATCTGAATTTTTGTTCTAGCAGTTTTCTTTTAAAGATATTTTATCAAATCTCGCCATCTGTCTCTGTTCTGTGCAAGCAGCTCTATCTCATTGAGGGAGCCTGAATCCTGCTGCTCTTGCCTCTCTCATCAATGTTCTCAGTGTCTCCCTTTGTCTTCCTCTTTTTCTGTTACCTGTTGTTTCCCATATGAGGGCTTGCTTTGCTATTCGCTTATTATCTTTTCTCATCACATGTCCAACATATGACCATCGTCTTTTCTTTATTACTGAAGATATTAGTGGTTGACTGGCGATTTCTCTAACTTCCTCGTTTGTTTTGAATTCGTTCCACGCTATACCAAGTATTTTCCTTAGACATTTATTTTCGAATACGTTCAACTTTGTTTCTATATCTCTTGTTTTCCAGCTTTCACACGCATACGTAAGGGTTGATAGTACATTTGATTTGAATAGCCTAAGTTTTGTGTTTGTGCTGATTAGTTTTGATTTCCACAACTTTTCAAGGCTTCTGAAAGACATTGCTGCTTTAGCCATTCTGATTCTAATTTCTTTACTTGTATCTCCTTCTCGATCAATGTGACTTCCAAGATTGATAAAGTGATCGATCTCTTCTACTGGTTTGTTTTCCATGTATATTTTGTCATCTATTGGAATTAAACTTTTCATGACTTTAGTCTTTTCATGATTGATCTCAAGCCCAATTTTGCGGGTTATTGATGATAGTTCATTTGTGTTTTCCTGCATCGTTTTTATCTGACTGCTGATGAGAACTATGTCATCAGCAAAGAATTTCCAATAATAGGAAGAAACAATCATCATTTTTTGGCAATGTAATGAGAAGAGAACAACTGGAATATATTGTAACAACTGGAAAAATTGAGGGACGAAGAGATAGAGGGAAGCAAAGAGAGAAAATACCAGACTGCTTAAGAGAATGGCTTGGCAGAAGGTCAACAACAGAAAAGATAAATAACTGTCGAGATCGAAAGTTGTGGAGAAACACGATCACCTTCGCCAGCAGGCCCGGTACTTGATGATGATGATTATGAGGTCAATAGTAGACCAAAAAAAAACAAGAATTGAAGTCAACGGTCACAACATAAATAATTTGCGATATGTGCATGACACAGTCTTAATAACAGAGTCAGAGAATGAAATATAAGAAATTATAGACATAATAGTAACAGAAAGCAGCAAAAAAGGTCTCAGTCTGAATAGCTCACGGTGTGTCCACATGGTGAAGAGCAGATTGACTGGGTTGGCCAGTCTATAACGTGAAAACGGGTTCTGGGGCATGCGACTGAGTGAGTGCACGTGAGTCTAGACCATCCATAGCATCGACTTTCAACGAAAAAATCAACAATGACGACAAGAAGTTTTCAGATGAAGCCTAAACTACAACATCGAAGAAGGAAAACAAGAAAAGGCAAACGTCCTGGAATGTGAACGAAACGGTCGAAGTGCGAGAGGCTAGGCCTAAAGTGTGTGCGCATTACGTCCTGGGACTGTACCTATAAAATCAACGACGTCCCATTCTTGATAAGCTACTGTGCGGCGTCGATATAATGATTTTGCAAGATACACTTCTTAGTGACGGGACAGTCAGTGCCTCTGGATTTCACTGTTTCTACAATAGACGATACCTTGGACAGGCCATCCTTGTGTGAAACAATATGGTGGCAGCTGAGGTTGATATGTCAGCGTTGGACAATGCAGAATTGCAGGTACATGCAGTTAGAGTGCAAACCCCAGTTCCTTTCGTGCTTCTAAATATGTATGCCTGCAATGAGAAGGTGGACACACAACAATGGCAGAAACTCTTCGCGTTCGAGGAGTAGAACGTCATTTTCTACTGAGACTAATGCTAGAGACAACCAGTGGGGTAACGTCATAACCAATGAGCAGGGAGAAGACCTAGAGAACGCACTACAGTAGACTGATTTAGTGTACTTACGGTGGAAGGGCAACCGTAATGGCCACTCGAAAAGGGGTCTCTGATAGTGTCAGACCTGGCACTGGTGTTTTCCACCTTCGCACCGGTTTGCAGTATTGAGTATACTGGGATTCCACGGAAGTGATCACTATCCATGTATCATCCAAATTGAGAAAGGCATAAACCAAAAGCTAGAAAAGCAAGAGCAACACATTCCACCATGAGAACACAGACCATGACGTCATTAGCAAAATCAGACAAAGGACAAATGGCGCCCCTCCCAGGAGGCAGGAGAGATGGACGATAGCCATATTCTGGCGCCTTCATCAGAGCATAAATGGCACAATACGACACATAGGCATACCAATTTTCCAAATCACAGGCTAGATATGGCACAAATCTGATGAGAACAAAGGGAAGGCCCTGCTTGCCCGTTACATTGAGCAGACTGGCCAAAGAAATGAGGCTGTACAAATGAGGGTACGGGGGTCACTCTTATCATTGTGTGAGGACATAGTGCTTGGAAAAGATCTCACAACAACAACCGATGCCGTTCGCACAACACTTGAAAGGTCAAGCAACACTATTCCTGGTCCAGATGGTGTTCGGTATGCCGACAGAGGCAATTTAGCTGACGACTTGAAAAAACTGGCCAAAGAGTTTAATGCCAGCATTCAAAGTGACAAGGCTAGGGAGGAGTGGCAACACAGCTACTTACTATTGCTCCCGAAGCCAAACAAGGATTATTCTCAGATCAGTGCCTACATAATTATCACGTTGTAGAACACTGCTGGCAAGCTATTTAAGAAAATAATTGCCCGTAAACTCACCTGTCACCTTCAACGCATACGCGCATTCCCACCCACACGCGGAGGTAATAAAAATAACAAAGAAACATGGCTCAATGCGGCAGTCATCGCCTATGACGTCTTCGAATACTTCCACAGACGAAAGAAGACACGTGCTGCTGCTATAGATCTGGAGGATGCATACACCAGGATACCATTTTAATACGTCATGCATATGTTACTGAAACTGGCGGTGCACTGCTTTCTCTTTAGATGGATCGCTGCTGCACTGTTTCAGAGGAAGGTGATACTCACATGTGGAAGTTGGTCATTTGATCCAACATCCATTTGTCCAGGGCTGCCACAAGGTTCAATATTGTCACCACTTTTATATAACATGTACAGAAAACGATCACGGAACAACAGCTGGATGGGAGGTGAAGAACTATGACTTTTGCTGATGACATTCTAGTAGGGGGAGAAGTGAAAAAAAAAGAAAAAATGGTATGGTAAAAGCTTTACGTGATTGATAGACGACACATAATTGAACGACGTTTCGGCTCAATAGGCCTTCAGCAGGAACAAACAAACAACACGCACACACAAATATGTAAGTAAATAAAATTAATCCTACATAGCTAACTAGTAATTAAACATCCAATATAAAATAATGGAAACTGGTTTAAGAAAATAAAAATGACTTCCCTGTTTCATGGACCGTGGTCATAATGGGAAAGAGAAAGTCACACGGGTGTAGATGTAATTATACCCTGCTGGTCAAGACCGTGTGAAGGGTTATAAAAATATGCGAGAGGGGGGGAACGCTGTCTGGGTTACCTCGACTGCAAAAACACTGACAATGTTTAAAAGTATCTAAGGGCCCACAAATACATGTACACATAGATGCGTGTATACATATATACACGTACAGACAGACATGCACGTGCCTATACATATCTGCATATACATATATATACATAAATATACATAAATATACATATACATATATATACATGCATATATATATAGTAATACCCATACATATGAACACATACATGCACGTGCACACCCATACGGGAACAATCATATATGTGTAGAAATGTGCGCATATCGCCTACATAACCAGAAGAGTAAACACCGAGGTCAGTGTGGAAACACAAAGGAGAAAGAATAGAGCAGAAGAATAACAGGTACTCAAAAGGCGGAAAGAGTGAGATGTCTGAGAGTGTGGTACAATAAAAACATATGAAGGGTAAGTAGCACAGAAAAAAAGTGGTATAGGAGACCACCGAAGTGTCTCAGTGGGGACTAGTGGAGGAGAACTATGAATAGCATGGCATAATGGATAGATTAAAGTGCCCAAACATGGGCAGTAGAGAAGGCTATGCAACAGGGAAGGAGCAACTAAAGGGAAACTATGTGTACGAGTGAGATACATTCATGCCTCGTGGGGCCAGCAAACTAAACTGGACTATGAGGCGATTCTCTAAAGCAAACCGGCTGCGGTCGCCAGAGTGACAAAGAACAATACCAGTGATACAGATGTCTTCTTTGCCCTTGTGGTCTGGGGAGTTGAGATGGGAAGACAATGGAGTTCCAGTATTCTGTTGAACATCTCGTAGACGTTCACACAATCTTTCCGCTGATCGTCTCCCAGACTCGCCAATATAAGTCATCTGGCATCGTTGGCATATAATGGCATATATGAAGTTGCGGGACAAACATGTGAAGCCATGCTTGATCTCAAAAGTCAGTGGGGAGAACACAAGCACCGGTGATACAGTTACGAACACAAGGGGCCGTACCGAAGTGTTGATGGTCGGAGCGTGGGAGATGGCTCCTAACCAGAATATCTCCTAAATTCCTGTTGCGTTTGAAGGCGATCATAGGTGGATCACTAAAAAGTAAACGAGTAGTGGGATCAGAGAGGAGAATGGAACGGTGGCGGTTGAGTATCTTCATAGCAGCAAAGTTGTGAGTATGATAGGTGAGGGTGAGTATAGTTCTCTCATGGGGGGGGCGGTTGGAAGGAGTGAGTGCCTCGGGACGAGATATAAGGAGGACCTGCTTGAAGACAGACTGGAGGATCGAATCTGGATAAAACCGGCGGCTAAAGAAACCTAACATTAGGTGAGCCTGTTGGAGGAAATCTTGGTCATCCTGGTAGATGCGACGGAGACGCAATAACTTTAAGAACGGAATTGAATCACGACAAGAAGGTGAATGTGATGAAGTATAGAGAAGATAACAATGGACGTCTGTGGGTTTATAGAAAATCGAGGTGTGGAGGCCAGAAGTACACAAAGAAACAATAAGATCTAGTACTTCTGGCCTCCACACCTCGGTTTTCTATGTATATATATATATATGGAAGTTGGTCATCCGAGCCAAAATCCATTTGTCTAGAGCTGCCACAAGGCTCACCATTGTCACCAGTTCTATTTAAGGTGTACATAATAACGATCACGGAACAACAGCTGGATGGGAGGGGATGAACTATGACTTTTGCTGATGATATTCTGGTATATCGACAGGGAAGAGACGGACGGGGAATCGGCTCCACAATGCAAAACGAACTCGATCGCATCTCTTCCTGGTGTGGAGTATCAGATGCATTGGTTAATCATAATAAAGCATCAGTTTCATGGTTCTCCCTAAACGATCATATCGTTAACACCGGAAACACCGGTGGTACGAATGGGAGCTAATACGCTGACCAGGGACAGGTTGATGACGTACCTGGGAGTTAAGTTTGATCGCAGCCTGTTTTCGAGATCACGTCGACCATGTGATAACAAATCCCGCAAAGGATTAGCCGTCTTGAATGTCATGACAGCTGCCAACAGCTAGAAGAGACTACTTACCCTTGATATGTGCATTATCTTAAGGTGTACGAGGGACAACCCTGTGTAGCAATGAAGTATCCTATTGACTTTCCAACCATGGATGACAGGATCAAGATCTGGAGGGCACGGGCATACCTGAAGATAAGTGCAGATAAATACAATCCATTGCACCACAAGCTCAACACAGGAAGGGTGTCAGGCTAAAAAGAGGCAAATCATGGGTGGGCCGAACAGAAGATGTCATCAAACAGTTATGTGGGCTTACCAATATCAACGCTGGCGAGGAGTGGATACCGGTGCCTACGTCATTCAGTGACACTTTCTCGTGTATTGTCACACTCGACAAGAAATGTAGGGAGTAGAACTCAGTCGTGGTCAATAGTCTCATCTGTGATTACACCGATGAGAAAGATGCAGTCACCTATACAGGCGGATCCACAATACAACACCAAAAGAGTGATTGGGCATTTACAGCACTCTTGTAAGGCAGAATAGTGAAAGAAGACAGCGGTGCGTAAGTTACGACTACAAGTCGCAAGACGGTGGAAGTGATGGCAGTGACCAGGGCTCATCTGGTTAGAGTCACAAGACTACACCCATGCCTGCATGATGAGTGATTCGATGAACATGATAAGAAAAGCGGAGGCGGGCTCTGTACGCATACAATGGGTAGAGTCATTGCAGAAATAAAAAAAAATACGTAGGGTTTACCATTGTCTACGTCCCAGGACATGCGGGAGTACAGGAAAATTTAAGAACGGACAAGATGGTTAACTGCGCTGTCGTTGAAGACGGTCAACCAATGGATCGAGCGGACATCATCAATGCCCTCCGAGATATGTGTAGGGCACAGGACTTTGACAACAATGAGTCCATGTCACTCCTTCGAATTAAAGAGATGGGAGTTAAGATTGGCACAGCCATAAACGAGAAATTTAGTGGGCGTATAAGAAGACTTATCAACCAACACAGAACTAGAGTCGTCAGTTGCTGGACACTGCGGGAGTCACTGAGGAGGGAATCTGAGCACCAATGGACATGTTCGGAGTGCAATGATGATGATTCGCAAATAAATCAATAACTTTAATGCTGATGATACTGTATTACTAGCAGAAAATTGTTAAGATCTACAACAATTACTTAATGAAATAACATGACAAGCAAAAATATGGATTGGATATGAATATAAAAAAGACTAAGATTATGATAATAAACAAAGATAATACTCAAAACCAACAAGTGGATAGCAAATTTGAAGGAAAGGACATTGAGACAGTTCAGAGCTACAACTACTTTGCACATACTATAATCAGTGATTGAAAATGCAAAAACTGAAATAAACAGAAAAATAGGATTGGCAAATGTAATCTTAATTCCATAAAGAATATGATCATCATCAAGCACAATGTCTGCTGGCGTATGTGATCATGTCTCTCCACAACATTTGATCTCGACAGCTATTTATCATTTCTGTTGTTGACCTTCTGCCAAGCTATTCTCTTAAGCTGTCTGTTATTTTTTTCTCTTTGCTTTCCTCTATCTCTTCGTCCCTCAATTTTTCCAGTTGTTACAATATATTCAAGTTGTTCTCTTCTGGCTCTACGTAACATTTAAGAATAGTTCTTACTTAATAATAAAAACGTAATTTCAGCAAATTGGAAAAAAAACACAAACAAACTTTAGCTTGTATGAAAAAGAGATCACAACACTATTCTATATATACACAAATCAATCTTCTTGATTTCTTCTTCTTCTTTCCTTCCTCATTTGCCTTGCAGCGGTGAGAGGAATCCTCTCCACAATAGTATGTAATAACTTTTTGAAGAGCTGGGTGCTATCTGCTCATACACCATACGGATGTTCTAAATTGACAACATCCGGCTCACTATTAAGTCTAACTATAAAAACCACCGTGTGTTAGACTTAATACGGCACGCCAATCAAAAAGGGACGTAGCTCTGCATTATATTAATAATAAAGCAGGAGGCCATCAGATTGAACATAAAAAAGGCATTAACACTTGCTTTAATCAACAATCAGTAATTAAATATTAACAATGTTGTATTTAACATTTTCATCATCGTTGAGTGCCGCTCCGCATCGAAGGTTGGCTACCATGGAACGCCATTCCGTTCAGTCTCTTGCTTTGATAGTGCAGGTTGTCATAGGCTGACTTGTCTATCTTTTAATGTTATTCGTCCATGTTAGTCTTGGTCTGCCTCTTTAACCTTGTATATTCCCTTCCAAGATTACTTTTAGTAGGCGACTGTGTCACTTAACAGACAAAACAAATCTCATTTGCCTTGTTTGAATTGTGTTTAGTTGTTCTCTTTTCATTTTTAGTTGTTTTAAGACTTCGTCATTTGTTTTCTTTTCTTTCCATCCATTTCTTCCTATTTTTCTTTAAATCGATATTTCAAAGGCTTCAATTCTCAATTCTGTTTTCTTGTCTAATGTCTATGTTTCTGCAACATACAAGAATATCCATAAGATATACAATTTTGCTATTCTTAGTATTAGCCCTGGTGTTATTTATTTTGATGTTAGTATATTCTTCACGGAGAAGAAAGGCTGAAGAATGGATCAGGGAAAGCAGCTTTCCATAAAATGAGGAAGATACTGCCAGTCTTAACATGCGGATGTGAATCATGAGCAATGGGATAACAGACAAAAAAATCAATGGAAACTGTAGAAAGTGGTGTTACAGAAGAATGTTGAGAATACAATGGGCAGCTAAGAAGAGTAATGAAAACGTTCTGAAAGAGGCAAAAGCAAAGAGAGAGCTAATATCCAATATTAGGAAGAAACAATCATCATTTTTTGGCAATGTAATGAGAAGGGAACATCTGGAATATATTGTAACAACTGGAAAAATTGAGGGACGAAGAGATAGAGGAAAGCAAAGAGAAAAAATAACAGACAGCTTAAGAGAATAGCTTGGCAGAAGGTCAACAACAGAAATGATAAATAGCTGCCGAGATCAAATGTTGTGGAGAGACATGATCACCTACGCCACTAGGCCCGGTACTTGGTGATGATGATGAAGAACTATTACATATTAGAAGATCTACTGATGAATAAATACATTTTCGTCAAGAACTTTTCAAGACATATTATAAACAGTGACGAGTATCTGATCTTGCTACGAATATACGATCTTGCTCAGTTACCGAATCTTGTTGCGACACGTAGCAGCAGGAAATTGGAATATACTAGACATTTTTTCAGCAAACAATATCAGTTAATTCCTTGGATCACTGGCTGTGAAAAATTAAATTTCTTCTACTGACATACTGTACGCTCTCAAATGATAAACTGTTTTTAAAATTAAGATTGGATTATGGACTAGGGCGACCATTTTGTTCCCATGGTTTCCGGGGACATTTGTCATATTTTTTACATTTCATAGGATTTTTTTGCTTATTTCTGAGACTGTCCCACAAAATCGGGGACGAACGATATATATATATATATATATATATATGTGTGTGTGTGTGTGTGTATGTGTATACATATATATATTTATATATATTTATAATATGTGTGGGTGGGTGTGTGACTGGGTGGGTGTGTGACTGTTTGTGCGCAAGAAATTTTGTAGATGCAAAAAAAAGATAACTTTAAATTTCATAATAACTGTTCATTTGCTGTTTGATTTTTTTCTTGTTAATATTCACCGTACTTATGCGATACACGCACTTAATGACATTACAATAGCTAGTTGTGTTTCTCAATAACAAAAAATATGTAAAATAAAAAAATTTTTTAACAACATACAGATATCAATTGCAGTATTAAAGTAATGTTTACAGTACCTTATTTATACTGAAGAGGTTGTTGCCTCGGCGTGGTACTTGTTTTTTGAGTGTATCTTTCTCAAGATCTCATGATTTGAAGCAAGTTTTTCACTGAAGCTTTCACACGATAAATTAATTTTTTGTTTTTACTGTTGGCGACTTTGGCGAGATACTTTGGCGGGAGATGTCCGTAAAGGCGGGGGGGGAGGGGGGGGGGAGAGAGAGTGTCTGCTTTTTAAAAAAATTAAACCCATCCCAAAGTGAGTGGTGGGAATAGAAGTGACGTAGCACCGCGCTTCAAGAGTTCAAAGAGCTATCTCCGACACAACGCGTCCAAGTCTTCTCTTTTATCTTCTTGCTAATGCCGCTCAGTCTGGGATAAAGAAACACAACTCAGTAACGTCCTGAGTCCTAGTGATTACTTTAAAAGAGGGCCGATTCCGTGTATGAACATTTATTTATTCACTGAAATCGGGGACAAATTTCTTTCGGGGACAACTTCTATATTCCGGGGACAGTCCCCGGAAATCGGGGACGAATGGTCACCCTATTATGGACGCCATGGCTAGTCTTCCTAGAAATGTTAACACCCCCCCCCCATCTCTCTTTGTCTTCACTTCTTCTTGTGTGTCGAGCGATACAAAGTTTTTTGCTCTTGCCCTTTTTGTGCCTTCAATCACAGCTATTTGATGGTGTCGCGTTTCTTTGATGTTGTCAGTCCACCTTACTCTGGGTCTGGTTCTTACTCTTCTCCCTTCTCTGTTAATATATGCTTTGTACAGAAAACAAAGCTATATAATCACATGTATTATCCACCCTTATCTATGCATACGAGAGCTTGAAAACAACTAAAGAAATAGAAAATAAACGGGATGCATATAATAACGAATGACTCAGGAAAATACTTCACATATCACGGAATGAATGTAAGACTCATCATCATCATCGAGTGCCTTCTCCCTTCTCCGAAACGGAGGTTGGCTACCATGGAGCGCAGTTCTGCTCTGTCTCTTGCTTTGATGGTGCAGGTTGTCATAGGCTGATTTGTCCATCTTTAGATGTTACTCGTCCATGTTATTCTTGGCCTGCCTCTGCCTCTTTTACCTTATATTTCCCGCTTCAGGATTACTTTTTGTAGGCTGTTGTGTCTTTTAACATGGCCCAAAAATCGCATTTGTCTTGTTTGAATTGTGCTTAGTAGTTCTCTTTTCATTTTTAGTTGTTTTAAGACTTCATCGTTTGTTTTCTTTTCCTTCCATCCAATTCTACCTATTCTTCTATATATCCACATTTCAAAGGCTTCAATTCTCTTTTCTGTTTTCTAGTCTAATGTCCATGTTTCTCCACCATACAGGAATATTGAGAAGATGTAACATTTTGCTATTCTTAGTTTTAGCCCTGGTGTTATTTGTTTTCATGTTAGTATGTTCTTCATGACATTAACATTACTTTTTGCCATTCCTATTCTTTTGTTTATTTCAGTTGTACATTTTCCATCACTGGTTATAGCATGTCCAAGGTAGTTGTAGTTCTGAACTGTCTCCAGGTCTATTCCTTCAATTTTGATATCCACTTGTGGGTTTTGAGTATTTTCTTTGTTTATGATCATAGTTTTAGTCTTTTTGATATTCACATGTAGTCCATATTTTTTGCTTGTCATGTTTATTTCATTAAGTAATTGTTGTAGATCTTTAGTATTTTCTGCTAGCAGTACAGTATCATCAGCATATCTTAGGTTATTGATTATCTTTCCATTAATTTGTAGGCCTGGCATCCCTATGATGTTTTTAAAAAATTGCTCAGTGTATAGATTGAACAAGCTTGGTGATAGGATGCATCCCTGTCTTACTCCTCTTTTTATATCCATGGGTGTAGAGTTCTCTTTGTTATATTTTATTATTGCTGTTTGCTCCCAGTATAGATTACATATTAGTCGTATGTCCATGTCATCTAGATGTATATCTTTTAGACATTCTATAAGTTGTTTGTGGTGCACTCTATCAAAAGCTTTGGTATATGAAGCAGGCATATATTGGTTTGTTTACTTCTGTGTATTTTTCGATTAATGTTCTCATGCACAATATGGCTTCTTTTGTTATTTTTCCTAAATCCAAATTGCTGCTCATCTAATTCAGTATTGATTTTATTCTGAATCCTTCCTTGTATAACTTTTAGCAAGATTTTTGTAACATGGCTCATTAGGCTTATTGTTCTAAAGTCACTGCATTCAACTGCACCATTCTTTTTAGGCAATGCAATGAAAGTTGATGTTTTTAGTTCATTTGGTATGTATCCTGTGTGGTATATGTCGTTGCATATGTCTGTAATCACTTCAATGCCAAAATCTTTTAGTGCCTGTATCATCTCTATCTGTATGCTGTCAGGTACTGCTGCTTTTCCCTTTTTCATTGTTTTTATAGCTTTTTCCACCTCAGATTTTAAGATTTTATAGCCTGATGTACATTTTATAACTGGTTTCTTGTTCCCTTGATCCTGAAATAGTTCTGTTATATATGCCTGCCATCTATCCATAATATCCTTATATTACTCTTATATCATTTCTGATTCTGTCTTTTCTGGTCACTTCACGCGCTTTTCTTTGATATCTCATCTTTGTGGTGACAAGTTTAATTGTATGTTTAGTTGTAATACCACAAGAGAACTATTCGCTCAGTTATGATGAAGCCAAATCCATCCTCAAGGATCAGTTCCGTGAAAAATGGAAACGAGAACACCCAAAAGCATAACGAGAGTGACGGATACCACCAACTATCAAGGAGAGATCAAGTCACCATACTTCGCCTACACACTGGCCACAATAGAATGAGAAATCACATGTTCACCAAATTCAAAATAGGTACAACCAGCCTATGCCAATGTACACTGGACAATATGACTACAAAACATGTTCTACAGGATTGCCCCCAGTACACAGACCTGAGAAGAGCAATATGGTCCACGCCCACCTCCCTGGAAGAGAAACTATATGGAGCAATCGACTCACTTAAACAGACAGCCGACTTCATGAGAGAGTCTGGAATCCTTCTCTGATTGAGTCTTGATCGCAGAGAGAGAGAGAGAGAGAGAGAGAGAGAGTTGTATGTGATCATGTTTGGCACAAAGTACTAATTTCTCTACCTGCTTTAATTGTCTGTTGTTATGCTAATGTTTTTTTTTTTCTTTTGCGATGTTCATTACTCCTGTCTTGTTGATTTTCATGTTATATTTGACTGCCTGTGTTTTTAAGTCTATTTGAGTGTTCAAGTAGATCTTCTAATTTCCACGTTGTGCATGATAGTCTGCGAATAACTGGTAAATTACTTCTAGCTCATATGGGTTGGCTCATCCATGTTGACTACATGTGTAGTCCAGGGGTGATGGTATACATGACTATAGTATAGGGTTACGCACACCATTCATGAATAATTGTATATCTGCACTTTCATATTAAGACAAGTATATCACGGATAAGGTAGCGCTAAATACTTGCGTTGCTGACAAACAGTTATAGGACGAAACAGCATGAATAGTAATTTCCAGTGGTTTCGGACTGTCTATTGCTCTTTGTTTTTTTATGTTATTGGTTTTTGTGAAACAATTTTTTCCGAGTGTTGTAAATCATACTTCTTCCCCTGAAATAATTCGCTGATCTATCGCCTTGGAAGTTTCCATCCATATTAATATTCATTTATTATTGTCTCCTGTGCTAGTATGCACCCGTCTTATTGCTATTCTCACTTCAAAGTGATCTGTCTAATCTGCTGCTGGTGTGATTGTGCAGCTGCTCTTGTAGACTAGATTATTTTACATAAGTTGGTCATATGATGGTTTACTTCATATATTGTTAGTATCTCTCTAAATTGTTCTCTCTTAACTTAGCGAAATGCTTTTTCTTAATTTATTGGCGATACCTATATATTTTGATTAAGTTATGCTTTTCTTTCGGCGAGCTTGTTTAGTTTTAGTTTAGTTTAGTAGGTGGATCATCTACAATGTACATAGGACACGTCCATTTCGCAAGCTAACTTGGGTTAATAGTGTATCATCCTCGATTTTTCCGGAAGCACACATGACAGTCGGAGTCTTTTCTATAAAATGGCGTACAACCTTTTCTATAAAAATGTTGGCGTACAAACTTTTCTATAAAATTTTGCCGTACAGCCTTTTCTACAAAATTTTTTGGAGTACAACCTTTTTTATTATAAAATGTTGGTGTACAGCCTTTTCTACAACATTTTGACGCACAACTTTTTCTATAAAATTTTGGGTACAACTTTCTGACTTTTCAAAGCACATCTACCCCCAATGATCTAAACAGATGTATACGATTTTTTTTCTTTTCTTTTTTCTTTTGTAAAGGTTTGAAGTTTCAAAGGATATGTTATTTATTCATTTTGAAGTCGTTGGTTGTGTACCTTTTGGAAGCATTGTCTGACAGTTAATCACGATAAGTGCCCTTTTCAATCATCATGTGCCATACCGGTTGGCGTAGGTGATCATGTCTCTCCACAATCTTCTATCTACAGTGCATCGTATCAGTTCTGTTGTTGACTGTTTTCCATGCCATGACACCAAGCTATCCAGTATTTTCTCTCTTTGTCGTCTGCGATCTCTCTTTCCTTTTATTTTGCTAGTTGTAACCAAGTATTCCAACTTTCCTCTTCTCATGATGTGTCCGAAAAATGTTGATTGCTTCTTTCTGATGTTTTTTAAGAGCTCCCTTTTTGTGTTGGCCTCTTTGAGAACTTCCTCATTGGTCTTTTTAGCTGTCCATGGAACTTTCAACATTCTTCTGAGAAATCCCATCTCTGTGGCCTCTAATCGTCTTTTCATTTGTTTGTCTACTGTCCATGATTCGCTTCCATGGGTCAGAATTGGTTCTATATAGCACCGATGAACTCTCTTTCTCATTTTTATTGACATAGATTTGTTGCATAAGATATTTTTCATTTTCTGAAATGCTATTTTGGCCTGAGCTATTCTGCTTTTTATTTCTGTGGTGCATCTCCCATCTGATGTTATTATTGTGCCCAAGTATTTGAAACGTTGCACTTGTTTCAGATTTGTCTCGTTTATTTTTATGCTGCATGATGGTGGTGATTGTTTCTTCGATATAACCATTACTTCTGTTTTCTTACTATTCAGACTGAGACCTTTCTTGTTGCTTTCTTTTACTATTATATCTATCATTTCTTGTAGTTCATTCTCTGTCTCTGCTATTAAGACTGTGTCATCCGCATATCGCAAATTATTTATGTTGTGACCGTTGACTTCAATTCATTTTTTGTCTACTATTGATCTCATAATATATTCGCTGTAAAGTGAAAACAAATCCGGTGACAGAACACAGCCTTGTCTGACTCCTTGCTTTCTATATTGGAATTGTCCTGTTTGGTATTTGTATATATTTTCGTATAGCTGTTGTTTGTTGCCAGTACATGTTTCTTATGATTCGCAGATCCTTGCCATCAATGTTTAATTTCTCCAGCATATTGATTATTTCCACATGCTTTACTTTGTCAAATGCTTTCGTGTAGTCTATAAAGCACATATATAAATCTTTCTTTACCTCTATAAATCTTTCTATCAATGTTCTTAAGATGTATATTGCATTATTGGTGCCCTTTCCTTCCAGAAATCCACATTGTTCTTCACTTCTTTCTGGTTTTATTTGGTTGCTTACACGTCTCATAATTATTCTTAGTAATATATGGCTCATGAGACTAATAGTGCGATGGTCTTCACAATCAGTGGCTCCTGACTTCTTCGGTATGGCTACAAAAATAGATTTTAGTAGATCTTCGGGTATGTGTCCAGTGTTATATATGTCATTGAGTAATTTTGTTATGACTTGTACTCCCAGCTCTCCTAATGCATTTATCTCTTCGATTGTTATATTGTCAGGACCTGGAGCTTTGCCTCTTTTCGTGTGTTGAATTGCGTCCTCCACTTCACTCTGCCTTATTGGTGGTCCTGTGTCTTCTTTTGAATTGTTTAATTCTGGTCTTTCCTCATCATAGAGTTGACTGATAAATTCTGTCCATCTTTCCATTGTCTTCTCCTGTCCCATTATTATATTTCCTTCCTTTGATTTCACACATCCTGAAACTTTGACTTCTTTTCTTCCTGTTAATTCATTTAACTGATTGTGCATAAATTTTGAGAAACCAATTGACACAATAATTATAATGATGTATCCACATACGTGTGCTTGGGCTTTTTGTTCGTTGGTGACAATAACGACCACTTCATCATTATTCTTTGTTAAAACGAGTTCAAAGTGGTTGCTCAAGCCAAAACGAGCCATTAAATGGGTAAACACACTAATGATTGTAAGTTTATTCAATTATAGAATAATGAGTGGGTGAACTGAAATTCAATGAGGGAAAGTAATGCATCGACAGCTTCACTCTCTCATTCATGCTCTGCTTGATACACCTGTAGGACGATAGGAAGACGTGTAGAACGAGGAATGGATGTAGTGAATGACCAATACTTGCTGTGTGTCTCGCCTTACTATTTATAATCCACATGGATAATCTGCAAAAAAGACGCACACTGCCATATTTATCAGAAATGTCTTAATTGTACACTATTATTTATTCATTATTTCAATATATTTAGCGCACTTTTTAAAAACAAGTCTTCATAGAAAAGTGTGAATTCTCGTCTTGACCACACAAAAAAACTATAGCAATGCTGGGCTCTAATAAATAATCTCATTTCCCGACTGTAGTGAAACTAGTTCCATGGATCTATCTATCTATATATAGAATATTTAATAAATAAGACATCGATTGTCTTATTGAGAATTTTCATACCCTCCCCAACGCAAAAAAAAAAAACAAAATAAACCTGTCAGATCTCCAAAAAAGAAAAGAAAAACTTGTACAGCGTGTGTCGAATTTACAAAATATTGTGATATTTATTGCGTTATCAAATAGAAATTTAAAACAGACAGTGCATGCGCTCGTTTGTTGTGTCTAAAAGGGTAAAATCTAAAATTGAAGATGAGGGGTTTTTTTTTCCCTTACTTGCAGAGTGGAGCTTATTATTTTTGATTAAATATCATTTTGGTCTTAATACAGTGCATGTAGCAGAAGTAGTAATTTTTCATGTCTGACGGTCAGTAGCGACCTGTTCGTTGTTTCTGAGATCCATAGTGCGCTCTCTTTGATGATTGTTCTATGCAGTTTCTTTCTGTCTTCCTCGTTTTCTTTTACCTTCTGGTCTCCATTTAAGGGCCTGGTAAGGTTCCCTTCTAACGTCCATTCTAAGAACGTGGCCAAGGTATTTTCAGCGTCGCTTTCTAACGTAATTGGTTACATAGTCCTGCTAAGTTTCAAGTCTTATTTCTGAAATTGGTTTGAAGTCTGACCAATTGATGTTTCGCGGTCTTCGAAGGCATTTATTCTCGAAAACGTTTAGTCTTTTTAGTTTTGGACTTTTGGGGCGTATTACGGTTCATTATATATATATATATATATATATATATATATATATATATATATATATATATATATATATATTTAACGTGTGTATAGCTTACATACACGTGTGTTTGTGTGTGTCATAATTGAGTGACGCAATTTTACACATTATATTGTATTAACAATTGATGATTCTATTATTTTGATTTTTAAAAAATAGATTATATTCTTTTGTTATAACGACATAAACGTATATGTCGTATTATTCATTCGCAGCAGTTTTCAAAGTCATTAAATTAATATCTTAAAATATGTGTTTTACTTGCCCTTTCTCCGTGCTTCAATTCTCAAAATTTATACAAAGACATTTCCAACATTAAATATCTAGCCAACAATAAATTATGCTGACTTAATAAATTATGCTGACTTAATAAATTATGCTGACTTAATAAATAAATTAAATTGTTGGTTTCTGACGAAAATATTGCAAGCTTTCGATTTCAAAGAAGCAGAGGGTCGACGCCTTGGACTCATGATTCGGGCGGTCTCCTCTCCTCTAGAGTTTAGAGTGTCAAAGTCCCGAATTACTTGCTAGACGGTCAGATTGCCTCTGCTGCGAAACTCTATATGAGGACTTTCCTAATACTTAGTTAATATAGAATTAAACGAATATATTAAAATCATCATAATATGTCATGCCTGGCGATAACGATAAAAAATCACTTGTCGTATGTTATAGTATCTATTATGCATTTCCATAAATCTCTTCTTCTTCTGCGATCATCGCTCATTCAGACTAGGATTCCGAACTCTCTTATGAAGGCAGCTGTTTAAGTGATTCGGTTGCCCCGTATAGTTTCTCATTCAGGGAGGTGGGTATAAATCTTTCAACTTTGTTATCAGAACACCTTTGTCATAGCGCCCCAGATTTTTTTCCTTTTTTTTAAAGCAAGCATCCTTACGTCCTTCATCTTTTAAACTGTTATAAGTGCTTTTTTTAATCTTAGAAACAAAAGTTTACCGAAAAAATTAGTTTTCAAAATCTACCATCCCTCATCCATAAAACTCAGAAATCGTAACATACCAGCAGCGTTTGCAGCTCTGGTGTTCTCGCATTTGTCTGATTTGTCGAATTTACAAAATATTGTGACATTTATTGCGTTATCAAATAAAAATTAAAAACAGACAGTAAGTTGTGAAATTTAGTGGGGCGTTAAGGCAAAGAAATGCAAACGAATGCATAAAAAAGCGAAGCTGCAGTAAAGTTGAATGTGAGAGAAAATTGAAAAAAAAAAAATAGAAAAAATGGTATGGTAAAAGCTTTACGTGGTTAGTAGACGACACAGATTTGAAAATCAAATCAATTCACATCATTCAAATCTGTGTCGTCTACTAACCACGTAAAGCTTTTACCATACCATTTTTTCTATTTTTTTTCAATTTTCCCTGTGAAATTTAGTGACCGTAAGCCTCAATGTTTACCTTATCACATTCCGGACCATTCCACTTTCGGTCCCAGAGAAGCTAATCAATTTAAACTAAAAAGACAAACTTTGGACCACTTAAGAAGGAAGATTTAAAAAAAATTGCCAAATTTCATAGGAGACAAACGATACTTTCAGAATCGCATGAACGATTTCTGCGAATTTGCGGAAATGAATATTCGAAATGACCCATTAGTAATAGTTACCACGAGGGATGCCAGGTATTTGACAAATCTACATGGCACGCACAATAAACTTCGCAAATAATAAATAGTTACGATTGCCGTGTCGTAATTCAAATTATATACTGTATATATATATATATATATATATATATATATTGTTGAATTTATGTTTGGAGCTGGAGATCTAGTGGATTGTACAATTGTAAACACTTTATTTGCGTGTAAATACATCAAATGTCCAAGCTTGTTCAATTTATCTACTGAGCAAATCTTTAAAAACATCACTGAGATGCCAGGCCTAAACATTAATGAAATGGAAAGATAATCAATAACCTAAGATATGCTGATGATACTGTACTCATCATCATCATCATGTGCCATACCGGTAGACGTAGGTGATCATGTCCCTCCACAATCCTCTATCTACAGTGCATCGTATCAGTTCTATTGTTGACTGTTTTCCATGCCATGACACAAAGCTATCCAGTATTTTCTCTCTTTGTCGCCCGCGATATCTCTTTCCTTTTATTTTGCCAGTTGTAACCAAGTATTCCAGTATTACTGTACTACTAGCAGAAAGTCCTAAAGATCTACAGCAATTACTTAAAGTAATAAACATGACAAGCACAAAATATGAACTAGATATGAATATCAAAAAGACTAAAACTATGATCATAAACAAAGAAAATTCTCAAAACCTACAATTAAATATCAAAGTTGAAGGAATACATCTAGAGACAATTCAGAACTACAACTACCGGGGACATACTATAACCAGTGATGGAAAATGTACAACTGAAATAAATAAAAGAATAGGTATGGCAAAAAGTAATTTCAATGCCATGAAAAATATACTAACATCAAAACAAATAACACTAGGGCTAAAACTAAAACTAAAAATAGCAAAATGTTACATCTTCTCAATATTCCTGTATGGTGCAGAAACATGGACATTAGACCAGAAAACAGAACAGAAAATTGAAGCCTTTGAAATGTGGATTTATAGAGTAGTAGGCTTTAATGGCCCAATTTGTACAGACTTCTTCCTTAAGCCTGCCGTGTACTATGTGCACTAGTGCGACATTGTGCACACCACACGCAAGGCCCCACACTGTACCACTACACGCGGTGGACGCAGGCCTTTCCCTCGCCTGCGACGCCCCTTCACTGCTGAGATGGACAGAAGAAATTATCGTAGGCAAGTTCCACTTGCCCGAGTTGTCTTGACTGGTTCTCCAGTTCACTGCTGGACTTGCAGGACTTATTGGACTTGCAGGACTTGTTAAGGACTTGCACCCGTACGCACCTTACAATGAAGATGCAAATGGACAGCTCGTTGAACTCTGAGTCCTCCCTCTGCTTGACTTTGAACACTTCACACCGTTAATGGCGGTATGAACTGTCCCTCGACTTGACTCTGTGGATTTGTCGACAGAAGCTCGTGGAGATCTGAGCCCGTACTAGACTCTACCAGACACCTTGGATGTCAGCCATTTGCACTGACCTGGACGTCTTGAACTTCCGGTTGATCGTTCTGGTTGTACACCGCGTTGTTATGCCTGTGGTTCCGGACACACCCTGACCCGTTCGTCGGTAGGACCAGACAACAACACAGCTAGCAGTGCACAAAGCATGTACCAACACCATGGAAACTCAACAAATCAACGTTTATTAACACACAATTCCTCCCCTGTAATTTTACAATTGTCCATAACCACACTCATGGTGGCCTCTCATTCCTGCCTGACTCTCATGCTGCCACTACATTAGATGCATGCTAGCACTAGCCTCCTCACGCTAACAGCTGTGAGCACACTCCCTATAACCCAATGTCTCTGCGCTGTGGCTGCTAACAACTTAGTAAATAAAGTCTCTTCCTGAATATTACTACTCTTATACGAGTGAGACACTCACAATTAATACAGAAATTTCTGCACTGTTAGAAGCTACCAGCTTCATAATAAAGTCTCTTCTTGACTGTTACTAATTCTGATGCTAGTGAGAACACTCACATTAATGCAAAAGTCTTTGCTCTTATGCTAGTGATAACACTCACAAATAATACTAACGCCTCTGCACTGTTAGAAGCTACCAGCTTCATAATAAAGTCTCTTCTTGACTGTTACTAATCTGACACTTCTCCAGGAATTTACTTCAACCTAGCTAACTACCACATCGTCAAACCAACCTGTTCTGGAACTGACTGAGTTCCCCTTATCCCCCCGTTCACGGTAGTCAGCTGTACACATCAGCCGCCCGCACCGAACCAACGCTCTGTATCGAATGACCAACTCCACTCAACTGTCCTTTTTCTAACTTACTTCTCATCCCTTATTTCAAAACTCGTGATTTCCGAATCAGTTCACCCCTCAACTTGCCCGTGCAACATGCCTTTCTCGATCCCTATCTTAAGACTCCTCTGCTTTTATCTCCCCTGACCTCTAATAAATTATCCCTCTCTTATTACCTCCCCTGTTTCAATAGAAGAATATGTAGAATTGGATGGAAAGAAAAGAAAACAAACGAGGAAGTTTTAAAACTAACAATGAAAATAGAACTACTAAACACAATTAGAGCAAGACAAATGAAATTTTGGGGTCATGTTAAAAGACACAACAGCCTAATAAAAGTAATATTGGAAGGGAAAATACAAGGTAAAAGAGGCAGAAGCAGACCAAGACTAACATAGACGAGTAACATAAAAAGATGGACAAGCCAATCTATGACAGCCTGCACCATCAAAGCAAGAAACAGAGTGGAATGGCGATCCATGGTAGCCAACCTTCGGTGCGGAGATGGCACCCGATGATGATGATGTTAAATGTTGTCATTAAAGAATAATATCGGCCGTAACTATCACCACTTTAGCTTCAGAACAACCTACACAGTGTATGAGGTAACCGACCACTGCACTGTATGTATAATTTACTTATTTTGGTCGTAGTTTTTAAATTTTGTTTAGTGTTATTATGTATATATACAAAATACTTTTATAACTCATCACTTGAAAAAAGAAAAATAAACAAAATTCAAATCAGGCTTGTCCTTTCGTTCAATATTGGGAGATAGTAGTTTTCTCTTTGATTAACCTCTGTGTCACGTTTGTAATTCGCTTTAGTATTCCAAACCAGAGGAGTAAGATATCTCCTTTCCTTCTCTAGTCTTCGGGACACCCTTGGGCAAGGTGGAGCTCCTGTTTAGGCACCCCCCACCCCCATCAGAGTTATTAGAGAATGAACTAAAAGAAATGACAGACATAATAGTAAACAAAAGCAACAAAAATAGTCTCAGTCTGAATAGTAAGAAAATAGAAGTAATGATCACATCGAAGAAACAAATATCACCATCATGCAGTACAATAATTATCATCAAGTACCGGACCTGCTGGCGTTGGTGATCATATCTTTCCACAACTTTCGATCTCGACAGTTATTTATCATTTCTATTGTTTACTTTCTGCCAAACCATTCTTTGCAGAATGGCAGGTCAACATTAAAATTTTTCATAGATACTATGACATTTTGTTTTATATGTGCATGTTTTAGAATTTAAAGATTTGAGCATAGTGGTAATCATGTTAAAAATTTTATTATCCTTCCACTGAATAATCTCAATATTGTCCCGTCTAACCCATATCATCTGACACCTTACACTTTTCCGTGGTACCACATATTTTTAACTCTGCTGGAGACCCAGTTTGATTTGTTAAAATGGTGCCACATGCTAATGTTTTTTTCTTTTTAATAAATTTCTAAATAAATTAAAAGAAGTATAATAATTATCCATAAATATTCTATATCTCTGACATCATCATCAAGTACCGGGCTTGCTGGCGTAGGTGATCATGTCTCTTTACAACTTCGACCTCGACAGTTATTTATCATTTCTGTTGTTGACCTTCTGCCAATCCATTCTCTTAAGCTGTCTGGTATCTTTTCTCTTTGCTTCCCTGTATCTCTTCGTCCCTCAATTTTCCCAGTTGTTACAATATACTCCAGCTGTTCTCTTCTCATTACATGGCCAATGATGATTGTTTTTTCCTAATATTGGAAATTAGCTCTCTTTTTGCTTTGGCCTCTTTCAGAACGTTTTCATTACTCTTCTTAGCTGTCCATGGTATTCTCAACATTCTTCTGTAAAACCACATTTCTACAGACTCCAGTGATTTCATTGTCTGTTGTCCTATTGTCCATGATTCACATCCATATGTTAAGACTGGCTCTACATAATATTTAAGAACTCTTTATCTTGTTTCTATTGTCAAAAATGGATTGCATAGTATCTTCTTCAATTTTTGGAAAATTGCTTTTGCCTGAGCCATTATGCATCTCACCTCTGTTGTACATCTATAATAATAAACAGGACAATTCACCATCATGCAGTATTTTAATAAACAGGACAGGTGGAACGCTTCAAATACTTGTGCACAATAAAACATTTGATGGAAAATGCACCACAGAAATAAAAAGCAGAATAGCTGTGGTCAAAATAGCATTTCAGAAAACGAAAAATGTCATATGCAAGAAGTGTCAATAGAAGTGAGAATGAGAGTTCATAGGTGCTATATAGAACCAATTCTGACCTATGGAAGCGAATCGTGGACAGTAAACAAACAAATAAAAAGACGATTAGAGGCTACAGAGATGCGATTTATCAGGAAAATGTTGAATGTTCCCCGGATAGCTAAAAAGAACAATGAGGAAGTTTTCAAAGGTGGTCAACATAAAAAGGGAGCTCCAAAAAAAAAAAATCAGAAAGAAACAATCAACATTTTTCGAGCACATCACGAGAAGAGGAAAGTTGGAATACTTGGTTACAATTGGTAAACCATAGGGAAGGTGAGATCGCAGCCGACAAAGAGAGAAGATTCTAGATAGCTTGGTGTCGTGGCATAGGAAACAGTCAACAAAAGAATTGATACGATGGACTGTGGATAGAAAATTGTGGAAGGACATGATCGCCTACGTCAACCGGTATGGCACATGATGATGATAATGAATGAGGACATTATTTCCAGCTGTTTTTTTTAGCTTTCTAATTCCTATCTTTGTTTGGCACGCCTTTCAATGCGAATATCATCATGTGTTTGATATATTTCGTGGTAAACTCTAGCTGCTATATCCTTGAACTCTCTCTAGGTTTTTTTTTCAATTTACCTTGATATTGACTGTAGGTTCTGTGTCTTGTCTCATTTATTATAATAATTTTAATATCTTAAGTATTTATATCTGATCCTTATTTGTTGCTATTCTTATTTCTTTGTTTAACTAATTGTAGTTTTTTTTTTCTGGAATTTCAGCCATTAGTACCATGTTGTCGGTTGTTTTGGATTGTTAATTATATTTCAATTTATGTTTAAACCCGGTATTTTCATTGGCTTTAAAGATCTTATCGGTCTATAAATTGAGCAAATACGGAGACAGAACGCAGCCGCTGACTTTACTTTATATATAACAAGTGCAGAGTTTTCAACTATTCATTATTGCGTGCAAACTCTATGTTGGTAGGGGCTAGGACGATAAATCATCTTCTACTTCTGATTTATGAGTGGATAAGATATCTTTCTACAGCATACCGAATGCTGAGTCCATTACATCCAGCTAGATTGATAATCTAGTCAATTAGCATTGGAGACGAAATACATCATCACTTTAAACGAAGATATTCCGTACAATGCAATCAACAAGTAAAGTGATGTTCTGTGAGTAAAATGGTTAAATCCTGGAACATTCCATGTACAGGAGACTCGATATCAACACCAATTATGGTGCAATTCTTACACGAGCCAACTCTGACGGCTTCACACATGACCGTTCAGATTTGACAATATTTAGCTTTTTTGTCGTGTCTCCACCACAATGTGGTAGTAGAAGTACCTTTGTGACAATCACCCGTGAAGCATGCCGCTGGCAATTCTACAAAAGCCTCACTTAGACCGGATAGGTCGAAACGTTGGGACCAGGGAAAACGAGCCATGATTCTCGAACGAACATCTGAAATCAGATGCACTGAGCTATATGCCTAACGTAATCATGCAACGTATGTCTCCCTATGTTGAAGAAAGCGATGTTGTGCTCATCTTGTCCCACCAGGCGGTGAGAGTGCGGGGCCTCCTGCCTTGAAAGTAGTCCAAATACTTCTACTGGCGGTCATCTTCCTGTGAGTTGTAAAGTCAAGGCACTGAAAGAAAGAACAAGAGCTATTAGCCGGAAATTAGCATAAACGGCAATGGAATGCAAAATAAGAAAGTCCCAATAAAACATTGTCTGCACGAAGATCGATATTGCCTGCGTAAAAGAATGCCCTGCCTGCAAAGACGTCAGTCCATTCTAAAGGGTAAAGTCTGTATAAAAGAAAAGCATCTTATTTTTAAAAAATAGCAGATTCACAATCATAGGATGTCACACCTATCTCCTAGACCGAGTGAGAAGGAGTATACAAACAAACACGCAACAATATACAAAGCAGTGACGTTTCTGTAAATACCTAAAAAATAATTTAAGAAAACATAAGGATTTGTATATTAATAAAAGACATAAATATCCGCATTTTCATCTTATATGACATTAAGAAAAAACAAGAAGCAGTCACTATTTAGTATGGAAAAACAAATTTCAGCTGCCTAGTATAACCTGTCTAAATATAAGGATATTCAGATATACTGTACACTGTATAACATACAGTGGATATTATATAACATTACAAAACTATTCAGTACACGAAGTAAATATATAGTACAAGGATAACATTTATTTATAGCTATGTAGTTGGGTGCTGATTAGTTCTATGTCATAAATGAATCATAAGGGGTGAAACTGTTAGAGATTGCTGGGTAGTCTAAACCGGTAGTGTAAAGAGTTAAATATCTAAAGGCATAGTCGATACGTTATCATCAGCTACCTTTCTTTTTATATAGAAATAGGAAAGTGCATTTCTTGTTTGACTGTAGGAAAATATGGAATTATTTAAGACTTTGAAACCTACAATTTTCCCACCCCTAGCCTTTTGCGTGGCGAGAACCTCTAAAAACATATCTTTATCTAATTTGTTGTGTTGCTTGCTTAACCCTTTACAACTGATTTTATCGTAATCCACACTACAATGGTACGTCTTACTACATAAGCTAACAAGAGCTGTCCCTTCATACTCTAGTTTAAAAAGACCTGGCGTTCGTTTGGTGTACGCTTTAACACCCTTACAGCTTATACAATCTGTTTTGCTAATATGTTCATCGCAAAACTCAGCAGGAAACCAGTCTTTATTAAACTCACTCCACAGACCTGACTTAACTATATCCTCCGACTTAGGTGCACTTAAAGCCAAGTATAAACTATCAGTATCTGTTTCACATAACTGAAAGTCGGACCTATCTACAAATTTATCTAAGAACTCGAAATAAAAATCTAACATACGAAGTTTTGCATATTGATACACGAAGAAACCGATTTGTAGGGGTAAGTCCTAAACCGTTTTCTTTTTCGCCATCTCAATTTAAAAAAAAAGTCTCCCCTATTTCAGTCATCTTTTTAAATCGGGAATTATTTATCATTTTCGATATCTCATCTCCCTGAGCATACGAGACAGCGCTTTGATTGACCTTATTGGTTAGAGTCTTCCCGTAGGCCGAGTTTCCAAGGAGTTTCATCCTGTCACTGACTATAGATTGATTTTCATCTAAATCCCCGGCCCTCCTAGCGTCAGAAACCATTTCTCCAAACTTTTTAAAACAACTAGACGACTTGGCTGATATTCTATCTCTTGATAAATTTTAGTTTTCTCTAGCCCATGATCTAAATACCATTTTAACAATGGTGTTGCCAACAACATTTTGTCCCCGACATAACTACCGATTATTGTGCGACGAGGGGTTGACAACAAGTTATGTTTGAGGGCATATTCACGCATAAATGGCCCAATATTGTCACGCGTGACGTCAATATTTTTGAAAATTGGAGTCATCTCACTGAAATATTCCTTCAAGTGGTCGGGGACGTGTAGATCACATTCCACTAGACCAAAACACGTCCCATCTGAAACATAAGTCAGGATCTGTTTATCACTGAGAGGGAGCCCGGCTTGAGAGTAAGAGGGTCTAGCTCGAGGGGTGGCTTTAGAAAGGAAAGCCCTAATGGTTGGGTCAGACTTTTTCAGAGCCAGCCACTCACATTCCCACATAACTTCTACTAGGACTTTGACCTCCTCGGTTAGGTAGGTGTGTATCTCACATGTTTTTTTCAAACAGCTCGAACGAGGGCTTATTATTGACAGGGCACCTGTCTTTATCTTTGGTGAACGGACAGTCTTTGTGACCATAGTACAGACAACCATGAAAATTGTAGACTATTCTATTCATTTTATCCCACCCATCCACAGGGATATTTCTGTCGTTGTAACAGTCATGTCGTTGTATCAGACACGTATGTCATTTCAACAGTCATGTCGTTGTAACCGTCACAGGTGTCATATCGTTGTATCAGACACGTATGTCATTGCAACAGTCATGTCGTTGTAACCGTCAATCTAGACGATGTTATATTAAATGTTATATTAGACATCCCCATAGGAAAAAAATTACTTAAAAAGCAATTATATGATTGTTACCCTCAGTCCATTTTTGAGAGATACGCCCATGAAACTGTATCAAATTTACAACTGTATCAAAGTAAATGTCATGTCATCGTAACAGTCACGTATGTCATGTCGTTCGTTGTATCAGACACGTATGGCATGTCGTTGTAACAGACACAGGTTTCGTGTCATGATGTCGTTGACCGTTTCCATGCTATGTCCTTGTAGCATTCATAGGTGTCATGTCGTTGTAACAGTCATGTCGTTGTATCAGACACGTATGTCATTGCAACAGTCATGTCGTTGTAACTGTCACAGGTGTCATGTCGTTGTTTCAGACACGTATGTCATTGCAACAGTCATGTCGTTGTAACCGTCACAGGTGTCATGCCAATGTAATAGTCACGTATGTCATGTCATTGTAACAGTCATGTCGTTGTATCAGACACGTATGTCATTGCAACAGTCATGTCGTTGTAACTGTCACAGGTGTCATGTCGTTGTTTCAGACACGTATGTCATTGCAACAGTCATGTCGTTGTAACCGTCACAGGTGTCATGTCAATGTAACAGTCATATCATTGTAACAGTCACGTATGTCATGTCGTTGCATCAGACACGTATGTCATGTCGTTGTAACAGGCATGTCATTGCAACAGTCACATGTGTCATGTCGTTGTAACAGTCATGTCGTTGTAAAAGTCACAGGTATCATGTCATTGTAACAGTCACAGGAGCCATGTCGTTGTAACAGTCATGTCGTTGTATCAGACACGTATGTCATGTCGTTGTATCAGACACGTAAGTGATGTCGTTGTAGCAGACACGTATGTCATGTCGTTGTAGCAGGCACGTATGTCATGTCGTTGTAACAGACACGTATGTCATGTCGCTGTATGAGACACAGGTCTCATGTCATGATGTTGTTGTTGTAGCTGTACTAGTAGTTGTTGTTGTGGTAGTTGTAGTAATAGTAGTGGAAGATGTTAGAAGACGTGTTTGTTTTAGCAGAGGAGGTTTCGAAATAGTAGAGGACAACTTTTGAAATAGTAGAGGACAACTTTTGAATTAGCAGAGGACAACTTTTGAAATAGCAGAGGACAACTATCGAAATAGTAGAGGACAACTTTTGAAATAGTAGAGGACAACTTTTGAAACAGTAGAGGACAACTTTTGAATTAGCAGAGGAGAACTTTGATACGGTTTCATACTTTGATACAGTTGTAAATTTGATACAGTTTCATGAGCGTATCTCTAAAAAATGGACTTGGGGTAACAATCATAAAAGTGCTTTTTAAGTACAATTTTCCTATGGAGATGTCTAATATAATATCTGGGGTACGTCTAGAGTGACGGTTACAACGACATGACTGTTGCAATGACATAAGTGTCTGATACAACGATATGACACCTGTGACGGTTACAACGACATGACTGTTGAAATGACATACGTGTCTGATACAACGACATGACTGTTACAACGACAGAAATATCCCTGTGGATGGGTGGGATAAAATGAATAGAATAGTCTACAATTTTCATGGTTGTCTGTACTATGGTCACAAAGACTGTCCGTTCACCAAAGATAAAGACAGGTGCCCTGTCAATAATAAGCCCTCGTTCGAGCTGTTTGAAAAAAACATGTGAGATACACACCTACCTAACCGAGGAGGTCAAAGTCCTAGTAGAAGTTATGTGGGAATGTGAGTGGCTGGCTCTGAAAAAGTCTGACCCAACCATTAGGGCTTTCCTTTCTAAAGCCACCCCTCGAGCTAGACCCTCTTACTCTCAAGCCGGGCTCCCTCTCAGTGATAAACAGATCCTGACTTATGTTTCAGATGGGACGTGTTTTGGTCTAGTGGAATGTGATCTACACGTCCCCGACCACTTGAAGGAATATTTCAGTGAGATGACTCCAATTTTCAAAAAATATTGACGTCACGCGTGACAATATTGGGCCATTTATGCGTGAATATGCCATCAAACATAATTTGTTGTCAACCCCTCGTCGCACAATAATCGGTAGTTATGTCGGGGACAAAATGTTGTTGGTAACACCATTGTTAAAATGGTATTTAGATCATGGGCTAGAGGTAACTAACATTTATCAAGTGATAGAATATCAGCCTAGTCATCTAGTTGTTTTAAAAAGTTTGGAGAAATGGTTTCTGACGCTAGGAGGGCCGGGGATTTAGATGAAAATCAATCTATAGTCAGTGACAGGATGAAACTTCTTGGAAACTCGGCCTACATGAAGACTCTAACCAATAAGGCCAATCATAGCGCTGTCTCGTATGTTCAGGGAGATGAGATATCGAAAATGATAAATAATTCCCGATTTAAAAAGATGACTGAAATAGGGGAGACTTTTTTGAAATTGAGATGGCGAAAAAGAAAACGGTTTAGGACTTACCCCTACAAATCGGTTTCTTCGTGTATCAATATGTAAAACTTCGTATGTTAGATTTTTATTTCGAGTTCTTAGATAAATTTGTAGATAGGTCCGACTTTCAGTTATGTGAAACAGATACTGATAGTTTATACTTGGCTTTAAGTGCACCTAAGTCGGAGGATATAGTTAAGTCAGGTCTGTGGAGTGAGTTTAATAAAGACTGGTTTCCTGCTGAGTTTTGCGATGAACATATTAGCAAGACAGATTGTATAAGCTGTAAGGGTGTTAAAGCGTACACCAAACGAAAAGGACTTTTTAAACTAGAGTATGAAGGGACAGCTCTTGTTAGCTTATGTAGTAAGACGTGCCATTGTAGTGGGGATTACGATAAAATCAGTTGTAAAGGGCTAAGCAAACAACACAACAAATTAGATAAAGATATGTTTTTAGAGGTTCTCGCCACGCAAAAGACTAGGGGTGGGAAAATTGTAGGTTTCAAAGTCTTAAATAATTCCATATTTTCCTACAGTCAAACAAGAAATGCACTTTCCTATTTCTATATAAAAAGAAAGGTAGCGTATCGACTATGCCTTTAGATATTTAACTCTTTACACTACCGGTTTAGACTACCCAGCAATCTCTAACAGTTTCACCCCTAATGATTCATTTATGACATAGAACTAATCAGCACCCAACTACATAGCTATAAATAAATGTTATCCTTGTACTATATATTTACTTCGTGTACTGAATATTTTAGTAATGTTATATAATAACCACTGTATGTTATACACCTATTGAGATAATAAAAGAACAAAATATATCTTTGGCTTCTGTTTTATATTTATCGTTTTTCATTGATGTTGTATAATCTACTAACCTATCACTATCGATCAAGTACATCAAGAACTCCAAAGTCAGCATACACCAGTCATAAACAGGACACTTCCGGGGTCACCGGGACTAGAGGTCAACATCCCGACACGAATATCACGGTTAACTCCCCCTGCGCCAAACGCGTTATGCGCGTCACGCGCCACACTATATATCTTCGTTAATTTACGGGCCTAATGCGACCCAGATCCTTCCTGCTATACTACTCAGGACACAACTCTAAGGTTGCTGTCACCAGATTTGTTTAATATTTATAGTGAGATTATTTTAAGATCCATAAGGGGCATTCCTGGAATAACAATTGGAGGTCATAATATAAATAATCTAAGGTGTGCTGATGATACAGTCTCAATCGCTAAGAGTGAAAATGAGTTACAAGAAATGTTGGACATTATAGTCAAGGAAAGCAAAAATAAAAGACTCAGCCTTAATAGCAAAAAGACAGAAGTAATGGTAACAACAAAGTAAAAGACATCACCTCAGTACAAAATAAAGACAAGTGGAACAATATTAAAACAGGTAAATGAATTTAAATATTTGTTAACTTTGTTAACCTCAGATGGAAGATCTACAAAAGAGGTGAGATGCAGAATGGCTCAGGCAAAAGCAGCTTTCCAAAAAATGAGGAAGATACAATGCAATCCATTTTTGACAATAGAAACAAGAAAAAGAGTTCTTAAATGTTATATAGAGCCAGTCTTAACATATATATGCGAATCATGGACAATAGGACAACAGACAAGAAAATCACTGGAGTCTGTAGAAATGTGGTTTTACAGAAGAATGTTGAGAGTACCATGGACAGCTAAGATAGGTAATATAGATGTTCTGAGAGAGGCCAAAGCAAAAAGAGAACTAATTTCCAATATTAGGAAGAAACAATCATCATTTTTTGGCCATGTAATGAGAAGAGAACAACTGGAATATATTGTAACAACTGGAAAAATTGAGGGAAGCAAAGAGAAAAAATAACAGACAGCTTAAGAGATTGGCTTGGCAGAAGGTCAACAACAGAAATGATAAATAGCTGCCGAGATCGAAAATTGTAGAGACATGATCACCTACGCCAGTAGGCACGGTACTTGATGATGATAGTTCTGGAATTCACGGTTTTCAGTTCATCTTTTTGCAAATCTGATGAAATTTTTTGTGATTTGGTGTTAAATTATTTGTCTTTTGGCATAACTTTTTGACCTTTGAATATACCTTTTTGGTCTTTCGTGTCTAACTATTTTGACTTTTGGCCAATTTTTTTTATGGTTTTGTGTTCAAGTTTTTGACTAAGTCGAAATTTTCGAGTTTGGTGTTACATTATTTGTCTTTTGACTTATTTTTTGGGACTTTAAATATACATTTTTGGCCTTTCGTGTCTAACAATTATGAATTTGGGACTAAATTTTTAGAGTTCGTGTTCAATTTTTTGACTATGAGCCAAAATTTGGGGCGTTGGAACCAAGTTTTCTGACCTGAAATGATCACCTTTACTGTTGTCTGTCGTTGAAGTGATAAAGATATGGAAATCCAAAGCAGTTAGGATAGTACAAGAATAAAATTTCCAACTCGCTTATTAAGTCAGTCCAACGTACACGTCCTTTGTCACTACAAAAGCCTTCCTCCGCTAATTTGAAATATGTCCTCTGTTAATTTGAAAGTTGTTCTCTACTATTTCAAAAGTTGTCCTCTACTATTTCAAAAGTTGTCCTCTGCTAATTCAAAAATTGTCTTCTACTATTTCAAAAGTTGTCCTCTGCTAATTCAAAAGTTGTCCTCTACTATTTCAAAAGTTGTCCTCTGCTATTTCAAAAGTTGTCCTATACTATTCTGAAACTTCCTCTGCTAAAACAAACACGTCTTCTAATATCTTCCACTACTACTACTAGAACTACTACAACAACAAATACTAGTACAACTACAACAACAACATCAAGACATGAGACCTGTGTCTCATACAACGACATGACATTCGTGCCAGCCGCAACGACATGACATACGTGTCTGATACAACGACATGACATACGTGTCTGACACAACGACATGACTGTTACAACGACATGACACCTGTGACTGTTACAATGACATGACACCTGTGACTGTTACAACGACATGACTGTTATAACGACATGACACCTGTGACTGTTGCAATGACATGCCTTTTACAACGACATGACATACGTGTCTGATACAACGACATGACATACGTGATTGTTACAATGACATGACACCTGTGACGGTTACAACGACATGACTGTTGCAATGAAATACGTGTCTGATACAACGACATGATACCTGTGACAGTTACAACGACATGACTGTTGCAATGACATACGTGTCTGATAAAACGACATGACTGTTACAACGACATGACACCTATGACTGCTACAAGGACATAGCATGGAAACGGTCAACGACATCATGACACGACACCTGTGACTGTTACAACGACATGACATACGTGTCTGATACAACGACATGACATACGTGACTGTTACAATGATATGACTGTTACAACGACATGACCTTTTTGGGCAAGGTGTTGCAGGATTCTTGAATGCTGTTTTTTATGCATTGCCATTTTGTTGTGACTTTTTCCTCAGGATTTTCTCTTCTGTACTGCTCAATCCCCTCTTCTAGCAGCTTCTATTATTTCTTCTTTACTTGTACAATATAAGTTTCTTTTACATCTTTCTGGTTTAACGCTGTTATATCTATTGGTGTTGCTGAATTAGTTTTTTATTTGTTCCTCTTTAATTTGATTTTCATTTTTATCATTACAGGATGGTGGTCTGAATTAATATCTGCTCCTAGGTAGGTTTTGGCTTTCTTGACGCTGTTCCTGAATCTGTCTTTTGTCATTATGTAATCTATTTGATTTCTCTTGCTGTCTCCAGGGCTTTTCCATGTATATAATTTCCTTTTCTCTTGCTCAAAGAAGGTGTTGCATATTATCAGTCTGTTTTTTTCACAAAATTGTATTAATCTTTCTCCTCTGTTATTCCTTTTTCCTAGACCCTGATTTCCTATAATGGTCTTATATTTACCTTTTCCTACTTTAGCGTTCATATCACCCAATATAATCAAGATGTCTGTTGATTTCACTTGCTTCGTAACTGTGTTTAGATCATCATAGTATGCCTCTATTTGTTCGTCTGTATAGTCTTGAGTAGGTGCGTATGTCTGTATTATTGCTATGTCGAATGGTTTTGCCTTCATTTTTTATAGTGTAATCCTATCATTGTATGTCCAGTGGGTATTTATATATTTTTGTAGCTCTCGTTTTATTAGAATGCCTACTCCTCTTTGATGTTCTGTTGTGTTACCTGAATATATAAATACTAATGACAGCAGCAGAAGCAAGTGCCGGACTGAAGAAAATAGAAAAACGAGCTTGGATTTCAGACACCACATGGAAATACATCAAAGAAAGAAGAGAAGCGAAGAGAGCCATGACTAATGTAAAGACAGATCTTGGAAAGGTCCTGGCAAAAGCAACATACAAAGAATTAGACAACAAAGTGAAACGTTCAACAAAAAGAGATACAAGAGCTTGCATAGAAAATTTGGCAGAGAAAGCAGAGACAGCTGCAATTACAGGAGACAGCAGAACTCTTTATACTGTACAAAACATGTTGACAAACACCTATACATCCAGTGGAACACCAATTCTAGACAAATCTGGATTAATGCTAACAACAAGTGCAGACATAAAAGCCCGTTGGGCGGAACACTTCAAAGAAATTCTTAACCGTCCACTACCCCACAGTTTAATAGATTTTGAAGCTGAAACACCAGCAGCAGAATTAGATGTAAATTTAGATGACTTCACCTTGAGCGAAATAGAAACCACCTTAAAGAATATGACCAATAACAAGGCTGCTGGAGAGGATAAGTTAACAGCTGAGATCCTCAAGGCAATTGATAGCCATAATTTAATACATCTCCAGAACATGTTCAACAACATTTGGAAAGCAGAGAAGACGCCTCATAAATGCAAAAAAGGAATCATTGTTAAGATTCCAAAAAAGGGAAATCTTAGAGATTGCAACAACTGCAGAAGCGTGACACTTTTGTCAGTTGCTTCAAAGTTATTCTGCAAAATCTTCCTAAACAGAATAAAGGATTCAATAGAAACAGTAATGCGTGAAGAACAGGCAGGGTTTAGAAAAGGGAGAAGCTGCCTTGACCACATTTTCACTCTACGACTTATATTGGAGGAACACATTGAAAAGCAAAAACCTTTTGTACTTAACTTCATCGACTTCAAAAAAGCATTTGACAGTATTTATAGAGATTCTTTGTGGAAAATTCTGAAGCAATATGGCTTACCATAAAAAATCATAAATATTATCAAAGACATGTATGATGGTTACACATGTGCAGTTCGAACAGAGGAAGGACTGAGCGAATGTTTTCCAATAGAAACTGGGGTTAAACAAGGATGTATTTTATCGCCCTTGTTATTTGGAATTGTTATGGACTTCATAATGAAGAAATGCTGCACTGGTAATAAAGGCATCGAATGGATACAAGGAGACATTTTGGAAGACCTCGACTTTGCTGATGACATAGTTCTCATCAGCAGCCAGATAAAAACTCAGCAGCACACACACAAAACTTAGACTATTCAAATCAAATGTACTATCATTCTCTTACTTATGCGTGTGAAAGCTGGAAAACAACAAGATATATAGAAACAAAGTTGAACGCATTCGAAAATAAATGTCTAAGGAAAATACTTGGTATAGCGTGGAACGAATTCAAAACAAACGAGGAAATTAGAGAAATCGCCAATCAACCACTAATATCTTCAGTAATAAAGAAAAGACGATGGTCATATGTTGGACATGTGATGAGAAGAGATAATAACCGAATAGCAAAGCAAGCCCTCATATGGGAAACAACAGGTAAGAGGAAAAGAGGATGTCCCGGAGAGACACTGAGAAGAACATTGATGAGAGAGGCAAGAGCAGCAGGATTCCTCGATGAGATAGAGCAGCTTGCACAGAACAGAGACAAATGGCGAGATTTGATAAAATATCTTTAAAAGAATTGAAAACTGCTAGAACAAAAATTCAGATAAGAGAAGGAGTATCTTGGTCTACGCCATATGGGCCGGCTACGGCTCGAAAGGTCAATAGATAGAATATATAAATGTATATTTATCGTCTTGTATGTATCCACTTTCCTTCCATCTTGTTTCTAATATGCCTAAGATATCAAGGTACAACTACTTGTACGATTATAATACAACTACAATGTACTGATGTCTACAGTCGCTGATCAACAACCTGGATAAAGCATGCGACCTTTTTCCACTGTCAATTAATGTTCAAAAGACAGTAATACTAAATCAAGGTGACTTCAAACCTCTATCTATTACTCTAAAAGACTGCCCACTAGAATCAATACAAAAATTTACATATCTTGGATCCACAGTTACGCAAACCATCTCTCTTGATGAAGAAATAAACTGTCGAATTGGTAAGGCAGCTACGACCTTCGGCAAACTCACAAAAAGGGCATGGAACAACACGAAACTAACTCAAAAGACTAAACTCTTAATATATCAAACATGTGTGCTTAGCACACTACTATATGGATCCGAAACCTGGACAACATACTCAAACCAGGAAAAAAGACTAAATGTCTTCCACATGCGATGTCTCCGCAAAATAATGCACATCAAATGGCAGGACAAAATAACCAACTTAACTGTCCTGCAACGTGCTAAGACCCTAACAATCATGTCGATGCTCAGAAGTCGAAGGCTAAGATGGCTGGGGCATGTCCAACGGATGGAAGAAAAACGCATTCCTAGGCAAATACTATATGGCGAGCTAAAACACGGAAAACGACAAATCGGCAGACCTAAACTACGATATAGAGATATCTGCAAATCATCTTTGAAAGACTTCTCCATCTGTGAAAACGACTGGCAACATCTGGCAAGTGATCGCACATCATGGAGAGCACGTATAAGGAACGGTATAACAACATTTGAGACTGTTCTAAGACAGGACTTAGAAGAGAAGAGACTCATGAAAAAGGATGGTAAACCCTGTGGACCAGCGAGCCTGACCTGTTCATTATGTGACCGCGTGTGTTTGTCAAACATTGGTAGAATTAGCCACGAGAGAAGCTGTTCGGCAAAAACAATACCTCAAAAAAATACGCAATAGCCTCCACTAGACCGTCTGACAAGACGAAAAGGGCCATATATATATATACAATGTACGATTAACAGAATAAGCTAGTTGTGCAATTAAGTCAAATAAAAACTTATTTTCCCCTCAAGCGAATGCTGATTGTTGAAGTATATTTGGTAGAACAGCATGGGTATAGTCCGTTCAGAAATTCATAATCACACCTGAATTAGTTTTGCGTGATAACCGCTTGTTATTTTGGTTTCAAATTTTGCATGCAATCTTAGAATATTGATGACGCAAAGATTTTGGTATTTTTTATTCCACAAACACAACAGATTTTGTACATCAGCGAATTCCTTTGATCTTTTATGAGGATATCACACAAGTTGATTCAAATTTTAAAGTTTACAGTAATCGTGTTAAATTTTCCAGTTTACTTCAATTCTTGTCAGAGGCGTATCTACATAGTGCTTATTTGTGGGTGTTGTTCGTTATATGTATTTGCAAACATGAATTCAATTGGTTACAATTAGTCTTGTCCTTTGGTCACCATTAGACCCCAGGACGTCCTAACTGCAGCTGGAATTGAATTCATCTTAATTTTAATCATTCTGAATCTGACGATTCCAAGAGGTTGATAATCATTACTGGCTGGACAAATAGTAATCCATCTCGTTTCCAGTACTCATCTTCCACCCGCAGCACATGTTCAACACACTTCTTCCAGAACGGAATGTCTATTTTTGAGAGAGACTCGCGTGTCAGAACTTCAATATCACACATTTTAAACGTCCTGTTCTGTTCTGCAACTTGTCCTTTGACGTGAGCCCAGACAAATTCGATTGGATTAAGGTGCGCATAATATACAGGGAGTCGAAGAGAGGTGTGGCCGTATTTCTCAATGATTTTGTCAACGTGGTACACCTTTTTCTTATTCGTATTATTCACAAGTTGTAACAATTCGGGTTTTAAATATGTGTCGTCAAATTTGACATTTTCATTCGCAAGCCATGTCCTAATTTGCTCTTTTGTATTTGATGCAGTAAGCACTTTGTCTTCCTCTGATACGACATTGTGGTATGATATGTTCCATGACTATGCATTGAGGTCTCTCCAGGACTGGTAAAAGATCGTTCTCCAACCACTGCCTGAAAATGTTTCCATTCATTTCAGTATGGTAGTCCCTACCGTCGGTATTTTTTGATTGGAAAAAAAGTCCCGCATCATGGACAAGGCCGTTTTCAGTGCTTCCAGCATGCGTTAATATAATGCGCTGGCCTTTGCTGCTCGGAATTGTTCTTTTGAGTTTGCCATTTACTGACTGCCATTCTTTAGCATAGGTGTGGTGTGCGTTGACCCATGATTCGTCCAAATATACAATATCATACCGTTCACTCCGCCGCTCACGGATCTGTCTCAGGTATTTGCTTCGAGCAATGAGCAAGTGTGGTTTTTTTTTTACAAATAATATTCCTGCCCCTAACAGTTTTTCTGAAAGTGAAGCCGGCTCCTCGCACAATCTTCCATAGAGTACTTTTAGAAATGTCAATATTGCAGTCTGCATGCAACTTTAATTTCAAATTCCTGAGAGTAACAAGTACATTATTAGCAAACATTTTCAATATCTCACGTTTTATGACATCCATGTCAAAGCTGTCAACTTTCCTTTTCCTTCCTTGATTGATATGAGTGCACTCTGAGTCTTGTTTAATCCAACGAGAAAATGACGATCTATTAAGACCAAGTGCGAGTTGCGTTCGTCTCTCTGGGTCATGAATATCACAATATAAATGCCCCATCTTGGATTCCCTAAGGAAGTGCTGATATAGTAAAAAAGTAACCTTTTGCATAGTTATAAATTTGCATTTCAAACTCATTGTAATTTAGATATAAATGTTGGTATTTAAAGTCAACAAATTGTCTACTGAATCTTCACGAAATTAATAAAGATACGCCTTCCCTTCGGTAATTAATGCCAAGGCCGTGGTGCGTCATGTCGTTCAATAACAATTAAGTTTTGTGCACGGGATTTTCCTGAAGTTAGTGTTTCTGCAATAGCCAAACTATTTTACGTGAACGACCGCACCAAATTAATGTATATATTCTAAAATGGTGTCAAATTCGAACAGGGTGAATTTAATATTGCCTAAAGAAGAAAACTTTTAAACTAGATCAAATTTCTCAGAGCAAAAAAATATTTCTATAACGCCATCAATATTCTAAGATTGCATGCAAAATTTGAAAGCAAAATAACAAACGGTTATCAAGCAAAACTAATTCAGGTGTGATTATGAATTTTTGAACGGACTATAGTTATTTGAGTCTAGTCAAGCTAAAACATCACAAGATCCGGGACTTCCGGTTTCATGATGGTGCAATCATGTTTGCGTCAACGTTCACGGTTACGTGTTTTGCCAGAAATATGGTTAATTCTATCTATTCAATGCAGATAAGTGTATAGATAGGAAGTTCCACTGTTGGGATCTTCGCCGGTGAAATAGTTTACGTGCATGTGATCTGAAATCCTCTACAGGCGCGGAAAAGTGTGTTCTGTGTTGATTGCAATAAACGTCACCATTGGTATACAGGTCAATATGGCGGATAGGTGGCAAGAACCATTGAGGAATAGTCTGAAAAGTGTTCCGTGTTGCAGTTTCCTCATATTCCAAGTCCGATTTGCTGCCGGAGCAATTGATTTAGTGCTCTGTGCACACCGTGAGCTGTGTGTGTTTCATACGGATTGTGTTTCGATAATGCGATTGCTTATGATGAATGATATCGTATGAAGAAGGACAATTCAGCTGCGTTCAGTTTCGGTGCCGCTTGGCCTTATATCTTTTGGCGTGTGCTGTAGCTGCTATGATGGAGACTGCCGGCGCCTTTCTTTTGTTGGATTCTTCAATGAGATAAAATGTTAATTCGGATGATTCCACTGGCACGGGCGGTTAAGCAATTATGGATTTAATTCGTCTGCAGTGATACCGGGACCTTCGACTAACCGTAACTACCACATGATCCGGAGCCTATCTGCTTTATGAAAAGCTAGTCAGTGTGCTAGTCAATTCCTCGTATTTCGAGTTACGTGTAAGAATCGACCAGCCATCTTTCATCGACATGTGCATTATTTAAAAAGACAAAGAATATGTAATACAATTTTTTTCTGATGCGATAAAAAAGAAAATTTTAGAACCTATTGTTTTTGCACAATATACGACTTTCCAGATACAATCGTCAATATTCGAAAGGAACGTATGGCAGCAACCAGTGTTGTGTGAAGACACGAAGGGCAGCAGACAGCTAGGTTGAAAGTCATAACGAGAGTTAGAGTTGGATGTAATTTTTTACTACTCCTTTTTCCTTTATTTTGTCACTACTCCTTTATCCTTTATTTTGTCACTACTCCTTTTTCCTTTATTTTGTCACTACTCCTTTTTTCTTATGCGCAATTACTTGTGGTCTCACCGGACTGATTGAAGATACTTACTTTTCAGACTGTTGGATTGCTTGCTCACTGTCACTAAGACACAGAGTAGGTCAGTTTGCTGACACGGTAGGACTGAAAATAAATACAGAGAAAAAAACTAAAATTATGAGGATAAATGTCAAAAGTACAAAGAAAGTTACATGCAGAGGAATGGGACTAGAAGAAGTGGATCACTTTAAATACCTGTAAAGCTATACTTCATCAAATAGCGACATCAAGAAAGAGATATCAACACAAATAGGCATGTCCACCCAGACATTCTATAGATCTAGAAACATTTGGCGTTCAACTAGTCTTAATCGCAGCATCAAACTTAGAATTTACAAGTCAAATGTGTGATACATACTCTTTATGTAAAAGCAGAAAAGCGGATAACGAATGCTAACAGACAACAAAGGTCGATAGATGGCAGGAATATATAACAGAATTATTTTATGACAAATGGGACAAAAAAACCATTTATAAAATGTACGTCCAGCTATAAAAACCTGAAATCTGAGGTAGAAAAAGTTATAAAAACAATGAAAAAGGGAAAAGCAGCAGTACCTGACAATATACATAGATAGAGATGATACAGGCACTAGACGATTTTGGTTTTGAAATAATCATAGACATATTCAATGACATAAACCATACAGGATACATACTAAATAAACTAAAAACGTCAACTTTAATTGCATTACCTAAAAAGAATGGTGCATTTGAATGCAGGGATTTTAGAACAATAAGCCTAATGAGCCAGGTAACAAACATTTTACTAAAAGTTATACAGGGAAGGATTCATAATAAAATTGATACTGAATTAGATGAGCTGCAATTTGGATTCAGGAAAAAACAGTGGGACAAAAGAAGCCATATTCTGCATGAGGACATTTGAATGAAAAAATACATAGAAGTAAACAAACCAATATATGCCTGCTTCATAGACTACACCAAAGTTTTTGATAGAATACACCATAAACAAATTATACGACTGCCTAAAAGATATAAATCTGGACGATACAGACATACGACAAATATGTAATTTGTACTGGGTGCAAACAGCAATAATAAAATATAATAAGGAGAACTCTGCACCCATTGATATAAAAAGAGGAGTAAGACAAGGATGCATCCTATCACCAAGCTTGTTCAAGCTATAGACTGAGCAAATATTTAAAAAAATCATAGAGATGCCAGGCCTAAACATTAATGGAAAGATAATTAATAACCTAAGATATGCTGATGATACTGTACTACTAGCAGAAAATCATAAAGATCTACAACAATTACTTAATGTAACATGACAAACACAAAATATGGACTAGATATGAATATCAAAAAGACTAAAACTATGATCATCATCATCATGTGCCATACCGGTTGGCTTAGGCGATCATGTCCTTCCACAATCTTCTATCCACAGTGCATCGTATCAGTTCTGTTGTTGACTGTTTTCCATGCCATGACACCAAGCTATATAGTATTTTCTCTCTTTGTCGTCCGCGATCTCTCTTTCCTTTTATTGTGCCAGTTGTAACCAAGTATTCCAACTTTCCTCTTCTCATGATGTGCCCGAAAAAAATGTTGATTGCTTCTTCCTGGTGTTTTTTAAGTTCTCCCTTTTTGTGTTGGCCTCATGATCATAAGGAAAGACAATTCTCAAGACCTACAAATAAATATCAAAGTTGAAGGAATAAATCTGGAGACAGTTCAGAGTTACAAATACCTGGGACATACTATAACCAATGATGGAAAAAGTATAACTGAAATAAACAAAAGAATAGGTAGGGCAAAAAGTAATTTTAATGCTATGAAAAATATACTAACATCAAAACAATTAACACCAGGGCTAAAACTAAGAATAGCAAAATGTTACATCTTCTCAATATTCCTATATGGTGGAAACATGGACATTAGACAAGAAAACAGAACAGAAAATTAAAGCCTTTGAAACGTGGATTTAAAGAAGAGTAGATAGAATTGGATGGAAAGAAAAGAAAACAAACGATGAATTTTTAAAACAAATAATGAAATGAGAACTATTAAACACAATTAGAACAAGACAAATGAGATTTGTAGGGCATGCTAAAAGACACAACAGCCTAATAAAAGTAATATTAGAAGATAAAATACAAGGTAAAAGAGGCAGAGGCAGAGGCAAACCAAGACTAACATAGACGAGTGACATCAAACGATGGACAAGTCAGCCTATGACAATCTGCACCATCAAAGCAAGAGACAGGGTAGAATCGCGTTCCTTGGTAGCCAATTTTCGATGCGGAGACGGCACTCAATGATGATCATGTCTTAAGAAGATTATAAACATCAGTAGTGATCAATACATTATGAACAAAGAAGTCGCCAGAAGTTCAGGCATTAACAACATCAATCAAAATGTGAAAAGAAGACGCTGGAAAATGCTAGGCTACGTTTTACGAATGAACCGAATCAGGCATCTGCACCTAACATTAACATGGACACCACCTGTCAAATGAATGAGAGGTAGACCATTGGAGACGTGGTGACGGACCATACATGATGAAATGAAAGAGGTTGGCAGGTCTTGGCGAGAGTTGTCCATGTATACTCCAGACCTGATTGGGTGGAGATCTCATGTGAGTGCCCAATGTTCCGACCGGAGTTTAAAGGATTAATATATAATAGCTGTTTCAGAATATTATTGAATAAATGTTGATTGTGCGCCCCATACTGCTCACACGAAAAAAATGCGCATAGTACTTCGTCTTGTATACATTTGTAATAGCATAGCCTGCATAAAAAGAACTTTTGAGATTTATAGAAATGCAAAATAGTACTGAAAGATATTTATGAAATGAAATACTACGAACATTAAATAATTTGTCAATACCAGTGCACGAGCTAAGAGGTCAAGGATAAGCTAACACATACGTGAAAAATAATGTAAAAGGTATAAGCTCCTCTCAAACTGAAGACGGGAGATGCGGAAGAAATCATAACTCTTTATGTCTAACGATTCATAGCTGGGTTTTGTAGGTATTATTTTGTTATTAAGCCCATATTTGAGCTCTCCCTATTAAGTCTTCTTTCTTATGTTCTTCCATGTTTTCTTTTGTCATCCGGTATTCACGATAAAACCTGACGCAACTGTGATTTTTCAGAAATTGTAAACACATTGCCGATATATTTCAAGCGTCTTCTCCGTATAAAGTATTCTTGTTGGTGTGCAATGATGATTTTCAGATATTAACCCAAGAGCAATGTATGTACCCCGTAGTTAACATTCTTTTACATTTAATTTAGTACAGAATTATACAACTAATAGCCTGGATACAAAATTATTTTTTGAAGCAATAATCGTCTTAAGTACTTTCTTTCTAGCAGCACTCGTCGATGGGAATACTTAAAAAAAAAATATAAATAAGTTTATTCTCAAACCATTATGTAATACACGAATGGAGATTTGAATTTGCTCACTGAGACCCTAATATATAATATTTTTTCCGATGTCTGCGATAGATCTGCAAGAAGTATCTCAAGATAATAGTTTGTCAGTGACACATCTTTGTGTGTTACGCGTCTGGCGCACAGTCAATTGTAATTATTAACAATTATTTCTGATTGTGGTTGTTTAGTTATTTTAAATTTTCATTACTTAAAATTTAAATCATTTTGTAATCGTCTGGGAGTAAAATTTTTAATACAGCATTGGTAATAATGTATAATTATTTATGATTGACTGTTGATATAAGGAAGTATTAAAGCCTTCTTTATAAGTAATCAGATGGTCTCCTTTATTGTTAACATTAGCTAGAGTTACGTCTCTTAACGTGGCGTGGGTTAGGAAACGTTTAGGTCTATGTTTACTATCAAAATATGTCTGGTATTAGTATTAAGTCTCACGTAACCAAAATGGGTCTCGGCGGGTTACTATTACATAGTTACCGCAGGTGCTCTATTTGTAGCAGTGGATTTACATAATAATGTGCTTGGGGACAATATAAGTAGAATTGAGAGAACCATCGTGGGTATTGTAAGGAGAATTGAGAACCATTGTGAATTAAGGGTTAAGTGACATGCACGAGATAGTTATGAGTTAAAGTGAGTAGAATGAGCGAGGGGACGTGATCGGAAAATCTCGTGATTATGAGGAAAGGTGGGAAGCACATTTCAGTTAAGGAAAGTGGATACCTTGAAACTGAGGATATGACGGGCATGATTTGATTGGTTAAGACAACAAGTACATAACGGATTGCGCGGATAGAAAATCAAGGGACACAGGAAGAGTCACAGAAAGTGCAGTCACATGTAGTTTTAGTAGGAATTAAGACTGGCCCGCTCCAGTAGGGCGTGGATTCAATTTAGAGTAATGGAGCTAACGCGCTTTCTAGTAGTAGGGCGTAGGATAAGATTCCCAGAAAGATCCATAGTAGGAAGACTAGTTTAGAGTGGTGTAGATATTAGGTTGTGAGTAGACGCACGTTTGCAGTGCGCAAAGTGACAGCCAGGAGGTAAAGTAGAAGTAGTTTAATTTAAGCCAAGACATCATTGGCACCACTGTGACCGGCTGGAGCGAACATTCATGACGCTCATCATATATACATCGATTGTTTGTAAGTTGAACTTTGTAAATAAATCAGTGTTCAATCAAGTTGCGTCAAGAGAACATATCTTCAAGATGAGAGGGAGACTAAGAAATGAACAGAACGCCAATGGTCCTGTGTCATAGATATTTCCTCAACAATCTCTCTCATCATCTCTCAACGAGGATCCAAGGTTTATAGAAGGAGCGCACGAAAAGATTATTTATTTGGCCCCATGTGATATGAAGAGTTCATTTGGTGGCTGTAGTTGATCCTGTTTCTGACCCTTGCACAAAATCGGATTCATATTATACAGTTAATATTTAACTTGTTTAGGTCACCAATATCCTACCTGACCAAATGTCTAAACAAGAATATAAATACCGGCCAGCGTTCTTGATCCTCCATTTTGTGTTCTATTCAGACAGAATGTCACGTGCAAGTGCAGTTCAACACAGTGTAATACATCACAACTCGTGTATATCACGTGACGTATATGTTTGCACATGCGCGTGGATTAATACATGCATGTGATTGGTTATTTCATAGCAGGCTCGGTTTATATTCACACGCGTGGGTTTCGTCATTTCATATCTCGCATTTGTCCGCAGGTGGTCGTTTTTATTTTAGGTGGGGGTATGAATATTGGTATTAAGCTAGCGATGGTTTAAAATTTTAAATTTATTCTTGTTATGACATCAACACGTCGATTTCAGTGTTTAAGTATATGCCTAATCTGTACGTTTATTATTGTATTTTAAGACAAGGTAGAAGCCGTGGGTCACCTGACCAAAATGCAAGACTGTGTTATGGAGAAGAAGGTGACTTCAGATTGTGGGGATTACAATAGCTACACTCGAGATAATACATGAACGGTTTGTCGGTAGAATGGTCATGCTGTGTGGAAAATTGTCCTAGATTAGTGTATTTGTTGATTGGAGTGTTTTTTTTTTTTCCGAATGATCACAAGTGCATTTTGGAAAATGAGTCACGTGAGGAAAATACTTTGAGAGTACTTTGGCTGTACCTGGTAAGTCGAGAGCAATATAGGTCTTTTTATGCACTACAGCCCCAAAATATACTACAAACAGCCGTTACCAACAAAATAGTAATTCTGTGATAACTGCTCCCCCCAACATTTTAATGACAAAATCTGACTCCCGAACATATACCTCTTTACTTAAATTGTATCAACTGCCTACTACTACTCACATTCAAATCAGCTATCCAATTAACTGCCATACCCACTGACATACTTAGCCAATTATCCACCATCCCATAGACATAACTTATCCATAATGACACCAACGTTTATTAGACAAGAACAGCCATCTCTGACCACTTTTTATATTTTCTCAATATGTCATATATAATGAACGGAACGTAATATGTGTAGCTATATTTCTTGCGGCAGCCTATCGATCTTTTCATATTTTCTTCCCGATTTAAACATGTGAAGTAGCATTTTTTCCCTATATAAAATCTGCGTAGCAGCCAAATCTAAACTGAAAATCCCCGCCTCATCAACGGTCTGCTATTACCCACATACACATCAGTTAACCGATCAATCGCCATACCCACGACATAATTAAGCAATTATTCATCATCTCCATGAACGTAACTACCCATAATGAAACCTAGATTTATTAGACACAACCATCTCCGACCATTTTTCGTATTTTTTTCTATATAAAGAATTTGCAGTAGGCAAATGTAACCTGAAAACCTTCTATCCCCGCTAAAAACGTCGACCAGTTTTCATATTTTTCTAAATATATTATATAATCAAGGGAATAAAATTAATGTTTTTCCAGTCTGTGGACAATACCTACCTCAACATCCCCCCCCCCTTTTTTTCATCGGTCAGTTTTGGCTCACTATTATTCTTATTATATCCTGTCTATCTTTACCACACCTACCCATCCCATCACAGTCCGCCCCTAAAATCACTAACACTCCATTAAAAAAATACGTTACCCGGCCATCCCTTTGATACTGGTACAAATAATAATACATAAATATTATTATATGGGGAACTCCCGAGGCGATAATAGGGAATAATAGAACAAAGAAGTATGTGTTAGCACTCGGAAAAATTGACAGACAAACAACAATAGAAAAAAATGAAGAACAATATATGGTCCGAAGCGGGATCGAACCCGTACTAAGTGGCACCGCGCCTTGCCACGAGAAGCCGAACGCTTGGCACACTGCCACGCAGCCAACTAAAAAATTGGCTATTGTAGCAGTGTCTTACACGATGGCGTTCTCAATGACTATAGCATAGGGTAACGATCACAGACCGGAAATAAATTGTATATTTGTACTTTCCTATTAATGCAAGTATTTCCCAGTAGGGCTGAATACTTGTGTTGTAGACAAACATTTATTGGACGAAATATACAATATATTTATTGGACAAATATACAATTTATTCAGCTTCATTTATTATACATTTTTGCTACAACCTCACTATCCATCTCAACAAATCACTAAGATTTCATGAAAAATTTCATTAAATACAATTTGGAAAAATAAATCGATCAGCTATGAGTCGTCGTTTATCATTTTCTAAAACCCACACCATGCCATCCTCACAACCCGACCACCCTCTGATACAAATACGCCATCTAACGACCCATCCGAAATAATTAAAATACAAATTAAAATATTCAATCTGTCACCTATGAGTCGGTCATATTATATTCTTCTTATCTATTTATCGGTCACTCTAGTAGTATATTGGCACGTTAATGGATTAAACCTTCGTTTTCTGCGTTAAATGCCCTGTTTTTTGTCTATATAAAAAGTATACACGCAGCTGCGTTTTGTTAAATGCCCTGTTTTTTTGTCTATGTAGAAAGTATACACGCAGCTACGTTTTGTTAAATGTCCTGTTTTTTGTGTCTATATAGAAAGTATACACCCAGCTGCGTTTTTCCTATATAAAAACTATACACACAGCAAGACGGATCGACCAACACAGCGACGCCTCAGTGAGCATAAGTGAACCTGTGATGCGCACTTCCTCACGCAATGTGTGTGCTTGTAAATAAATAGTGTGTTGTGATGACTTGAAAAGAGAGGAAAGCGGGTGCTATCTCTCGCTTGTTCATCAGTATTAGTGGTTCGCTCTCTCTCTCTATCCCTGTTTCTCTCTCCGTCTCTCTCTCTCGCTCATTTTAGTTGTCGCGGTGATCTGTGAGCCGGCGCTCGGTCGGTCGGCTCGTGACCCAGCACTCGGTGACCCGGTGATCGGGTATTATTGTTAAGACGGGTGTGTCATGTTGGTTATTGTATGATGGCCGTGAAAGAGTTAGATAAAGCGGTAGGTTATTGTAAATGCCTAGAAAGCTACTCACATACTCATACTAGTTAGACACATCGAACAGGTCGTTATATCCAAAGGCTAAAAAGTTAATCAAAATCGCAAAATTTTTCCCACAGAACACAAAAATAAAGGCTCATACTCAAAAAGTCGATTTCAAAACTTTACAAAGCTACTCAGATACTCATACTTGTTAGACACAACGAGCAGGAAGTTATATTCAAGGTCCAAAAAGTTAGGCCAAATCGCAAACATTTTAACACCAGAACACAAAAATGTAGGCTCATAGTAAAAAAAATCGACAAAAAATTCTATAAATCCACTCACATAGGCATAATAGCTAGACACAACGAGCAGGAATTTATATTCAAGGTCCAAAAAGTTATACCAAATCGCACAATTTTAGCACCAGAACACAAAAATTTAGGCTCATAGTCAAAAAGTCAATCTCAAAACCCTAAAATTCTATTCTCATAGTCATAATAGTTAGACACATCGAGCAGAAAGTTATATTCAAGGTCCAAAAAGTTAGGCCAAATCGCAAAAATGTTAACACCAGATCACACAAATTACGGCTCATATTGAAAAAGGCGACCTCAAAACCCTAAAAATCTACTCCCATACTCATACTAGTTAGACACAACGAGCAGGAATTTATATTCAAAGGCCAAAATGTTAGTCCAGATCAAAAAATTATACCCACTTAGATATCCCGATATCAAGAATTTACTTTAAAATCACTTTTATGAATTTTACCCCCGGAAGATTTTTTTAGGAAATCACTAAAAATAGTAACGTTAACAGCTAGGCATACCACAAACTTCATATTAAACATCCACATAGGGAGATTTTAAATAAAAATCAATTTTATGATTGTTACCCCCCTTACCATTTTTGAGCGATACGCCCCTGACATCGGTAAAAATCGTAAATTTTCACTCTAGGCATACCACAAACTTTATTTTAGACATCCCCATAGCAAAAATTTAAATTAAAAACCACTTTTAGGATTTTACCCCTGACCATTTTTGAGGGATACGCCCATGAAATCGATAAAAATCGTAAATTTAGCACGTTGGCTTACCTAAAACTTTATTTTAGACATCCCCATAGCAAAAATTTACATTAAAAACCACTTTTAGGATTTTACCCCCTGACCATTTTTGAGGGATACGCCCATGAAATCGATAAAAATCGTAAATTTAGCACGTAGGCTTACCTAAAACTTTATTTTAGACATCCCCACACCAAAAATTTACTTAAAAATAACTTTTATGATTGTTAACCCCTTACAATTTTTGAGGGATACGCCCCTGACATCGATAAAAAATGAAATTTAACCTCAAGGTATACCTCAAACATAATATTTGATACCCCTACATATCAAATTCCAACAAAAAAACAACAAAAAGCTAGTAGTATATTGCCACGTTTACGCATGTGATAAGTGAAAGAACTTGCTCCGAAACAGCACGCGACTTGTACCGTGCACACAAAAAATTTAGGGGTGTAAACGTGCAAATATAATACTAGCATTTTGTTGTTTTTTTGTTGGAATTTGATATGTAGTGGTATCAAATATTATGTTTGAGGTATGGCTTGAGGTTAAATTTCAATTTTGTATCTATTTCAGAGGTGTATCCCTCAAAAATGGTCAAGGGGTAAAATCCTAAAAGTGGTTTTTAATGTAAATTTTTGCTATGGGGATGTCTAAAATAAAGTTTGTGGTATGCCTAGAGTGAAAATTTACGATTTTTACCGATTTCAAGGCGTATCCTTCAAAAATGGTAAGGGGGGGGGGTAACAATCATAAAATTGATTTTTATTGAAAATCTCCCTATGTGGATGTTTAATATGAAGTTTGTGGTATGTCTAGCTGTTATCTTTACTATTTTTAGTGATTTCCTAAAAAAATCTTCCGGGGGTAAAATTTATAAAAGTGATTTTAAAGTAAATTCTTGATATCGGGATATATAAGTGGGTATAATTTTGTGATCTGGACTAACATCATGGCCTTTGAATATAAATTCCTGCTCGTTGTGTCTAACTATTATGACTATGTGAGTAGCTCTTTGGGATTTTTAGGTCGACTTTTTTAATATGAGCCTATACTTTTGTGTTCTGGGGATAAAAATTTTGCAATTTGGCCAAACTTTTTGGACTTTGTGGAAATAACGATCTGTTCGATGTGTCTAACTATTATGACTATGTGAGTAGCTTTTTGGGATTTTTCAGTTCGACTTTTGAATATGAGCCTACATTTTTGTGTTCTGGGGTTAAAATGTTTGTGATTCGGCCTAACTTTTGGGACTTTAGATATAACTATCTGTTCGATGTGTCTAACTAGTATGAGTATGGGAGTAGATTTGTAGGGTTTTGAGATCGACTTTTTGCTTATGAACCTCAATTTGTGTGTTCTGGTGCAAAAATTTTGCAATTTGGCCAAACTTTTTGGACCTTTAATATAAATTCCTGCACGTTGTGTCTAACTATTTTGACTATGTGAGTATATTTCTAGGATTTTAAGTCTACTTTTTTATTATGAGCCTACATTTTTGTGTTCTGGGGGTAAAATTGTTGCGATTTGGCCTAACTTTTTGGACTTTGGATATAACTATCTGCTCGTTGTGTCTAACTAGTATGAATATGGGAGTAGATTTTTAGGGTTTTGAGATCGACTTTTTGCTTATGAGCCTAAATTTGTGTGTTCTGGTGCTAACAATTTTCGAGTTGGTCTAACTTTTTGGACCTTGAATATAAATTCCTGCTCGTTGTGTCTAATTATTATGACTATGTGAGTAGATTTCTAGGATTTTAGGTCGACTTTTTGATTATGAGCTTTCATTTTTGTGTTCTGGTGGTAAAATTTTTGCGATTTGGCCTAACTTTTTGGACTTTGGATATAAGTATCTGTTAGATGTGTCTAACTTGTATGAGTATGGGAGTAGATTTGTAGGGTTTTGAGATCGAATTTTTGCATATGAGCCTTAATTTTTTTTTTTTGGTGATACAATTTTGCGATTTGGTCTAACTTTTTGGACCTTGAATATAACTTTCTGCTCGATGTGTCTAACTATTATGACTATGAGAGTAGAATTTTAGAGTTTTGAGATCGATTTTTTGACTATGAGCCTAAATTTGTGTTTTCTGGTGCTAAAATTGTGCGATTTGGTATAACTTTTTGGACCTTGAATATAAATTCCTGCTCGTTGTGTCTAACTATTATGACTATGAGAGTAGCTTTGTAAAGTTTTGAGATCGACTTTTTGAGTATGAGCCTTTATTTTTGTGTTCTGTGGGAAAAATTTTGCGATTTGGCCTAACTTTTTAGCCTTTGGATATAACGACCTGTTCGATGTGTCTAACTAGTATGAGTATGTGAGTAGCTTTTTAGGCATTTACAATAACCTACCGCCTCATCTAACCCTTTCACGACCATCATACAATAACCAACATGACACACCCGTCTCAACAATAATACCCGATCACCGGGTCACCGAGCGCTGGGTCACGAGTCACCGCGACAACTAAAATGAGAGAGAGAGAGAGACAGAGGGAGAGGTAGAGAGAGAAACAGGGATAGAGAGAGAGAGAGCGAGCCACTAATACTGATGAACAAGCGAGAGATAGCACCCGCTTTCCTCCCTTTTCAAGTCATCACAACACACTATTTATTTACAAGCACACATATTGCGTGAGGTAGTGCGCATCACAGGGTCACTTATGCTCACTGAGGCGTCGCTGTGTTGGTCGATCCGTTTTGCTGTGTGTATAGTTTTTATATAGGAAAAACGCAGCTGGGTGTATACTTTCTATATAGACACAAAAAACAGGACATTTAACAAAACGTAGCTGCGTGTATACTTTCTACATAGACAAAAAAACAGGGCATTTAACAAAACGCAGCTGCGTGTATACTTTTTATATATACAAAAACACAGGGCATTTAACAAAACTCAGCTGCGTGTATACTTTTTATATAGACAAAAAACAGGGTATTTAACGCAGAAAAACGTAGTTTAAGAGGTATTAACGTGCCAATATACTACTCACTCTGCACCACCCCGCCTCCACACAACACATACCGTTTCGCAACCCTAAAATCCATTAAAATATATTAAAATATAATTTTTACAAATCACCCAGTCAACTATATTTGGGTCATATTTTATTATATTTATCACCGGTAACTCTTTACCGCCACAACACCATACATACCGCTCAGCCACCCTTAAATCCTACTAAAATTAAATAAAATACACTTTATAAAAATCAATCGATCAACTATGGTTCGGCTATCATCTTTTACCACCCCCAACAAGCCATTCCTACAATCTACGCCCTTCTGATGCAATTTCGCTGTCTAAAAATCCTTTAAATTAATTGAAATAGACATTTAAAAAATCAATTGGTCATCTATGAATCACTGCTAATTTTGTTATATATATCTCAACAATTACATCAGCCTGACCACTATCACCTCTATACCAATTCCCACTATTCTCTCTCCCCTATTAGTCACCACATTTTTCAAACGTATCTTCTACTTTTTACGCTCTTAAGCTGTCTGGTATTTTTATCTTTGCTTCCCTCTGTCTCTTCGTCCCTTAATTTTCCCAGTTGTTACAATATATTTTAGCTGTTCCCTTCTCGTTACATGCACACAAAATTATGATTGTTAAGACTGACTCTACATAACATTTAAGAACTTTTTTTCTTGTTTCTATTATCAAAAATGGAATGCACAGTATCTTCCTCATTTTTTGTAAAGCTGCTTTTGCCTGAGCTATTCTGCATCTAACCTCTATTGTACATCTACCATCCGAGGTTAACATTGTTCCCAGATATTTAAATTCATTAAACTGTTTCAATATTGTTCAACTTGTCTTTATTGTACATTGCGGTGAAGTCTTTTTCTTTGTTGCTACTACTACTTCTGTCTTTTTGCTATTAAAGCTGAATCCTTTATTTTTTATTTCTTTCACTTTAATATCTGACAATTCCCGTAACTCATTTTTACTCTTAGCGATTAAGACTGTACTATCAGCATACCTTAGATTATTTATATTATGACCTCAGATTGTTATTCCAGGCATGTCCCTTATGTATTTTAAAAATGGTATATACAATTTATAAATTGTATAAAGTTGTCACTCAAAGAGAAGGACATGATCAGATAAGTATTTTTAAAATTTAAACATCTAGAAAGTGACAATTAAAACGTATAAAGATCGCATGTAACACCTAGCGATCACCTAGGTCCCCCCCCCCACGTGCGGTTTAAAATTAAACCCAAACTTAAGACAGACTTAGCAGGTCGCTAAGGTATAATACAAACTGTATGCTGAGAGAAAATACAGAACATGGAGATAGAAAAATAACCACAACCGAGATGGAATGTGTTATACGAAACAGCTTGGCAGTTAAGATCAGAAACGAAGACTAGAAAAAAAAATCTATGAATAATTTCTACCATAGAATACATAAAGAAACAACATATAAAATGGTTTGGTTACGTAATAAGACAGTATACCAAAACACAACGCAACAACGCAACGAGCATTTAATAAACGCTGCGAGAACACGAGGCTCGACCACGAAAAAGATGGATTGATGGAATAATAGAAACACTAGAACACATAACAGCAGCAGAGGCCAATAGAAGAGCAAAAAACAGCAAACTATATCTCTCCTCGACGGCGAAAGACAAATGAGGAAGGAAAGAAGAAGACAAATTCTTGCAACAAATAGTACATGTGTTCTTCACTGTTATGTAGAGCTAGTCTTGACACGTGGAAGTAAATATTTGACAATCAAACAACAAAGAAGAAAATCGCAGGAGTCCACAGAAATGTTTTATAGAAGATGGCGTTTTATAATAGTCAACGGAAAAAGAAAGCTTGCTCGTGGAAGCAATCGTGTTTTTGTGTGTCTATGTAATGAGATTAGAAAAAAGTTTGAGCAATTCGTTTTGTAGGAAGTAATTGATACATACATGTTAGAGAAGTAAGTTGTAAGAAGACGTCATCACATTCTCCAACTGGTATGATTCAAGTAAAATTTATATTTTCGTCTCCAGTATTTTTGTAGCGCTAGGGCAGACATACACATTGTCAATGTCATGAAGGCCATCATCATTAGTGTATTGGAATATAATGTTGCCGAACATTCAGGAACAAAATACCTGCGAAGTCGACCTGGACTATCGAGCCACTGTTACAATCAATACGCACACTTCGACATGTGCATAGAGTTGAACACCCTTATGTCCGGAGTGCTATGTTGTTGCGCTAACAGCAATGAACAATTAGTAAAGCTTTCATCTTATATAACGTTTTGTTTAAATCATAAATGAGGAACAGGTTAATCAGACGTAATCTTGGTCGCAAAACGCACACAACTCATAAATAAATGCAGTGCTTGAAAACGTTCATTGAATTTATATGACCATTTGTGGTGCAGAAGATACGTATGAGCTGTTTACTTAAAATATCTATGAAAAACATTGCTTACGTCGTTCGTCACGCATGAAACAACCTTTTTTCATAATTCTCCCCACTCAATCTTTTGGACAGAGGCACCCGCTTCGAATGCAGCAACCAACTTCTGAAAAACAAAAAACTCAAATACAAATGCCACCGCGCAAATAAATCCAATTTTGGCCGTTCATGTCACAACATATGTGTTTTGGGGTTGGACAGCCAACAAATAAAACTATATAATTTCTCCCCCCACCCCATCCCTCTTTTTCGCAACACAGCTGTGAATCAACACACGTAAAGCTGTTGTGCAAACTAACAAGCAATGAATAGATTTACCTGGTCATTACAAAATAGCACATTGCCGCAGGCAGTTTTCTATGTCTATGCTCGCATTGCTTTTATACATATGTGTAGTCTTTTGTTAAATTTTTCACAAATCGTGTTTTAGTTTCCTTTATACGTTACTTTGCCAGGTTTACTCGAGATCCGGGTCTTGAAAATGAGGGACATTTGGGAGGGTAGCCTTTGTAACAAGCTATATTTAGATCCAGAGTTGACTGGCTTAATACGCCACGCAATTATTTTATGTGCTGGTAAATAATTAAAAAAATGCGCGCTAATAATAAAAGAGGGTTTCGGTATTTGCTTATTACATATTTTTGGCTATGAATTTTCTAATGTCAGGTAGGTGAATGAACTGATTAGAAAATTCATGAAGCAGGACAGCAGCAAGTTTACTTCGTGACATGATAGAAACGTAGTTCGGGCGCTTGCTCTCACACTATTTTCAGAAGATATTTTATAGTACCTGTATATTTTTAGGATAAACAGTTCTGTTTCTATTTAATATGAAAAATTCAGTTCAGAGTAGGGAATTTGTGCGTTTAAATAATGTTAATGTTGACGAAAGAGAATTTTCAAATGAAAGGGAAAGAAAAGCATCAGATGCTGGTGGTGGTGAAACAACAGAAATTTCTGTAGTTAAAATGACCACTTTGGCGTTTCCCATCTCTGACAAGGAACACCAATCAAGGTGAGATTATTCATAAAAAAAATAATTGCATTATTTTTGTTATTATTAACACGTTTTAACAATCTTGTTCACTGTCATAATTAATTGTGTATAATAATAATAATATATAACAGTATAAGGTGCATAAAAATCAAATTCGCTCAGAAGAAAAAAAATATACATGGAAGGAAAAGCAGTGGAAATTGTAGATCACTTCGTAATTTTTGGAAATTGCATGAATCAAAAGGAGGCACAAAGAAAGAACTTAGAATCAGAATATTAAAGGCAGCAATTATTTTCAGAAACTTTGATTAAATATTGAAATTACAAATACCAAGCACAAAGACGAAGTTAGAATTTTCAAATCAAATGAATTATTCACCCTTTTTGTCTATGAGAGAGTTGGAAACGAAACTGAAAACATACAAAATAAATTAGATACATTGGAAAACAAATACCTCAAGAAAATATTTTGTATACCATGGAATGAATTCAAGACTGGTACAGAAGTAAAGAAAAAATCTCTCTCTCTCTCTCTCTCTCTCTCTCTCTCTCTCTCTCTGCGATCAGGACTCAATCAGAGTAGGATTCCAGACTCTCATATGAAGTCAGCTGTCAGGTTAAGTGTGTTGATCGCCCCCACAGACAGAACATCACAATTAGAGTCTGCCAAATCCACTCTGACCGAACACCCGTTAATACGTTGCACTGTGTTCTGCGCCAGTGGCCTAGTGCATCCGATTTCAGCCAGCATTTTATTCAGGTTTGCTTTCATTAGCCTTTGATTGTCCCCAATCTTCCTGCAAGGCAGCAGATTGTGTTTTTTCTGTAGGGGGATTCTGCCCTTAGATGGTCGGCCCTCCCAGGTTTACGAGCACCATCTGCCCGAGTCACTAGAGGTGACTAACACAGACATTCACACACAAAGATATGAGATGTGACTAACACAGACATGTACACAGCGAAACTAATACTGACACACATCAAAATATATGACACATGACTAACATAAACATGCACATAAAGATATGAGATATGACTGACATAGACATGCACACACAAAGATATGAGATGTGACTAACATAGCCATGCACACACAAGGATATGAGATGTGACTAACACAGACATACACACATAAAGATATGAGATATGACTAACATAAACATGCACACAAAGATATGAGATATCACTAACCCAGACATGCACACACAAAGATATGACACATGACTAACACAGACACACATAAAGATATGAAACATGATTAACACGGACACACCAAGATATGAGATATGACTAACATGACACACACCAAGAAATGAGCCATGGCCAGCACACACACACACACACACAAGCTAAGATATGAGCCATGGCTAGCACAGAAACACATCAAGATATGAGCCGTGGCTTCACGGAAAAACACCAAGAAATGAACCATGTCCAGCACAGAAACACATTAAGGTATCCATATGTTTGGGTTTGTTGTAGTCGGCAGACTCTTCTTAACGTGGGAATCATCGACATACGAGTTGCAGGCCCCGATTAACTGTTCACAGGTTTCGTTCAAACAGTTGTCCGGAGATTTCAGAGTGCAGTCTGACCCATAAAACGTTCCCTCGCATGTACAGTTCCCGGTTGACTGTTCACAGGTGTCGTTGAAACAGTTGTCAGGACATTTGAGAGTGCAGTCTGACCCGTAGTTCGTTTCCTTGCACGTACAGTCCGGGTCACATATGATGACACAGCCATCAGAACACGTCTGTTCGCACTGTAGCCCAAAATTACCATCGGGACAAGTGTCATTACAGGTATAGCCAGGATGTTTACATTGTAGGTATTTCCCGGATTTTTCCTCACATAAAGGACAGACACTGAGACAAGACCCGGAGCAGTCGTGTCCATAGATCCCATGTGAACAGTTACCGTGACACGTACCGATGATGACATTGTAGCCTTTTTGCTACGCCCACTACACACTGCACAAAACGACAAAGAATGCCCGTCCAGACAATAGGTGTCTGTAAATGTTTGCACCTCACACACCGTCAGTACACTGTCGGCCTGCGAAATGATCGGTGAGAACTTAAACTTAATGTGTGCCATTGGCGCTTGTGTGTTGACTACAATAGTGTTCACAGAATATTAGGGTATGATATATAATTATACTGAAAGACTACGCCGCCACTGTCAGAGAAAACCTTTAGAGATGCATTCTTTACCCGAATCACAGTGCTAGCTCGATGATAGATTCGAATGGTGTGAGCTTTCTGGGGCGTGGCAAAGTTCAGATACCAGAAAAGAGAATTGGTTCCACTTCCCAATTGTGTGTGTGTGCAGTCATTGTCATAGAGATTGGTCTTTGTTTTGCCATTAACTGCGGCCTCTGGTCCACATCCGTCTCCTGTATAACAAGCATTAAATGTTTCGGTCTAGTTCGTGTTCTGTGTGAGAGCCACATTCCGACCCCCGTCAAAGTAGATAGAGCAGATATTTGTAACTATAGCCCCTTCAATCCGTAACTTGTTGATCAGACCAGCCCCAGAGCAAAAGACATCAATCTCGTGCGGACTAACTACAAACCTTGATTCATTTTCACATGAGGCAGAACCACTTAGTTTTACCGTGAAACTGTCCGGATATGTTAGATCATTCACATAAATCCTAAACCAGGAGAACGGCAAAGATTGATTGAGAGTTGCCTCATCTGATGTAGAATATAATATGTGTCCGGATTACATGTGGTGTCGTTGTTATCAAACAGGAAAGTAGGTTCAGATTTTTGGGCGTATCTGTAAACGAGATCCAAGTACTGACACTGGGGTCCGAAATATTCGTGCTGACAACTGTCATTGTTTGGGCATGTCCCTGTAGTTTTGTCACAAACTGAGTCATTATAGCAGTGACATTGTAACGTACAATTTGCCCCAAACCAACCGTCTGCACAAGTTAGGTCATTAGCTTCCAAAGTCGCGAACGAAGCCAGCAGAATAAAGACTTGATCTACAGCGATGGTTAACAAACTGTGTACAAATATTTATTATCAAACCCGAGATTACATTTCTAAAAATCCACCAACTCGCTGTAATAACAGATAGCGTGATGTTAAAAGTCAACATTGTTTACACCATTCACCATGGCTCGAACGCGACCAAGCTTCCATCTTGGTGCGTCAAGAAAATGACCATGCAACCAACAATATCATTTATAATATTAAAAAAAAAACAGAAGGTGGACATATTCCCATACGATGAGAAGAGACAACAAGAGAATCACATATACAAAATCAAGGCTTTATTTGAAAAACAGAAGGCAAGAAAGAGAGCTGCTCTAGAGAACCACTAAGAAGAACACTTCATCGATCAGCTTCTCTTATGCATTTAGATATTTATACCAATGGGTTACGAACAAACCCGTGCTTTTGAGGTCTTGACTGGCTCCCCCCCTCCCCCCACCCATAATTTGCCAGGCAGGGTTGTTTCTGTGAGTCATATTTGTGCTCTTAGAGTGTTGAGAGTACTGCAATATGTAGTTTGTAACCTGGAGTTTGCCTGGAAGCTTCGCAGTCGCAGTTACAAAGGCACCGACTCCGGTCTTGTGCAGATGTGTTCTGAGATCACAGTGACCTTTTCTGAGTCTTAATATCTTGGTCTGCTCATGTCTGCTGAGTTTGTTTAAACTGTCATGTTCTGACTCATATTTTTCATATAACTCTCCCCATTCTGTTTTCCCAGTTCTGTTTTCCCAGCTTGTTTCAGGATTGTCTACTTCTTTGAGGCTTTGGGGTTATTGGACTGTTGAAGCTCCCACCTGCTTCTGCAAATTCGCTAGCTTTCTAGTTTTCACGATTGCCACAGAGTAATGGTATTCACTTCAGGACTTGCTCTGTCTTTTCTGACAGCGTACATATGTTGCTCATGAAGATCACTGAGGCGAGAGTCAACAACTGCTCCCTTCACTGCTCAGCGACGTCGAGATGCCCAACCACAATAGGGACGTTTTGCGAAATACAATGAGGATTCCATGCAAAGTCTGATATTTAATAACCAAAAATGTCGGTCAAAGAGATTGGAATTTATGCTCCATGTGCCGTTTTCAGCTCGAACGATAACAGATATCACTATTTCCAACAAAGTTCTTTACATGAAACCTGCACTCATGAAACACACACAGAGGTCATAAACAGAGGATGGTGTTAACTACACTATATTTTCAGAATACCAAGCTTAGCCTTACTCTGGACTCCAAATGGTGAGTGAACAAGGGAAGACCAAGATAGATAATACCAAGAATGGTTCTTTCTTTCTCCTTTTGTATTTTACTCAATGACTAATAACAGTTCTCTTCGTCCTCAGTCCTTAAAAGGACGTTAAATGGGCGTAGATGAGTTATGTTGTGATTTATTTGCGCCTTTCGGCCCAACAAACCCGAGGACTAAATGTCACATAGATATTAAGGCGTGTGTCTTGTCTTCTTCACACTAAAGGGCACAAGTTTTTTGACCGAATTCTCACAACCTTATTAGTTTGCCGGCTGTTTATCTTTCACATAGCACCCGTCACGTGTCTTGTACTAGTAGGAAATTTCAACCAATAGTGTGTCTTTACAATAATACAAGATAGTGCAGTCATAATACACATCATTATTCGTGTCTTAATGATTTCTTAGGAAAGTGCACACATATATGACTGATAATCGAACACGATATATAAACACTCATATTGCTGTTGAAACTCATCTCAAGTGGGAGACCAAAATAATGTATTGTAGTGTTCATGTTCATCACCGTAGTACAGCTGTCCACCAAAATATACAACAATGGCAGTTGTTTTATCTTCTCTTTGTGTACCGTTTGCTCATCTATCTCTACAGTTTTGCTGCTTAGTTCTTGACACAGTCCCTCACTTTGAGCCTAGATTCATTCTCTCTCTCTCTCTCTCTCTCTCTCTCTCTCTCTCTCTGCGATAAGGACTCAATTAGAGTAGGATTCCAGACTCTCACATGAAGTCAGAGTCTGCCAGATCCACTCTGATTGAACACCCGTTAAAACGTTGCACTGTGTTCTGCGCCAGTGGCCCAGTGCATCCCGAGTCACTAGAGGTGACTAACACAGACATGCACACACAAAGATATGAGATGTGCCTAACATAGACATGCACACAGCGATACGAGGCATGACTAACACTGACACACATCAATATATAAGACACATGACTAACATAGACATGCACATAAAGATATGTGATATGTCTGACATGGACATGCACACACAAAGATATGACACATGCCTAACATAGACATGCACACAAAGATATGAGATATGACCAACATAGACATGCACACACAAAGATATGAGATGTGACTAACATAGCCATGCACACACAAAGATACGAGATGTGACATACACAGACATGCACACTCAAAAATATGAGATATCACTAACTTAAACATGCACACACAAAGATGTGACACATGACTAACACAGATACACGCTAAGATATGAGATATGACTAAACACATACACACATAAAGATGTGAGACATGAATAACACGGCCACACCAAGATATGAGAAATGACTAACATGACACACACCAAGATATGAGCCATGGCCAGCACACGCACACTCATGAGCTAAGATATGAGCCATGGCTAGCACAGAAACACATCAAGATATGAGCCATGGCTAGCACAGAGACACTTCAAGATATAAGCCATGGCTTCACGGAAAAACAACAAGAAATGATCCATGTCCAGCACAGAAACACATTAAGGTATCCATATGTTTGGGTTTGTTGTAGTCGGCAGACTCTTCTTAACGTGAGAATCATCGACATACGAGACGCAGGTCCCGATTAACTGTTCACAGGTTTCGTTCAAACAGTTGTCCGGAGATTTGAGAGTGCAGTCTGACCCGTAGAACGTTCCCTTGCATGTACAGTTCCCTGTTGACTGTTCACAGGTGTCGTTGAAATAGTTGTCCGGATATTTGAGAGTGCAGTCTGACCCGTATTACGTTTCCTTGCACGTACAGTCTGTACATTGCGGATCACATATGATGTCACAGCCATCAGAACACGCCTGTTTGCACTGTAGCCCAAAATTACCATCGGGACAAGTGTCATTACAGGTGTAGCCAGGATGCTTACATTGTAGGCATTTTCCGGATTTTTCTTCACATAAAGGACATACACTAAGACAAGACCCGGAGCAGTCGTGTCCATAGATCCCATGTGAACAGTTGCCGTGACACGTACCGATGATGACGTTGCAGCCTCTGCAACACCCACTACACCTTGCACAAAACGACCAAGAATGCCCGTCCAGACAATAGGTGTCTGTAAATGTTTGCACCTCGCACACCGTCAGTGCACTGACGGCCTGCGAAATGGTCGGTGAGAACTAAATCTTAATGTGTGCCATTGTCGCATTCATTCACAAAATTTATAATGATAATCCATTTATTGATTGTGTTTATTACATTTTGTTCCATTCAACCATTAATTCACCCACCCACCCATTTAAACCCATCCATCTTTTTATCTATCTATCCATCCATCAACCTACCTACCTACCTACCTACCTACCTACCTATCTACCTACCTACCTGCCAGTCTGTCTGTCTATCTAATATCCTTTCGAGCCGAAAACAGCACATAGGGCAACAATTCTAGATTCTTGTTTCTGACGATCTTTCAACTGTCAGACCTTGCATAGGATCTGCATTGTGTCTCACCACACTGCTCTTTTCTAAGCAAAAAATTTAATCTCGGCAAGGGAGCTAATGCCTACTGTTGTTTCCTCTCGTTTTAATGTTCTTTTTAGTGTTTCTCTTGGTCGACATCTTTTTATTTTACCCTCTTGTTCCCATTTGAGGGCCTGGTCTGAGATTCTTTTGTTTGTCTCTTCTCATCACACGGTCAACATATGACCACCTTCTTCTCTTGATTATAGTTGATATTTTTGGATGCTTTGTCATTTATCTTATTTCTGCACTACTTCCATGATAGACAAAGTATTTTTCTCGGTCATTTGTTTTCAAATTCTTCCAGTTAATTTTATATTTCTTTAGTTGTTTTCCAGCTTTCGCATACGTAAGCAAGGGCGGGTTTTGGACTTCCGTTGTAAAGATGATGGATCTAGGTCACTTTCTCTCGATCGCTGCAGAAAGTGCATTCGAGATCTGATTAATTTCGGTTCTCCATTGCACTTTTCTGCGTCAAAGTAAAAATGATGATCTACTTATAACATCTGCGCGGCTAAAGCAAAGTCGTACGCCGGCAAAAGTCCCTTTTGACAAATCAAGTGTTGTGAATGAGACTTTCCAACGTCTAGACTTGATCTGCGTTTTACGTCACAATGGTGTTGTTGATGATCGTTGTTGGAATTCCTTGACGCAAGTTATTTACATGTTACTCATTAATGTAAACTACTTCGTCAGCCGCAATCTCTTTAGGAAATTTGCACAGTGTTTTGTTCGTCTTAGGCTGCTTTCACTAGAGTAATCATGAATCTAAAGGGAGCGAAATTGTGTGTACGACATTGTTGTGTGCTACATCATCGTAATGGCTCATCATACATCCCCTAGACCGGCCGTACGCTAATCTTACGGTCTGTTGTTTGATTGCGACGGGGAATATCTGGCGACTAACTGTGTGTCTATATGTTTGGAATTGGAGTCAACAATTATGGCCTAACATGATCAAGCGCTAAATATTAAAAAAAAAATACGACGATCATCATTTTCAAGAGGACGTGAACTTCCGGTATATGGTGGATAGGCGGCGGGAACAATTGAAGGCTATGCATGAAAAGTGTTCCTTGTTGCAGTTTCCTCATATTCCAAGTCCGGCTTGTTGCAGGAGCTACTGAGTTGAGTGATCTGTGCACACCGTGAGCTGTGTGTCTCATCCCTTTTGATCATGTTTCGATATTCCAATTGTTTACGATGAATGATGATATCGTATGACAGGGAACAGTTGGCTGTGTTCACTTTCTGCGCGGTTTCGCCTTATGTCTTTTGGCGTGTGCTGAGACTGCTAAGATGGGGACTACAGTTACCTTTCTTTGTTTGGGAGATGAGATTCGGATGATTCCACTGGCACGGGCGGTTGAGCAATTATAGATTTTAATTCGTTTGCAGTGAAACCGGGGCCTTCCGTAACCAAATAGCCAAAACCCGATTTAAGCGCCGCATTTTTTAGTACCGGGTTGTCTTCTCTCTTCTATCTCTAATCGCTTGCCACACTGGACTGGTTAGTCTGTAACTAGAGGCACCGAGAAGGCGTGGAATAGGGTGTGGATGGTTCTAGTTCACTGATCCTGGAGTAAATCATCAGCTATGTGTCGCTGGCAGCTTCCAGCACTGTTGCTGTCAGCTGTCTTGCTTCCACTAAGAATAGGTAACAGAGAACTGAAGGAATGCGGCTCTACGTGTGGTGTGCTTGCACACCTCAAGACAGACAAGAGTGGCGATCTCTGGTATCATTATCTTCACCAAGTGCCGTCTCCGCATCGAAGGTTGGCTACCATAGAGCGGAATGTCTATGCAGGTTGTCATAGTCTGACTTGTCAATCTTTTGATGTTACTCGTCCATGTTAGTCTTGGTCTACCTCTGCCTCTTTTACCTTGTATTTTCCCTTCCTAGATTACTTTTAGCAGGCTGCTGTGTCTTTTAACATGCCCTTAAAATATAATTTGTTTTGTTTGAATTGTATTTAGTAGTTATCTTTTCATTTTATGTTGTTTTAAAGCTTCATGGTTTGTTTTCTTTTCTTTCCATTCATTTCTTCCTGTTCGTCTATAAATCAACATTTCAAAGGCTTCAGTTTTCTGTTGTTTTCTTGTCTAATGTTCATGTTTCTGCCCCATACACGAATATTGAGAAGATGTAACATTTTGGTATTCTTAGTTTTAGCCCATGTATTATTTGTTTTGATGTTAGTAAATTTTTCATGACATTAAAATACTTTTTGCCATTTCTATTCTTTTGTTTATTTCAGTTGTACATTTTCCATCACTGGTTATGGTATGTGCCAGGTAGTTATAGCTCTGAACTGTCTTAAGGTCTATTCCTTTAACTTTGATATCCACTTGTAGGTTTTGAGTATTTTCTTTGTTTATGATCATAGTTTTAGTCTTTTTGATATTTATATCTAATTCATATTTTTTTGCTTGTCATGTTTATTTCATTAAGTAATTGTTGTAGTCTGCTAGTAATACAGTATCATCAGCATATCTTAGGTTATTGATTATCTTTCCATTAAAGTTTAGGCCTGGCATCTCTGTGATGGTTTTAAAGATTTGCTCAGTGTATAGGTTGAACTAGTTTGGTGATAGGGATGCATCGTTGTCTTACTCCTCTTTTTATATCAATAGGTGTAGAGTTCTCTTTGTTATATTTTATTATTGCTGTTTGCTCCCAGTAAATTACATATTAATCCTATGTCTGTGTCATCTAGATGTATATCTTTTATGTAGTCTATAAGTTGTTTATTGTGTATTCTATCAAAATCTTTGGTGTAGTCTATGAAGGAGGCATATATATATATATATATATATATATTTTTACTTTTGTGTACTTTTCGATTAATGTCTTCATGCAGAATATGGCTTACTTTCTCTCATTGTTTTTTTCCTGAATCCAAATTGTTGTTCTAGTTCCATATTGATTTTATTCCCTCCTTGTATAACTTTTAGCAAGATTTTTGTAACATGGCTCATTAGACTTATTGTTCTAAAAAACTGCATTTAAATGTATCATTCTTTCTAGGCAATGCAATGAAAATTGATGTTTTTAGTTCATTTAATACACCATAATAAACTTATAGACTGCCCAAAAGATATAGTTCATATGAAGACACCATAATCAAATTATAGACTGCCTAAAAGATATAAGATCCCGTGTGTTACCGGGGCCTCATTATGAGGGAGGTAAAGAATAGTGACACCATGACCTTCCAGGCATGTCGTAAGAGACAACTAAGGAGGTTGATCGATGGCTTGACAAGCTGTCATTGTAAAAAGTATTGTTATGGAAACAGCGCCATAGATTTTAGAGCAGTAATCTCTGCAATATGTGCCATTTTGGCACGCAAGGTTTCTGTTTTTGAGATTGTGGTTCTGCCCTATGTGCCGTCTTCGGCTGGAAAGGACAATAGATAGATAGACAGAAAAGATATAAATATAGACGACACAGACATACGACTTATATGTAATTTATACTGGGAACAAACAAATAATAAAATATAATAAAGAGAACTCTACACCCATGGATATAAGAAGAGGAGTAAGACAAGGATGCATCCTATCACCAAGCTTGTTCATTCCATACACTGAGCAAATCTTTAAAAGCATCACAGGGATGACAGGCTTGAAAAATTAGTGGAAAGATAATCAATAACCTAAGATATGCTGATGATACTGTATTACGAGCAGAAAATCCTAAAGATCTACAACAATTATTTAATGAGATAAACATGACAAGCAAAAAATATGGATTATATATGAATATCAAAAGACTAAAACTATGATCATAAGGAAAGAATATTCTGAAAACCTACAAATAAATATCAAAGTTGAAGGAATACACCTGGAGACAGTTCAGAGCTACAGCTACCTGGGACATACTATAACCAGTTATGGAAAATGTAAAACTGAAATAATAAAAAAATGGGTATGGTAACAAGTAATTTTAATGGCACGAAAAGTATACTAACATCAAAACTAATAACACCAGGGCTAAAACTAAGAAAAGCAAAATGTTACATCTCAATATTCCCGTGTGGTGCAGAAACATGGAAATTATACAAGAAAACAGAACAGAAAATTGAAGCCTTTGAAATGTGAAGAATAGGTAGAATTGGAATGATAAGAAATGAAAACAAACTATGAAGTTTTAAAACAACTAACAATGAAAAGAGAACTACTAAACACAATTAGAACAAGACAGATGCAATTTTTGGGTCATGTTAATGAACACAACAGCCTACTAAAAGTAGTATTAGAAAGGAAAATACAAGGTAAAAGAGGCAGAGGCAGACCAAAACTAACATAGACGAGTAACATCAAAAGATGGACAAGTCAACCTATGATAATCTGCACCATTAAAGCAAGAGACTGAGTGGAATGGCGCTCCATGGTAGCCAACCTTCGGTGCGGAGATGCACTCAATGATGATGATGATGATGAGTTCATTTGGTATGTATCCTGTATCGTATATGTCGTTGCATATGTATGTGATATCTTCAATGCCAAAATCTTCTAGTGCCAGTATCGTTTCTATCTTTATGTTGTCAGGTCCTGCAGCTTTTCCCTTTTTCCACTTTCGATTTTAAGATTGTATAGCTTGATGTACATTTTATAATTGGTTTCTTGTCCTTTTCGTCATTAAATAATTGTGTTATATATGCCTGCCATCTAATTATTATATCTTTGTTGTCTGAAGCATTTGTCCTTTTTTGTTTACAATACATTAACTTTCTGTGGTTTTTTTAAAATTTTTACTTGTCATTCTCTTTATTCAAACCAAGAAAAATATGAAAAATATGCCTTAGTTCGAAAAAGAGTTAAAATTTTGATCAAAGAGTCATAGCAAAAGAATTGGATAGAATTTGGACAAAATATTAGCAGGGACTTCAAGATAGCTACAAGAGATTTCAACAAAGCAGTAAAAGCCACAAGAGCGGGGGGGGGGGGGGAACAACCATAATCCTACTGAGCTCATAAATGACAAAGACGGAAAGCCCTTATCAAATAACCAACACATGCAACAGAGATGGAAATAATATTTTGAAGACCTATTAAACATGCTTTGATATCTTTGAAATGTGGATTTATAGAAGAATAGGTAGAATTGGATGGAAACAAAAGACAACAAACGATGAAGTTTTAAAATAACTAAAAATAAAAAGAGAACTGCTGAACACAATTAAGACAAGACAAATGAAATTTTTGGGGCATGTTAAAAGACACAACAGCCTACTAAAAGTAATATTGGAAGGAAAAATACAAGGCAAAAGAGGCAGAGGCAGACCAAGACTAACATGGACGCGTAACATCAAAAGATGGACAAGTCAATCTATGTCAGCCTGCACCATCAAAGCAAGAAACAGAGTAGAATGGCGATCCATGGTAGCCAACCTTCGTTGCGGAGAGGGCACACGATGATGATGATGATTAAACATGATAACAAAAACCAGAATAGGACAATAAGACAACAAAAACCACACAAGAACGCAAAAATACTAAACCCAACATTACAACAAACAGCAGCTATACGAATTAACAACCAAACAGGACAATTCCAATATATAAAACAAGGAGTCAGACAAGGCTGTGTTCTGTCACCGGACTTGTTTTCACTTTACAGCGAATATATTATGAGATCAATAGTAGACAAAAAAGGAATTGAAGTCAACGGTCACAACGTAAATAATTTGCGAAATGCTGATGACACAGTCTTAATAGCAGAGACAGAGAACGAACTACAAGAAATGATACACATAATAGTAGAAGAAAGCAACAAGAAAAGTCTCAGTCTGAATAGTAAGAAAACAGAAGTAATGGTTATATCGAAGAAACAATCATCACTATCATGCAGCATAAAAATAAACGAGACAAATCTAAAACAAGTGCAACGTTTCAAATACTTGGGCACAATAATTACATCAGATGGGAGATGCACCACAGAAATAAAAAGCAGAATAGCTCAGGCCAAAATAGCATTTAAGAAAATGAAAAATATCTTATGCAACAAATCTATGTCAATAAAAATGAGAAAGAGTTCATCAGTGCTATATAGAACCAATTCTGACCTATGGAAGCGAATCATGGACAGTAGACAAACAAATGAAAAGACGGTTAGAGGCCACAGAGATGGGATTTCTCAGAAGAATGTTGAAAGTTCCCTGGACAAATAAAAAGACCAATGAGGAAGTTCTCAAAGAGGCCAACACAAAAAGGGAGCTCTTAAAAAACATCAGAAAGAAGCAATCAACATTTTTTGGGCACATCATGAGAAGAGGAAAGTTGGAATACTTGGTTACAACTGACCTAATAAAAAGAAAGAGAGATCGCGGACGACAAAGAGAGAAAATACTGGATAGCTTGGTGTCATGGCATGGAAAACAGTCAACAACAGAACTGATACGATGCACTGTAGATAGAAGATTGTGGAGGGACATGATCGCCTACGCCAACCGGCAGGGTACATGATGATGATGATGATGAACATTACGAAAGAGGAAATCGAAGAAGTAATAAAATATGCACCAAGAAATAAAGCACAGGGGATAGATAAAATACAAGTAGAAATAATAGCAGTAGCAGGAGAAACAGGAGTGACATGGCTCCACAGAATATTCAATGCAGCATGGCACCAACAAAAAGCCCTAGAAGACTGGCAACAGGCAATCATGGTACCATTAAGGGAAAAAAAAGATAGCAAAAGAGACTGCAATCAATATAGAGGAATATCTCTTCTCAGCCATGTAGGAAAGCTATACGCCAAAATTGTGGAAAAAATGCTGAGACCAATAATAGAACTACAGTTAAAAGATTCTCAAATGGGGATCCGAAAACACAGAGGATGTACTGACACTCTATTCACCTTAAAACATCTTGCAGAAAAAAACGACAGAACATATCAAGATTTGTACACAGCTTTCATTGACCAGGAAAAAGAATTCGACAGAGTAAATAAAAAATAACTGTGCGAGATATTTAACAACATACGGAGTAAGCCAATATCTAACCAACCTAATTAAAAGTCTACAACATCAGCTGCACAGTCAGAACAGCAGCAGGCTAAACGGACCACTTCGAAGTTACATCAGGTGTAAGACAGGGATGCGTACTATCCCCCCCCCCCCCCTTTCCCCCTACTGTTTATTACAAACATGGACTATATGCAAGTTGGCCAATCCATCAGAGACCGAGGTGATTAACAAGCTTTTATTTGCAGACGATCAGGCACTAATACATGGAAACAGAACATCAACATAGCTATAGAAGGCAGGCAACTAAAACAAGGAGATTAATTCAAATACTTAGGAAGTTTAGTGACAAATAACAATTCACAAACAGCAGAGATAGACTTAAGATGCATGAAAGCATGTCAAATATTGTCCAACAAGGAAATAGCTCTAGAGGCAAAACGGGCACTCTACAATACAATCTTCGTCCCAATGTTGTGCTACCAATGCGAGTCCTGGACCTTAGATGTAAAAACATTACGAAAAATAACCTCTACTGAGATGAAATGTGTTAGACGAATGACAGGAAACAGCCCGAGAGACAAGATCAGAAATGAAAAACTGAGAAAAATAGCGAGGAATAACCCCCGCCATAGAATATATAAAAAAGCAACAGAGAATGGTTTGGCCACGTGACATGGCAGAGCGATCAAAACACAACGAGCCCTCAATAAACGTTGCGAAAATACAAGACCCAAGAGTCGACCACGATAAAGATGGATCGATGGAATAATTAGAAGCACTAGGAAACATAGCAGCAGAAGTCGAACAGAAGAGCAAACGACCGCAGAGTTGATCTCCCCTCGTCGCTGAAAGGCAAATGAGGAAGGAAAGAAGAAAAAGAAGAATTCTCTTTATTTATTTCTGTGTGCATCCCTCATAAATCTTGTTTACTTTCCATATATTAAATTTCTAAACATCTTTGGCTGAGCCAGTCTTCTTTTGCCTTTTTGCACATTTTATCAATTTTCTTGTATTGGGTAGTGTTCTTCGCTTGTCTTCTTTCTTCAATTTTTTTTAAAGATGGTGTCATCCATTTTTGTTATTTGTTCTTTTACTTTTTCGGTAAGATGTCACAAGTTTCTTGTATGCATTACCATTTAGTTTGAATCATCTGGATTTTCTCTTCTGTACTGCACAGTCCTTTCTTCTAACAGCTTCTGATATGTGTTCTTTACTTGTATAATTATCTTTAATATATTTTTAATTTAAAGCTGTCATATTATCCAGTGCTGTTGTTAATGAATTATTTTTTTTTTCCTTTAGTTTGACTTCATTTTAATCATTACATTATTGTGATCTGAATAAATATATGCACCCGGACAGGTTTTGGCTTTCTTGACGCTGTTACCAAACCTATTTTTAATCAATATGTAGTTGATTTTTATTCCTCTTCTTATCTCCAGGGCTTTTCCATGTGTAAATATTATTATATGGGGAACTTCCGAGGCGATAATAGGGAATAATAGAACAAAGAAGTATGTGTTAGCACTCGGAAAAATAATATCCCTATTATCGCCTCGGAAGTTCCCCATATAATAATATTTATGTATTATTATTTGTACCCAGTATATAACCACTGGAAACTACTATTCGTGCTGTTTCGTCCAATAAATGTTTGTCTACAACACAAGTATTCAGCCCTACTGGGAGATACTTGCATTAATAGGAAAGTACAAATATACAATTTATTTCCGGTCTGTGATCGTTACCCTATGCTATAGTCATTGAGAACGTCATCGTGAAAGACACTGCTACAATAACCAATTTTTTTTGGCTGCGTGGCAGTGTGCCAAGCGTTCGGCTTTCTCGTGGCAAGGCGCGGTGCCACTGAGTACGGGTTCGATCCCACTTCGGACCATATATTGTTCTTCGTTTTTTTCTATTGTTGTTTGTCTGTCAATTTTTCCGAGTGCTAACACATACTTCTTTGTTCTATTATTCCCTTTTCCATGTGTATAGTTTCCTTTTCTCTTGCTCAAAGCAGGTGTTACATATTATCAGCCTGTTTTCTTCACAAAATTATATTAACCTTTCAAATCTTTAATTTTTTTCCAAAATCATGATTTCCTATAATGGTCTTATATCTACCTTTTCCTACTTTAGGCGTATGTCTGTATTATTGCTATTTTGAATGGTTTTTCTTTCATTTTGAGTAGTATAATTATCTCATTGTACAACTCAAATTGATAGGCTGGAGAAAATACAAAATGAAGCCATGCGCATTATCCTGGGATGTACGAGGGACACTCCCTGTGTAGCAATGAGGTATCTTCTTGACTTTCCAACCATGGATGACAGAATCAAGATCTGGAGAGCACGAGCATACCTGAAGATTAGTACAGATAAAGAGCATCCATTGCACCACGTGCTCAACACAGTGAAAGGTGCCAGGCTAAAAAGAAGCAAATCATGGGTGGGCCGAGCAGAAGATGTCATCAAACAGGTCTGTGGTCTTACTAATATCTGCGTTGGTGAGGAGTGGATACCGGTGCCTACGTCATTCAAGGGGACTTTCTTGTGTATTGTCACACTCAACAGGAAAAGTAGGGAACAGAACCCGGTCGTGGTTAATGCCGAGGTCAACGGTCTCATCTGCGATGAGAAAGATGAGAAAGATGCAGTGATCTATACAGACGGATCTGTAATACGACACCAAAGAAGTGCATGGGCATTTACAGCACGCTCGGCAGGCAGAATAGTCTACGAAGACAGTGGTGCATACGTCATGACCACGAGTAGCATGACAATGGAGGCGATGGCAGTGACCAAGGCATTCAAATGGTTAGAGTCACAAGACTACACCCACGCGTGTATACTGAGTGATTCGATGAGCATGAAAGTGGATGCGGGCTCTGTACGCATGCAATGGGTAGAGTCGTTGCAGAAATCCAAAATACGTAAGGTCACCTTTGTCTATGTCCCTGGACATGCGGGAGTATGGGGAAATGAAAGGGCGGACAGGTTGGCTAGCTGCGCTGTCGTTGAGGACGGGCAACCAATGGATCGGGCAGACATCATCAATGCCCTCCGAGATGTGGGAAGAGCACAGGACTTCGACAAACACAGATCCACGTCACTTCTTCGGATGATGGAAATGGGAGTTAAGATGGGCACAGCCAGAAATGGGAAACTTAGTGGCTGTGTAAGAAGACTTATCAACCAACATAGAACTGGAGTCGTCAGTCGCTGGACACTGAGGGAATTGCTGAGGAGGGGATCTGAGCACCTATGGACATGTTAGGAGTGCAATGATGATGACCCGCAAATAACTCAATAACTCAAAATTTTTTTCTTCAATTCAATTTTCTGCGTTGAAGTCAGTCTGACGATCCACTTAACAGATTTAAACCAATGAAGCAGTCCTGCGCACCTCAATGCTCCTCTTTGTCAAGTCAAAGTTTGTGAATGCCACCTTCTCCGGTCTAGAGTTGATATACGGTTTACGTAAACACATTGAGTGCTGTTCCAAGGCCACCGTTGGAATTGTTTGACGCCAAGTATTTACAAGTTACAACTCATTAATATAGACTGCTCTGCCAAGTCAATCGCAGTTTTCACTTTAGAGATTGTGCATCATCTTTTCGTGCGTTGTTGGCTGCATTTATTAGAGTAATTGGGATTTTATGGAATGATTGTATATCCCTAAAACGGTCGTACGCTAATAGCGAAAGGCGGAATGGAGTTTCGTTTATGACTTTGCAGCACCGGGGTCACTCCCGGAGGTTCATGTTAGTCATGAGGGATTCATAATTTCACAAATTCACATTGCAGGGAGATTTTACAGTCTGTTGTTTGATGTGCGACGGGGATAGTTCGATTACTAACTATGTTTCATATGTTCGGATTTGGAGTCAAAAACGATGTCCTAGCATCATCAAGCGCTATACATAAAAAAAAAAATAGGACGATCATCATTTTCAGGAGGACATGAACTTCCGGTCGATATGGTGGATAGGCGGCAGGAACCATTAAAGGCTATGTCTGAAAAGTGTTCCTTGTTGCAGTTTCCTCATGTTCCAAGTCCGGCTTGCTGCGGGAGCTACTGTGTTAAGTGCTCTTTGCACACTCTGAGCTGTACGTTTTATCTGTTTTGACCGTGTTTCGATATTCCGATTGTTTATGATGAATATATGATAAGGTATGATGGAGAACAGATGGCTATGTTCACTTTCTGTGCGGTTTCGCCTTATGTCTTTTGGCGTGTGCCGAGACTGCTATGATGGGAACTACAGCTACCTTTCTTTGTTTGGGAGATGAAACAGTCATTCAGATAATTCCACTGGCACTGGCGATTGAGCAATTGTGGATTTTAATTCGTTTACAGTGATACCGGGGCCTTCCATAACCATAACTGCAATAATCTATCTTTCGTTCGCCCGAAGTAGTGTCTATATCTGCAATGTCGTTTCCTGTATAAATTTTATTGTCCTTTGTAATTCTTGCAGCGGCCCATATAGTTTTGTCTGTAGTGTTGTACCTATGGGCCAATGGATTTTCCTCAGTCTACTATATTCAGTGCAGTCTTGAAGTATGTGTTCAGCAGTCTGGGGCGCCTGTCCACATGTACAAGTAGTTGATGTGCCGATCTTTAATTTTGTATACATGTGACTATGGAGTCGATTGTGTCCTGTTCTGAGGCGTATAATGATAACTTGTTCATATCTATTCATATTATGAAAGGCATCCTGATTTGGGGCTTGTGGTCCTCTGATTGATTTGATTATCTGTTTCTTATTATGGTATGTAACCGTCATCAGTGTAACCTCTATATATGCACCTGCTCCCCATTCTTTACTGCATTCTGTGCTGATCCATCTGTGTACACACGAATCCATAGGTCTTGTGGGTATTCTTCATCCAGGAAACTGAGAGTTATTGTTTTTCGCTGTAGACTTATTTGTTCTTCTTTGTCGACTATTCCTTTCACTTGTGTCCGTATTTGTATTGATAATCCTGATTCCTCTGTCCAGGGAGTCTGTTCTGGTATGGGCAGTAGGGGGTTAACACCACTTGGCATGTCTGGTGTTTGTCTACTAATAAGATTGGCTTGGTGGATAAAACTGTTTCTCTTAAGTCGTCCCAATGCAAGATTTTGGAATCGGTCCTTCATTGGATGTCTCGGCATGCATGCACATTTTTCTGCCTGTATCAGCACCTTTGTGTCCCTCCGTTCTCTCAGTGCTGGTGTCCTCCACAATTTCTCCATCTCCAATATTGGTGTTGATTTCATTGCTCCGGTGATGACCCTAAGTGCCTTGTTTTGTACTTTATCCAGTTCTTGCAGTGTGGTGTTTGATGCTGAGAACCATGCGGATGATCCATATTCTAAATGTGGGCTTATACTCTGTTGGTAAACGTTACTGAGTATTTTCCCACTCGCACCCCATGTGGTTCCACACAGCTTTCTTAGAATAGTCAATTTCCTCCTTGCTTTTTGGGTTGCCTAATAACTGCAATAAGTCTGAGCATTAAATTTCACTCTCAACAAACCATCACAATGAAGATTTATAAATATTTCTGCAGAGTGAGAAAACGGGGATAAGGAAGGATGGAAGTACCAGACAGTTTCGAACTTATACCTGAAGAAATTTGTTCAATATTTGCTTAAAACAAAACAGTGACGCTAAGGAAATTGAAAATTCGGCTGAGCACGAACAACGGTATTGAATTTTCAAAATCTACGCTATGGATATCAGAGACTAGATGGAAAGAATGTGGGTACATTGAAGACGAAAAATATACATTTATATACTCAGGAAACACAACAGAACATCAAAGGGGGGTAGGAATACTGATAAAAAGAGAGCTACAAAAATATATAAGTACCCACTGGACATACAGTGATAGGATTATACTACTCAAGTTGAAAGCAAAACCATTCGACATAGCAATAATACAGACATATGCACCTACTCAAGACTACACAGATGAACAAATAGAGGCATACTATGAAGACCTAAATAAAGTTATGAAGCAAGTGAAATCTTCAGACATCTTGATTGTAATGGGTGACATGAACGCTAAAGTAGGAAAAGGTAGATATAAGACAATTATAGGAAATCATGGTTTAGGAAAAAGAAATGACAGAGGAGAAAGATTAATACAATTCTGTGAAGAAAACAGGCTGATAATATGTAACACCTACTTTGAGCAAGAGAAAAGGAAACTATACACATGGAAAAGCCCTGGAGATAGGAAGAGGAATCAAATAGATTACATAATGATAAAAGAAAGGTTCCGTAACAGCGTAAAGAAAGCCAAAACCTACCCAGGAGCAGATATTAATTCTGATCACAATCCTGTAATGATTAAAATGAAAATCAAACTAAAGAGAAACAAGCAAAAATCTAATTCATCAACAAACCCACTCGACAGCTTTAAATCAAAAAGATATTAAAGATACCTATACAATACAAGTAAAGAACACATACCAGAAGCTGCTAGAGGAAGGAATTGAACAATACAGAAGAGAAAATCCTGATGAAAAAGTAACAACCAAATGGCAATGCATAAAGAAAAGCATACAAAAAGCCTGCGACACCTTACCCAAAAGAGAAAAGAACAAAAAACAAAAATGGATAACTAACACCATCTTAGAAAAAATGGAAGAAAGGAGACAAGCGAAGAACACTGCCCAATACAATAAAATAGATAATGAGATACGCAAAATGTGCAAAAAGGCAAAAGAAGACTGGCTCAGCCAAAAATGTATAGAAATAGAAACTATGGAAAGCAAACAAGACCTAAGAGGAATGCACACAGAAATAAAGAGAATGACTAATAAAAATAAAAAAGCCACAGAAGGTGGATGCATTGCAGACAAAAAAGGAAAAATGCTAACAGACAATAAGGATATCATAGATAGATGGCAGGAATATATAACAGAACTATTTCATGATCAAAGGGACAAGAAACCAGTTATAAAATGTACATCAGGCTATAAAATCTTAAAATCTGAGGTGGAAAAAGCTATAAAAACAATGAAAAGGGGAAAAGCAGCAGGACCTGAAAGCATACAGATAGAGATGATACAGGCACTTGAAGATTTTGGCATTGAAGTGATTACAGACATATGCAACGACATATACCACACAGGATACATACCAAATGAACTAAAAACATCAACTTTCATTGCATTGCCTAAAAAGAATGGTGCAGTTGAATGCAGTGACTTTAGAACAATAAGCCTAAAGAGCCATGTTACAAAAATCTTGCTAAAAGTTATACAAGGAAGGATTCAGAATAAAATCAATACTGAATTAGATGAGCAGCAATTTGGATTTAGGAAAAATAGCGGGACAAAAGAAGCCATATTCTGCATGAGAACATTAATCGAAAAATACACAGAAGTAAACAAACCAATATATGCCTGCTTCATAGACTACACCAAAGCTTTTGATAGAGTACACCACAAACAACTTATAGAATGCCTAAAAGAGATACATCTAGATGACATCGATATACGACTAATATGCAATCTATACTGGGAGCAAACAGCAATAATAAAATATAACAAAGAGTTCTCTACACCCATTGATATAAAAAGAGGAGTAAGACAAGGATGCATCCTATCACCAAGCTTGTTCAATCTATACACTGAGCAAATCTTTAAAAACATCATAGAGATGCCAGGCCTACAAATTAATGGAAAGATAATCAATAACCTAAAATATGCTGACGATGCTGTACTACTAGCAGAAAATCCTAAAGACCTACAACAATTACTTAATAAAATAAACACGACAAGCAAAAAATATGGACTAGATATGAATATCAAAAAGACTAAAACTATGATCATAAACAAAGAAAATACTCAAAACCCACAAGTGGATATCAAAATTGAAGGAATAGACCTTGAGACAGTTCAGAACTATAACTACCTTGGACATACTATAACCAGTGATGGAAAATGTACAACTGAAATAAACAAAAGAATAGGAATGGCAAAAAGTAATTTTAATGTCATGAAGGACATACTAACATCAAAACAAATAACACCAGAGCTAAAACTAAGAATAGCAAAATGTTACATCTTCTCAATATTCCTATATGGTGCTGAAACATGGACATTAGACAAGAAAACAGAACAGAGAAATGAAGCCTTTGAAATGTGGATATATAGAAGAATAGGTAGAATTGGATGGAAGGAAAAGAAAACAAACGACAAAGTCTTAAAACAACTAAAAATGAAAAGAGAACTTCTGAACACAATTAGAACAAGACAAATGCGATTCTTAGGCCATGTTAAAAGACACAACAGCCTACTGAAAGTGATCCTGGAGGGGAAAATACAAGGTAAAAGAGGCAGAGGCAGACCAAGATTAACATGGACGAGTAACATCAAAAGATGGACAAATCAACCGATGACAACCTGCACCATCAAAGCAAGAGATAGAGCAAAATGGCGCTCCATGGTAGCCAACCTTCGTTGCGGAGACGGCACTCAATGATGATGATGATGACGCTATGGAAAACTGTGAGGAGTGAAGGAACTTTTTGAAAGTGTGGTGATGTATGGAAGAAACATCATTTGTGAGAAGCCACATCTAATAATCTAGAAGTAAGTATTTACATGGAATAAAAAAAATTCGCATTGAATGTTATGAAATTGTCCAATTGGATGAAGCATGATGAATGGTGACCAACCCTAGGCTTGCGGGGGAAAGTAATGGCTCGTCAAGATATTTTTATTGGCCCGCCGATAGCTCAAGATCCGATGCAAACCTGTTTATCACTACTAGAATGTGCGATTCATAGAAGCCGATTTTCAAGTACAACCTTCCTCATGTAAAAGCGGCGTTTGCCGCCGTTATTGGTCTCAAAATCTTACGTAAAATGCATCAATTAATAGGCCTAGCCTCCGTTTAAATTGACCTGGAAATACATCTAATGTTAATCTTTCGTTTGAGCCACGCTGGACATTTCTAGGTTTAGTCGTTACGAAGATATAACAATTTAAAACTTGATAATCCTTCACCATCTGTGAATTTTAGATCAAATAAATCAAAATGGATATTATTAATCTTTCTATTTCTTATTTTGTAATTTGCAGTGAATTTGTGGTGTAGTTTGTTAGTAATAATATTTCTTACAACAAATGCCGCAGTCTTACCTATACGTTTCTAAATAATTGTCAATACATTATTTTTTCTTTGTGAGGTTGGTACACACTATTGCAATTTGTGTTGCGCTGTGCTGGCATTTAGTGTTAGTTAAGATGGCTTCAAACAAGCATGGGTCATCAAAGAGAAAAAGTGAAAATGAAGTGGGTGTCTGATCATTTAATGAAGAATGGGAAGAGAGGTTTCTCTTTACAATGGGAAGTACTTCGAACTCGATTTGTTTGATCTGTTCAACGACAGTAGCAGTTCTTAAAAAATACAACCTGAAAAAAAACACTTCAAACAAACACATGATGCATTAAACAAATCATATCATACTGTCTCTGCTTTTAGAACAGACTACATCTAAAAGAAAACTAAAGGACTTCATTGTATGCAAAACTTGAATATTCTTAAAAACGTGAAGAAATTAAAAAACACGGTAAAGGCTTTATACGGAACAGCACTTCCTTCTCGCTATGAAGAAAAAAAACGTTCTCAGTCGATGAGATTATCAAGCATGTAGAAAACGTGCATGTAGCACTTTGTAGAAAACGCTGGGAAAACCATTATTAAATGAATGGCAGAAAATATTTCCCAATCACGAAATACACTTATGAGGCGCATTGAAGAAATGGCAGGCAATGTTTCAAAACAGATAATATATGTAACTGCTGTTTAAAGATACTTCTCTATTGCAATAGATGAGCGTGGCGACATGCTCATTTACTTGTGCTTGTGACGTGCATAAACGACAATTTCAATGTGTTTAATGAGCTTTTAGAACTTTGTGATTTATCGACAACAACAACTGGAGGAGATTTGAAGCAGTGAAAAACTGTGTCGAAACTAGTGATGTTGGCGGTAATAAACGTGAATGGTCTAAACTTGAGCATTTGTACAGATAGCGCCCCAGCAATGTTAGAAAAGAGAAATGGCTGTGTTGTTTTGCCGGAGTAGTATTTAGATCGGAAATTGCATTCATATCACTGTATCCATTCATCAGGAGGCTTTGTGTGCTAAAGATATGAGCTTTCAACACGTCATTGATCCTGTTCTTCTTTGCATTAATATGATTCGAGCACGCACACACCCCCCCCCCTCCCTTTTTCCATTTTTCAATCGAAGACAATTTATAGAACTTTTTGAAGAAGAAAAAAATTAATATGGTGAACTCTTACTTCACAACCTAGTTAGATGGATTTTTAGAGCAGAAATGATGTTGGCTTTTTTTTTCAAATTAAAAGATCAAGTTATTTCAGTTTTTGAATCAAAAACAGTTTTGCCTTTGGAGTGTGGTTTACTTAAAAATCAAGAGTGGCTTTGTGATTTTGCATTTTTAGTTATGTCACATAATTTGAATATTCTTAACAAGAGGTTACAAGGAAAACTCTTTGTTTCCATCCATGTTCTATTAAGTCAACACTTTTTAATTGAAGCTTAAATTGTTTTGTAACAGCTTAGGACAGTGCAAACTTGATCATTTTTCAAGCATTCAGTACGTATTAAGTAAACGCAGTGACCTTTCCGTGGATCATTTAAAATACAAAACAACACTTACAGCTTTGTGCGAGGCATTCTCAACTCGATTTTTCTCTTTGGAATCTGAAAAGAGTAACATCGATTTATTCATAAATCCATCTTGTATTTCAGGGTCTGAGATTCATAAATACTCCACAACCTTGCAAATGGAAATAACAGAAATCCAGAACCATTCAGGACTTTCTGCTAAATTTAAAGAACATTGTGGATCACCCACTTCTCCTAATTTGTCGGAATTTTGGAAACTTTTCTCTTTAGACCCGATTCATGAAATTCACGATCTTGCTCTAAGGGTCGTATGCAGATTTGGCTCCACATACATTTGTGAGCAAACTTTTTCTACCATGAATATTGTTAAGAATACATTAGGTTCAACTATTACAGATGCACATCTTGCCTTTATACTTGTTCTGTGCACATAAAAAATTACACCTAATATTGAGATATTGTTAAATGAAAAGCAAGTTTAAAAATCACATTAAATAAACAATGCAGGACTGACCGCGAAAAGATTATTTTGTTGGGTTTGGGGGATTTTAATGGATTTTAAGGTCGGATGGTATGGTTAGGTTTGGGTAGGTGTGGTAAAGATAAAGTGTTTATTTAATAGTGGTGGAGCGAACCAAAACTGACCAATGGAAAAAAAGATGATGGAATGAATATGCATTTAGCAGGTATTCCAAAGACACACGTACGCACTGCATATAGACATATAAATATATGAAATAAATGTAAAAATGTATCAATTTATGATAGGTTTATTTAATTCCTTTACATCACTCTGAAAAAATATACATATATAATAGATGTCTTTTTAAAAGAACATTAAAAAACAGACGAAATAATTATAAATAAATATGAATAACATAGAACTTTACCGTTTATACGAAGGGAGGTCAAAAAGTAATGCACACCAATTTTTTTCTCGGAAACTATTCGGGCAAAATGTGTGAAATTTTCACAGATTGTAGCTGAACATCCCCTTTACACTACCTATTTTTCAACATAATCTCCGTCCAAGCGTATTGCCTTACGCCAACGCGAAACTAGGTCATGAATGCCTCGTTTGTACCAAGTTTTGTCCTGCTCGCGTAGCCATTTTTTAACTGCACGGATCACATCCTCATCATTGTCAAAGTGTGTCCAACGCAGGAATTTTTTGAGTGGTCCAAACAGATGGAAATCTGAGGGAGCCAGATCAGGGATGTAAGGAGGATGGGGCAGTACAGTCCAACCAAATTTGTTGATTGCTTCCCGTGTTACCAGACTTGTGTGAGGGCGTGCATTGTCATGTTGAAGCAACAAATCTGCAGATGGCTTATTAGGCCGAACTCTGTTTAACCGATTTTTTAGTTTTGTCAATGTATTGATGTAAGCTGTCGAGTTGATTGTCTCACCTCTTGTCATTACATCAACAAGAATCACACCATCAATGTCCCAGAAAACAGTGATCATCACCTTTCCGGCTGATGGAGATGTTTTGAATTTTTTTCTTTTTGGTGACTGCGGATGATGCCATTCCATTGACTGCATTTTTGTTTCAGGCTCATAATAATGTGCCCACGTTTCGTCACCGGTAACAATTTTTGACAAAAACATTTCTCCTTCAACACCGAAACGCTCCAACAATTCAGAACAGAATGTTTTCCTTTGAACTCTGTGATCATTTGTTAGACACCGAGGAACCCATCGAGCGCAAATCTTTGAATATCCGAGAGTTTTAAAAATTGCGATTGCACTTCCCTTGCTGACTGTAAGCTGCAATGCCAATTGCTGACTAGTGATACGCCTATCCTTACGAATAATGGCATCAGTCCGGTTTAACATGTCTGTGCTGGTAGCCGAGGCAACACGTCCAGAACGCGGTAAATCATGCAGCTCCACTCGTACACTTTCTGCAGCTTTAATTCTCTGAACTAACTGTGCTCCTATCGACTGCAGAACATTTGTACACTGCACACAGTCGTTTATGAATGTTTGCCACAGTTTCTTTTTCCGCAACCAGAAATTCTATGACAATTCGCTGTTTGTAACGGACATTGTTGACAAGCTCCATTTTAACGGTTCATAGATTGCGTAATATTTTTCAGAATGCTGTGCAATTTGGTGCACATAATTGAAACATGTCATATTCCAAGTGTGCAAAATTTCATATTCCTATCTTTATTATTAGCCGAGAAAAAAATTGGTGTGCATTACTTTTTGACCTCCCCTGTACAATTTCATAATTCTTAAACTTAACAGTTATGCGGACTCATTACAGCCCCAAATGGGTAATTATGTCCGACACTGGAGATTAGCCTAGGAGATAACGCGAATGGACACTAACAAAAGTGATAATTAGCTCAGTGGATATGTGAAATGGATATGGAAGTAACATTGATGAAATGGAATAACATTGTTAATTATATAGTGACAACAGGGGGAACAAGTTGAACGCTGTGTGTGTGTGATCGATCTTCCCGCGTGGCTTAATTGGCAGAATAACATTATCTTAACTAGGCAGAACAAATGCATTTGATTTAGACTCAAATTATATTTTAGTTATCTAAAATAGTTATTTAAAATATTAATTGTTGGAGTAAACGATCGTGTAATCCACGCTTTTGTCAATGGGGGAAAATGCCGGGTAAAATATATAACAGGTATGGTTGATAGTTATGCTTGAATACATTCCATTTAATGCAAAGCTTGACTTCTAACATAAAATATGTGTTTGTGTATGTGTAAATTCACTTGTTTGTATAGTTTTGCAATCAAAGACCCAGGTAATGAAAGTGGAAGTATAATCATACAATTAAAAAGACTTTACAATTCAAATGTGACCAAATAAAACAATGAAATAATTTACAATCGTTGGAAGATAAAATAAAAGCAGCACACCGTTGTAAAGAAGAACTGTTCTAAACATATAAGAGTATTCCAGACCTAATATTTTAAAGTTACAGAAGCGGCGAAACGTATTTTATTTTCTGAAAAAATAACATACACTTGTATTAAGCAGCTAAACCTATATAGCGACAAGACAAACTATGACGTTTCGGCCAAGGTCCTCGTCACACACAAGTGAAACGAAAAAACTAAACATGAAAACTCATATTAGTTAAAGGCATGTTGGATGACGGATAGATGTTCGAATGAAGAGAGCAGAATGGTATTAACGAGTCCCTGAAAATAGAGAGTGGAAAAGTCTAAGGTGTCAAGTGGTCACGCCATTTTGCAAAGGGCTGACATGACCTGATACAAGGAACATGCGACATTTTACTTAAAAGGAATGGAACAGAAAACAAAAATGGATGACTGTAGCATCTTGGAAAATAACTGAAGAAATAATGCAAATGAAGAACACTACCCAATACCACAAAATAGATAATGAAATAATCAAAGTGCAAAAAGGAAAAAAAAGCTGGATCAACAAAATATTTATAGAATTTTAAACTATGGAAAATCAACACAGAAATAAAGAGGATAACTAGTAACCATAATAAAAGCAACAGAAAGTGGATAGCGCAAACAAAAAAGGGGAAATGCTAACAGATTATAAAAACATAATCAATAAATGGTAGAAGTATGTAACAGAACTATTTCATGACGAAATGGAAAAGAAACCAACTATGAAATGTATGTCAGGCTATACAATCTTAAATTATGAAGTGAAAAAAAAAGCTATTTAAAATGGAAAAGGGAAAAGCTGCATGACCTGACGACACACAGATAGGGCTGATAAACGTGCTAGAATATTTGGGCATTAAGCGATCACAGATATATTCAACGGAATATACCATACAGGATACATACCAAATGAACTAAAAATATCAACTTTCGTTGCATTGCTTTAAAAGAATGGTGCAGCTGAATGCAATGATTTTAGAACAATGAACTTAATGAGCGATTTCGCGTTATCTCTTGGGCTAAAGACGAGCCGGTCAGATTCACATTTATTCAGAATTATTTCGTCCAGGTTTTTAAAATGTATTTTTAACAGTTTTATATATGTATATTTTATAAAAGTGATGTAAATGAATTAAATAAACCCATCAATTATCAATACATTTGTTTACGCTTCTATCATATTTTATTATGCCTGTGTGTAGTGTATAGGTGTGTCTTTGAAATACTTACAAGACGCCGATACACCCCGTCATCGTTTTCAATTCGTCAGTTTTGGTTCGTCCACCACTATTACATTCTCTTTTTTATCTCACCTATCCACCCCCCCCCCCACCCATACCAATAAACCCTTAAAAATGCATTCATCATCATCATCATCATGATCATCAAGTACCGGGCCTAGTGGCGTAGGTGATCATGTCTCTCCACAACATTCGATCTCGGCAGCTATTTATCATTTCTGTTGTTGACCTTCTGCCAAGCCAATCTCTTAAGCTGCCTGTTATTTTTTCTCTTTGCTTCCCTCTATCTCTTCGTCCCTCAATTTTTCCAGTTGTTACAATATATTCAAGTTGTTCTCTTCTCATTACATGGCCAAAAAATGATGATTGTCTCTTCCTAACATTGGAAATTAGCTCTCTTTTTGCTTTGACCTTTCTCAGAACCTCTTCATTACTCTTCTTAGCTGTCCATGGTATTCTCAACATTCTTCTGTAAAACCACATTTCTACAGACTCCAGTGATTTTCTTGTCTGTTGTCCTATTGTCCATGATTCGCATCCGTATGTTAAGACTGGCTCTACGTAACATTTAAGAACTCTTTATCTTGTTTCTATTGTCAAAAATGGATTGCATAGTATTTTCCTCATTTTCTGGAAAGCTGCTTTTGCCTGAGCCATTCTACATCTCACCTCTTTTGTACATCTTCCGTCTGATGTTAACAAAGTTCCCAAATATTTAAATTCATTTACCTGTTTTAATATTGTTCCACTTGTCTTTATTTTGCACTGAGGTGATGTCTTTTTCTTTGTTGTTACCATTACTTCTGTCTTTTTGCTATTAAGGCTGAGTCCTTTATTTTTGCTTTCCTTCACTACAATGTCCAACATTTCTTGTAACTCATTTTCACTCTTAGCGATTAATACTGTATCATCAGCATACCTTAGATTATTTATATTATGACCTCCAATTGTTATTCCAGGCATGTCTCTTATGGATCTTAAAATAATCTCACTATAAATATTAAACAAATCTGGTGACAGCACACAACCTTGTCTAACACCCTGTTTTATTTGTTGAAACATTCCCAATTGGTTTCCAGTTCTTATGGCCGCTGTTTGTTGCCAGTACATGTTCTTTATTATTCTTAGATCTTTGCTGTCTATGTTTATGCTTTCTAAAATGTTCATTATTTCTTGGTGCTTTACTTTGTCAAATGCCTTGGTGTAATCTATGAAACATAGGTATAGATCTGTTTTCACCTCTATGGCTCTTTCTACTAAAGATCTTATGATATAAATGGCATTGTTTGTTCCTTTATCTCTAACAAAACCACACTGTTCATCGCTAATTTCTGGACTGATTTTTTTTCGCACTCTTCGCATGATGATTCTTAGTAATATCTTAGTCATATGACTCATAAGGCTTATTGTGCGATGATCATCGCATTCAGTCGCACCCGATTTCTTTGGTAGGGTTATGAATATTGATTTGAGCATGTCGTCGGGTATATATCCGCGGTTGTAGATATCATTCAATATTTTTGTTATTATTACTATTCCAAAATCACCCATGGCTTCAATCTCTTCTTTAGTTATATCTGGTCCAGGAGCTTTGCCTGCTTTCATATTGCGCAAGGCGTCTTCCATTTCTTCTCTTAGTATTTCTGGTTCTTCACCAGTATCCTTAATATTTACTTCCGTTCGTTCATCATTATAAAGATCCTTAATGTATTCTGTCCATCGTTCCCTTATGTTTTCTTGATCAATCAACAGTTCTACTTTCTTTGATCTTAAACATCCAGTTTTTGATTGCGTTTTTCTTCCTGTTAATTCCTCAATTTGTTTGTATATAGCTTTAGCATCTCCTTTTTGTTGCACTTCAATCTCTTTGCATCTCTCTTTTAGCCATGCTTCTTTTGCTTCATTACATTTTACTACAATTTCTTTATTTATCCTCTTATACTCATCTTTATTTTCTTTATTTCTTCTTCTTGTATCCATTAGCTGCAAAATATTATCTGTCATCCACTTCTTCCTTGAATTTGTCCTCACTGGTGGTATGAACTCTTTTGATGTTTGTTGCATTGACTCTTTTAGCATTTCCAACTGTTCATCAATGCTTTGTATCTTCTCTATTGCATTGTACCGGTTCTGAAGTGTGATTTTATATTTGTCTTGCAGCTTCTTGTCTGATTTTAGTAAATCTAAATTTAACTTGATGTTAACTGAGGCTCGTTTTGTTCTTTTTTATTTTACTCTAAGCTTTCCCACAAAATCGGTACATGATCACTATTGCAATCTGCCCCTGGTTTAGTTTTCACACACACCAGACTGTTTCTAAATCTATTGCTTATCATTATATAATCAATTTGATTACGTGCGTTGTTTCCTGGGCTTTTCCATGTCCACAGGCGTCTTGGATGTCGCTTAAACCAGGTGTTTCCTATCATCATGTTGTGTGTTCTTGCCCATTCAATAAGTTTCTCACCTCTTTCATTCCTCTTGCCTAATCCATAATGACCAACTACTTCATCAACTCTTTCCTTTCCTACTTTTGCGTTAAAATCCCCTAGAACTATGGTGTTTTCATGTGGTTTGCATTCACGAATTGCCTCATTTAACTCGTCGTAAAATTTATTAATAGTTTCCTCTAGACTGTCTGCTGTTGGTGCATAAACTTGTATAAGATTTATGTCTATTGGCTTTCCATTCAATTTCACTAAAAGGACTCTGTCAGATATTGGGTAAAAGCCTTTCACTGTTCTTGCTCTTTCTGCATCCAAGATGATACCTACTCCTCTTTGGTGTTCAGTACCTCCAGAATATATTATTCTATGTTTATCAGAATATATCTCCCCTGATCCGGTGTATCTCATTTCGCAAAGTCCCAGTAATTGTAAGCCCATTCTTTTCATTTCTTGTATGACATTTTCTAGTTTACCCTTCTGCATGAGTGTTCTCACATTCCAAGTACATATCTTTAGAGTTTGTTTAATCTTTATTTTGCTTACAGTAGCTTGATGACGATCGGGTATCACCTGTATCACATGATATCCCCTCCCGAACGAGGGTTTTCCATGGGAACCCCCCTTAACGTTGTTGTCATTATATCTAATGTTGTGGCGATTCATGATTATACAAAGAAATTACGACGGTGGTTTTCTGTTGCCTTCCGTCGGTTTGTTTACGGTTGACTCCGCTAGCCTTTGACTAAAAAGTCTCACCCACAAGGCAGTGGGGTTGTTTTACGTCGGGGTACCCTCCCTTAGCCTTTTACTCTCCCGAGCTTACCTGCAAGGTAGCAGGGCAGCCACAGGTTGTACTGTTTACTGCATACAGTAGCAGGTAAAATTACACGACCTGACCGGTTTTTTTGAATAAAAAGTCTCACCCACAAGGCAGTGGGGTTGTTTTACGTCGGGGTGCCCTCCCTTAGCCTTTTACTCTCCCGAGCTTACCTGCAAGGCAGCAGGGCAGCCACAGGTGTACTGTTTACTGCATACAGTAGCAGGTAAAATTACCCGACCTGACCTCGTAAAAAATGCAATAGAATCCGGTAAAATACATCATGAAAATCAGAATACGGTGAATGTTTCCTTATTAATACACTACTGGCATAATAGACTGTAGAAAAATGCTGAATTTGTTTTTGCTTGGAAGTCGACAGAGAATTGAGTTATTTTATATTGAGTGATTGAGAAAACTGTTCTTCCATCATTGGATTAACCCTCTTTACTGGTAATGGTCAAATCATATTACGACAGCGTAGTGGGAAATGAAAATGAAATCCCGACATCATTGAGTACAAAAGATGCAATAAAGATGTGGCTCACAAATGAAAACTACAATGTAACGACATGTACCTTAAATTGCTATCTCTTGTAAAGCAGATATAACGGTCAAAGATGATTCATATAGACAAGTTAATCCAAGAGCTTGGTCATAGCTGTTTGAGGCTCCCACTTTAGCATTACCTAATAAATCCAATAGAACTAGTTTGGGGAAAAGTCAAAGGAAAAAAGTATCATTTAAAAAAATAAATAATTCAAATTATACGATATTAATGCAATTACAAATTACGTCTTCTCAAGGATAGACACAAATTGTTGCAAAAGGTACGGACCATGTCTTATGTGAAGAAGAAGAATATTCGAAGAAGGATATTGTGTAGTTGTTTTCAGCTGAAAGCCAAAAGAAGTAATCAACCTGCTAGACTGGTCTGTTTGTGAGCGAGAATTATTTCTCTGAGGAAGTCTGTCGCGAAATATATTTCTTTGCCATCATGTTGACATCAAATTGTAAAACAGGTCTTTTTCAGGACTGTTCCAATCAACCAGAAGATTTTACTTCAATATTGAACATAACCAAATATAATTTGTTCCGCATAAGAAACATTCACTACCAATTTTGCTTTTACTATCTACTTACTTGATAGTAGTACGGAATAATACAATAAGATATGAAAAATGAGCTCTGGAATGTCAGGAGTTTCTATTATTTTCGGCACATGTTGTACAAAACATGGATTTATTGGGTTCGGAATGCCACCTTCTAAACGAAGATTTGATATCACGACTAATGTAAACGTCATTGGTGTAAACGCGGATGTGTCATTGGAGTTTATTCTTGTTATATCTCGACGTTTTTCTGAACGTTTTTGTGGATCGTCGTTGTTGATCGTGGCTCGTGATCTCGTAGCCCTTTTATATGTACTCGGATATGTGATCGGCTTTGATATTTCATCGGAGTAAATAATATATCCCAGGAGGCTTTATCACTTCAAGATGTATCTCCTTGTATGTCAAAGGATGACGACATCAAAGTCTCTCATAAAAATGAACATCACGACTTTATTGGTAAAGTTCAACACAATAGCAACACATCAATTATTACAATCCAGCGGTCTAACATCACCGCTCGATTATTCAATGTAAATGCTAATTAATTATGAATTACCAACTAACTCTGGAAATGGATCTAAGCGCTTCTCTCGTCCTTCACTAAATCACTCCTAACTACAATGACCGGTTGCTTGATCTACATCTTGCTAGTTACTAAGTAAGTAAAGTAAAGTAAAGTACCCCCCGTCACGCCAAGTGGCGGCGTATAGGGAAATATGGTGTTAGTGACCCTATATTTTACAGACCTTCAGCACATGATTTTTTTTGGGGTAATGTGGTCGTTATTACGCCCGTGCCGCTTTACTTTCCCAGAAAAAAATCCGGTACCCATTTAAGGCTGGGTGAACCCGGAGCCGTCGGTTGGGATCGAACCCTACCCCTTGTCCGTAGTAGTCCAGTTCACTAACCACTGAGCTATCGCGGCTCCCACTAATTTTTAGGGAATTAGTAAAACCCAGGTGTCCTCGCCAGGGTACGAACCCCGGCTGTTGCCGTGGTAAGCCAACCGCCTATCGATTGCGCTAACCGGACACCCTTGCTAGTTACTAAGTTGTTTGGAAATTCCGCCCTATCCAACTAACCACTCCTAACTAACAATTAGCTTTTGGCTCATGTACGGCTAAAAGGCTACACGCCTAGCTTACATGTCAACCTCTACACTCCAATGTCCCCAATTTTCTTTACGCGCAGTGTGTTATGTATTTGCCGTCTTAACCAATGAATTAGTACCACATCATAGCCTCAATCTCAAACTTATTAACTGTAATCACTCTTTTGTGTTTCTAAATCTTTCCTCACAATCCCGAGAATTGTCCCTCTCTACTAAGCCAAAACTAATCAATCTCCACATCTTAAGACAACTCACTCTAGAGTTTCTTAGCACTTACCCACCGTCACGAGATTTTCCAATCTACTCACCACATCACCCACAATGGTTCTTCCATTCTCTTTTCACCACATTACCCACAATGGTTCTCCCATTCTCCTTACCCTTTCCCAACTCCATCCATTTCCTTACATTCCTACATCCCCAGCTACATATATGCCTACCAACCACATTTTAATTGTTGCTTTACTCTAACGACTAATGGTACCATCAACCTCATCCTCCCTTGTCTACTCTAACCATACCAACTCTCATTCATCCACCCTTTCACCACTCTTTATGTTAATCAACGTTTGTTCATCTCTCTGTCAACATACCCCTTCTTCAAGCTTTATAACATTAACATAAGATAAATTTATTTAGTACATTTACTCTCCACTACACCATGTCTCGTTTTCATATTCACTATTTCTATCTTCTGCTTAGTCTTGGTTATCTCGTTTATTTTGAAGTATAACTCTCATAATTTTTAAAATAATTTCTACTAGATGCTTGTAATCTAGTATTATAAGGTTGAGTAAGCTTCTCAGCCTTTATTTTCTGCTGGTGGTCTCAATACCGTTGTAACTGGCCCATATCTGTCGCATAGGCTGTATCATTTAAAATTCTTTCTTCTTGCTTTCTTTGCATTTCAGCCAATTTATCCTTTGCTTCTTGCGATAAGTTTTCCTATACCAGTTCCGCTATCTCTTCTGCACTCAGACTCCATGATCTATCTTCTTTGTTTTTATTTACCGCGTCCTTGGTTTTCTGTGTTTCCTTTGTTCTGATCATATCTATTGATGATAACCTACCAGTTTTATCTAATCTATGTCTTCTACTTGACAATAAATCCTCATCTATACAGCTAATGCCTGTAACTTTTTCCCTGATTGACATTTCTTTATTCTTATCTTGAAGTTGAATTACATCTTTATCTTTATCTTTCACTGTTAATACCTTTTAGTTAATAGTATTTACTTGTATTTCCATATTCTTTATGTTTGTATGTCTGTCTGTCATTGTCCTCTTAATTCTTGTTCCTTTTTCAATGATCTGTGTAGCATTATCTGTCCACTCTTTTATTTCAGTTTGTGTGATCTTTTCTTTTTTCTCATTTTTCTTGACATATCCCACTGTAACCGGCATCAACATAACTTTTTATGACCACAGCTTCTAACTCAGTCTGGGTATCTTGTCTCTTGTGTCTTAAGTACTTTCCCTTCCTTTTTCCTAGTTTTAGATTTCTTATAGTTGAACTTTTCTACACTATTCGTTTCGTTCTCATCTGTCGTCAGAACTTCGTCATTGTCTGATATATCTGCCCCTGTGCCTGTTTTTTTCCCCAATAAATGTACCCTTATTTCGTTTCCTAATACTCTTGTTTATTTGCAGACAATACAGCTTATAGTTTGGTCTCGCATAGGGTGCATAATCCCTTTCTTTAATGTCAGTTATCACACTTTGTCTTGTCTTTTGGTTGACTTCATATCTCTTTCTTTATATTGGTCTATAAACATCCACTTTTATTTTATAATCTGTTATTGTATGTTGCTTCTTCAAAATATTATTCACTATTGTGCTGTCTTTATGAAGTATTATGGCTTTATTTATCTCGTCTGGTCTGTCTATGAATTTACAAAATATTATTTTCCCAAATTTATTAAAATAATGTCTAACGTGTAGTTCTGTAATGTCTTTCCTTAAATTCTTCACTATTATTTTACAACTGTTTGTCCTATTTTTCATTACATGATATTGTCTAGCTGTGTCCAACTTTATTGCATTATAACATCTTCTGATCTCTTGTATACTATTTACTACCTCTCTGTAGTCTCGTCTATGGTATTTTTGTCTCCTGTGGTCTATTTCCATCAGACTCTCTTGTCTATTCATTTTAAGTAGGTCTTCCTTGCTTTGGTGTTTGTCCTCTTCAAACATTTTACTAATACTTACCTCCTCTATGGCTGCATTCATGACTTGCGATAACGTTGCAAGTGCTCTTCTTGCTAGTTGTAATTGTAAATTTCTATCTCTTAATCCATCTATCACATTGCTATGAGTAATTTATTTACATACTCGTTATCTATTCCTTGACTAAATCCTTGTTCCGCTAATCCTAATATTTTCTTTCCATATTCTTGTATTGATTCATTTCTTTTTTGTTGTAACTTACTCAACATTGTTATCGCATGTTGGGCGTATGTATATTCTGCATATCTCTTTACCAAATATGCTTTAAACTCTTGCCATGTTTCCTCTTTTCTCTCTTCCAACCTTCTTCTATTAAAATTTGCTATACAACCCTGACTAGTAATCAATGCTATGTCTCTTAACTCCGATTGTCTCTTAACTCCGATTGTGCCTCTCCCATCTTATGCATTGTCTGCCACATATATTCTTCCTTCCCTACTCCTTTCATTTGTTCTTTTATACTACTATCCTCCTCTATCCTGAACATACTATATCCCTGAAATCACTCTACCATCATCTAATAGTTTCCGCTGGTACAATCTGTGCACACTTAATATATCTCAGGCATCCATGCATAATATATATTACATCTTATTTGTCTCTTTGGGGAATTTGCTTCGTGTTTTATTCGTCGTAGGCTGCTTACACTTGAGTAGTCAGACAGAAATCTAAAGGGATCGAGATTATTTGTTCGGCGACATTGGTGTGTGCTACGTCATCGTAATGGTTCCCTAAACCGGCCGTGCGCAAATCTTACGGTCTGCTGTTTGATATGCGACGGGGAAAATTTGACATCTGACTGCGTGTCTCTATGTTCGGAATTGGAGTCATCAACGATGGCCTAACATCATCAAGGGCTACAACGATCAACATTTTTAAGAGGACGTGACTTACCGGTATATGGGGATAGGCGGCGGGAACAGTTGGAGGCTGTGCAGAAAAGGTGTTCCTAGTTGCAGTTTCCTCATATTACAAGTCTCATGTCTGTGTTAGTCACCTCTAGTGACTCGGACAGATGGTGCTCGTAAACCTGGGAAGGCCGATCTAAGGGCAGAATCCCCCTACAGAAAAGATCGTCTGCTGCCTTGCAGGAAGATTGGGGACAATCAAAGGCTAAGGAAAGCAAACCTGAACAAAATGTTGGCTGAAATCGGATGCACTGGGCCACTGGCGCAGAACACAGTGCAACGTTTTAACAGGTATTCAAGTAGAATGGATCTAATAGGCTTAAACAGATAGCTGTCTTCGTGCGAGAGTCTGGAGTCCTATGATTGAGTCCTGATCGCAAAGAGAGAGAGAGAGAGAGAGAACAACGAGAGATATTATTTATACATCATCATTCATAATAGTATACACTTTAATTTACACTTATACCAATATCATGCGCATTTTTTAACGTGCTACCACATCTACTACTAATTTTCTTTATAAAATCCACTGCTATTCCCACTATCCTTTAGCCTTCCTATTTGACTCTTATCTAACTGTCTGTGCTTAAAAAAAACAATAGGACGCACATGGTGTTGCTATAATTCACACTCCAAATTAAACTACAATCTATCATTCCACATATAAGCTGTGCAATATAATCTTTATCTCATCTCTTTGGATCCCTGTGGAAAAACAATTAAATTTTCTAATTGTCAAAATCTACTCACTTAATACACTTTAAAATGTATCTTTTAAGACAACTTCGGCTCATTATCGAAGAACCATTTATTTAAGTATTTAACTTATTAAGTCTTTCTTATAAGTCTCCGTTTGAAAAATCCTTCCAATTAGTTCCATCGGCATTGTTTTTTGTATGACAAACCCCAATTCAACTGTATACATTCACATGACTGCCACTGTCCACTACACATCTCGCTTCACACTTTTCGATCTAGCCTATTCATAATATTCACCCAATAAACGCACTCATATGTGAAATCCTTTGTCTGACAAATAAACATTTCTAGTTGTCTATCTATTCTTAATAATAATTTCCTCCTACACAACTACAAAACATTTCAGTATAGTTTAAACACTTTCTTTTTGTCTACTCACTGTTCGAAAGTTGTCTCGTGACTTGCACTGGAAATATCAGCTGATTTCCGCGACATTGTTCGTTTGGTCAACCTGCGTGTTGTTGCAGTCGACACCAATGTAAACGATAAATTGTTGTAAACGACTAATGTAAACGCCATTGGTGTAAACGCAGGCAGATGTGTCGTTGGAGTTTATTCTTGTTATATCTCGACGATATCATATCTGGCCGTTATTCTGGATCGTCGTTGTTGATCGTGGCTCGTGATCTTATAGCCCTTTTATATGTACTCATATGTGATCGGCTTTGATATTTCATCGGAGTAAATAATATATCCCATGAGGCTTTACCTCTTCAAGATGTATCTCCTAGTATGTCAAAAGATGATGACGTCTTTATGTAGGCTCTCTCGATGTTCACTAGCTTGTGAACGGCACAATACTTGACGAGACGACTTCTGTATACGCTCTGTTTATGTATATCACCGTAATCTAATAGCCTGCTGTGGCACTTGTTAATTACTTGTCTTGCCACTCGCTCTTTACTTCAGTTACTCTTACTCATTCGGTGATAAGACTGTCAATAATCGTACTTCGCGTTGGTTTAGTTCTATTGTTAAGTTGGACTACAGTACCACTATATACTTGAAAGTTACTGCACATGGAAGTCTCATAAAAATGAACATCACGACTTTATTGGTAAAGTTCAACACAATAGCAACACATCAATTATTACAATCCAGTGGTCTAACATCACCGTTCGATTATTCAATGTAAATGCTAATTAATTATAAATTACCAACTAACTCTGGAAATGGATCTAAGCGCTTCTCTCGTCCTTCACTAAATCACTCCTAACTACAATGACCGGTTGCTTGATCTACATCTTGCTAGTTACTAAGTTGTTTGGAAATTCCGCCTTATCCAACTAACCACTCCTAACTAACAATGAGCTTTTGGCTCATGTACGGCTATAAGGCTACACGCCTAGCTTACATGTCAACCTCTACACTCCAATCTCACCAATTTCTGTCCGCGCAGTGTGTTGTGTACTTGATGTCTTAACTAATGAATTAGTGCCATGTCATAGCCTCAATCTCAAACTTATTAACTGTAATCGCCCTTTTGTGTTACTAAATCTTTCCTCACAATCCCGAGAATTGTCCCTCTCTACTAAGCCAAAACAAATCAATCTCCACATCTTAAGACAACTCACTCTAGAGTTTCTTACCCACCGTCACGAGAATTTCCAATCTACTCACCACATTACCCAAAATGGTTTCCCCATATTCCTTCACCACATTACCCGCTATAGTTCTTCCATTCTCCTTACCCTATACCCAACTTCTATTTCCTTACATTCTTACCCGGCTATATACCAATAAAACGTTCATTATATTCCATATTCAATAATGTTCATTATTCAATAAACTTGAATTACGGCTTTGTTTACATCGCCGCCTCGTAGCTGCCCCAAGGGGTCAGGCAGACAACGTGACCTGACCTAAATCCGCAACCGTGTTAAATACCGCTAAGCCTGTGATTTCCCAGTGGTCTATAGTACTTCGCTTGTTGTATGTAATTAGGCGACACCCCAAGCCGTTCGTCACATCTTAAGGACAGTTAGATGACTGCAAATTAGAACAACTCATTATTTAAAACTGATGAACTTTATTGTGTTCACTACATCCACCGATCACCAAGGTGTCGGTGCCAGACAACCAATATATATATGCATATTACATAGACATCAATTTCACGCTGACATTCATTGATCATACAATAACTTGATGGCAGCACGGCCTTGTGCCTCCATCACGTAAAGAACATGGAATCTCATTCAGCATTGACAGCATCTGGAATTTCATTCAGCCTAGAGAGAACATTGGCTATCTCTCACATTACCTTGATTAATAACAACTTGGTTAAAGCACAGCCTTGTGCCTTTTTCAGCATATCAAGAACATTGAATTTCATTCAGCCTTGACAGAACATGGAGCTTCATTCAGCATAGAGAGAACATTGCGTTTCTCTCGCACTACATTGATTGACAACACTTGGTTAAAGCACGGCCTTGTGCCCTATTCAACATCTTAAGAACATTGAAATTCATTTAGCATTGACAGAACATTGAACTTCATTCAACATGGAGAGAACATTGCGCTTCTCTCGCATTACATTGATAGACAGCACTTTGAAGTGAAAATGGTTGTGTTTCCTACTCACCAAGTATTCACACAGAATTCCTTGCTGTAGTCATGTTCCACCGAATCACACGGTAATTATGGAACAGTAACTTAATCTACTCGCACTAGCTGCGTGACTAACTGTCACTGCCTTCATGCTACTTAGCAGCTGTACCTATCAGCCCTTAGGACTAAGTCCCTAATGCTATCTATGGCTGCTTTACGCTGCCTGGCGTTCTCCTGACTTGGAGAACCTTCCTCGGCGAGAGCCAGTCCACAACTACTAACAACATTGACGACACATCGTTATCCACTAACAACTAAATAACGTTATTACACTTTGCTGTCAACTGACCAGCAATCACATTGTGACAAACTAAACTTACTATGTACACTAATTTTAAGGGTTGCTAGCTCTAATGGCTAACGCCCTACGGAAAGAACCTCTCGGCTCCACCGCTATCCGAAGACTGAATCCTTTGTTCACTACTTTTGCTCACATCCATTCTCTCCCCCGATTCCCCACATTCTCGTGCGACACACTTCGTCTTGAGTTGATCTATCTATTCACTTTTCACGTTTTTCTGTCATTCCTCTCTGCCTACCCTCTATCATTACCCTCTCCCTTATTTCGTCATTTGACCTTCATTCTCTCGCTTTCTCTCTTCCTCTATTTTCTTCTTATCTTTCTCTCATTCCCTGCTACAGCTACAGCCTATTGTATGTAAAAAGTGAGTTGTTTGGGTTGTTTTTGTCAACTTTTTAATGTGAAAGTTGGTTGGGAAGCCACTTGCTGAATGTAGGTCAAGGTCATGTGGCTGGTTTTTTTGTCACTTGTTGAATATTTTGTGTCGTTTTGAACATTTAATTAGGTGAAATATGGGTTCTCGTTAAACACTTGTTGAATATTTTGGGTTGAGGTTAATCACAAGTTGAATGTGATTTAGCAACTGTTGAATATTTTGGGTTGGCCACGTGTTTAATATTTTGAGTTGACCACTTGTTGAATATTTAAGGTTTACTACTTGTTGAATGTGAATAGTTGAATGTAGGTCAACCACTTGTTGAATAATTAGATTGTTATGACCTCTTTATTACCACTTATTGAATATAGGTCACGTTCTTTTAACATCATAGAATGGGTGGTTGTATTGTATCCTTTGGTAATGTGTGACATTTCAAACAGAGGTTGCAGATGTTTTAAAAGGGTGGTTTGATGGTACTGATTTTTTTGGAGAATAAAGATAAAGGTTGTTTATTTTTAGGACAATAACAATTTAGGTCACGCAAGGCGTTGTTGTGTAGGAAATATTGACTTTTTAGGAGAATAAAGAAAAAAAGGGGCTGTCGCGTTGCTTATCTTTAGGAAAATAAAAATTTGGTTCACAGTTGTAAATCACGCTTTGTTCTTATTGCGTTGGGATTATTGAGTGTTTAAAAGAATGAAAATAAGGAAGTAGTTGTTTATTATATTTTATCAATGTATATTTTAAGAAGAAGAAAAATTTGGATCACGGTTATGAATCACGTATTGAATTTATCTTGTAGGGATTATTTTAAAAGAGTAAATAATAAGGTTGTAGCGTAGTATTTTCGAAGAAAAAAAAGTTGGAATATCGGTGAAATGCGTTCATTAGAAGAAGAAGAGTTGGTTGAAACAAAGAAATTTTGTGTGGGCTCTAAGAAATGTATATATATATATATATATATATATATATATATATATACAAAACAGTATATGTAACACTATATATAACAAATACAATGCACACACCAAATATATAACACAAGATACATAACAGACGCAAAATGTGGAATTTTAAAAAATGTCTACTAAATTGTGTCACAATAATTTCGTGATGAAGTAGATGTAAATATATGTTATACGCTGAAGTAGATGAAAAAAATATATTTATATAATAAACTAGAAGAAAAAAATGTATATTTACATGATAAAGTAGATGAAAAGATTAAAGGAACATTTCAGTCAAGTGACTCTGATCTTAAAAAAAATATCGATATAAAATTAGAAGATCTAGAAAATGTTATGGGCAAATACATTGAAACCCAAAAACTTGTGAATAGGCTAATACGTACTTTAAAAGGTAGCTATTTCGGCGAGAAATCCACCTGACCACTCCATTTTTAAAATGGTACTTGAAACGTTTCGAATTAGGTTATACTAAATTATTGAGTATCACCATGTTAAGTGTTTTAAACAATTTAGGGATAAGGTAACAGAGGCACGGCGACAGGGGTTGTAAACGACGCATATTTCATCACTAGCGATACGATGAAATTACTAGATATTACCGCTTACGAAAATACATTAACAAATAAAGCTAAGTACTTCCATATAATATATAATCATAAGGATGGAACTGATGAGTATGTAAATAAACACATTTCAAAATTATATATATATATATATATATATATATATATATATATATATATATATATGTGCATATGTTGTTTTCGGTTAATTTTATATTTTAATTTATTTTATCGTGTAAATATACATTTTCATCTTATTTATAATATACATATACATTTTCATTTACTTCAGCGTATAATATACATTTTCATCTATTTCATTGTGATAATATTGTTACAAAATTTGGTAGACAAATTAAAAATATTTGAATTCCACATTTTGCGTCTGTTACATATTTAGTTATATATATATATATATATATATATATATATATATATATATATATATATATATATATAAATATATATATATATATATATATAGTGTTATATATTTTGTGTGTGTTTCTGTTCTATATTGCATTATCATCATCATCAAGTACCGGGCCTACTGGCGTAGGTGATCATGTCTCTCCACAACTTTCGATCTCGGCAGCTTTTTATCATTTCTGTTGTTGACCTTCTGTTAAGCCATTCTCTTAAGCTGTCTGTTATGTTTTCTCTTTGCTTCCCTCTATCTCTTCGTCCTTCAATTTTTCCAGTTGTTACAATATATTCAAGTTGTTCTCTTCTCATTACATGGCCAAAAATGATGATTGTCTCTTCCTAATATTGGAAATTAGTTCTCTTTTTGCTTTGACCTTTCTCAGAACATCTTCATTACTCTTCTTATCTGCCCATGGTACTCTCAACATTCTTCTGTAAAACTACATTTCTACAGACTCTGTAAAGACGCTGTCTACGTTTATGCTTTCTAAAATTTTGATTATTTCTTGGTGCTTTACTTTGCCAAATGCCTTGGTGTAATCAATGAAACATAGGTATAGATCTGTTTTCACCTCTACGGCTTTTCTACTAAAGATCTTATGATATAATTGGCGTTGCTTTTTCCTTTATCTCTAACAAAACCACACTGTTCATCGCTAATTTCTGGACTGATTTTTTTTCGCACTCTTCGCATTTTTAGTAATATCTTAGTCATATGACTCATAAGGCTTATTGTGCGATGATCATCGCATTCAATCGCACCCGATTTCTTTGGTAGGGCTATGTATATTGATTTGAGCATGTCGTCGGGTATATATCCGCTGTTGTAGATATCATTCAATATTTTTGTTATTATTACTATTCCAAAATCACCCATGGCTTCAATCTCTTCTTTAGTTATATTATCTGGTCCAGGAGCTTTGCCTGCTTTCATATTGCGCAAGACATCTTCCACCTCTTCTCTGAGTATTTCTGGTCCGTCTCCATTATCCTTTATATTTACTTCCGTTCGTTCATCATTATAAAGATCTTTAATGTATTCTGTTCATCGTTCCCTTATGCTTTCTTGTTCAATTAACAGTTCTCCTTCCTTTGATCTTAGACATCCATTTTTTTATTGCGTTTTTCTTCTTGTTAATTCCTCAATTTGTTTGTATATAGCTTTAGCATCTCCTTTTTGTTGCATTTCAATCTCTTTGCATCTCTCTTTTAGCCATGCTTCTTTTGCTTCATTGCATTTTACTACAATTTCTTTATTTAATCTCTTATACTCATCTTCATTTTCTTTATTTCTTCTTCTTGTATCCATTAGCTGCAAAGTGTCGTCTGTCATCCATTTCTTTTTTGAATTTTGTCCTCACTGGTGGTATGAACTCTTTTGAAGTTTGTTGCATTGCTTCTTTTAGCATTTCCCACTGTTCATCAATGCTTTGTATCTTCTCTATTGCATTGTACCGGTTCTGAATTGTGATTTTATATTTGTCTTGCAGCTTCTTGTCTGATTTTAGTAAATCTAAATTTAACTTGATGTTAACTGAGGCTCGTTGTGCTGTTTTTAATTTTACTCTAAGCTTTCCCACAACTGGTGCATGATCACTAATGCAATCTGCCCCTGGTCTAGTTTTCACACACACCAGACTGTTTCTAAATTTATTGCTTATCATTATGTAATCAATTTGATTTGATTACGTGCGTTGTCTCCTGGGCTTTTCCATGTACACAGACGTCTTGGATGTTGCTTAAACCAGGTGTTTCCTATCATCATGTTGTGTGTTCTTGCCCAGTCAATAAGTTTCTCACTTCTTTCATTCCTCTCGCCTAAGCCATAATGACGAACTACTTCCTCAACTCTTTCCTTTCCTACTTTTGCGTTAAAATCCCCTAGAACTATGGTTTTTTCATGTGGTTTGCATTTATGAAGTGCCTCATTTAACTCGTTATTGCATTATATAAATATATATATATATATATATATATTGTGATATATGTATATATATATATATATATATATATATTGTGATATATATATAGTGTTATATATTGTGTGTACATTTTTTGTATACCAAACTTATTAAAAAATTCATCACTCAGTTGTACTTATTCACCACCAAGCTTTACCATGTTCTTTTTTTCTTTGAGCCAACACAAACATTTTCTTTGATTCAACCATCTTTTCTTCTTTTAATTACGCCTTTCAACAAAATCCAACTTTTTCTTCTTCATCTAAAAAACAACGTTACGACCTTTTTCTCCTAAAATAATCCCTTCTAGACAAAAACAACGCATGATTCACAATCGTGACCTAATTTTGTATTTTTCTAAAAATAAACAACGCTACAACCCCCTTTTTAAAATTCTCATAAAAAATCAATACTCCCTAGGCAACAACGCCAAGCATGACTAAAATTGTTATTCTCCTGAAAATAAACAACCTTTTTCTCTATTCCCCTAAATAATTCAACACTTTTAAACAACCATTTTCAAACACCTTTAACCTCATTTAGGAATGTCACACACAACAACAAAGGATACAACACATATTAACCACCCACTGTGTTCTATGACGTCATAAGAACGTGACCTTACATTCAACAAGTGGTAACAAAAAGGCCATAACAATCTAATTATACAACAATTGGTTGACCTACATTCAACTATTCACATTCAATAAGTGGTGAACTCTAATTATTCAACAAGTGTCAAACCAAATTATTCAACAAGTGGTCAACCCAAAATATTAAACAAGTGGTTAAATCGCATTCAACATGTTGTTAACCTCAAGCCAAAATATTAAGTAAGTGTTTAACGATAACCCACATTTCATATACATAAATATTAATAACAACCCGGCACCAAGATGGACGCTTGTTTACGTTTGAACAAAGCCCAACGGCCAAGATCTAAATTTGCAGAATTTCGTTTATTCTCAACGGCGGCCGTTATAGTTAAGCTTTTACTAGCACAATGTTTCACCAGACAAGTTGTAACTGATTGTTTCACCAGACAATTTGTAACCGATTGTTTCACCAGACAATTTGTAACCGATTGTTTCATCAGACAAGTTGTAACTGAATGTTTCACCAGACAAGTTGTAACCGATTGTTTCACCAGACAAGTTGTAACCGATTGTTTCATCAGACTAGTTGTAACAGATTGTTTCACCAGACAAGTTGTAACCTTAAATGAACTAAATTAGTAAACAACCATGCGTCCACTAACGCAGGAGGAGATCAACACCTTCTTTGACCTTCTTTGCGAAAGCTCTGATTAACTAATTACTACATCAAGCTTGGGCAGATGGTGCCCGTAAGCCTGGGAGGGCCGACCATCTAAGGGCAGAATCCCCCTACAGAAAAGACAATCTGCTGCCTTGCAGGAATATTGGGGACAATCTAAGGCTAAGGAAAGCAAACCTGAATAAAATTCAGGCTGAAATGGGATGCACTGGGCCACTGGCGCAAAACACAGTGCAACGTTTTAACAAGTAATCAATCAGACTGGATCTAACAGACTCTAATTATGATAGAAACTACCGCTGACCGGAAAGGCTTCAAGAAACAGCTGAATATAATACACTGGTATTCGGAGGGCATATACAACAAAAAACAAGCTCTAACAATCAGACTAGCAGAGGAGGAGATAGACGTTGCCTGCATCCAGGAAACTCATCTTAATCCTCAGCGCAGATTTATGATCAGGGGCTACCAAACATTTAGACTAGACAGGGAAGGTCACAAGGGTGGAATTCTTATACTTATTAAAAATTCCATCCCAGCAAAACTGATAGATGTAGTCACAAACGGAGAGGCAGAGATCATTGGTACAGAACTATACATTAACTCCGCTAGTATAAGGATATTTAATATATACTGTCCAAATGACAAATTACTGAAGCTGGAGTCAATGGAAATAACACCATCAAAGTGTCTGGCAGTAGGAGACTTTAACAGCCACTTTGAAAGACGGGGATATAAGGAGTCCAATGTTCGAGGTGAAGAAGTGGAAGAATGGGAAATAGACAACAACCTATTCCTCATAAACTCTAGGGAGGGACACCCCCCTCCCCCTCCCCCGCAACCTTCTACTCAAGAAGATGGAAAACAACTTTCACTCCCGACCTAGCATTTGCAACTGGAGACATATCTATCAAAATAACCAGAAAAGTGCTGAACCAACTTGGAGATGGTGATCATAGACCAGTCAAACTTTCAGTGGATCTTGCTCACAAACAGGAGTTGCAAATACCTCTTCCACGCTGGAACTATAAGAGAGCAGATTGGGCAAAGTTTGCAAGGCTCACTGATGCATATACTGCGCCTATCAACACCCACGAAAAGGTCAATAATATGATAGAGCGGTTAACAAATGGAATCCTGAGAGCTGCTAAAGAATCCATTTCTAGAGGAGCAAGAAGAAACTACAAGCCATACTGGAGCAAGGAAATACAAAGACTGGAAGAGGAACTGGACTCTGCCAGAGAACTAGCTGAAACATCACACAGCACAGAGAGCAACATTGCCTACAAAGCAGCCTCGGCCAAATACAGACGTGAGGTCATGATATCAGCAATACAGAGCTGGATAGACAAAACAGAGAGCCTTAATCTATACAAAAATGGTCATAAACTATGGAAACTTGCGAAAGCTCTGAGCGACGAAAACAACTGCCGACCTCCAATATTATTAACACACAATCAGAACATCCTCACAGGCAAAAGGGCAGCAAATCTACTGATAGAGACTTACAAAAACATTAGTAGAATAAACATTCCAATAGACAAACAGAAAGCTGGAAGACGGGAAAACCAAGATGCAAAACATATGCCTTTAGCACCAGAAGAGCATCAGACTACCATCTTTACCCCAACTGAATTAGATGTTGCCCTCAAAGGATTGAAGCTCAAAAGTTCCCCTGGTAAAGATGGAATCTCCAACGAAATGCTCCTAAATATGGGACAGAAAGCCAAGAGCCAGTTTCTAAGGATAATAAATGCTAGCTGGAAGAGAGGTCATGTGCTGGCAATCTGGAAAGAAGCTATTATGGGGCCCATCCTCAAGTGTGGAAATGACCCACTAGACCCAAAGTAGCTATAGCCCAATTAGCCTACTGAGCTGCCCGAGTAAACTCATGGAAAGACTGGTTAACAGAAGACTTATGTGGCATTTGGAGACAAAACAACAAAGCATACCACAACAAAGTGACTTTCGTCAGCACAGATAAACTGAAGACCTGGTCACCTACATTGCACAGGAAATAGAGGATGCTCTACAAGAAAAGAAACATACACTGGCCGTGTGGGTCGACATGGAGAAGGCTTTTGATAGGGTTTTGCGAGAGGGTTTATAGAACAAGCTTTTTAGACTTGGCATCCAGGGTCGTTTATTCAATTGGGTCTCTCAATACCTTCAGGATAGAACGGACAGAGTACAAGTTCAAGGTCAACTAAGTAAGAAGGTCTCTATCGAACAAGGTGTCCCACAAGGCGGAGTCTTATACCCAACACTCTTTTTAATTTTCATAAATGACATCGTAATGGACATTCCACCCAGAATACACTCAGCAATATACGCAGATGATCTGGCGTTATGGGCTAGCGAGGAAAGTATGTCGGTGGCTGAACCCAGGATGCAAGCTGCCCTAGGTGAACTTGGCAAATGGACGAACACCTGGTTCCTACCAATCAACGAAAAAAAACACTACATATACAATTTTCAGCCTATCAAGAAACACACTCTCTGCAAACTTGAAGATAAAAGACCATACACTCCCTATTGACCAAAACTAAACATATCTTGGCATCACCATGAATCGCAGAATGACTTGGAAAAATCAGATAGACAGAGCAAGGAAAAAAGCCAGAAAACGAACAAATATTATGAAGAAATTGGCAGGAATGGACTGGGGGGCAGACAGCAATATTTTGAAAAGACTATACGTAGGAAGAGTCAGACCAGTTCTAGAGTATGGAGTCACAGCCTGGGCTATGGCTTCCAAATCACACCTTAGCAAAATTAACAGAACACAGAACCAAGCTGCCCGTATCATCACTGGTGCTATGAAATCTACACCTATCAAGACTCTGGAAACAGTAACAGGTTTACAACCCTTAGATGACAGACGGGTCACTAAAGTATTGCAACAAGCGGAGAAATATAGAAGTCTCCTTAGCCACCCCATGCACCAAAGAATATCTGGTTCCGGAATTGTACGACTAAAGAGGAGCAACTTCGCTGCTATTGCCAATGAACTAACTACTGGAGACCCAGTACTTTCCCAAACAATATCGAAACCCTTGGGCCCATCTGATATATCTCCTCAAGGAAAGCATACAATACCAGAATTTAAAGAAAATATAACAGGAATAATTAAAAAAGGCACCCAGTCAGACACAGAAAGAAAACACGTTGCAGAAAAACACATACACGATACCTACCCACAGGACTCTTGGTCCCACATATACACAGATGCCTCTGCTACAAATGCCACCAGAAATGGAGGGGGAGGTGTGTTCTTGACGCTGAATAATCAGGACGAGATCACCAAGTCAATTCATCTTTTCTTCTTCTTCTACCTTTTAGCTCCCAGTGGAGCATAGGTCTTCAACAAACACTTTCCAAGTCGTTCTGTTTTTTGCAATTCTTTTAAGATCATTCCATGTCTTCCCCATCATCTTCATCTCTGCTTCAATCTGTCTTCTCCAAGAATTCCTTGGTCTTCCTCTTTGTCTTTTCCCCTGGGGATTCCAAAAAAGGGCCTGTTGTGTAATACTCTCAGTTGGTTTCCGTAGTGTGTGTCCTATCCATCGCCATCGTCTTCGCTGTATTTCTTTATCCACTGGTATTTGACCGGTACATTTCCATAATTCCACGTTTGTGACTTTGTCCTGCCATTTCCATCCCTTTATTCTGCGCAAGCATCCATTAATGAAAGTCTGTACCTTCGTGATTGTCAATTTTGTTATTCTCCATGTTTCACAGCCATATAATAGAACCGACTTAACATTGGAGTTGAAAATTTGTATTTTTGTATTTAGCCTAATTTCTTTGGATTTCCATATGGAAATCCAAACCAAGTCAATAGCTACTGGAAAATTCTCAAACAACTTTAAAGCAGAACCATCCGCTCAGTTATGATGAAGCCAAATCCATCCTCAAGGGTCAGTTCCATGAAAAATGGAAACGAGTTCACCCAAAGCATAACGAGAGTGACTGATACCACCAACTATCAAGGAGGGATCAAGTCATCATACTTCGCCTACGCACTGACCACAATAGAATGAGAAATCACATGTTCACCAAATTCAAAATGGGTACAACCAGCCTATGCCACTGTACACTGGACAATATGACTACAAAACATGTTCTACAGGATTGCCCCAGTACACAGACCTGAGAAGAGCAATGTGGTCCACGCCCACCTCCCTGGAAGAAAAACTAAATGGGGCAATCGATTCGCTTAAACAGACAGCTGACTTCATGAGAAAGTCTGGAACCCTACTCTGATTGAGTCTTGATCGCAGAGAGAGAGAGAGAGAGAGAGAGAGAGAGAGAGAGAGAGAGAGGGAGAGATAGCAACCCAAAATATTCAACAAGTGGCCAAAAAAAAACCAGCCACATGACCTGTCCTACATTCAACAAGTGTTTTTTCAGCCCACTTTTACATTCAACAGGTGTCGAAAACAACGAAAAACAACTCACTTTTTACATTCAACAGGTGACATTCCCAACCCAATGAACTCACTTTTTGCGCAACATGTGGCCGTGAACAATAGACATTCCTGACATTCCAGAGCCAATTTTTCAGCTGTTATTATATTATACCTACTACTCTTGATTTCTTTTGATATTGATAAATGTTTCATAGAAACATGTAGCCTACAGGACAAAACCAGCAGATATAATTCAGTACTATTTGTAATTGTTTGCCCAAATTATAATGATACACATATGGCTTATTAAAAGTCAAGAAATTGTTAAGCTTTTAAGCTTACTGTAAATTCTATCTTTAGAGGCACAATAATTTCTGCATTGACAACGATCAAAGGAACCAGCCACTGTAAGCAAACTGCATTACCTACATTTTTTAAAATTATACATTTGTAACGTCATGGGCAATGTAACACCACAGGAAAAAAAATCGCGGTATTCTGTCCAGAGATTTCCGAGATTTTTAATGAAATTTTAAGGCAAGAATTTTGGAAAGGAATTATAGTAGCCTTACGTAAGAGTGCACAAATTGGCTTTAGTGAGTAACTCTTATTTATGTGACAGAAGTTCTATTTTAAACTATATAGAAAGTGAAAGTTCTGCCACGTTTTTCTGTTCGGCGGACTAGACAACTCAATAATAAAATATATAAGTTGATAAAACTCTAAACGCTATACGGGGCCGAGGTGTTCATCCGTCTCCTTTGCTGTGACGCAGCACTTAATCAAAAGTTGTCAACAATAATTGTATCACATTTACACACAGTCTATATCAGTCGCTGACACTTCTGTTGCTGTAATAAGGATATTTCATTCAATTGGCTCAAGTTCTGCCTATCACTTTGTGATTAGCAGTTGTTAACAAGCTAAGTGTACAAAATGGAAGCGCAGTCTGATATTTCTTGCCTGTCACACTGCCTGGTACGAATTACTGTCCTGCTAAATGTCTCATGTAAAACATTAGCTATATTCGTTATCCCGTACTTAAAGTCAGTCTTTTTTCTTCAGGAACATTCTACCTAAACGCGCTAGAATCAAATCTGAGTCGCCTAACTTTGCTAGCCAGCATCAATAGTCCATTGCACAAGCCTCCCATTACGCCATATGGACAGGCATTTGTGTCTTACTTCCATGTCCTTGAATTTATAATCCACTACTAGTCTTTGTCCTGGAATGGAAAGTTTAGAGTCAAACTGTCTTACATTCCATTTTACTTCTACGACGCTAGACTTCCGTTAGCCTGTTCGTCTTGTTTGTATTTTAAACCGTCTGTCTCTAGCCCTAACTAATAATCTAGTCTGTTGTCAGTTACAGTTTCATTAGTTGTTTCTTTTAAAACAAATTGAAGGTAGTACTAAATGCTTCAACATCTAATTCTAAAAGTAATTGCAATGTAAACTTAAATTCACTATACCTTGCGATTATTATTACCGAATCTAGACGAGAAGTCCAACTTTCTGCTCGCAGCACAATCTACTCAGTGCTTTCAGAAAGTAATGCACCACATCGGTTTTCTAGTGAACTGCTAATTAAAAAAGTATTTAATTTTTATATAATATATATGGAAATGTCATGTATCATTATTCAACATAATCTTCATCCACGTGTACAGCTTTATGCCAGCGCGCAACAAGTGCATGTATTCCTAGCCTGTACAGGCTTAAACTTGATTGCGTACCATTTCTTCGTTGCATGAATCACACCTTCATCATCTTCAAACCTTGTTCCACGGAGGACATCTTTAAGTGGAGTAAAGAGATAGAAATAAGTAGGTGTCAAATCAGGGCTGTATGGTGGATGGGAGAGTACATCATGTTCTATATAGCACCGATGAACTCTCTTTCTCATTTCTATTGACATAGATTTGTTGCATAAGATATTTTTTCATTTTCTGAAATGCTATTTTGGTCTGAGCTATTCTGCTTTTTATTTCCGTGGTGCATCTTCCATCCGGTGTTATTATTGTGCCCAAGTATTTGACGTGTTGCACTTGTTTCAAATTTGTCCTGTTTATTTTTATGCTGCATGCTGGTGATGATTGTTTCTTCGATATGACCATTACTTCTGTTTTCTTACTATTCAGACTGAGACTTTTCTTGTTGCTTTCTTTTACTCTTATGTCTATCTATACTATTATGTTTATTTCTATAAATGAAAAATAAAAAATAAAAAATTAAGAGTTACACTAAACAAATGTTTAAAACCTAAAGCTGAAACTCACTATTCTTGTCTTGATTGAAACAGTTCACTTTTTTAAAGTAAATAATGTAATATACGAGGGGCGTTCAAAAGGTAATACATCATATTTATGCACAAAATATTTGGGTTGCACAACCCAATCTGGTAATTGCTTCCCGTGTTGCCAGACTTGTGTGAGGACGCGCAGTGTCGTGAAGGAAAAGCAGGTCTGCTGGATTGTTCAGTGCGGCCGAACTCTGCGAAATCGTTGATTGCGTTTTTTTCAATGTCTTAATGTAAACTTGCGAACTGATTGCCTCTCCACTTGGCATAACATCCACAAGAATCACACCTTCAATGTCCCAAAAGGCAGTGACCATGACCTTTCCAGCTGAAAGAATTGACTTGAATTTCTTTCTTTGTGGTGAGTGCGGATGATGCACTCAATTGACTGTCTTTTTGTCTCAGGTTCAAAACGATATGCCCAGGTTACGTCATCTGTAACAATCTTAGCCAAAAGGTTCTCTCCCTCAACTTTGAGACGCTCCAACAGTTCAGAAGAAATTGCTTTTCTTTGCAATCGATGCTCATTTGTGAGATTTCGTGGAACCCATCTTCCACAAACCTTAGACAATCCGAGAGTTTTTATAATTGCATTTGCACTATGAATGCTGACTGACAACTTTAAGGCCAATTGGGGAGTAATGATGTGTCTATCAGCCAGCATAATGCCCTCAGTGCATTTCAACATCTCTGCATTGGTGGCTGTGTCAGGCCGTCCACAGCACGGCCAATCAGGCCGTACCTCCGCTTTCCGATTCTGTTATTCTCTGAACCAAACGACTTACTGTGCTCCTGTCGACTGCAAAACTCCCAAGCATATCACATAGGCGCTAGTAAATGTTCACAACAGTTTCCTTCTCTAAAACGAGAAATTTTATCATAATTAGATGCTTTTAACGCAAGTTGCTAACATGCACCATTTCAAAGGTTTATTGCAGTCGTATTATTTGGTCGATTGTAATGTACTTTGGTGCACACAGTCGACTCATACCATATTTAAAATGTCATGCTTCTATGTTTATTATTAGCTGAGAAAACCTATATGATGTATTACCTTTTGAACGCCCCTCGTATATTACATTATTTACTTTAAAAAAGTGAACTGTTTCAATCAAGACAAGAATAGTGAGTTTCAGCTTTAGGTTTTAAACATTTGTTTAGTGTAATTCTTAATTTTTTATTTTTTATTTTTCATTTATAGAAATAAACATAATAGTATAGATAGACATAAGAGTAAAAGAAAGCAACAAGAAAAGTCTCAGTCTGAATAGTAAGAAAACAGAAGTAATGGTCATATCGAAGAAACAATCATCACCAGCATGCAGCATAAAAATAAACAGGACAAATTTGAAACAAGTGCAACACGTCAAATACTTGGGCACAATAATAACACCGGATGGTAGATGCACCACTGAAATAAAAAGCAGAATAGCTCAGACCAAAATAGCATTTCAGAAAATGAAAAAATATCTTATGCAACAAATTTATGTCAATAGAAATGAGAAAGAGAGTTCATCGGTGCTATATAGAACCAATTTTGACCTATGGATGCGAATCATGGACAGTAGACAAACAAATGAAAAGACGATTAGAGGCCACAGAGATGGGATTTCAGAAGAATGTTGAAAGTTCCCTGGACAGCTAAAAAGACCAATGAGGAAGTTCTCAAAGAGACTAACACAAAAAGACAGCTCCTAAAAAACATCAGAAAGAAATAATCAACATTTTTCGAACACATTATGAGAAGAGGAAAGTTGGAATACTTGGTTACAACTTGCAAAATAAAAGGAAAGAAAGATCGCGGACGACAAAGAGAGAAAACTACCTGATAGCTTGGTGTCATGGCATGGAAAACAGTCAACAACAGAACTGATACGATGCACTGTAGATAGAAGATTGTGGAAGGACATGATCGCCCACGCCAACCGGTTATTGGTTATTGGTTATGGAAGGCCTCGGTATCACTGCAAACGAATCAAAATCCACGCCAACCGGTATGACACAAGATGATGATTTTTCATTTATTGTTAAGTGGTAACATTTATTTTCCCTGTTTTACTGTCCATTCTCAGGATTATAAGTCAAACTAAATCTCAAAACATACTTGATCAGTAAAAATTCATTGTTGATTCATTATGTAAAAAAAACGATTTTTCGAAAATGTACATTCTAAATAGTATTAAATATTTTGGATATCTTCAGATTTCCCTTCTAATAGCTTTTACTTTTGCGTGACTGTTACCTGTGGTGGATTGCTTTAGTAGATTTTGCTTTGCACAGGACATGTCATGATTTATATAGAATATAGAATGTTATTAATAGAAAAAGGCGGAGAGCATTATGCTGATTATTCATTAGAATAAATAAAGGGGAAATAATCAAATACAAATTGTATGTTACGGCTTGACAGATATAAGACATTACTACGAGAATAAACGTTTCCGCTTATAAGCGTTTATTTTATTGAAGCATTTATGTCTGAATCCTGTCTTAGATAAAAAAAAAACAAAAAAACTGTTGCATACAGCTTCTCTGTGTTTATTTCCCCCTTATTTTAAATCAGCCTTACCACGGTTCTGTATGATAAAATAAGTATATATTATTTATGTACATTTTCCTACAGCAGATTGTAGTGGATGAACCAAAGAAGAAGTTAAAAACATATAGGGCAATTTACCATAAAAAAAGTTAATACAGAAAAAGTTAATAGTAAACAGACGGATTAGAATAAAGCGACAGGGCTGGAAAATATCGTACACGAGAATGAAATAATTGTTTCCTGTAATTTGGTAAACTTGAATTGACAACAATCGTGTTCCTAAACAGTTATTGTATTTTATTTTAATTATTTCCCTGGAATCTGTGAGAAAGTTCGCCTATCTCGGTTCTATGGTTACAACCACTGTCTCTCTTAAAGAAGAAATACATTCCCGAATCGGAAAGGCAGCTTCCACATTTGGTAAACTTTAAGATAAGATGGAGAACAAAAATAAAAAATGGCACAGCAACATTCGAGGCAGTGCTGATATTACATTCTGAAGACAAGGGCCGCAAGAGAAAGGAGACGAGGCTAGGCACCACGACTACATCTTGTTCGTTCTGCGGATGGATATGTCTGTCCAATATTGGTAGATTCAGCCACGAGAGAAGCTGTTCAGAAAAGCAGCATCAAGCATAAGACACTAATATTTTGTTTCCAAACCACTGACAGCATGATTGCTTACTTTCAATCGTCTGTTAAGAAGCCAAAGGCCATATCTTTGTATTTAGAACTTATGGGCGGAATGAGACCAAGGGGTAGCCCATTGCTGAGGTATAATGATATTTGCAGGGCTTACTTGAGAGAATCATCCATCAGCGATAGAAACGGGGAAAACCTGGCGTCATATCACAGCACATTGAAAACTAAAATAAAATAAAAAACGGCACAGTAACTTCGAGGAAGAGATGGTGTTTAAATCAGAAGACATAAAGCACAGGAGAAAGGATATAACGCTATGAATCATAAATTATTTTTTCTCATTCTGCGGTGGACATTGTTTATCCAATATTGACAGATGCAGTCACCAAAGAAGCTGCTCAGTAAAACAGCATCCTGCATAATATATTGATATATTACCAAAGCACTGACAAATTATGATTGCTCGCTATATAGTCCGTTCCAAAATACATGCCCTCAAACTTCATCAAATATCTCAGAAACTCCTGGACGAATTGCTGTGATTTTTGCTTGTGGTCTTACATTGTCCACGATGTCACAATTGTATAATTAAAAATATTGTAGGCAATACAATTTGTTTAAAGTGGCTAGTACTTTGATCTCTGTCAATGCATACATTTTTGCGCTACTAAAAAAATAATTTACAGTAAGTATAATGAATTTAGGAGCCGCGATAGTTCAGTGGTTAGTGAACTGGACTACAAAGGACAAGATGTATGGTCCGATCCGAACCGACGGATTCCGGATTCATCCAGCCTTAAATGGGTATCGGATTTTTTCTAGGAAAGTAAAGCGGCACGGGCGTAATACCGAACACACTACCCCAAAAATCATGTGCTGAAGGTCTGTAAAATTGTACTCTTTACATTTTTTTTAAATAGCGAATTTCCGCCTGTGCGCTGTCGAGGCTCGAAAGGGGAGTAAAAAATTGTAGTGCTGTTCCCTACCGGGCATGCTCGTAAGAGGCGAATAAGGAGGGTTGGACATGGGACTAGCTATCCTGTACTGTAAAAAAAAATAACCACCAGAAAACTTCACAAACATGGACAAGTAAAAAAAAGGATTAAAAATTGTAAATCCGCCATCCAGGAAAGATAAGGGCTCTCTGTCTTAGAGATAATGTAACGCAATCCGGAGAAAACCACAATGAGTTCGGGTCGCCGACTCACCTTTTATATACTTGAAGTTGCTCCAGAATTGGCACCTAAAATTTACTTACTTTAAATGTGCATCGAAAAGCTGCACAAATTGTAGCAGAAATAACAAAGTACAAAATAGTTTCTATGAATTTGCGAAACAAGATGTTTAAGAATAGAAAGGATAAAACTAAATACTTGAGAGATTATTTTATTATCATGACACCAGTAACCTGGAGTACAACATGGTGAAGGGGTGGCTATAATGTTATCAAGGACAACACAGATAACACTGATAGAATTGGAAGCAATAGGACCAAGACTAATAATAGCAACATTTAATACAACAACAAAAAACATAAAAATACATATTATCCAGTGTTACACACCGTTCAATAATAAGGCAGATTTAGTTAAAGATGAATTCTATTGAGTTATTTGCGGGTCATCATCATTGCACTCCGAACATGTCCATAGGTGCTCATATTCCCCTCCTCAGCAAGTCCCGCAGTGTCCAGCGACTGACGACTCCAGTTCTGTGTCGGTTGATAAGTCTTCTTACACGCCCACTAAGTTTCTCGTTTTTGGCTGTGCCTATCTTAACTTCCATCTCTTTCATCCGAAGGAATGCCGTGGATGTGTGGTTGTCGAAGTCTTGTGCTCTTCCCACATCTCGGAGGGCATTGATGATGTTCGACCGATCCATTGGTTGACCGTCCTTCAACAACAGCGCAGCTAGCCAACGTGTTCGCTCTTTCATTTCCTCGTACTCCCGCATGTCCAGGGACATAGACAAAGACGATCGTACGTATTTTTGACTTCTGCAATGACTCTAACCATTGCATGCGTACAAAGCCCGCCTCAGTAGTAGTATAATGTTGTATCTGGCTAGTATTTTGCCCATAATTTAACAAAGATATATAGTAGGCGCATTTTGCACCTAATGTACATGAGGCACAGGGGGAGTTAATCTGTCGTCCAGAGGTCATTTTTTTTTCGGCGGCGGTCGGCGTGACCCGGTGACCTCGACGCGGCGGCGGTCGGCGTGATCCGGTGACCTCGACGCTCCGTTGGTCGGCGTGACCCGCGTGCTCGGTGACCGTGTAGTTGTATCATAAAGCTGTTTATTGTTGTCGAGGAATGTCGGTGTTCAATGGTCATTGTTAGGAAAACCTGGGGTATAGGATCGCTTATTGTTGTCAAGAATGTGGACTAAGGTATTGAAAGTGGTTAAAATGTTTATGACGTGTCGATGTGGTATTTGTTGATGGTCATTGTTAGGAAAACCGCGTTGGGTATCGCTTATTGTTGTGAAGTTAACGGCTTATTGTTGTCAAGAATGTGTTATTTTTAAAATGCTGACTGAAAATAATTAAAGACGAGGTTATTTTAAATGTTGGAAAACCGCGTGTTATAGCACTTAACAAGTTAAATAGTAATAAAACTGAATTAAATTAAAAGATACGAAAAGTTTCAAAAATTAAATGCTCGCGGTATAATAAACTATTACTCTAAATTAGATTTGAATGAACGTGAAATAATAATATATTCTTAAATAAAAAGAAATGTTAAGAAATACACAGTGTTTCAAAAATGAAAATTAAATAGTCGCGGAAGAATAAAATATTATACTTAAGAAATTTGAATGAATATAACACTTAAAGTTAAATAGTAATAAAACTGAAGTTACATTAAAAATACGAAATGTTTCAAAACGTTAAGAAATATAGTTAAATGTGATAAAACATATTTTTTTAAAATAAGAAATAATAACCTGGGGTATAAGATCGCTTATTGTTGTCAAGAATGTGGTATTTTTAAAATGCTGACTGAAAATAATTAAATATCAGGTTATTTTAAATGTTGGAAAACCGCGTGTTATAACACTTAAAGTTAAATAGTAATAAAACAGAATTTGCATTAAAATATACGAAATGTTTCAAAACGTTAAGAAATATAATTGAATGAACGGGAAATAATAAAATATTATACTTAAGAAGCGTTAAGAAATAAAGTTAGGGGGAAAAAAAAACCCGACATGTCGGAAAATATTACTCCGATCCTGACCCCCGCGTATGAATCAAGTGCCCGATTTTTTTAAGTGGCCAGATTTTTTTTCATTTGGAAGTGGTTATTTTTTAAACGCTAATTTACGAAATGCCTCGATTAAAAACCAATATGTTGAAACACTCGACCAAACCTCACCGCTGGTGACAAATTTATAATGTTACCTGGCCAAAAGTTTCCGGCCGGGTCATGTGACACACTGACCAGGTTTTAACATGTGACCACAGGGGCAAATCACTACGCTTAAGGATGCTACGTTAAGATTATAATACAGTAGTATTTGATGTCGACACCCGAATTTTAAAGTTGGTTGAACAAGTGTATTTCTATAATACTGGTCGCAAACTGTGAGTAGAACTATTTAAACATAAATTATTTATTTCGTTTATAATTTAAAAAAAAAATTATGTTATTATCGATGTGTGCGTGGTGTTAATTATTTATATTCTAATTCTTTTTATTTTCTGTTATTGTGGATGTGTGCGTGGTTTGGTCAGACATCGAATATTATGTTTCCTTCTCTGAAAGTTTTGTTCGTTCAAATATATATATTCATAATTCCGTACACGTGAGTGGGCTAAATGTGATATAGAATATATGTTTGTTACTTATTTATTTTTGTAAAGTTTTATTATTCTTGTACATGTGCTTTGTTTGGTTATTGATAACTCCGTATCTCAATCCTTTATAATTTGTTGAAATCGTTTATTGTTAAATAGTTGTATGGTGGGATAAATGTGATGTAGAATATATATTTGTTATTACTTTGTTTATTTTCGAACTTTATTTTATTGTTGGTGTCCGCGTGGTTTGGTCAGTCAACAAATTTTTCTGTATTTCCTTCTCTGAAAGTTTTGTTCGTTCAAATATGTATTTTCATAATTCCTTACACGTGAGTGGGCTAAATCTGATATAGAATATATGTTTGTTACTTATTTATTTTTGTAAAGTTTTATTATTGTTGTACATGTGCTTTGTTTGGTTATTGATAACTCCGTATCTCAATCCTTTACAATATGTTGAAATAGTTTATTGATAAATAGTTGTATGGTGGGATAAATGTGAAGTAGTATATATATATTTGTTATTACTTTGTTTATTTTTTAACTTTATTTTAATTTATTGTTGCTGTCCGCCTGGTTTGGTCAGTCAACAAATTTCTGTATTTCTTTCTCTGAAAGTTTTGTTTGTTCAAATATATATTCATAATTGCGTACACGTGAGTGGGCTAAACGTGATATAGAATATATGTTTGCTATTTATTTATTTTTTTTCTCTCCCTCTCTCTCGCTCTTTCACATTCAAGGTAAATCAAGTCAAATAAAAACAAGTTTAATAAAAGTTAGTTCCATAGGCAAAAAGTTAGTACCATAATCAAAACAGTTAGAGCCAAAGACAAAAATATGAGACTCAAAGCCCAAAATTTTAGACCCAAAGCCCAAAAAGTTAGTATCATAATCAAAACAGTTGGAACCAAAGACAAAAACTATACAACAGCAAAAAGATGTTCAGCGGAACATAAAAACACATCAATGCCTTTATTAAAGATTAAAAATGAAAACAATTCCAGTAATGAGTCAGTCCTAGTATATGGCTGTAAAACATAGAAAACAACAAAAATGGCAATCACGAAGATAGAGACCTTCATTAATGGATGCTTGCACAGAATAAAAGGATGGAAAAAGCAGGACAAAATCACCAAGGTATAATTGTAGAAACGCGCCAGTCAAATAACAGTGAACAAAGAGATACAACAAAGACGATGTCGCTGGATAGGGCACACTGCGGAAGCCAACACGAAAGTATTACACGACATGCCCTTTTTTGGAATCCCCATGTGAAGAGACAAAGATGAAGACCAAAATATTTTTAGAGAAGACAGGTTGAAGCAGAGATGAAGATGATGAGGAAGACGTAGAATGATTTTAAAAGAATGGCAAGAAACAGAACGGCATGGAAAGTGTTTGTTGAAGACATATGCTCCACGGGGAGTTGAAAGAAAGAAGATAAGAGATTTCATCATTAGACCCATTGTAATTACTCTCAGTCCATGTCAAGTTTTTCTCGTCTTTGAAATGAATTATAAACGCAGGCAGTTTCCACTTCTCCATTAAATAAAAGCGTGACGTCATTAGTTCGCACAAATCCGTGTTCTTTCTTACTGGTATCATTATGTGCATTTGTTTTTATATGCCGCTTGTAAGACAAGATTAAAACCATGTTTGTTTCCAATGAATTATTTTGTATGTAGCGTCATGTCAATAAATAGTTTACATACACAATTTCACTTGAAACCAAATAAGTTATATTTTTTGAAGAGGGCATGAGTTTTGAAAGGACACAACTGTTGTACAGTTCTATATATTTATTGATAATATATTCCTTGTATATCTTGCTGTTGAGCAACTGTTATTTGTTTATCTTGTTATTGGTACTTTCATTCGGTAGATGGACACACATAACTCGTTGTTGTTTGGAATAAAATCTAATTCTTTATTATTAACATCCACATGGTTTGGCAACATGTTTCTGGTGCAATCAATAAGGTTCTAAAGTCCTATTAGTAATCTGAACGTTAATTTAGCGTTACTTTGTAGAGCCTATCGGTGGTGTTTACAAGTTTCTTGGCAATCTATAGTGGTTAACTTGAAATCCTATTGTTTCAATTATTTAATCTCTTCTCTTATGTGGTATGTATGTGCGTTGTAGAATCTCCAAGAAATCTCTTGTGATGACCATTAATTCATTATAGTAACTCTATTCAACAATTCCGAGGAACTTACTAATTTCTATACTCAAGTTACGACAGTTCGATCTCTCAAGACTATTATCATTCCTCAGTCTAAAAAGTGTACGTCTCACAATCTCTAAGCGAGCTGTTTTTAACTACATCATTTCTAACTTCATTGCCTAAAGCAGTTTCCTAAATTAGACTGACTTTACATTTTTGCTGTTGCTTCTAAAATCTTCGAGGGAACTCCTTATCTAACTAACTCATAATCCTATCTTCTGTGTTGAGACATGTATCTAATCTCATCTGCTACATTCTGTCTGATGTCCGTCCCTTCAGCTTCCTTGGGCGAAAAGTGTGTGTAAATGTGCCTTCCCGGAGTCTTTTGTTTCCTGGTAAGACAACGCATATTCTTGAATACAGGCGTGGTCTATATTGGGAACTTTCTAAGACTATCAACCTATTGGCTGCTTGTCTGTCCACCGCTTGTCAATTACCGTGAAGCTCAATAATATCTGTCAATCACTCCTATAACAAACTGCCATTTACCTCATAGACCAAACTAAGTTTCCTCGAAATTTACTTTGATCTGCTAGTCAGACAGTACTCAAGCGTGTCTTACCGCTGGACATTACAAGATGTCTCGGCGTCTGGATCCCGTACGGTCGTGATTACGTCACCTTGTCGGCTGCTTATCTCCGAATATTTCAGGGCACTCCCAGCGATAGCGATCCTACGAGAAAAGGTGTGCCGACATCCAAGTCCCCTAATTTCAGACACCTGTTCGTACGGAGTCCAACGCTATTCTTCGTTTCCTTACGTAACCTCTCCGGGCCAGTGGAAAAATCTGTCTGGGCTTCGGTATTCAGATTGATCATCTGTCGTCCCTTCCGCTCAATTTGATAGCTTGTTATGCCACATCGTTTTGATCTCGGTGGTCTAATTTACATTCGCCCATTCTAAGTCTCCTTAGTTATTCTGCACCGACCACAACTTATTCTTCCTCTCACATTCTTCATATTCTTCTTCTACTCTTCCTCTGATTGCCATTTTATCCTTCCTGGATCAGTTACGATATAAGTTAATCAACTGTCTGTTGAGACGCCAAAGACTTCAGAGATAAATACTAACCTCGTAAGAAATATCATGCACGTAAATGAAAAACACCCACAGATGAATCTGAGAATCAGCAAATGTAGGTTATGATAGATTGATGGAGATAAAACTTTGGAACTATCACTGACATAATAACATAACAGTGAGTCTCATCTTTATTCGGGTCCCATATAAAATCCTTTTATGATGTTGGAGATTTCAGCACCTCAAACCAAATATGGAGCTAAGAGATGATCATCGGGGAAAAAAAGATACAAATTGGCGAGATGACCACTTTTCAAATCTCTTCATTGCATCAATGGAGATCCACGTCTTCTATTCCAGAAAATGTAAATCAATTTCTTTCCTATATTTTGTAACTGCTTTGCCTGATTCATATGGACATTTCATATACTTACGATATAAGTAGTCCTCAACAAACGCTAAGAGAGCAACAGATTCAAAGGCTGACCTCGAAAAATATTAACTGATGTAATACTAAAAAGACTAGGATTCCTAACAGCAGAAGAGGGCAATAGAAGAGAAAAAAGACTGTAAACTATATATCCCCTCGACTCTGAGAGGAAAATGAGGAATAAAAGAATAATACAATATTTCTTAAATCTTAAGACTTAAAAGAAGGAAAACTATTATTGTTTGCAACTCAGCATTGTTCTCCGCAAGTAATCAAAATTTGGTGCAATGACATATTGAAATTAAATATATAAATGCTGACAAATTTTGAGGAAGACTATGTCAATGTGATTTCTAGGTAAAGGTTTGCTGATGGAAGTGACTGTTAAATGCTTTCGTCGTTGCATGAAAAACTGTACATAGCCTGCCAAAATGCTAGGTTTGAGAGTTAAATGCAGGTCAAAAGTTATGGTCTCTTTTTCTCTCCCTCTTTGCTGTATCTGTGATTGATTTTTATTAGTCGAGGCAGTGGCCTCTTGTACAACATCCGTGTTATTATCTATTTAGCTCACTATAATATTCTCAATATTATTATGTAGCCTCCAAAGAAATTATTACTTGCTATCCGACTATACATGATCCACTTTCATAAGCTAGCTGTATACAGCACAAAAGAATACATTTCTTTCTCTCTCACTTCCTTTGACAAAGATAAGTTGCAAAAGTTTCTTACATAGCCACGCAATAACGTCTTGCATATTCTGCCATTGAAAATCATACGAGCAATATTATAACCAGTGCATTTTTTCTAGGTGAAGTTTTCCAGAATTCTACCATCCCACCAATACAATGAGAAAATTGGCGGGAATCCTAGTCTTAGATACTTATAAAATGTTTCTTCGGACTGTAAGAATCATATATGTTTACTTCAGCTCGTTCCGGATAGTAAAACCTCTCATTATATAATTGTTTATTTAACAAGCCTAATTGCAACGTAGAACAGTAGGCCAAAGAGCAAGAAAATTTGATACAGCAGGAAGAAATGAAACAAAAATAACCAACCACAAATATATTGAAATGTTTCACGCAGAAAATGTCAGATATTATTAGAGGTATTAGTTGCTGATTGATGACATTATATTGACGTTCACATACATGTACAAGGACGGATTAACAGCAACTATGTATCCACTACAAGCTTCTATTGAAGACACATTGTGAAGAAAACTGAAATTCTGATATGTAACACTTACTTTGAGCAAGGGTAAAAGAAAAAGCCTTGGAGATAAGAAGAAGAATCAAATCCACTACATAATGATAAAAGATAGGTTCCGTAATAACGTCAAGAAAACAAGCCAAAACCTATCCATCGCGGATATTAACTCAGATCACAATCCTGTAATGATTAAAATGAAAGTCAAATTAAAGAGAAGAAGAAATGGATAACTGACACCATCTTGGAAAAATGGAAGAGAAAAGAACACTGCTCAATACAAGAAAACAGATAATGAAATACACAAAAAGGCAAACGAAGACTGTCTCAGCCAAAGATGTCTAGAAATTGAAACTATGGAAAATAAACACGATTTAAGAGGGATGCACACATAAATAAAGAGAATGACTATACTAAAAATAAGAAACCCATATAAAGCGGATGTGTTGCAAACAAAAAAGGAAAATGATACAGACAACAAAGATATAATTAATAAATGCAGGGATATATAACATAATTATTTTATAATGAAAGGGACAAGAAACCAACTATAAAACGTACACCAAGCTATCTAAAAATCTTAAAATAAAAAAAAGGAAAATGCTATTCAAGCAGCGAAAAAGGGGAAAGCAGCTGGACCTGACAACATACTGATAGAGATGATAAACGCACTAGAAGATTTTGGCATGGAATGATCACAGACATATGCGACGACATATATGCCGTACAGGATATATACCAAATGAACTAAAAACATCAATTTTCATTGCATTTCCTAAACAGAGTGGTGCAGTTGAATACAGTGATTTTAGAACAATAAGCCTGATGAGGCATGTAACAAAAATCTTGCTAATATTTATACAAAGCAGGATTCAGAATAAAATCAATATTGAATTAAAAGAACAACAATTTAGTTGGATTTAGGAAAAACAGTTGGACAAATGAAGCAATTTTCTGCATGAGGAAATTAATTAATTTTTTTTAAAATAAAAAGTTCGCTAGCTTTTACCTCTGACGAAGTCCCTAGAGACTAGTAACTGAATTGTGCGTGTTAATCCATTTTCCCTGGCAGCCGTGTGCACAGGGGTCCCTCGCCGTACAGGCAGATAACTCCGACTTTGGAGGTACTCATATTTTTTTCCGTCGATGAGTAATTGACGTTTCAAGCCGGGTCTCGCTGCGGTGGTTGCCGCAGAGAGAAATCATAAATAAAAATCCCGTGTAACGGGGATTTGAAAACACGTCTCTGTCTCGAGACCAACCAGTCCACCAGGAAATTAAATGAAAGTACACAGAAGTAAACAAACCAATATATGCCTGCTTCATATACTACACCAAAGCTTTTGATAGAATATACCATAAACAACTTATAGACTGCCTAAAAGATATACATTTAGATGACAGACATACAAAATACATGTAGTTTATTCTGGGAGCAAACAGCAATAATAAAATATAACAAAGGGAACTCTACACCTATTGATATAAAATGATATAAAACAAAAGTAAGACAGAGATGCATCCTATTACCAAGCTTTTTCAATATACACACTGAGCAAATCTTTAAAAACATCACAAAGATTCCAGGCCTAAACTTTAATGGATAAATAACCCAATATATGCTGATATTACTGTATTACTAGCAGAAAAACCCAAAGATCTACAACAATTACTTAATGAAATAAACATAACAAGAAAAAATTATGGATTAGATATGAATATCAAAAAGACTAAAACTAAGATCACAAACAAAGATAATACTCAAAACCTACAAGTGGATATCAAAATTGAAGGAATAGACCTGGAGATAGTTTAGAGCTGCAACTACCTTTGACATACTTTAACCAGTGACGGAAAATGTTAAACTAAAATAAACAACAGAATAAGAATAGCAAAAAGCAATTTCAATGCCATGAAAAATATACTAACATCAAAACAAAAAACCATTGTATTTAGTACCACCATCTTCATGATGGGATGAACTCTCATCCCATCATGAAGCAATATTTTACATTACACACCATTGGTGTGTGTCATGTTAGTCATATCTCATATCTTGGTGTGTCCGTGTTAATCATGTCTCATATTTTTATGTGAGTCTGTGTTTAGTCATATCTCATATCTTAGTGTGTATCTGTGTCAGTCATGTGTCATATCTTTGTGTGTGCATGTCTGGGTTAATGATTCCTCATATCTTTGTGTGCATGTTTATGTTAGTCATATCTCATATCTTTGTGTGTGCATGTCTGTGTATATCACATCTCATATCCTTGTGTGTGCATGTCTATGTTAGGCATGTGTCATATCTTTGTGTGTGCATGTCTATGTCAGTCATATCTCATATCTGTATGTGCATGTTTATGTTAGTTATGTTTCATATATCTTGGTGTGTGTCAGTGTTAGTCATGCCTCGTATCGCTGTGTGCATGTCTGTGTTAGTCATATCTCATCTTTGTGTGTGCATGTCTGTGTTAGTCACCTCTAGTGACTCGGGCAGATGGTGCTCGTAAACCTGGGAGGGGCGACCATCTAAGGGCAGAATCCCCCTACAGAAAAGATCATCTGCTGCCTTGCAGGAAGATTGGGGACAATCAAAGGCTAAGGAAAGCAAACCTGAATAAAATGCTGGCTGAAATCGGATGCACTGGGCCACTGGCGCAGAACACAGTGCAACGTTTTAACGGGTACTCAATCAGAGTGGATCTGGCAGACTCTAATTGTGATGTTCTGTCTGTAGGGGCGATCAACATACTTAACCTGACAGCTGACTTCATGTGAGAGTCTGTTATCCTACTCTGATTGAGCCCTGATCGCAGAGAGAGAGAGAGAAAACAAAAAACACCAATGTTAAAACTAAGAATAGCAAAATGTTATATCTTCTCAACATTCCTGTATGGTGTAGAAACATGGACATTAGACAAGAAAGCAGAACAGAAAATTGAAGCCTTTGAAATGTGGATTTATAGAAGAATATGTAGAATTGGATGAAAAGAAAAGAAAACAAACGATGAATTCTTAAAACAACTAAAAATGTAAAGATAACTACTAAATACAATTAAAACAAGAGAAATGAGATTTTGGGGGCATGTTAAAAGATACAGCAGCCTACTAAAAGTAATCTTGGAAGGGAAAATAGAAGGTAAAAGAGGCAGAGACAGACTAAAACTATCATGGACGAGCAATATCAAAAGATGGACAAATCAGCCTATGACAGCCTGCACCGTCAAAGCAAGAGACAGAGCGGAATGGCGCTCCATGGTAGCCAACCTTCTACGCGGAGACGGCACTCAATGAATGATGATGATGATGATTGGAGACGAAATGAGCGTATGGGACTTCAATATGGTTTTACTGGTTTCCTTAGTTTAAATTTTATTTCACGATACAGGTAACAATACTTCACTAGATTAATGGTGGTGGATACAAATTAAAGTCTTGTCAATTTCAAGTATTTGATAACTATCCTTAGTAATTATGACATATTTTCTGAATGCAATCTTGTGGGATATACTCGTTTGTTTTATTTATTTTTTGCTTATTTCAGACACACTGTGGAATGCTACATTAAAATTTGTAATAACAACATTAAATAATTTAATGTTTTATATTCTCTTTTCCATATATTTTTTTTTTCAGAAAGAGGATAAGAGCACTTTTTGCGGCTGCTTGTATCCTGTTCTTGCAGATGTGCGAAAGAATATCTTACTACAGTGTAGTAGCTAATATGGTTTTGTTTTGTACAAGCAGTCTTGGATATGACACCGTTGATGCTACAACTATTTCGTTGGTGTTTTCAGGTGTGGTTTTTTTATTTTCTACTGCAGTTAAGATAAAGTAGATACAAACATATACATTTTTTGCAATATTTTACATTTTATTTAGTGCTCAAAAGTTTGTAGCGGCGCAGTAAGTATCCGCGTACTTTTGCTATAAAAAGACGAATAGATCTGAAGTGGTTGTGATCTACTCCATTAACAACTAAATGTTTAAAGTAACAACCAAACCCGAGGATCAGGCTAAAATAATAACTTTGCAAATATTTAACTCTTGTACAGCACCAGCTTAGAGAGAAATGAAAGGATCTGTGACGTTCGAAATCCATCTTGCAAGATTTTACAGGGGTTTTGCGAATTCAGCTGACAGGTCAATGTTAACAAACACTGCGTAATGCGCTTCTGATTTAGCAACATAACTTTGAAACGGAGCTCTCTGATGTTTCATTTCATGATGTCAACTGTTATTTGTGATTTCAATTATTGTTTATTCAGTTATCTAAAATCAAATGAACACATAATTAGGAAACGCAAGAGTGATGTTGCATCACTCAAAGAGCAACCCTAAGAGCAATGAATAAACTCTCATCCCATCATGAAGATGGAAAAAAAAAAAACGAGCCTCCGGGACTCAGTAGAAAAATAAAAATCATCACCTGGTTCGATAAGCTAAAAAAAAACTATAAGATCACTCGCCACCACAAATATTCTTTAAACAGGACAAAAATAAGCTTCTAAGGAAGAGCCCAAAGCATCTGGCAAGGGAAATTTACAGACAGCATGCGTACTATTAGAATAAGCGAAGTCCAGTGTGAAGAACTTACATCACGTAGACAGAAAGTTCAAGCACCTTATTTAAAAATGTAGAAGTTCCAAGAATACATTTTTTAAAAATGAGTAAGCCGAGACAGAAATGTAAACACCTCATGCTTCAAGAAAAATACTCCAGAGACATCTGGACACAAATTTTCATAGATAACTCTGCAACTGAAGCAGCAAAGAAGGGAGAGAACATTATCTACTTTCTATTCATCGAATCAGCTTAATTGCAAGTTCATATCCGCACTACCGCCCGTCCCAGCCTTTCTCGAAGCATATGCAGACTGCATGCTCCTGTAAAACGTTGATTGTAGATATATCTGCTTTTCCAACCAAACATTCCGGATCGACCAGACCCCCTTTCCACCTTTAGACTCGTCAGTCTCTTAATAGACGTATCATTGTCCCACTCATACTCCTCCACTTCACTTAAGGAGTGAAGAGCACAATTGACGATGCCCATTTTAAGGCTCCACTCAGTGCCAGAGCTTCCAGCAAGTTTATCGGTTTGTTTTTTTCATTGTCATGGTCACCTTCCCTTGATGTAATACCGATACATCGACGATGGTTTTGTGGTATCTGATCTTTTAGAACCTGATTTGACTAAGTTTTTGGACTTTGTAGGCTCATCTTACTCCTCCTTTCGGATTTCATACTCTCTCTCTACCTCTTCGGTAAGCTTGTTATACAACTCAGTCCCTCTTCATCCATCAGGTTTGCATACCTCTTTATTTTATAAACCGACTGATGCCTACTTCATTCTCCTCTATTCTTCTTCGTACCATCGCACCTGTCGTAATTGGCCTTTTTCTCAACCTCTACAACTCAGACACCTCTGTGACCAAGACGACAACTTTCTCTAAAAAGCCCATCTTTCGTCGTCTTCTTTACCCTGAATCTGTCCTACAATCTGCTCTCCAAAAAGTCCTCCCTTTTACCCGCATCCTAGCTCTATTTTACCTACTATCCGCTCACCTTCTTATAATACTGTTCTCTCTCTTACCCATCATCCTCACAATCTGCCTGCACTCCGGATCCTGAAATGACACCTACCTATCCTACACTCCGATCCTACCACTCGTCTCCTATTCTCCGACCAACTACAGACTCTCAATGTTTTGTTCCCGAATGGCCCCTTTGATATCAAGGAAGGATTTACGTGCATTTGCTAGGAATATTATATAGACCATAATCTGCCAACGTTGTCTCAAAATATATATTGGTCAAACAGATCGACATCTGGTAAACATAATCTGTGAACACGTTTATAGCACAAAACATGATTATGGCACTCCTGTCTCCTCCCATTGCAGATTGCGAGGCCGTAATACCTCTGATGACTTACGTGTACATCATCTCTTGTTTCTCTGATACCCATAGCTGGTTCCCGTTGGAACGGACTCATAACTCGCTTTGGTACTCATCAACCCAGAGTATTAAACTCTTTTCACTCTTTTCTTTAATCTCTGGTCTCCTATCAATTTTTTTCCTGTATCCCATCCCTATTGGTGTGACGATTCATGATTGTTCAAAGAATAACAAAAATATTGAATGATATCTACAACAGCGGATATATACCAGACGACATGCTCAAATCAATATTCATAGATAGAATCATAGACCAAAGAAATCGGGTGCGATTGAATGCGATGATCATCGCACAATAAGTCATATGAGTCATATGACTAAGATATTACTAAGAATGTGGTTTTGTTAGAGATAAAGGAACAAGCAATGCCATCTATATAATAAGATCTTTAGTAGAAAGAGCCATGGAGGTGAATACAGATCTATACCTATGTTTCATTGATTACACCAAGGCATTTGACAAAGTAAAGCACCAAGAAATAATCAAAATTTTAGAAAGCATAAACGTAGACAGCAAAGATCTAAGAATAATAAAGAACATGTACTGGCAACAAATGTGGAAATCAAAACTCATTAGCACAAACACAAAACTTAGGCTATTCAAATCAAATGTACTATCAACCCTTACATATGCGTGTGAAAGCTGGAAAACAACAAGAGATATAGAAACAAAGTTGAACGCATTCGAAAATAAATGTCTAAGGAAAATACTTGGTATAGAATGGAACGAATTCAAAACAAACGAGGAAATTAGAGAAATCGCCAATCAACCACTAATATCTTCAGTAATAAAGAAAAGACGATGGTCATACGTTGGACATGTGATGAGAAGAGATAATAATCGAATAGCAAAGCAAGCCCTCATATGGGAAACAACAGGTAAAAGAAAAAGAGGAAGACCCAGGGAGACACTGAGAAGAACATTGATGAGAGAGGCAAGAGCAGCAGGAATCGGCTCCCTCAATGAGATAGAACTGCTTGCACAGAACAGAGACAGATGGCGAGATTTGATAAAATATCTTTAAAAGAAAACTGCTAGAACAAAAATTCATATAGGAGAAGGTGTATCTTGGTCTACGCCCTATGGGCCGGTTACGGCTCGAAAGGTCAATAGATAGACTGGCAACAAACAGCGGCCATAAGAACTGGAAACCAATTTGGGATGTTTCAACAAATAAAACAAGGTGTTAGACAAGGTTGTGTGCTGTCACCAGATTTGTTTAATATTTATAGTGAGATTATTTTAAGATCCATAAGGGGCATGCCTGGAATAACAATTGGAGGTCATAATATAAATAATCTAAGGTATGCTAATGATACAGTCTTAATCGCTAAGAGTGAAATGAGTTACAAGAAATGTTGGACATTATAGTAAAAGAAAGCAAAAATAAAGGATTCAGCTTTAATAGCAAAAAGACAGAGGTAATGGTAACAACAAAGAAAAAGACATCACCTCAGTGCAAAATAAAGACAAGTGGAACAATATTAAAACAGGTAAATGAATTTAAATAATTGGGAACTTTGTTAACCTCGGACGGAAGATGTACAAAAGAGGTGAGATGTAGAATGGCTCAGGCAAAGGCAGCTTTCCAAAAAATGAGGAAGAAACTATGCAATCCATTTTGACAATCATCATCAAATACCGGGCTTGCTGGCGTAGGTGATCATATCTCTCCACAACTTTCGATCTCAGCAGCTATTTATCATTTCTGTTGTTGACCTTCTCCCAAGCCATTCTCTTAAGCTGTCTTTTATTTTTTCTCTTTGCTTCCCTCTATCTCTTCGTCCCTCAATTTTTCCAGTTGTTACAATATATTCCAGTTGTTCTCTTCTCATTACATGGCCAAAAATGATGATTGTTTCTTCCTAATATTGGAAACTAGCTCTCTTTTTGCTTTGACCTCTCTCAGAACATCTTCATTACTCTTCTTAGCTGTCCATGGTACTCTCAACATTCTTCTGTAAAACCACATTTCTACAGACTACAGTGATTTTCTTGTTTGTTATCCTATTGTCCATGATTTTGACAATAGAAACAAGAAAAAGAGTTCTTAAATGTTACGTAGAGCCAGTCTTAACATATGGATGCGAATCATGGAAAATAGGACAACAGCCAAGAAAATCACTGGAGTCTGTAGAAATGTGGTTTTACAGAAGAATGTTGAGAGTACCATGGACATTTAAGAAGAGTAATCAAGATGTTATGAGAGAGGTCAAAGCAAAAAGAGAGCAAATTTCCAATATTAAGAAGAAACAATCATCATTTTTTGGCCATGTAATGAGAAGAGAACAACTGGAAAAATTGAGGGACGAAGAGATAGAGGGAAGCAAAGAGAAAAAATAAAAGTCAGCTTAAGAGAATGGCTTGGCAGAAGGTCAACAACAGAAATGATAAATAGCTGCCGAGGTCGAAAGTTGTGGAGTGACATGATCATCTACGCCAGCAGGCCCGGTACTTGATGGGATGATGATCCTATCCCTATTCCTCACTGCGTTATCTCTATTACCTCTCAACAGGGGATACAGATAGTACTAATTATACACACCTATAGTCTACAGAATAGTGCAGAGTGAAGTGGAGGACGCAATTCAATACATGAAAAGAGGTAAAGCTCCAGGTCCCGACATTATAACAATCGAAGAGATAAATGCATTAGGAGAGCTGGGTGTACAAGTCGTAACAAATACTACTCAATGACATATATAACACTGGACACATACCTATATGGCCCTTTTCGTCTTGTCAGACGGTCTAGTGGAGGCTATTGCGTATTTTTTTGAGGTATTGTTTTTGCCGAACAGCTTCTCTCGTGGCTAATTCTACCAATGTTTGACAAACACACACGGTCACATAATGAACAGGTCAGGCTCGCTGGTCCACAGGGTTTACCATCCTTTTTCATGAGTCTCTTCTCTTCTAAGTCCTGTCTTAGAACAGTCTCAAATGTTGTTATACCGTTCCTTATACGTGCTCTCCATGATGTGCGATCACTTGCCAGATGTTGCCAGTCGTTTTCACAGATGGAGAAGTCTTTCAGAGATGATTTGCAGATATCTCTATATCGTAGTTTAGGTCTGCCGATTTGTCGTTTTCCGTGTTTTAGCTCGCCATATAGTATTTGCCTAGGAATGCGTTTTTCTTCCATCCGTTGGACATGCCCCAGCCATCTTAGCCTTCGACTTCTGAGCATCGACATGATTGTTAGGGTCTTAGCACGTTGCAGGACAGTTAAGTTGGTTATTTTGTCCTGCCATTTGATGTGCATTATTTTGCGGAGACATCGCATGTGGAAGACATTTAGTCTTTTTTCCTGGTTTGAGTATATTGTCCAGGTTTCGGATCCATATAGTAGTGTGCTAAGCACACATGTTTGATATATTAAGAGTTTAGTCTTTTGAGTTAGTTTCGTGTTGTTCCATGCCCTTTTTGTGAGTTTGCCGAAGGTCGTAGCTGCCTTACCAATTCGACAGTTTATTTCTTCATCAAGAGAGATGGTTTGCATAACTGTGGATCCAAGATATGTAAATATCTTATGTATATATATATATATATATGTGTGTGTGTGTGTATATATACATATATATATATATTTATATATATATATATATTTATAATATGTGTGGGTGGGTGTGTGTGTGTGCGCAAGAAATTTTGTAGAAGCAAAAAAAAGATAACTTTAAATTTCATAATAACTGTGTTTATTTGCTGTTTGATTTTATTTTTGTTAATATTCACGGTACCTATGCGATACACGCACTTAATGAAATTACAATAGCTAGTTTTGTTTCTCAATAACAAAAAAAAGTTTAAATTAAAAAAAATTTAAACAACATATAGATATCAATTGCAATATCAAAGTAATGTTTACAGTACCTTATTTCTACTGAAGAGGTTGTTGCCTCGGCGTGGTACTTGTTTTTTGAGCGTATCTTTCTCAAGATCTCAAGATTTGAAGCAAGTTTTTCACTGAAGCTTTCACACGATAAATTAATGTTAGTTTTTACTGTTAACATGGTTTGCACCGTGCTCACATTAATCCGTGATTTCTCTTCGAACCAGAAGTAGTTCATTTGAGAAAATAGTCTTTCTACGGAAGTAGTATACAAGGGTCCAATTGGCTCTCATTTTGCCGTAAATTAACAAAGATATATAGTAGGCGCATTTCGCGCCTAATGTACACGAGAGACAGGGGGAGTTAACCATGACCGCTCGTGTCGGGATGTTGATCTCTAGTCCCGGTGACCCCGGAAGTGACCTGTTTATGTCTGTTGTGTGCTGACTTTGGAGTTCTTGATGTACTTGCTCGATAGTGCTAGGTTAGTAGATTATACAACATCAATGCTGATAAGGCGCCCAGGTGACCTTGTTATCTCGGTGACCGTAATGTGTGACCGTATTTTAGCTTCCTTCATAGACTTCCCTCCATTGTAACACTTACTCATTCTCTCCATTTATGCCTATCATTTCACCTTCCTTTTCTCTCTCTCTCTCTCTATCCTATTCCCTCCTAGACTTCCATCTATTGTAACACTTAATCATTCTCTCCATTTAAACCCATTAGCTCTACTTAGCTCCCCTAAATTTCTCTCTCTCTCTCCTCTCTCTCTCTCTCTCTCTCCTATTCCCGCCTAGATTTCCCTCCATTGAAACACTTACTCATTCTCTCTATTTATGCCTATCATCTCGCCTTCCTTCTCTCTATCTCTCTCTCTTTCTCCAATATCCTCTCTTAGACTTCTAACCTATCAGTCCACCCTCCTCCTCTCCCTTTATCTCTCCCGCATCGTTCCGCCCTCCCTCATATTTTTAGCGTCCCTCCTATTGTAACACTTGATTATTCTCTCCATTTATATCTAGCATCTCGCCTTCTTTCTCATAGACTTCTCTCTCTCTCGCTCTCTCTCTTCTAACCCCTACTAGACTTCTCTCCTACCATTCTACCCTCCTTCCTCTCTCTCTTTACCTCTCCTAGCGTTCCGCCTTCATTCGTATTTTTACCTTACCACCAGTGTAGCACATTAATAACATTGAATATCAATTACAAAAAGACTTGAAATATCTACTTTTTAAACAACTAATAAGATAAACATATGAAAAACGAAGGAATAATACACTCAACAAGGCTTAACATACGTACTTTATACACATTACCATTAATGCAACTGAATATCCTTTTATTGATAACCTACCACAACGTTATGAGATAAGAGAAAAACAGAAAAAAAAATATTCAACTTACAGCATAAAATAGACCCAAAACACAGACCGCTAGACTGAACAGTACCATGAAAATAAACTTCCGTGAATCAATCGCGCTTAAAACACGAAGTTTCACATGCGACTAGTTTAAATGTAATCTGGTAAATAAAAGTTGGACGACACTATTCCACTCTCGACTAACATCTAGGCTAACAAATCAGAGAAGAGGATTTCTATCGGACACCCATCAACGAAATGACTGACCTTTAGATTAACCAATCAGAGAAGACGATTTCTATCGGACACCCACCAACGAAATGACTGAACTTTAGATTAACTAATCAGAGAAGAGGATTACTGTTATCGTGATAACTGACCTCATTTTCCACTTGAAGTGCTGTCGAGTCTGACACATGGGTTATTTTAAATCGATTCGGTCCCTGATAAAAGCCACCGGTCGGGTCAATGGTGGGGGAAATAATACAGGTGGCGGTTACTTGAACGCGCTTTGACCCCTGATGCAATACGAGAGGAGTTGCATAAGGCCCAAAAGTTACCCCAAATCACTAAGATTTTACCACAAGAACACACAAATTTAGGCTCATATTCAAAAAGTCGATCTCAAAACCCTACAAATTTACTCCCATGCTCATACTAGTTAGACACATCGAACAGATAGTTATATCCAAAGTCCAAAAAGTTAGGCCAAATCGCAATCATTTTACTCCCAGAACACAAAAATGTAGGCTCATATTCAAAAAGTCGACCTAAAAATTTCAAAAAGCTACTCACATAGTCATAATTGTTAGACACATCGAACCGATCGTTATTTCTAAAGTCCAAAAATTTAGGCCAAATCGCAAATATTTTACCTACAGAACACAAAAATGTAGGCTCATATTAAAAAAGTCGACCTAAAAATCCCAAAAAGCTACTCACATAGTCGTAATAGTTAGACACAACGAGTAGGAAGTTATATTCTAGGTCCAAAAAGTTAGACCAAATCACTAAAATGTTACCACCAGAACACAAAAATGTAGGCTCATATTAAAAAAGTCGACCTTAAAACCCTACAAATCTACTCCCATACTCATACAAGTTAGACACATCGAACAGATAGTTATATCCAAATTGTCCAAAACGTTTGACCAAATCACAAAAAGTTTACCACCAGAACACCCAAATTTAGGTTCATATTAACAAAGTCGACCTCAAAACGCTAAAAAAAAAAAATCTACTCCCATACTCACACTAGTTAGACACAACGAGCAGATAGTTATATTAAAGGTCCAAAAAACTTTATTTTAGACATCCCATAGCAAAAAATTTACTTTAAAATCACTTTTATGATTGTTACCCCCTTGTCCATTTTTGAGGGATACGCCCATGAAATAGTAAATTTACACTCTTGGCTTACCCCAAACTTTATTTTAGACATCCTCATAGCAAAAATTTACTTATAAATCATTTTTATGCTTGGAGTAGATTCCTGGTCGTGGTGTCTAACTATTATGACTATGTGAGTAGATTTTTAGGATTTTAGGTCTACTTTTTGAATATGAGTCTACATTTTTGTGTTCTGGGTGTAAAATGTTTGCGATTTGGTCTAACTTTTTTTACTTTGGATATAACTATCTGTTCGATGTGTCTAACTTGTATGAGTGTGGGAGTAGATTTGTAGAGTTTTAAGGTCGACTTTTTTAATATGAGCCTAAATTTGTGTGTTCTGGTGGTAAAATCTTAGTGATTTGGGGTAACTTTTGGGCCTTATGCAACTCCTCTCGTATTGCATCAGGGGTCAAAGCGCGTTCAAGTAACCGCCACCTGTATTATTTCCCCCACCATTGACCCGACCGGTGGCTTTTATCAGTGACCGAATCGATTTAAAATAACCCATGTGTCAGACTCGACAGCACTTCAAGTGGAAAATGAGGTCAGTTACCACGATAACAGTAATCCTCTTCTCTGATTGGTTAATCTAAAGGTCAGTCATTTCGTTGATGGGTGTCGGATAGAAATCCTCTTCTCTGATTGACTAGATGTTAGTCGAGAGTGGAATAGTGTCGTCCAACTTTTATTTACCAGATTACATTTAAACTAGTCGCATGTGAAACTTCGTGTTATAAGCGCGATTGATTCACGGAAGTTTATTTTCATGGTACTGTTCAGTCTAGCGGTCTGTGTTTTGGGTCTATTTTATGCTGTAAGTTGAATATTTTTTTTTCTCTTATCTCATAACGATGTGGTAGGTTATAAATAAAAGGATATTCAGTTGCATTAATGGTAATGTGTATAAAGTACGTATGTTAAGCCTTGTTGAGTGTATTATTCCTTCGTTTTTCATATGTTTATCTTATTAGTTGTTTAAAAAGTAGATATTTCAAGTCTTTTTGTAATTGATATTCAATGTTATTAATGTGCTACACTGGTGGTAAGGTAAAAATACGAATGAAGGCGGAACGCTAGGAGAGGTAAAGAGAGAGAGGAAGGAGGGTAGAATGGTAGGAGAGAAGTCTAGTAGGGGTTAGAAGAGAGAGAGCGAGAGAGAGAGACAGAAGTCTATGAGAAAGAAGGCGAGGTGCTAGGTATAAATGGCGAGAATAATCAAGTGTTACAATAGGAGGGACGCTAAAAATATGAAGGAGGGCGGAACGATGCGGGAGAGATAAAGGGAGAGGAGGAGGGTGGACTGATAGGTTAGAAGTCTGAGAGAGGATATGGGAGAAAGAGAGAGAGAAGGAAGGCGAGATGATAGGCATAAATGGAGAGAATGAGTAAGTGTTTCAATGGAGGGAAATCTAGGCGGGAATAGGAGAGAGAGAGAGAGGGGAGAGGGAGATAGAGAGAAATTTAGGGGAGCTAAGTAGAGCTAATGGGTTTAAATGGAGAGAATGAGTAAGTGTTACAATGGAGGGAAGTCTATGACGGAAGCTAAATATACGATGGAGGGTGGAATGTTAGGAGAGAGAGAGAGAGAGAGAGAGAGAGAGGATGAAAGCTGGAATGGTAGGAGAGACGTCTAGGAGTGAGAGAGAAGTCTAGTGAATGGAAGGAGAGATAATGGGTTTAAATGGAGAGAATGATTAAGTGTTACAATAGATGGAAGTCTAGGAGGGAATAGTATAGAGAGAGAGAGAGAGAAGGAAGGTGAGATGATAGGCATAAATGGAGAGAATGAGTAAGTGTTACAATGGAGGGAAGTCTATGAAGGAAGCTAAAATACGGTCACACATTACGGTCACCGAGATAACAAGGTCACCTGGGCGCCTTATCAGCATTGATGTTGTATAATCTACTAACCTATCGCTATCGAGCAAGTACATCAAGAACTCCAAAGTCAGCACACACCAGACATAAACAGGTCACTTCCGGGGTCACCGGGACTAGAGATTAACATCCCGACACGAGCGGTCATGGTTAACTCCCCCTGTCTCTCGTGTACATTAGGCGCGAAATGCGCCTACTATATATCTTTGTTAATTTACGGCAAAATGCGACCTAAATGGACCCTTGTATACTACTTACGGATGCATTGCTGCCAGGTAAGTACATAAAAAGTTCAAGAATTCTCTTCACATTAGCATGTGGTACATTATTTTCTTTCAATTACCTGAGTACTTCATTCCATTTTCTACATGGGGGCTTGTTACTGAACCACTCACATTCTTTTTGCAACAGATGGCCTAGCAAATAAGTAAATTCATCGAAGAGCTCATCACGATTGACGTTTACAACTTCATGACACTTTGAAGATATTTGTTCTACTGCATTATGAAAATGTTTCCTTTCAGGCACATTATCCAAGAGAAGGCAGCTCAGTTGTGACAAGTCCTCATTGTGCTTGTTCCAAGACTGCAAGTAATGTACAGCAGTATTATAGAATTCTTTTACTTATTTGGAAATGCCTTTCCTTTTGGATGTCACCACTATCTACTAAATCAGTTAGCAAACTCCTTACCATGTGTGGGATGAAGTTTTCATCGCGTCGAGTTTCTAATTTTATATTGAGATTGTTCACAGCTAGTGCTGATTCTGTTGCACTCTTGTCGTCGCCTTCAATCGCCTTAATTGTTTCATGGAAGAGTGATGCGTGAGAATGAGCAAAGCTGAGCCAAAGCTCTGATTCACTGTTTTCAAAGAATTGTTTCAATATTGTAGGACAGTGTGTTTCTGACAAGAAGAAAGATCTCAGTGATTGATACAATTTCAATATTCTTTCTAAGGCTGGAAGTAATGACAACCACCTTATATTCGAATAACCTAATAATTGCTTAAAATCCTGTCAAGCAAATTCACAGAAGTCTTTTAGGCGTTCAACACGAACCATGTAAATGTGAAAGTATCCAAATATTTTTGTTGCAATCACTTCCATATCCAAAGGCATGGAATCAAACGCTGTTTTTGCACAATTGTGAATTATGTGTGCGTTGCAACCAATACCCATTATATGTCTGTTTAACTTGGACTTTATTTTAGTTATGACATTATCTCTCCCTTTCCTCAACAAGCCTCCAAAGTTTGTATTTGTATTGTCTGCGGAGAGTTCAACAATCTTTTTGTTTAAGTCAAAATTATCAATTGTTTTCAACAATTGTTCAGATATTATGTCGGACGTTACTCCTGGGATATCTATGAAAGCAATCAGTTTGGTCTTTACTGGAGTTTCCAGCTCATAAGCCTGAAAATAACTAACTAAAATAGGAAGTAGCTTAACATGTTTATGATTAGATGTATCGCAAGACAATGTTACGAAGCTGACATATTTGAGGTCATTTTTTTAGTTCATCAATAGCCCAAGGAGCAAAAACATTGGTAATTATGGATTCACACTTTGTTCTTGCACAGGAAAGTTGTTTCGTTGAAAATTTCTTTTGTAGAATTGTTGTACAATCCATACTGCGGAAACTATGATTATGAAGTACAGTATGATATGCGAAGGTTCCTTCATGAACAGCTAGAGTGTATTCATCTTTTGAGGGTTAAGTTTTAGAAAAATAATTTGTCATACACCCAGACTGAGACTTACAAAGCAGCGCATCCTTATGCTTTTTTGCCTGTAGATGATCAGTTATTGATGTCCTTCCACCACTTGCTATAGAAAAAATTGAACTACATATATTACATTTCACTAGCGTTCCATCCTCTAAAATTGCTTGTATAATAAATGGAAATTCAGCTTTCAGCGAATCACTAAAATGACACTTACGTTTTTTGGAAAGCATTGTTTTTATGCAACAGACGTCCACTGATCACAAATAGAAAACACGACTGCACTGTACTGTCATTACACTCGGACTGATTTGAAAATTGGCCGGGAACGATACTTTGGCGGGAGATGTTCGGAAAGGCAGGGGTGGGGAGAGAGAGAGAGAGAGAGAGAGAGTCTGCTTTTTAAAAAATTAAACCCACCCCAATAGAAGTCAGTGGCTGGAATAGAAGTGACGTAGCACCGCGCTTCAAGAGTTCAAAATCTCCAACACAACGCGTCCAAATCTTCTCTTTTATTTTCTGCTAATTCCGCTCAGTCTGGGATAAAGAAACACAACTCAGTAACGTCTTGAGTCCTAGTGATTATTTTAAAAGAGGGCCGATTCCGTTTATGAACATTTATTTATTCACTGAAATCGGGGACACATTTCTTTCGGGGACAACTTCTACATTTCGGGGTCTGTCCCCGAAAATCGGGGACGAATGGACCTATGGACATGTTCGGAGTGCAATGATAATGACCCGCAAATAGCTCAATAAATCACTGCTACTGATGTCTTATCAACGAACTCAAGCTAAGCCCTCAAGCTATAAGAATATAGCAACACCCAGAGATTGTATCATAATATTATATAAATGTTATAATATCTGAGCAAAATTTGTAAATGACTCAATACCTTTTTGTTGTTGCAGGTTGTGTATATTTAATGCCAGTTCTGGGCGGCTATGTGTCAGATGCATGGACAGGAAGATTTCTTACTTTACTGATATCAAGTATTTTCATTGTATTAGGTAAGGACTGTAGGACCTCAAGTTGAAAACACCATTTACAAAAAACAAAACAAAAAACTACTGAATACAACAAAGAAAATTAATTTGTTTTTAACTGTGGAAGTAGCAACGTGGTCACATTAATAGAATACAGTAGAGTATATTTTTTTAATGCAAACATAATTTGAACAACAAATTATGACACACACACACAAACTTTAAAAAAAAAAATATTATGACACCACAGTGATAAAACTGGGTGTCCGGTTAGCGCAATCGATAGGCGGTTGGCTTACCACGGCAACAGCCGGGGTTCGTACCCTGGCGAGGACACCTGGGTTTTACTAATTCCCTAAAAATTAGTAGGAGCCGCGATAGCTCAGTGGTTAGTGAACTGGACTACTACGGACAAGGGGTAGGGTTCGATCCCAACCGACGGCTCCGGGTTCACCCAGCCTTAAATGGGTACCGGATTTTTTCTGGGAAAGTAAAACAGCACGGGCGTAATACCGACCACATTACCCCAAAAATCATGTGCTGAAGGTCTGTAAAATATAGGGTCACTAACACCATATTTCCCTATACGCCACTTGGCGTGACGGGGGGTACTTTACTTTTTACAGTGATAAAACTGCTAAGAAATACGAAATAAAACGTTCTTATTTCATTGATTATCTAATGTTATTCTTACGAGACTATAAGATAGATACATTAATTCCCTTCTTTAAAGAAAAAAACACAGATAGCCAGATGTTATTGTGTCGCAGAGCACAGGTTGAAGTCCTGCCAGTTGCTCTGTTTTGGTTATTTTTTTGTGGATTTTTCTGAGTGTTGAAAAAAAAAATACTTGTGTCTCTGTGTAATTTACACTAGAGTAAAAGCTCAAAATATACTCCCTACATAAACAGAATAATCTATGCATGGTTATCGATAGTCTCTCGCTAATATTTTGCATTGGGCTGGGTGGTCTAGAGGTAAGCCGTTGGCCTCTCAACAAGAAAGTGCCGGGTTCGAATCTAGTGTGTAGAATTTTTCTCTTTGAACCCGTACTATTTTAGTGTCTCCCCTGACTGAGCAGTGAGATCTGATATCTAGCGCTCTCGAATTACGGGAGAAACAGGAGGTCAATTATATACTCTGCGCACGGACAGATCAGGCCAAATACAGCCGATGCGCGCCAAAAATTGTTAAGCGATAAAAGTCTAATCAATTAACCCCTACATTGGAAAGGTCTTCGTCAGTCCTACGAGACCAGTGTATCTGAGTTTAAATCTTCTTCAATACTTTCGCAAGCATGTGATTCTGCACGTTGAGGAGGGGATCTATGCACTATCGAGTTGTCTAAAGTGCAACGAAAATGGTCTGTCGACAAAACTAAACTAAAACTCTTAACGTGTACGTCTAATCAGCTTTCCTCCCCCTCTCCCCTTATTCCCCTCATCCCAAAAGAAAAAAAAATATTTAAGAACGGTAATTCTACACAAGTCCTGAGGATGAGGTATTCATATACTTACTACATGTTCTTATGTCTGATATAATTATAAAAATATTTTACAAGCACAGAATGTGAAATAAGTCGCAATAAGCGTATTACCCTATGCTATGCCAGTGCACCATTTGAAAGCTACATTTATTTTTTCAGTCGCCATTTTCACAAAAGAGGTTCTAGCCACGTTAGCTCCCTTTTATATTCATTTATGACCACGTCTCGCAGGTAAGCTGATATGACCATCATAATAAAACGCATCAGTAAATATTACGTAGTCGTCTTTCTCACCGTTATTAGTTATGTGCTGCTTAATTTCGAAGCTTGCTCTCTGTACCACGTTTAGCATTTCCTTTCGACATGAAAGTTTTTTTAAAAAGTTTAAAAAAATGTTATCCCCAGTATTTATAAAACGTTCTGATCTAAATTTAAATTTTACATGGTCATTTGCGCGATTACTCTTTCTGTTTGTGTCGCCCATGACATTCTTCTACTGTTCTTGTGATGAGCACAATTTAGAAAAAAAAATAATATTAATGAAAACAGAACATAAAATTGAAGCCTTTGAAATGTGGATAATAGAAGAATAGGTAGAATTGGATGGAAAGAAAAGAAAACAAATATGAGGTCCTAAAACAACTAACAAACAGGGATCAGAACTACAACTACCTTGGACATACTATAACCAGTGATGGAAAATGTACAACTGAAATAAATAAAAGAATAGGAATTCCAAAAAGTAATTCTAATGTCATGAAAAACATACTAACATCAAAACAAATAACACCAGGGCTAAAGCTAAGAATAGGAAAATGTTATATCTTCTCAATATTCCTATATGGTGCAGAAACATGGACATTGGACAAGAAAACAGAACAGATAATTGAAGCCTTTGAAATGTGGATATATAGAAGAATAGGTAGAATTGGATGGAAGGAAAAGAAAACAAACGATGAAGTCTTAAAACTACTAAAAATGAAAAGAGAACTACTAAACACAATTCAAACAAGGCAAATGCGATTTTTGGGCCTTGTTAAAAGATACAACAGCCTACTAAAAGTAATCCTGGAGGGGAAAATACAAGGTAAAAGAGGCAGAGACAGACCAAAGACTAATATGGACGAGTAACATCAAAAGATGGACAAATCAGCCTATAACAACCTGCACCATCAAAGCTAGAGACAGAGCAGAATGGCGCTCCATGGTAGCCAACCTTCGTTGCAGAGATGTCATTCGATGATGATGAAAACAACTAAAAATGAAAAGAGAGAACTACTAAATACAAATCAAACAAGACAAATGAGATTTTTGGTGCTTGTTAAAATACACAACAGCTTACTAAAAGTAATCTTGGAAGGAAAAATACAAGGTAAAAGGGTTGATGTCTGACATTACTAGGTCTTGTTTTGTATCTCGGTCAGTAGTTCACCCGGGGGGAGGGGGGACGTTAAAAGGCATGTAGAAACAGAAAATTGTGAAGCTACTGTAAAGCTGGTGATGAAGGTGAAAGAAAACAAAGGTATAGTTACAGCTGTACATAAGGGAAGGACAACGCAATTCTGTAAAACCCCATTTCTACAGCCTATAATTGTTGCAACCCATGAATATACAAAGAAGTTACGGAGGTCATTTACCACTAGACTTAACAGCTTTACGTTAAGAAAGTGTAAGGGGTGCCAATGCAATGCAAGTAAAATAACAAATATTAGAAGCTGCTGGAAGAAGGGGATTGAGAAGTACAGAAGAGAAAACAAAATTACAACTAAATGGCAATGCATCTAGAAAAAACAAACAAACAATAAACTTGCGACATCTTACCGAAAAAGGAAAAAAAAAAAACTAAAAAATTATGACTGATACTATCTTTGAAAAAATGGAAGATGGATAATGAAAAACATCAAAATGTGCAAAAAGGAGAAAGCAGAAAGCTACCATCACAGTGATATACGATCTAAACATTAATGAAAAAGTAATCAACAACGCAAAATATGTTGATTGAATACTAGCATAAAATCCATCCTGAAGAACTACAACAATTACTGAATGAAACACACATGACAAGCTAAAAGAAATATGGATTCGATATAAGATTAAGAAAGACTAAAACATAAACTAAACATAAACAAAGATAAGGTGACCATTCGTCCCGGATTGTCCGGGACGGTCCCGGAATTTGACATTTTTTGAACCTTTGTCCCGGATTAGCTGCCGTACCGGTTTTGTCCCGATTTTGGCATATTTTTTAGCTTTTGTCCCGGATTTGGTAAAAAATAATTTGGGACACAAACGTTTACCAATTTTGCCATTTTGGTATACGGCGTACATTTCTTCAATTAAAAAAAATAGTATTCCGTTGCTATGTAGACAATTTTGTTTAATATCAAAACAGTAGAATGCGCTCCTAGTTTTAAATCTCGTATATATTCGTTGTGTTACTAATTTTCACTTTCACTTTCGCAAAAAATGTCACCGAAGCGTAATTGTAGTTTTAATCAAGATTTACAAAAGGAATACCTTTTATAAAAAAGTCTACATCGTCATCAGACTTCACTGTAAGATGTAATATATGTTCATCCGGGTTTACTATTAACCACAGTGGACGTGGTGATATTAAGAGCCACATAAATAGTGATAAACATAAGAGAGCCGTCGCTACTGCTGCATCAAGCTCGTCGTTGACAAATTTTTTTCGAGCTGAACAGGTTATCTTGGAGTCCAAGCTGGAAGACGGCTTCTTGCCATCAAGAGTTCAGATAATCCTTAAAAAGCTGGAAATGGAAGGATTTCCACGTGATGATGTGAAAAAGTTTAACGCCAGTGTTTCTTCATTTTATGAAACAGCTTTAAGTTATTTGAAGAAATGGGCTGCAAATAATTTTCAAAACCTAGAGTCTTACAGCTGGGTAATGCTGAACAGAACACCAAATTGGGAAGATATTGAGAAGTCTTTATCATTAGTGAGTCAAACAGTGCCTTCAGTCGACTTTCCAGAAAATGAAATGTATGACGAATATGTCTACATGAAACAGTTCGTTACTTCACAAAAAATTAGTGAGTGGAGTCTTAATAAAACATTACCAGGGCAGCGTTGGGTTGAACTAGCTTCCCACTTCAGAAACAATCATGTGCCCGTTTCACATATTCTGAAGTTGGCAGAGTTCTTTTTGTGTCTACCTGGAACAAATGCTGCAACAGAACGAGTGTTTTTTTCTGATGAACAGTTTGTGGACAAATGATAAAACACAACTAGGTGTTGAAACTTTAAAAGCCGTGTTGATCACCAAAGTGAACTATGAGGGAACATGTGTCGAATTTTATAAGATGCTGCATACAAAGAAGTACATTTTACAGAAAATTCACTCATCTGAAAAGTACAGCATCTCTGTTTCACCTTCAATTTAAGTGAGTATCACTGTTTTTTTTTTATCACCTGATTATCCTGATAGCGTATTGTAGGTCTATATTATTAGATGTTTTAAAATGTATGTATTATTCACTTGAAAATGACAGCAAGAAGAAATGTAATTTTATTGGTGGAAAATTGAAGTAAAATTATTCCGTCCCGGAATGGGATTTAAAAAATATGGTCACCTTAACAAAGACAACACTCAAAACCTACAAGTGAGTGAGTGGAGGGAGTAGACCTGGAGACAGTTCAACGCTACAACTACTTGGAGGACATACTATAACCAGCAATAAAAATTGTAAAACAGAAAAAAAATATATGATTGACAAAACACAATTTTAATCGACTTCCGTTGTAAAGATGGTGGATCTGGAACACAAACTCTCAATCGCTGCGGAAAGTGCATTCGGAATCTGATTAATTTCGGTTCTCCGTTGCACTTTTCTGCGTTAAAGTAAAAATGATGATCTACTTATCACATCTGCGCCACTAAAGCGAAGTCGTACGCCGGCAACAGTCCAGTTTTGACAAATCAAGTGTTGTGAATGCGACCTTCTAACGTCTAGACTTCATCTTCGCTTTACGTCACATTGGTGCTGTTCATGACCGTTGTTGGAATTCCTTGACGCAAGTTATTTCCATGTTACCCATTAATGTAAACTACTTCTTCAGCCGCAGTTTGATCTCTTTAGGAAATTTGCACCGTGTTTTGTTCGTCGTGGGCTGCTTTCACTAGAGTAATCAGGAATCTAAAGGGAGCGAAATTGTGTGTGCGACATTTTTGTGTGCTACGTCATCGTAATGGCTCATCGTACATCCCTAGAGCGGCCGTACGATAATCTTACGGTCTGTTGTTTGATGTGCGACGGGGATAATCTGACGATGAACTGTGTGTCTGTATGTTCGGAATTGGAATCAACAACGATGGCCTAACATCATCAAGCGCTATACATTTTTTTTACAAAAAAACACGACGATCATCATTTTCAAGAGGACGTGAACTCCCGGTATATGGTGGATAGGCGGCGGGAACAATTGAAGGCTATGCATGAAAAGTGTTCCTTGTTGCAGTTTCCTCATATTCCAAGTCCGGCTTGTTGCAGGAGCTACTGAGTTAAGTGCTCTGTGCACACCGTGAGCTGTGTGTCTCATCCGTTTTGATCATGTTTTGATATTCTAATTGTTTATGATGAATGATGATATCGTATGACCGGGAACAGTTGGCTGTGTTCACTTTCTGCGCGGTTTCGCCTTATGTCTTTTGGCGTGTGCTGAGACTGCTACGATGGGGACTACAGTTACCTTTCTTTGTTTGGGAGATGAGATATTAATTCGGATGATTACGCTGACACGCGCGGTATAGCAATTATGGATTTTAATTCGTTTGCAGTGATACCGCGGCCTTCCATAACCAAATAACCAAAAATAACGCAATCAAACGACTTTTCGGCTCATGAAGGTCTGTTGAGTCGAAACGTCGTTCGATTGTGTTGTCTTTCATGTATGTAAAGCTATAACTACACCTTTTTTCCTGGTTTTATTTTCCTTTCACCTATTTGCTGTTACCTACGCATTTATACATTTATGCATGACCCAATCGATTGAATAATATTAGTGACAAGACAAGCATTTTAACTCGTCTCTACCCGAAGTCAGTTTGAGTCGCCGGCGAAAAGAAAACAAAAATATACTGAATATGACAAAAATAAAATGAGTCTAAGTAGAAAGCGTTGATAATATTCACGAATTTAGCAGAAATTTGTTAATTGTAAGTATTTTCTAAAGTGTAAACATTCTACACATATTTTTTTCCTCTTCATAATAGTAAAAATAAACGTTTCCATTTAATTTGAAGGAATTACACTTTTGATGGTATCAGCAATGGACTTCAATCAATGGTTTCACAATTTCAATAGCATCAGTCAGGTAAGTGTCAATGTCATTGTTGATGTTAGCAACATTGATTAATAACTTAATGAATGACAGTAGGGGTCAGCGGGGTAGATTTCTGCCCTACCAAAGGAGGAGTAAGACGTCCCCTTTCCTCCGCTAGTCTTCGGGACACCCTTGGGCAAAGTGGAGATACCCTTTAGCCCCCCCCCCCTCCCTATCAGGGTTACGTAAAGCCATTGGAGCAGGTGGTTGATGGTGTTGTGGGAGCAGCCGACAAGTGGTGCCGGTTATGGTCCCCACTTCGTGATGGCAGGCAGAGAATCTCATATATAAAGACAATGGCTGCCATCTCCGACTAGTACAGTCACTGCCAAGAAGGAAAGGCATGGCAAACTACCTTATTATACTGCCTAGTATAATTATGCCAAAACACAACTTAATATCTACAGCTAACGACGTTAATGGGGACTCCACAGCCACCTCATCCGGTATGGAGCGTCATGTGCTACAGGTGACACCCGATCGTCATCAAGCTACCGTATGCAAGATCAAAAATAAAGAATCACTAGCAATAGGAACTTGGAACTTAGATCAGCATTCGAGGTTGGTAAACTAGAAAACATCAGCCAAGAAATGAAGAGAATGAAATTGGACATCTTGGGACTATGTGAAATGAGATGAAAAGGAGCAGGATTATTAAAACACAAAAGTGAAAATGTAATTTACTCTGGGGAACCACTCAAGAAAGAGGAGAAGGCATCATGTTAGATAAAGAAAGAAGCAAAACAGTGAAAGGATTTTGGCCAGTATCAGACAGAATTTTGCTAGTAAAATTGAGAGCTAGACTATTGGATATCAATATAATTCAAGCTTATGCACCAACAAGTAATAGCGAAGAAGAAGACATTGACACTTCTTACAACGAACTAGAGATAACCGTAGAACAGTGTAATCCCAAGAAATAACTATTATATTAAGGGATTTCAAGGTAGGAGCAGCTAAAGTGCAAAATGTGACCGGAGGACATGGCCTTGGAGAGATGAATGACAGACGGGATAGTTTGATAGATTGTGCAGAGACACATGAAAAGAATATAGGTAACACCTGGTTCAAACAACACCCTAGGCGACTATGGACATGGCAAAGCCCAGATAAAAAAAAGCACACAATCAAATTGATTTTATACTGGTATAGAGAAGATTCAGGAATGGGCTAACATCTGTTAAAACAAAGCTGGAGCAGATTGCAATAGTGACCATGTACCAGTAGTTGGAAAGATAAGAATAAAACTGCAGAAGGCACAGAAATCCCCAAGAAATATTAAATTAAAACTTTATATGCTTAGAGAATAGATAGACAGATGAGTGATAAGTACAGTACGAAAGTACAAAATAGATATAATGATATTGAGAAAATACAGGACATTGAGGAGCAGTGGGAAATGCTTAATCATTCAATTCAACAAACATCAAAAGAAGTAATACCATTGACTAAAGAATCAACAAAAAGAAATGGATGACAGAAGAAATACTATATCTAATGGACGAAAGACGAAAGCATGAGAATGAAGAACGGACATACACAATATTGCACAAAGAGATCGAAAACAAATGCAGAGAAGCTAAGGAAGGATGGTTAAAGCAGAAATGTGAAGAAACGGAAAAACAACAAAAGAAAGACTCAAAATTTATGCACGATCAGTTAAATGAATTAACAGGAAGAAAAGAAGTAAAAGTTTCAGGATGTGTCAAATCAAAGAAAGGAAATATAATAATGGGACAGGAGAAGATAATGGAAAGACGGACAGAATATATCAGACAACTCTACATGATGATGAAAAACCAGAACTAAACAATTCAAACAAAGACACAGGCCCATCAATAGTGCAGAGTGAAGTGGAGGACGCAATTCAACACATGAAAAAAAGAGGCAAAGTTCCAGGTCCCAACAATATAACAATCGAAGAGATAAATGCATTAGGAGAGCTGGGAGTACAAGTCATAATAAAACTACTCAGTGACAAATATAACACTGGACACATACCCGAATATCTACTAAAATCTATCTTTGTAGCCATACCGAAGAAGTCAGGCGCCATTGATTGTGAATACCATCGCACTATTATAGCTTGTTTCATAACTCGTGCCCAACTTTTAAAATCGATAGCTTTTTAACCGCTTGTTGTAAGTTGTTCAAAATTTGCATGTAAAGTTATAATGATTAGAACCCAACAGGGATTTAATTTCATTAAAAAAAACATTTGGTTATAATTGTTATTTATTTGATTTATATAAATTTATAACGACCCATTGATGTAGTCAAAACTTAATGTTTACAGTATTTTAAGTTAAAAATAGCGAGTAAAAATCCATACACGGTAAAATTGACGTGTTTGCACGCTTTCACCGTGGTTTTTTGACACAATTAGACACTTGTAAAAAACACGAGAAATTGTGTGTTCCATTTCCGTTCATTCAGAGGTGAAGACGTGGAACGATAACATTTATCATGAGTCTTAAAATGAAATTCTGCAGTTTACAAAACATCGCAATAAAAATGTATGACTATTTTTGCAAAGAGGCTAAACGAGGAAGATTATTTCATTCTTTAGAAAACCCTGAGAATAGGACAAGACACATTTTGGATTTATCTAAACGGTCATTTAATCGCTGGATTCAAGCACGTGACCGTCAATGTTCAAAATATACAAAATCACAAGGAAGAGCAAAAATGTTGGATAATTTCGACAGTGAACTTATTAGAAGTGAAATTCGCAAAATGTTGGGTATGAAAGAAACTGTTACAATAAGAAAATTAAAAGTTTCGCTGAAAAAGAACAACAGTATTGAAATATCAAAGTCTACATTATGGAGGAATGTGAGAGCTGCAGGCTTTACATTCAGAAAGTATTTCAATGGACGAAACATCATCTGTGAGAAGCCACATATAGTAGTCATGAGAAGCAAGTACTTACGTGAAGTAAAAGAGGTGCGCAAGCAAGGTTATGATATTGTGTACTTGGATGAAACATGGATCAATGCTCACCACACTAACCAAAGGGAATGGCAGTCATCAGATGGAAAGATTAAGAGATTAATACCTAGCAGCAAAGGACAGCGCTTGATAATTGCTCATGCAGGTAGTCGACAACATGGACTAATACAGAATGCAGAGCTCATTTTTCTTTCAAAATCCATAGACAATCGGGATTATCACTCTGAGATGAATGGTCACATATTTAGACATTGGATTGAAAATTCTGTTCTCCCATCACTAGATCGACCATCTTGCCTAATAATGGACAATGCAGCGTACCACAACATTGTTGCACTTGAAGATAAAGTCCAGACGTCATCCAGTACAAAAGATGCTATTAAGATATGGCTCACAAAGGAGCACATACAATTTAATAACATGTACTTAAAACCTGAATTACTATCTCTAGTAAAGCAAAAACAAAGGACAAAGATTTTTCAAATAGATAAGATTATCCAAGAGCACGGTCATATAAGTTTGAGGCTGCCACTTTACCATGCTCATTTAAATCCAATAGAACTAATCTGGGCAAAATTAAAAGGACAAGTGGCAGATGAAAATACAACATTCAAAATATGCAATGTAAAGACTCTTGCTAATCTCGCTTTATTAAATATAGACAAAGATTATTGGGCTAAATGTGAAGACCACGTCTTAAAACAGGAAGAGGAATATTGGAAAAATGATGGTTTGTGGAATGTTCAACCCCAAACAGTTATTATTCTTTTAGACTCGTCTGATTCAGAATGAAAGTATATAGCCCCCACAATGTTGGCCCCTATATTACCTTAAATTAGTTCAACAAACGGTCCTTTTCAGGACCACACAACTATGAAAATTGGACATACAGGTATACCTTGATATTATCGTCCGTCCTCGAACTGAGAAGACAATAATTCTCCTGGTGTTTTGTCTTATTCAGTTATTTCCCCATTACGGCCACGCCTTTACCTAGTGAAAATTAATCATAGACCAGCAACTACGGTAATTTCTATTATTTAGGGGTTCACAATTTATAATTTTGACAAACATCAAAGAAATTCGCCGCTTTAAGAAAACTGCAGCTGCAAGATATTTGTTAAATATACATTTAAAGGGTCTTTTGCATTCTAATACCATTTGGAAAATTTCAACAGTTTTTAACAAACCGTTGCTGAGCAATAGCGTTTTGAAGTTGGGCACGTGATTTGAAACGAGCTATAGTCTCATGAGCCATATGACTAAAATATTACTAAGAACTATCATGAGACGTGTAAGGAACAAAATAAAACCAGAAATAAGTGAGGAACAATGTGGATTTGTGGAAGGAAAGGGCACCAATAATGCAATATACATCTTAAGAACATTGCTAGAAAGAGCTATAGAGGTAAAGAAAGATCTAGTTATGTGCTTTATAGACTACCTGAAAGCATTTGACAAAGTAAAGCATGTGGAAATAATCAATATGCTGAAGAAATTAATCATTGATGGCAAGGATCTGCGAATCTTAAAAAAAAACATGTACTGACAACAAACAGCAGCTATGCAGCTATACAAATTAGCAATCAAACAGGACAGTTCCATATATAAAACAAGGAGTCAACAAGGCTGTGTTCTATATTTGTTTTCACTTTACAGCGAAAGTAACACCAGGGCTAAAACTAAGAATAGCAAAATCTTACATCTTCTCAATATTCCTATATGGTGCTGAAACAATGACATTAGACAAGAAAACAGAACAGAAAATTGAAGCCTTTGAAATGTGGATATATAGAAGAATAGGTAGAATTGGACCTTTTTGTGGAATAGAAAACAAACGATGAAGTCTTAAAACAACTAAAAATGAAAAGAGAACTACTAAGCACAATTCAAACAAGAGAAATGCGATTTTTGGGCCATGTTAAAAGACACAACAGCCTACTAAAAGTAATCCTGGAGGGGAAAATACAAGATAAAAGAAGCAGAGGCAGAACAAGACTAACATGGACGAATAACATCAAAAGATGGTCAAATCAGCCTATGACAACCTGCATCATCAAAGCAAGAGACAGAGCAGAATGGCGCTCCATGGTAGCCAACCTTCGTTGCGGAGAAGGCACTCGATGATGATGATTTACAGCGAAAATATTATGAGATCAATAGTAGATGTAAAAGAATTTGAAGTCAACGGTCACAACATAAACAATTTGCGATATGCGGATGACACTCTTAATAGCAGAGACAAAGAATGAACTACAAGAAATGATAGACATAATGGTAAAAGAAAGCAACAAGAAAGGTCTCAGTCTGAATAGTAAGCTGTCGTCCTAATTGAGAAAGGCAGAAATAGAAGCCCAAAAAGCAAGCTCAACACATTTCACTATGAGAACACAGACCAAGAAGTCTTTAGCAAAATCAGACATAGGAAACAGGGCGCCCCTCGCAGGAGGCAAGATAGATGAACTCAGCCGTCCTGGTGGAAAGTAGAAGTCGAGGAAGCTTGGCGAAACAAGAGACAAACGGCCAAGAAATGGCAGAAAGCCAGAAAGAATGGAAGAACACAACCTAAGCTCTTAAAAAATCTAAAATAAGATTCTACCAAAAACTGATGCACTTTAAACAATGTGCTAAGTGGAGTGATTTCTGCAAAAAGTGTGCTCAGAAAAATCGCTAGTTAAATTCTGGCGCCTTCATCAGAGCATGAATGGCACAACACGACACAAAGGAATACCAGACTTCCAGAGCACAGACCAGATATGGCACAAATCTGATAAGAGCAAAGGGAAGGCTCTGATTGCACGTGAAGCTCACAAGACTGATCAAAGAAATTAGGCTGTGAGAGTGAGAATATGGGGGTCACTCTAAGAATTGTTATTGATTTATTTGCGGGTCATCAACCATTGCACTCCGAATATATGCATAGGTGCTCAGATTCCCTCTCAGCAAAGCGCCCGCAGTGTCCAGTGACTGACGCCCACTAAGTTTCTCGTTTGTGGCTGTGCCCATCTTAACCCCCATATCTTTCATCCAAAAATAGTGACGTGGACTCATGGTTGTCGAAGTCCTGTGCCCTTCTCACTTCCCGGAGGGCATTGATGATGTCCATTGGTTGACCTTTCTTCTACAATAGCGCAGCTAGCCACCCAATCCGCCCTTTTATTTCCACTTACTCCCGCATGTTCTGAGACGTAGACAAAGGTGACCTTTCGTATTTTTGACTTCTGCAATAACTGTAACCATTGCATGCGTACAGAGCCTGCCTTCACTTTTCTTATCATAGTCGTCGAATCACCTAATATGCAGGCGTGGGTGTAGTATTATGACTCTAATCAGATGAATGCCTTGGTCACTGACATCACTTCCATCGTCATGCTACTCGTAGTCATAACGTATGCACCACTGTCTTCCTTGACTATTCTGCCTGCCGGGCGTGCTGTAAATGCCCATGCACTCCTTTGGTGTCGTATAAAAAGATCCGTCTGTAAAGATGACTGCATCTTTCTCATCGGTGTTATCCCAGATGAGAGCGTTGACCTCCGCATTAACCACGACTGAGTCCTGTCCCCTACATTTCCTGTCGAGTGTGACAATACACGAGAATGTCCCCTTGAATGATGTAGGCACCGGTATCCACTCCTCGCCAGCGTTGATATTGGTAAGCCCACAGACCTGTTTGATGACATCTTTTGCTCGGTCCACTTATGACTTGTCTCATTTTAGCCTGGCACATTGTGTAGAGCGGCATTATATAAGCTTAGCAAGATTTTTAGGTGTTTGCATTTGTAAGTGATATAATGACCTGTGCTTTTCATCAATATATGATCTTTTGGAACTCTTCAGTGAATCAATGACAGTATATTAAAACAAGGTGCATCATTTGCACTAAAAAATCTAATAATTGTGTCATCGTAAAGTTTGTCTGAACGTGGTATATGTATTTATCTAGTCAATTTTGTTTATATATATATTCATATTTTAGACAGGAAAAAGAGCCTTTTTTATTCTGGGACTAGTATTTTCTGCCATTGGAACAGGGGGAATGAAAGCAAATGTGAGTCCATTTGGGGCAGAACAAGTGGAAGCTCTCGGATTAGAGGTGGTTAACTCATTCTTTAATTGGTAAGTTATTTAAGAGCAACACAAACGTGTACATGTAGGTTTTGCCTAGCACATTTATATTCAACAAATAGTTCTGCAGCTTTCTTTGTACCAAAGAAATAACATTTTTAAGGGGCGCCAGGAACAAGGGACATTTCTTCTATATTTTCCTACGTATAGTATTCACGAGCCAGCCACTGGGCGCTCCATTGCACTTAGAATGTGCAGACTAAACTGTCAATTTTTCCGTCATCTATAACACGCTAATACTTATTAAATTGTTCAAGTTTTACAATGTGTTATGGCGACACTTGGTCACATAGATTTGAGTAGTAGAAGGAATGCAATGATGATTGAAAAGTGGGATAGAGAATGCGTTTGATGACCACCTTTTGCATGTGATTTTTGGGATAAGTGGAATAAAATTACCACCAGTTGCATTTTTTGTGGAATAAATTGACCGATATGACCCATTCACTTTTTCCTTATACAAGCCACTTGTTGCAACTAACTACCATGTGGGACAGTAGTTAACAATGTTGAAACTTAAGTGTACGATATTGAAAATGAGATACATTGACCAGCGTATGTATGACGTCATCCCAGTAGTTGTGGAGTCTCCAACTTTTTTGAAAAATGGGGTAGGGTAAAAAGTAGGATATGACGTAAGTGGTATTGGTCGAAAAATGGGATGGGACAGAAGATTTTGGTCTCAGAGTGTCATTTCGAAGATGTGGGAGCTTAGTTTGCTCATGTGCCCCATTCAGGACAGAGAAGATTAAATTTTTTCTTTGTGATTGCACGTGGAGGAATTATTATGGAGATAAATAAAAGACGCGACCTAGTACGACTATTTATCAATGTCTATATTTATAGGGTATAATCAGCTTTCGTGGTATCGCGCGTGGTGGGGGAGTCAGTCAAGGGGGGGGGGAGGAGGAGTATTGATTCGCGCGAGTGGGAGAAATTTCTCCTTTGCTGGGGTGAACTGTAGAAAGAATAAAAATATTGCCCTGTCTGTATTATTAACGTGTGGGGGATCTGCCAATGAAAGTAGAAGAAAACCAATACTTCTCTATCACATAGGTGCTTTAAAATATATATGAATATAAATATAATAGAGACAAAAAGAGAACAAAACAAAGGTGCAATGCACAGTTTTATTTAATTACTAAAAATATACAATGATTCCACGCAACTATAATCTTATATCTCATGTTAATGGAGAGAATGCCCGTAAAGTAAAGGGATGAAAGGTAACTTGAAACAAAGTCTGTTCTTACAGCCACATCGCTCTACCGAGAAAAGTAAAAGTGTATACCAAAGCAAGTCCACATGCGACAGTAGAAGCAGGTCGCAAAGATACTTTCTGATGTGTTCATCGTTCATTCAATCTGCTACATGTCTCAAAGTGAAGCTTGATGACGACTAAACATTGGGGTGAATGTGATAGACTCAACACTGAAAGCTTTCATCTGAGTGATTAAAGTCCATTCAGTCTGATACATGAGTGATGGTGGCTGAAAATGTGACGGTGAATGTGGTCCAGGCGAGCATCTTGTCTGTAATCTGCCTGGTTAAAATGAAACCTGATGAAACTGTTGAGTGTTGTGGTGGTCATGGTGGACTAGGGGGAGAGTGAAACTATAGAGCTGAGGGAGTTTGGAAAAGTTGTGGGAGATAAGGTGACTAGAATATATAACCGGGTATACAGATGATATCGACATTATCGAGGAAGGGGTTGAAGGTAATTCCTGATCAAGGTCGGGGAATAGACACCGGGCTTTTCGAGGCGGGGAGTCAAAAGTCGAATCTTGGATGGGGAGTGTGGGACGGGTGAAAATGAGGATGTCGTAATCATGAATAATGTGTCCTCGTGATATTGTTGATAAAGTGATGGTAATGGGTGAATGTGTTGGTGAGGACGCACAAAATGGGGACAGCCAGGATTATTCATGGGAACTTATGAGTGGTGTGGAAGAGGGAACTGGTGAGGAAGATGGAGAGCTTTAAAAGTGTTGGGGTGTGTGGTGGTTGAGGTGAAACCCCATGTGCGGCATAATCTACGACCATCCGCGCCACATCCTCTAATATAGAATCGATGAGGTCTTTGTGTGAGATCTCGTGAGTTAGGATTGCTTACATGTGTGACGGCAACAACTCCTCGAAAGTGACGAAACATGAATGCTTCATTTGGTTAGCCAGGGCTTCCTGGCACGCTCGGCACTGTTGCTGAGCATAGTCGTATAACATTTCGAATATGGCTCGGATGGTACTAGCGGATGATGAAGTATTGAATGCCATTCTGAAAGTGAAAAAAATATAAGATGTACGTGGAAGAATATATGTGTTATAAAAATTACGGTTAACTAAAACGTATGTTTACTAGCTGAGATGGAATCCGAGGTGGAAACATTAATTCACCGCACTTATAGTGGGTCCAACAAGTAAGACAGTTTTTGTACGCAAGTTTTTTTGGACAATCTGTCGAATTTAATGACTTCATCCCTAAGGAAATTATATGGTGTTAGGGTGAATGGCACATAATGTACGATGGGATGGAAGGTATTCGGTTTATAGAGGGGCTACAGGATATGGACAAGTGGAGTGGTGATTTCTTTGTTGTGATAGATGGACTTGAAAGCCGATACGGACGACAGAGTAATTAAACTATTTACCAAATGGAGTCACCACCGCAACCTCAGCGCCATGTATATCGTCTAAAACCTATTTGTAAAAAATAAGGAGCAGCACACAATAAGCATCAACAGTAATTATCTGGTTATGTTCAAAATCACAGAGACGATTTGCAGATCACACATCTAACCACTGCTGAATCTCACTATTATTTGCTGGTGGAGTTTCGTTAGGAAACACCTAATCAGCTGAGACTACGCTCCATTATTTTTCCAGACGAACGACATGTCGTGTACGTACCCAAATAGGAAGAAACATGAGCGAATCTGTAAAACGACACGGTGTTATGCTATTGTTACGGTAATAAGCTACTTACTCCTTCCAACCGCCACCCCCCTCTGAGAGAATAACACTCACCCTCACCTATCATCCTCACGACCTAGCTGCTGTGAAAATATTCAACCGTTACCGTTCCATTCTCCACTCTGATCCCACTACTCGTCTAATTTTCCGTGGTCGCCTTCAAACTCGACAGGAATTTGATATTCTGGTTATGAGCCGTCTCCCTCGCTCCAACCATAAACACTTGGGTACGGTCCCCTGTGGACGTAGTTGCATCACCTGTGTTTATGTGCACAGCGCTGACTCTGTCTTATTCCCTAACGGACGGTTGGAGATCAAGGATGGTTTCACGTGTGTATCCCATCATTTATGCCATCGTTTGCCAACGATGCCACGCGACATATTAGCGAGTCTGGGAAACGTTTAGCGAAAATATTTTGTGAACATCTTCTGAATATTCAACAGAATACCGACACTCCAGTGGCGCCCCATTTCAATTCCTCAGACCACAAGGGCAAAACGACCACAGAATCATTAGTATTGTCCTTTGCCACTCTGACGACGGCAGCCGGTTCGCCTTGGAAAATCACCTTATAGTCCAATTGGGTTCGCTAACCCCACGAGACATGAATGAATCACACTCGTACACATAGTTTCCCTGTGGTTGCTCCTTCCCTATCGCATGTTCTACTCTGCTGCCCATGTTTGAGCACATTAGTATATTCACTATGCTATGATATTCACAGCTCTTCTCTACTAGACCACACAACAATACTTTGATGGTCTCCTATATCTTTTTTGTCTGGGCTGCTTACTTTTTGTGCAAGGCTTTACCCTTTCTTTCTGCGCTATACGGTACCTTCCTTTCACATGTTCTCAGTTAACCCCACTCTGAGATATCTCTCTTTCCTCTTTTCGAATACATGTTATTCTTTTGCTCTATTCTTTCTGTTTTGTGTATGCACTGACCTTGGTGTGGACACTTCTGGGTATATAGGCCACATGCATACATTTTCACATGTGTGAGTGCCAGTATTCTGTTGAATATTCCGAAGATGTTCACAAGAGTTATACTATGGTAGAAGAAAGTCTTTGGCTTAATGACGAGACAGTTATTGTGCTTAATATAGGAACATAGATTAGGTTCGAGACGAAGAGGATTTCAGCGTTTGGACCGATTGAGTGTGACAGTTGATTGAGGCACGATTGCTGTGAGGAAGTGCTTAGAGTATATATCGTGTGTGTGAACAGCCGAGCGCAGTGTAAGCCGCTGGCTTTTACATATTGTTTTACTTAGCAAATTACCTGTCAATAAACTCATGTTCATGTTTATGAGAGAGCTTTGTGTGCAGTGAATTATCACCATTGCTTGTCGTGTTTGACGGTGTGGTGACGAACGAACGTTAGTGTCGCTGAAAAAGACTGTGTTATCAGATTCTGCAGTACAAGTACAATCATATAACAGCGCGAAGTACACCACATGAAGAGATCACGAGGGAAGCAGATCAAGTTTCCTGTTCATTCATAGTTTGCAGTCTCAGTTCAAGTTTGGTCAGTCAGTCAGTCAATGAACAAGTCACGAGTCCAGTCAAAGCAAGTCCCGTCAGTGGGCCGACCGTCAGTCCATCGGTTGGTCAATTTAGCGAGGCAGTGAAACGGGCAAACAGTACACAGAATCACATAAGGCAGACTCTTAGAGGTCAGTTGCAGAACGTTACAGAATAGTTAATCTGAACAGATGGAGTGAAAAACAGTCTGGTGTTACATAAAGAGGAAGTATGGTGTTACATGACGGAAGTAAAATGTTACATATATGTGTAGGTGTCTGTTTGCATGTTTAAAGTATATATGTGTGTGTGTGTATATATATATGCATATATGTGTGCATGTGCATGTAGGTATATATATATACAGGTGTGTAGATGTGTAACAGTGGAGGGTGAAAAGGTGTAACAATAAGAGGAGTGAGTGAGTCAGGAAAACGTGGACAATTCGTGGGGAGAGAATTGGGAATTCAGTTCAGGGAATTAAAGAATTGTCGGGATTTCGAGAGAGTTCAGGAGAAGGTGCGTGATGGAAGAAGGGTGTGAATTGGCTGAAAACTAAAGATATATGTGAATTACAAGTTTAGGGAGTGAGAGTTACTCAGACGGTAGGCCGGACTATCCGGGTCGCCGGAAGTCGATAGCTAGTTGGCCTGCCAACCTTCAAAGACGCGTTTTGTTGTTTAGTTCCAGTTGTGCGAGCAAGGAGTTCGCTTGTGAGTTTAGTCTATCTAGTTGGACAGTGACAGTCTTAGTGTGAGGCTGGGTGAGCAAGGAGCTTGCCTTTAACGTAGTGTAGGGGCAGAAGGGAACATATTTATATTCGTTATGTATGAGCAAAGGGGCTCGCTAAATATGTCAGCTTTTGTGAAGAGCAACTTACGATTAGATATTCATTAGGTGTGAGCAAAGCGCTTGCCGTTAATTCAGTGTAATTTGTGGAATTGAACATGTATCCTATTATTCATGTGTGAGCTAGAGGTCGACAGTGTACTGTATGATGGACAGTGAAATCTCACTGTGCTTTTTGGAGCGAGCAAACGCTTGCCGTTGATTCAGTGTAATTTGTGGAATTGAACATGTTATTCCTATTAATCAGGTGTGAGCAAGAGGTCGACAGTGTGATGTAATTTTAATGGACAGTGAAGTCTCACTGTGCATTTTGGAGTGAGCAAAGCGCTTGCCGTTGATCCAGGGTAATTTGTGGAATTCAACATTTATCATATTTAATCATGTGTGAGCCAGAAGTCGACAGTGTACTCTAGTTGTGATTGGACAGTGAAGTTTTACTGAGTATTACTAGCGAGCAAGGAGCTTACTGCTGTTGAAATTGTACTTGTAGAATTGAACATTGTCATGTGCGTTATGTGTGTGCAAGGTGATCGTCAGTTAGTTTTGCCATAGTGACGGAGCGGAATGTCTTTATGTGAATAAAGGCACGTTTCTTTTACGCACGAAGTCTTGGTCAGTAATTGGATCAGTGTTGTGTTCACGATTAGTATGGCGAAGAACGAATTTAGTGTTGCGGAACAGGCTGTAGGTGTAACGCAAATGTGGAGCAACACACGCATCAATGTTAATAATGCTGCGTTACACAGTATTACGCCTCATTGTGAATGCTGTCTTATGATGTCAGTTCAAAAATGCTTTACTTGCGTCATACACGTAACTGTAACGCTCCCGGGTTCAACGGAATTACAAGGTAACTCGGTAAGCCGTAAACTGGACGTCTTCACGATGGTAGGTCGTTGCAACCTATTGTCTTTAACGTCGCACAGGCCACGCCTGAACGTCGAGCTCTACCGCGTCTACCGGTCGATAGGAAACAGGCTAATTTGGTTTTGGTGATTTTCTTTCACTGTCGCCGCTCGCTCTTCCTTTAAGATCTGTAATAAGTTGTTGGCATCAACTGTCTAATATCTGTACTTCGCGTTGCGTTTGGCTCCGGGCATTGGGTTGATCAAACAGCAATTAACTATCATAAAACCCAACGGGCTGACATCTCTGCTAGGGTATCAAAGTAAGCTAGATAACTGTGACTCTTGTACTCACTTTCGAGTCACTCTCCTACATGAGAGATTTATCTACATGTCATCTCTCTCTCTCTCTCTTTATCCTATTCCCTACTCTAAAACACAGAGCATACTTAGCCGGTTAATATGGCTAATAAGGCCACATGCCCTAGTGGCGTACGCCAGTCTCCTGAGTCTTTAGCTTACATGTGAATCTTATCTAAAACCCTCTTCATGGCCTTAAGTACTTCGTACCGCAGCCAATCAACAGTTACTTCCTTAATTTTCTAGCCAATGACTTCTCTTGACGTCATCACCTTTATCTCACCTAACCTTCCTTATTTCTATTTACTCCTTTGTGCTTCTCACCGGTCCCCAATATCACGAGACTCTCTCATCTCTGCTCATCCAAACAACAGTTCATCTGTACATCCCGTGAATGTCACCTTCCCCATACATACGGTGTCTCTCTCAATTCTACTCACACCATCCCTACTCCAATTATTCCCCTACATTCCTCCTTCCCCGTCTATATACTTCGGCCCACCGGCTGAATTTAGTCGTTGCTCTAACGACTAATGGTACCATCGACCGCCTCCTAACTTGTCTACTCCACTCATACCACATATTCATTCCTAACTCTAACACTAAACTATACTGAAATGTTACACTACTGAAAACTGGTACCTCAACACTATTAAAATATACTAAAACAATACAATTAAATAGGCAACATAGATTTGATATTTCCGTCTATCTGATATATCTTTTCCTTGTAAACTTTTGTTAAGAATATTCAAATGATGTGATATATATTTTAAAAATGCCAAATCACAAAATCACTTTTGATTGTAAGTAAACATCAGCAAAACTGTTTTTGATTTTTTTTAAAATAAAAGAGCTGGATCTTTTAATTTGAAAAAAAAAAACGCAACATTTCTACTCTAGAAAGCCTCCTAACTGAGTTGTGAAGTAAGAGTTCACCATATTCATTTATTTCTTCTTCAAAAAGTTCGCTAAATTGTCTTCGATTGAGGGCGCGTGATCGAATCATATTAATGCAATGCAGAACAGGATAAATGACGTGTTGAAAGCTCATATTTTTAGCACAAAAAGCTTCCTGATGAATTATACAGTGATATGAAAGCAACTTCCGATATAAATACTGCTCAAACAAAGAAACGCAGTCATTCCTCTACCTTAACATTGCTGGGTGCCATCTGTATAAATGCTCTCAATTTTAGATCATTCAAGTTTATTGCCGCCAACATCACTAATTTCGACACATTTTTTTTCTTATTTTCACTTTTCAGAGTTGTAGATAAATCACAAAGTTCTAAAAGCTCATGAAACACACATAAATTGTCGTTTATGCACCTCATAAACACAAGTAACTGAGCATTATCTGTCATATCGCTACTCTCATCTATTGCAAAAGAGAAGTATATGGAAACAGCAGTTACATATATTATCTGTTTTAATACATCGCCTGACATTTCTTCAATGCGCCCCATAAGTGTATTTCGTGTTAGGTAAATATTTTCTGCCATCCGTTTTATCAAAATGGTATCACCAGCGTTTGGTGCCTCTGTAGCCTAGTTGGGAAAACCACCCGACTGGGCTACCGACGTTCAGACAACCTGTGTTCGATACACGCTGGAAGCAGTGTGAATTGTACTCATGGTTGGAAAAAAATACCCCCACGGTCGACCCAGCCGTTGGCAGAAATGGGTACCAGGGTATTACCCTGGGTAGGTGTGGAATTTCGCCTCGCATCGTGAGTTTCAATGCTGGAAGCGACACTATCCAGATGTCTCCGAACACTTCTGGATAGGCGGCCGAGCACATATGGGTGGAAATTCGCGTGCTAAGACGCCGATTCAAGTCTCGTACTTTACTTTTCTTTACCAGCGTTTTCTGCAAATGGGTATCCTTTCCTTAATAATCTCACCGTCTGTGAACTTTTTTTCTTCTTAGCGAGAAGAAGTGATATTTCGTAAGAAGCCTTTACAGTGTTTTTAATTTCTTCACTTTTTTTTAACAAATAAGTTTTGCATGCAATGAAGTCCTTTCTTTTTCTTTGAGATGTAATCAGTTTTAAAGCAGAGATAGAAGGATATGATTTGTTGATTGCATCATGTGTTTGTTTGAAATGCCTTTCATTGTTGGACATTGTAGTGAAGGAAAGAAAAAATAAAGGACTCAGCCTTAATAGCAAAACGACAGAGGTAATGGTAACAACAAAGAAAAAGACATAACCTCAGTGCAAAATAAAAACAAGTGAAACAATATTAAAACAGGTAAATGAATTTAAATATTTGGGAACTTTGTTAACCTCAGACGGAAGATGTACAAAAGAGGTGAGATGTAGAATGGCTCAGGCAAAAGCAGCTTTCCAAAAAATGAGGAAAATACTATGCAATCCATTTTTGACAATAGAAACAAGAAAAAGAGTTCTTAAATGTTACGTAGAGCCAGTCTTAACATACGGATGCGAATCATGGACAATAGGACAACAGACAAGAAAATCACTGGAGTCTGTAGAAATGTGGTTTTACAGAAGAATGTTGAGAATACCATTGACAGCTAAGAAGAGTAATGAAGAGGTTCTGAGAAAGGTCAAAGCAAAAAGAGAGCTAATTTCCAATGTTAGGAAGAAACAATCATCATTTTTTGGCCATGTAGTGAGAAGAGAACAGCTGGGATATATTGTAACAACTGGAAAAATTGAGGAACGAAGAGATAGAGGGAAGCAAAGAGAAAAAAATAACAGACAGCTTAAGAGAATGGCTTGGCAGAAGGTCAACAACAGAAATGATAAATAGCTGCCAAGATCGAATGTTGTGGAGAGACATGATCACCTACGCCACTAGGCCCGGTACTTGATGATGATGATGATGCCTTTCCATGTATTTTTTAAGGAACTGATACTGTCGTTGAAGAGATCAAACAAATCGGTATCGAAGAACTTTCGATTGTAAAGAAAAACTATTCTTCCCATTTTTCATTAAATGCTCGGACACACACTTCACTTTTTCTCGTTAATGAACCATGCTTGCTTTAAATCTTAACTAACACTAACTGCCAGCACAGCGCAATGTAACAGTGGGAGAGGGAGAATGTGCAATAATAACATGAGTGAGTGAGTCAGGAAAACGTGGACATTTCACGGGGAATGAATGAGGGAATCAGCTCAGTTTGAATAACGAATTCTTGGGATTTTGAGAGGATTTATTTAGAGGGGAAGAAGGTGTAAGAAGGTCGGGGATTGGCAGAAGATGAAAGATATAGTCGAATCACAAGGTTTAGGTGGAAAGTTTTACTCATACGGTAGGCCTGAGAGCAGGGTCGTCGGAAGGCGGTAGCCATTATGGCTTACCAACTTTTAAATGTGTCGTGTTAAATATTTATGTTAATTATGTGTGAGGTAGGAGTTCAGCCATTGATGAGTAGTTAGTTGGATAGTTGAAGTCTTAAGGTGAGGTTGTGTGAGCAAGGAGCTCGCTAACAAATTCAGCTGTAGTTGAAAAGCTTAGGCAAGGTAGACAGGAAAATCCAATGGAGATAGACCATATGAAGCAAAGAGATAATGAGCATAACTATAGAGATGTGGTACATGGCATCCAAGAAACAAGGAGATTCTATAGATGAAGGCGAATGGGACACATTGAGAGGCAGTGTCGAGTAGGAAATTAACCAAAAGGAAATAATGCAAGATATCAAATGGCGAGAAACTCCAGGGGTGTTCACAAATACAGGCGGTTTTGAGCACAGATAGGATAATGCCTGATCAGTTCGGGATGTATGGAAGACGGGAAGACCCATGTTCGTGTATAGTAGTGGTCGAGAATCAAAGTTTTAGGCAAAAATAGACACAGCGCGAGTGTCCGTGTTAATAAGGATACTGCTAACAGGTCTATAAGAGAGAAATGGAAGTTATATAGAACAAACAATAGCCTAGAGTCCATAAGTGAGCAATTGCTAGAGGTGGTAGGAAAAACGCTGTTAGAATTTAAAATAGGAAAATACACAGCGACACAAGTGTTTATGGTAGTTAAAAAAATGAATGGAGTGATGGTATTGGGGAGAGACTAGATGAATAGGAATAGGGTAATAGTAAACTATAAGACACAGAGATTACAAATAGGGAATACGGAAGTACAAATGGAAGATGACATACATATAGTTACATTGGCAATGGCCAAAGAATATGTGATTCTGAAACCGCATAAGGTGCAGGTAGCAGTGTAAGGATAGGGGGAAGCAAGGGGTAAAACTCGATGCCACGGCAACAAATTGAGCAACATTGGAGTAGAGAGAAAACATAGGAGATAGAAACAGTATGTGTGCATAGAGAACAGATATAAGGAAGAAACTAATCCAACATGGATAGATATAGAAGAGAAATACTGCAAAGCACAATGGAGGATATTGCTAATGGCTAAGAAATTTTGTATATAGTGGTGATGTGTACATAGGGGAAGATGAGAGACGTCAAGGTGTCTTACATAATAAGACAAAGGGAAAAGTTTAGAGGCGGGATTGTTAATCCAGATGACCTATTGAATAGACAATAGGGAGACACATTGCGAAATGCAATGAGTGTACATATAGAAGGCCTAGAGCAGTAATGTAAAGTTATGGGAGAAGGACGAAGAAATATTCAACAAATAGTGGATATTTACAGCGGGAGATGATGCAGGACTAGACTAGTTTAGTGACGAAACAAGGGATTATCGGAAATAGACGGGAGACTGAGGCTTGGTCTGCGGGTTCTATGGGGCCTATTATCATGACCACGAGTGGCATGACAATGGAGGTGATGGCAGTGACCAAGGTATTCAAATAGTCAGAGTCACAAGACTACACCCACGCATGTATACTGAGTGATTCGATGAGCATGATTAAAAACAAGTGGAGGCGGGCTCTGTACGCATGCAATGGGTAGAGTCATTTCAGAAGTACAAAATACGTAAGGTCAGTAGTGATAAAAAGGGATTTGAACATGTTTTTGCATCGCATCGCACTGTTCATGTTCCTATATGAGAGTCATGTTTGCACCATGCCTGCATCGCTTTTCGCACGATGCAATCTTTATGACCTGACCCGGTGGCCGGGTGACCGCTTATCGCGGGTGGAGTTGACCTCGCTTATCGCGGGTGGTCGGGTGGCCGGGTGACCGCTTATCTCGTGGGGGCTAATCTCAAGTGGGTGAGCGGGGCTTATCTCAAGTGGGTGAGCGGGGGTGTCTGTCGGCGTGACCTCGGCGCTCTGTATTTTAAAAATTCCGAATTATTTAAAAAAAAACTCTCCCACCGGATTTCGAACACGGGGTCTACGGCGTGCCAGGCCAGATACTTAGCACTATGCTACAGGCGACCACAGAATTAGAGGCTGAATGAGACAGGTGATTCGTGACGCTTTTGTTGGTGCTCGACAGCTATCTTGGCTATGGACACCAGTGGTTCTAAAACTTGTGTGTCAGCGGTTCTAAAACGTGCGCGCTCACGCCGGTTATCTCGGGCGGGGCGGGCGGGTGGGGAAAAGGGGGTGCCTTTATTAGTATCATCATCATGTGCCAGGATAGCGGTTCTTGGGAGGAAAAAGGGGGTGCCTTTATTGGTCGAGTGTGTGTTATTAGTACCGTGATAAAGTACCGGTACCCCTCGCCATTTAAATATTGATTTTTTAAAATAAGTCCTTTTTCTTTTTTCATAACTCAAATATGTGTTGTAGTAATAAATATATGTGAAATATAGAACGAATTTTTGTTTTGGTTTACCCTGACTGTGAAAGAGAGAGAGCGTCACTATTTAATGTTAGCACACTACACATGATGATGTTGCCCGAGCCGACCCGCGACGACACGACGACCCGCGACGACCCCCACGCCGACCCCCGCGACGACCCGACGAGCCCCCGCGACGACCCGACGAGCCCCCGCGACGACCCGATGATCCCCCGCGCGCCGACCCGAACCAACAAAAGATATAACTTGATCTACCAACTTTCTTAACTGTGCATACTTTCTGAGACCGTCATTATTTAAAGTTACTCTTAGATTTCCAAGTTAGCTGATTTACAAACCGGTCACATTACCCATCTTACTACAAAACACGCCAACGGCCATGCCCCATGATGATGATGATGATGATGCCGACGACGTTAAGTCACCATATCAGCGATACTAAAAACTTCGACACTAATAACATATTTACATCCCGTGACGAACAATCAAAAGGGAAAACACCCCTTTTCTCCATTTTTAGAATCATCACAACCACTTCGTTATTTAGATTTGCACACCTGGTCTTATGGTCACTCGATAACAGCACACTAGCAGCAGATACCCTAAGCGTTATAGAATGTTCACTCTACACCAACGGGCTTGTGTTGGGGGAGGGGGACGGTATGGTGACCCATATTGATGATGATACTTTATATTATCAAGGAATGTTGACTCTGTGATACAGGTTAAAGGAGGTATTTTATATATAATTATTTATTCCAATTGATATTCAAATACTAAAGTGTTACAGTGAAGCCCCTCTTTAGTTACATTGTTTTCAGGACCATCATACAATAACACGACTACCTTGTAGGAGAGAGAGAGCGCGCGAGAGAGAGAGAGAGATAGCGAGAGCGAAAGAGACAGCGATGGCGAGGGAGAGAGAGAGAGAGAAAGATAGCAAAAGCGATAGCGAAAGCGAAAGAGACAGAGATGGAAAGGAGGGAGAGAGAACGAAAGAGACAGAGCTGGAGAGGGAGCGAGAGAGAGAGCGATAGCGAACCACTATTACTGAGAGAGTGATGGAGAGGGCGAGAGATAGAGACAGCGCTGGCGAGGGATAGAGATAGCGAGATCGATAGCGAGAGCGAAAGAGACTGAGATGGAGAAGGAGAGATAGCGAGATCGATAGCGAGAGCGAAAGAGACTGAGATGGCGAAGGAGAGAGAGGGAGAGAGAAAACGAGAGCGAAAGAGACAGAGATGGAATGGGAGAGAGAGAGAGAATGAAAGAGACAGAGCTGGAGAGGGAGCGAGAGAGAGAGAGAGCAGCGATGGAGAGGGAGAGATATAGCGTGAGATAGAGACAGCGATGGAGAGAAAGATAGCGAGAGCTAAAGAGACAGCGATTGAGAGGGAGAGAGAGAGATAGCGAAAGAGACAGAGATGGAAAGGGCGAGAGAGAGAGAAAGATAGCGAAAGCGATAGCGAGAGCGAAAGAGACAGAGATGGAAAGGAGGGAGAGAGAACGAAAGAGACAGAGCTGGAGAGGGAGTGAGAGAGAGAGAGAGAGAGCGATAGCGAACCACTATTACTGAGAGAGTGATGGAGAGGGCGAGAGATAGAGACAGCGCTGGCGAGGGAGAGAGATAGCGAGATCGATAGCGAGAGCGAAAGAGACAGATGGAATGGGAGAGAGAGAGAGAGAGAGAATGAAAGAGACAGAGCTGGAGAGGGAGTGAGAGAGAGAGAGAGAGAGAGAGAGAGCGATAGCGAACCACTATTACTGAGAGAGTGATGGAGAGCGCGAGAGATAGAGACAGCGCTGGCGAGGGAGAGAGATAGCGAGATCGATAGCGAGAGCGAAAGAGACAGATGGAATGGGAGAGAGAGAATGAAAGAGACAGAGCTGGAGAGGGCGCGAGCGAGAGAGCGATGGAGAGGGAGAGATGTAGCGAGAGATAGAGACAGCGATGGCTAGAGATAGCGAGAGCGAAAGAGACAGAAATGGAAAGGGAGAGAGAGAGAGAGCTAGAGAGAGAGAAAGAGAGAGCAAACGAAAGAGACAGAGCTGGAGAGGGAGCGAGAGAGAGAGCAGCAATGGAGAGGTAGAGATATAACGAGAGATAGAGACAGCGATGGAGAGAGAGAGAGATAGCGAGAGCGAAAGCGACAGCGATGGAGAGGGCGAGAGCCAGATAGCGAAAGAGACAGAGATGGAAAGGGCGAGCGAGAGAGAGAGAGCGAGAGAGAGGGATGGCGAGGGCGAGAGAGAGAACGAGTGAGAGCGAAAAAGATAGTGATGGCGAGTGAGAGATAGCAAGCGAGATAGCGAAAGAGACTTCGAGATGGAAAGGGAGAGAGAGAGAGAAACGAAAGAGACAGAGCTGGAGAGGGAGCGAGAGAGAGAGAGCGATGGAGAGGGAGAGATATAGCGAGAGATAGATACAGGGATGGCGAGAGATAGCGAGATCGAAAAAGATGGAGAGGGAGCGAGAGAGAGAGAGAGAGCGATGGAGAAGGAGAGGGAGAGAGATAGCGAAAGAGACAGAGATGGAAAGGGCGAGAGAGAGCGAGAGAGATGGAGAAAACGAGCGAGAGCGAAAGAGACAGTGATGGAGAGGGAGGGTGAGAGATAGCAAGAGAGATAGCGAGAGCGAAAGAGACAGAGATGGAAAGAGAGAGAAAGAGAGAGAACGAAAAAAGACAGAGCTGGAGAGGGAGCGAGAGAAAGAGGGATGGAGAGGGACAGATAGCGAGAGATAGAGACAGCGATGGAGAGAGATAGCGAGAGCGAAAGAGACAGAGATGGAGAGGGAGCGAGCGAGGGGGGGAGAGAGATAGCGAGAGTCTTTGTGTGGCATGATGATGCTGGTGAGGGTGGCACCTGATGATGATGATGCTGTTGAGGGTGGCACTTGCTGATGATGTGGCACTAAAAATGTAGACACTAATAATCGGCTTGAAACTTTGTGTGGAATGATACTGATGATGATAGGACATGAAGGGTACATGATGATGATGCTGTTGAGGGTGGCACATGATGATGATGTGTCACTAAAAAATCGCTATAATCACACCTGGTACATGATGTTAGCGATACTACAATAACACACCCTGTGCCGACCAACCCCGTTCCCCCACCCGCGTCGCCCGCGAGATAGTCGTATTTACCTTTTTCTAACAATACCCCTTCAATTGCATTGCTTTGTCAGCATTTTTTTTACATGTCGCCTCCTGTTGCCTAATACCCATCTCACACATGATGCTAACGATACTAATAATACACACTCGACCAATAAAGGCACCCCCTTTTTCCCCCAAGAACCTCTATCCTGGCACATGATGATGATACTAATAACACACACTCGACCAATAATGGCACCCTTTCCCCCAAGAACCGATATCCTGGCACATGATGATACTAATAAAGGCACCCCCTTTTCCCCACCCGCCCGCCCCGCCCGAGATAACCGGCGTGAGCGCGCACGTTTTAGAACCGCTGACACACAAGTTTTAGAACCACTGGTGTCCATAGCCAAGATAGTGTCATGTAAGAAGACTTATCAACCAACATAAAACTGGAGTCGTCAGTCGCTGGACACTGCGGGACTTGCTGAGGAGGGGATCTGAGCACCTATGGGCATATTCGGAGTGCAATGATGATGACCCGCAAATAACTCAATAACTCAATCAGAACCTTTGGACAATGCTGACGACATAGACTGACGGAGACGCTGCATAAGGAGAGAAGAAATAACTTCATGACAAAATAGATGAGTGTGATATATACAAAGAATGAGAGAGATAGGAGGCAGAGGTCTCTGAAAGGGATAATATAGGGAGTGGAAAAGATAGAGATGCGAAGAGGCTAAACGGGCCTGCCTCTGTAAGAAAACAGAAGATATAGTACACAGAAGTATAAGGGGAGGGAGAGAGGCTAATGTAACAGGAGAGAAGGGTAGTACATAATGGGATTTAGTGATGGAGAAGGATAAGCAGTAGTAATGGGATAAGTAGAATACAGGGATATTTCACAAAACTGAAGTAGTAAATACAGGAGGGGAAGGGTAAATAAAGTAGGAGTGTGAGGGTAGAGTGGTTTGATGGTGCGCTTTAGTCGTTAGACTAGATAAACGACTAAAATGGATTGGGAGCAAGTGTAACAAATGGAGGGTGAGAATGTGTGTGTAACAATAACATGAGTGAGTGAATCAGGAAAACGTGGACATTTCACGGGGAATAAGTGAGGGAATCAGCTCAGTTAGAATAACGAATTCTCGGGATTTTGAGAGGGTTCAGTTAGATGGGAAGAGGATGTAGGAAGGTCAGGAGCTGTCTGAAGATGAAAGATATAGCCGAAGCACAAGGTTAGGTGGAGAGTTTTACTCATACGACAGGCCTAAGAGCAGGGTCGCCGGAAGGCGGGAGCCTTTATGGCTTACCAACCTTCAAATGTGTCGTGTTAAATGTTCATGTTAATTATGTGTGATCTATGAGTTCAGCCGTTGATGAGTAGTTAGTTGGATAGTTGAAGTCTTAAGGTGAGGTTGTGCGAGTAAGGAGCTTGCTAACTAATTCAGCTTTAGTTGAAAAGCTGAGTATTTTGAATATTCATTATGTGTGAGCAAGGAGCTCGCCAACTAATTCAGCTTTGTAATATTCATTATGTGTGAGCAAGGAGATTGCCAACTGATTCAGCTTTAGTTGAAAAGCTGAGTATTTTGAATATTCATTATGTGTGAGCAAGGAGATCGCTGATTGATTCAGCAAAAGTGGAAGAGTTGAATATTCCATGTTAATTATGTGTGAGCAGCCGAGGGCTGATTACGTCGCTGGTTTTGTCTACTTTGTGGTGTTACTGATCAGATGAACTGTGAATAAACTTAGTCCTATTTTATGAGTGAACAGCTTTGGTCAGTCATTTTGTCAGTGTTTGTGGGTATGATCTTTATGGTGAAGAACGAACAGTAGGGTTGCGGAGAAGTCTGGGGTCTGAGCGTCTGCATGGCCGTCCATCAATGAAACAGCGCGAAGTACCACTATGCAGAGATCACAAGGGTAAGCTCAGCATTAGTTTCCTGGCCAGTTTTGAGCTGCTGTTCCATTAAGTAAGAAGCAGTCAGGCAGCGACGCAAATCACGAGTCCATCCTTCCAGGACAGTCAGTGCAGCAGGCGACCAGCGTCAACGCCGACTTTTATCCGTGTCTAGTGGGGAGTGGGGAGCATGGCTCGTCACTAACAACGTTATCATTAATTTATGTCATCAGTTTGTTTTGACAATTAAAAGATGTAGTGGCAGTGGTTAGAAACGGGATGTGCAGCCGGATAGAGCAACACAAGCTGCAATATAGTGTACCAACCTCACAAAGAAGAAATAATGTGTTGATAATTATTCAGAACTGAATAGGTAAGACTGCGCCATCTGTTGCAAGAAATATTATTACTAACAAACTACACCACAAATTCACTGCAAATTACAGAATAATAAATAGAAAGATTAATAATAAATAATAAAGTCCATTTTGATTTATTCGGTCTAAAAATCACAGATGGTGAAGGATTATCAATTTTTAATTGTTAAATCTGTAGTTCTATTATTGATCTTAGCCTTTTCCCCACAATTTTGGCGTTTAGTTTTGGTTGATAGTATGATTATTGCATTATATTTTTATGCTAATGCCATTATTTCATTAAGTTTGATTACTACTTTTCACTGCTAATAAGGTTGTTTCTTTAGGTTTGATGATAATACGCTTTTTTTCATTAGGTTTGGTTGTTAATACGATTATTTCAGTAGCCTTGATGATAATACAATTATTTAATTAGGTTTAGTGGCAATAGGATTATTTCGTTTGGTTCAGTGTTAATATAATTGTGTCATTAGGTTTGATGATAATACAACTATTTCATTTGGTTTTGAAGTTAACACAATTATTTCGTTAGATTTGGTTGTTAAAACGATTTTGATGGTAACACCATTATTTCATTAGGTTTCATTAGGTGATTATTATTTAGTGCTAATTTGATTATTTCCTTTTGTTTGATGATAATATAACTATTATGTTAGGTGTTTTTACTATTACGATTATTTCATTAAATTTAGTGCTCATTCTGCTGCTTCATTATTTTTGATTTTCACACAACTATATCATTAGGTTAGGGAGCCGCGATAGCTCAGTGGTTAATGAACCGGACTACAAAGGACAAGAGATGAATATTATTATAGAGGGAAACTTCCGAGGCGATAATCAGTGAATCAATTCAGAGGAAGAGGTATGTTTACAGCATTCGGAAAAAATGACAAATAATCAACAACAGAAAAAAATATGGACCAAGGCAGGATCGAACCCGTACTCAGTGGCACAGCGCCTTGCCACGAAAAGCAAAACGCTAGGGAACACTGCCATTCAGCTAACTAAAAATTAGCTTCGTAGGCAATGTCCTTTCGCGAAGGCTTTCCCATGACTATAGCATAAGGCTGCGATCACAGCTCGGAAATATTTTTCCTGTTAAGACATACCTCCATGAAGGAGTCACGTGGACTTATGGTTGTCGAAGTCCTGTGCCCATTCCACATCTTGTAGGGTAATGATGATATCCGCCCAATCCATTGGTTGAACGTCCTCAACGACAGCCCTGCTAGATAACCTGTCCTTTTTTCATTCCACCATACTCCCACATGCCCTGGGACGTAGACAAAGGTGACCCTACTTATTTTTTACTTCGGCAAACAGCTTTACCCATTGCATTCGTACAAAGACTGCCTACATTTTTCTTATCATGGTATCGAATCAATCAGTATGCAGGCGTAGGTGTAGTTTTGCGAATCTAAACAGATGAATGCCCTGGTCACTGTCATAGAGACCGTTGACCTCAGCATTGACCACTACTGAGATCTGTTTCCTACATTTCCTGTCGTCTGTGACAATACACGAGAATGTCCCTCTTAATGGCACCCGTTTCCACTCTTCGCCAGCGCTGATATAGGTAAGCCTACAGACCTGTTTCATAACATCTTCTACTCTGCCCACCCATGTTTTGCCTCTTTTTTAGCCTGACATCTTTCCCTGTGTTGAGCTCGTGGTGCAATGGATGCTATTTATCTGCGCTTATCTTCAGGTATGCTCGTGCCATTCAGATTTTGTTCCTGTCATCCATGGTTGGAAAGTCAAGATGATACCTCATCGCTACACAGGGAGTGTCCGTCGTACACCCCAAGATAATGTGCATAGCTTCATTCTGTATTTTCTCCAGCCTGTCAGTTTGCGTCGTACAGACAGTAAGAATTGTCAGGGCGTACTTAAATGATGCGAGGAATAGTCCCTGGAACAAAAGGGTAAGTAGCCTCTGCTGCATGTTGGCAGCTGCCATGAACTTCAAGGCGGCTAATTCTTTTCGGGATTTTCTTATAACATGGTCAACGTGGTCCAGAAAACACAGGCCGCGATCAAACCTAACTCCGAGGTACGTCATCATCCTGTCACTGGTCACCTCATCAGCTCCCTTTCGTACCACCAGTGTTTCCGTGTTAACGATTCTATTCCTAAGGGAGAACCAATGCGCCTGATACTCCACACCAGGAAGAGATACAATCGAGTTCGTTGTGCAATGTGGATGCGATTGCCCATCTGTCTCTACACTGTCGATATACACGAATGTCATCAGCAGAAGTCATAGGTCTTCCCCTCCTATCCAGCTGTTGTTTCGTGATCATTATCGTTTACACGTTAAAAAGAACTTGTGACAATGGCGAGTCTTGTGGCAGCCTTGAACAAATGGATATTTGCTCGGATAACCAACTTCGACATCTGATTATCACCTTTCTCTGAAACACTGCTGCAGCGAACCATGTAATGAAGAAGGGGTGCACCGCCAATTTGAGGAGCATGTGCATGAGGTATTCAAATGGTACTTTAATTGTATGCATCCTCTAAATCTATAGAAGCAGTACATGTCTTCTCTAGTCTGTGTAAGCATTCTAAGACGTCATATGTGAAAACTGCCGCATTGAGCCATGTACTGATCTAAGGATGGGCCTTTGGCCATGATAGCGGTAGTAGGTAGCTGTGTTGCCACCCTTTATTAAACTGGTCACTCTGAATACTAGTATAAGGTGACCATTCGTCCCGGATTGTCCGGGACAGTCCCAGAATTTGACATTTTTTGAACCTTTGTCCCAGATTAGCTGCCGTACCGGTTTTGTCCCGATTTTGGCATATTTTTTAGCTTTTGTCCCGGATTTGCTAAAAAATAATTTGGGACACAAACGTTTACCAATTTTGCCATTTTGGTATACGGCGTACATTTCTTCAATTAAAAGAAAATAGTATTCCGTTGCTGTGTAGACAATTTTGTTTAATATCAAAACAGTAGAATGCGCTCCTAGTTTTAAATCTCGTATATATTCGTTGTGTTACTAATTTTCGCTTTCACTTTCACAAAAATGGCACCGAAGCGTAATTATAGTTTTAATCAAGATTTACAAAAGGAATACCCTTTTATAAAAAAGTCTACATCGTCATCAGACTTCACTGTAAGATGTAATATATGTTCATCCGGGTTTACTATTAACCATAGTGGACGTGGTGATATTAAGAGCCACATAAATAGTGATAAACATAAGAGAGCCGTCGCTACTGCTGCATCAAGCTCGTCGTTGACAAATTTTTTTCGAGCTGAACAGGTTGGTGACAAAGAAGAACAGTTATCTGCTACAGAAGGTGCCTTTGCATATCATACAGTGATGCACAATCACACGTTTAGATCTATGGACTGCACATCAAAATTGCTTCAGGTAACTTTAGAACCAAAATTTGCTTGTGCACGTACGAAAACAGAAGCTATTATTCGGAATGTGTTCACACACCATGCTCTAAACGAGATGAGATGTGACCTAGAAAACGTAACATTTATCTCCATACTGACAGATGCCTCCAACCACAAAGAAATCAAGATTTTTCCTTTGCTTGTCAGATACTTTGATCGCAATAAGGGACTGAAAGTTAAAATATTCGAGTTGAAGCCATTGCCGGGTGAAACATCTGATATAGTAAGTAGTTTTCTTATTGACTGTCTAACTGAAAATGGTTTAGAACTGAAAGTAGTTGGATTATGTACAGACAACACAAATTCTAATTTTGGGGACGCTTAAAGAAAAGGACAGAACAATGTTTTCACAAAACTGAAAGAAAACCTTGGACATAGTTTGATAGGTGTTGGGTGTGCTTGCCATATTTTCCACAACACTGTTCGAGCAGCTGCATACGTATTGCCTGTTGATGTTGAAATGACTATTGCAAAAATTTATCTGTACTTCAAATCATACACAGTTAGAGTTGAAAGTCTCAAGGAGTTTTGTCAGTTTGTCGACACAGACTTCCAGATGATTTTAGGTTATGCACAAACTAGGTGGCTTGCGCTCTTGCCTGCTGTTGAAAGGGTTCTTTACATGTTCCTGCCTCTAAAATCATATTTTCAATCTCAAGACAGTTTTTATACAGGAATTCTTTGAAAACCCACTGTCTGAGGCATGGCTTATTTTGGTTCACAGTCAGGCATCCTCTTTCCACGAAGCAGTGCAGAAAGTAGAGGGACAGATGGTCACTGTATTTGAAGTCATTGACAACATCAATAGGTTGAAAGCTATCTTGGAGTCCAAGCTGGAAGACGGCTTCTTGCCATCAAGAGTTCAGATAATCCTTAAAAAGCTGGAAATGGATGGATTTCCACGTGATGATGTGAAAAAGTTTAACGCCAGTGTTTCTTCATTTTATGAAACAGCTTTAAGTTATTTGAAGAAATGGGCTGCAAATAATTTTCAAAACCTAGAGTCTTACAGCTGGGTAATGCTGAACAGAACACCAAATTGGGAAGATATTGAGAAGTCTTCATCATTAGTGAGTCAAACAGTGCCTTCAGTCGACTTTCCAGAAAATGAAATGTATGACGAATATGTCTACATGAAACAGTTCGTTACTTCACAAAAAATTAGTGAGTCAGTCTTAATAAAACATTACCAGGGCAGCGTTGGGTTCAACTAGCTTCCCACTTCAGAAACAATCATGTGCCCGTTTCACATATTCTGAAGTTGGCAGAGTTCTTTTTGTGTCTACCTGGAACAAATGCTGCAACAGAACGAGTGTTTTCTCTGATGAACAGTTTGTGGAAAAATGATAAAACACAACTAGGTGTTGAAACTTTAAAAGCCATGTTGATCACCAAAGTGAACTATGAGGGAACATGTGTCGAATTTTATAAGATGCTGCATACAAAGAAGGACATTTTACAGAAAATTCACTCATCTGAAAAGTACAGCATCTCTGTTTCACCTTCAATTTAAGTGAGTATCACTGTTTTTTTTTATCTCCTGATTATCCTGATAGCGTATTGTAGGTCTATATTATTAGATGTTTTAAAATGTATGTATTATTCACTTGAAAATGACAGCAAAAAGAAATGTAATTTTATTGGTGGAAATTGAAGTAAAATTATTCCGTCCCGGAATGGGATTTCAAAAATATGGTCACCTTATACTAGTATTGAACTCTTTGACCAGTTTTTTTTCAAGTCGTCGTCAGCTAAATCGCCTATGTAGTCATACCGAACACCATCTGGACCAGGAGCAGTTTTGTGTGACCTTTTAAAATGATATCGATTGTGATTGTGATATCTTCTCTCATCACTACATCCTCACATATCCTGAGAATGACACCTGTATTCTCATTCTGACAGCCTCATTGCTTATGTTAGCCTGCTCAATGAAGCGGCCAATCAGGGCCTTCCTTTTGCTCTCATCAGATTTTTGCCATATCTGGCCTGTGCTCTGAAAGTTTGATATGCCTCTGTGTCGTGTTGTGCCATGCATGCTCTGATGAAGGCTCCAGAATGTGGCTAACGATTTTTCTTAAGACACTTCTTTGCAGAAATCATTCATTTGGTATCCTTAGCCTGCTTAGCACAAAGTTTGCTTGCTAGCGTTCGCGCGATGACTAAAGGAATACACCTCTTCATCATCCGCCCTTAAAAGGACGTTAAGTAGGCGTCTCTGCGTTGTGTTGTGGTTTGCAGTATAACTGATATTTGCGGCTTTCGGCACAAACGATTTCAGACAACACATCCGACTTCAGCACAAGCACATAGTTTAAAGTGCATCATTTTTTTGGCCGACCTCTTCTTTCAGGCTCTTCAAGAGCTCAGGTTCTGGTCTTCCATTCTTTCTGGCTTTCTGCCATGTCTTAGCCGTTTGTCTCTTGTTCCGCCAAGCTTCCTCGACTTCTATGTTCCATCAGGGCGGCTTCATCCATTTATTATGCCTCCTGCGAGGGGCGTCCTGTTTCCTATGTCTGATTTTGTTTATGACGTCCTGGTCTGTGTTCTCATAGTGGAATGTGTTGAGCTTGTTTTTCTTGCTTATATTTCTGCCTTTTTAAATTAGGATGACACATGAATAGTGATCACTACCGTGCAATCCCAGTACACTCCATCTGCTAACCGGTACGAAGGTGGAAGACGCCAGTGCCATGTCTATGACACTATCAGAGTCCGATGTTGAAGTGGCCATTCTGGTTGTCCTTCCATCATTAAGGCATACTAACTCGGCCGACAATAGTGATCTTAGATTTTCTCCCTACTTTGGATATGACGATACCCCACTGGTTGCCTCTAGCATTAGTCTCAGCAGAAAATGACTTTTTCCTCCTCGAACGCGAAGAGATTCTGCCATTATTGTGTTTCCACTTTCCCATTACAGGCGTACGCATTTACAACCATGAAAGGAATTTGGGTCTGCACCCTAACCGCATGCACCTGCAATTCTTTACTGTCTCACGCAGACATATCAACCTCAGCTGCCACCATATTGTTTCGCACAAGGATGGCCTGTCCAAGGGTAGTCTATTGTAGAAACAATGAAATCCAGGGCCACTAACTGTCCTATCACCAAGAAGTGTTTCTTGCAAATTCATTATAGTGCCGCACAGTAGCTCATCAAGAATGGTCGCTCGTTGATTCATGGAAGCACAGTTCCAGTATGTAAGGAATAAAAAAAAAAAAGTTTAAAGTACCCCCCGTCACGCCAAGTGGCGTATAGGGAAATATGGTGTTAGTGACCCTATATTTTACAGACCTTCAGCACATGATTTTTGGGGTAATGTGGTCGGTATTACGCCCGTGCTGCTTTTACTTTCCCAGAAAAAATCCGGTACCCATTTAAGGCTGGGTGAACCCGGAGCCGTCGGTTGGGATCGAACCCTACCCCTTGTCCGTAGTAGTCCAGTTCACTAACCACTGAGCTATCGCGGCTCCTACTAATTTTTAGGGAATTAGTAAAACCCAGGTGTCCTCGCCAGGATTACGAACCCCGGCTGTTGCCGTGGTAAGCCAACCGCCTATCGATTGCGCTAACCGGACACCCATGTAAGGAATATCTCTACATAAAGGTCACCTCACATGAGATACACATCATCTGCGGTCTAGGAAATTTCACTGCTCGAATTTAACTCCCTCTGAGTTTCGAGCCCTCTCTAATTTCCGCCGCCGGGAGGACATTGTTATCAAACCGGCAGATTAAGGAGGGAGGGGGGCGGTGGTAGTTTGACGTAAAGACTTATACATTTCAGAGGGCACCAAACAGTTATCCAATACCACGTTTTATAAACCCCACCCTGACGACGCCATTGTCATCCACAATAAGCAGGTCCAATCTACCATCAAGGAACTGATCCAAGACAATCTCCTTCCTGAAGACTTCCGTTGTAAAGATGGTGGATCTAGGTCACGTTCTCTCGATCGCTGCAGAAAGTGCATTCGGTATCTGATTAATTTCGGTTTCCCATTGCACTTTTCTGCATTAAAGTAAAAATGATGATCTACTTATTACATCTGCGTCGCTAAAGCAAGTCGTACGCCGGCAACTGTACCTTTTTAACAAATCAAGTGTTGTGAATGAGAACTTCCACCGTCTAGATTTTGATCTGTGCTTTACGTCACATTGGTGCTGTTCATGACTGTTGTTGGAATTCCTTGACGCACGTTATTTCCAGGTTACTTATTAATGTAAACTACTTCGGCAGTCGCAGTTTTATCTCTTTAGGAATTTGCACCGTGTTTTGTTCGTCGTAGACTGCTTTCACTAGAGTAATCAGGAATCTAAAGGGAGCGAAATTGTTGTGAGTACGACATTTTTGTGTTCTACGTCATTGTAATAGCTCATTGTACATCCCTAGACTGGCCGTACGCTAATCTTACGGTCTGTTGTTTGATGTGCAACGGTGATAATCTGACGATGAACTGTGTGTCTATATGTTCGGAATTGGAGTCAACAACGATGGCCTAACATCATCAAGCGCTATACATTTTTTAAAAAATACAACGATCATCATTTTGAAGAGGACGTGAACTTCCATGGTATATGGTGGATAGGCGGCGGGAACAATTGAAAAGTGTTCCTTGTTGCAGTTTCCTCATATTTCAAGTCCGGCTTGTTGCAGGAGCTACTGAGTTAAGTGCTCTGTGCACACCGTGAGCTGTGTGTCTCATCCGTTTTGATCATGTTTCGATATTCCAATTGTTTACGATGAGTGATGATATCGTATGACAGGAAACAGTTGGCTGTGTTCACTTTCTGCGCGGTTTCGCCTTATGTCTTTTGGCGTGTGCTGAGACTGCTACGATGGGGACTACAGTTACCTTTCTTTGTTTGGGAGATGAGCTATTAATTCGGATGATCCCACTGGCACGGGCGGTTGAGCAATTATGGATTTTAATTCGTTTGCAGTGATACGAGATCTTGCATAACCAAATAACCTCCTTCCTCTAGTGCCTCGCGTCTCATTATCCCCTATAGTGGTCGTGGTAAGCCATCATTCTACATGCTCCCTAAAATTCACAAACTCGAGAATCCAGGACGTCCCATCATGTCAGCGTGTGCTTGCCCAACTGATTACATATCTTCCAGCCCATGGTGGTTAGTCTTCCCTCACATGTCAAAGACACAAACCATACCTTGAGCATCTTCTATCTCTCTCTCCCGTGGTCGCTCATACCGACTATTCGTCCTTGATAATCATCAAGTTTCCACCATCTTGGGTCACACCGAAAATCGGCATATCACGTATAAAAATATATACAGAAACAGTAAACAAATCTATATTATTTTAATGTGCTTTAATTTTTAGAGATAATCGATGTACTCTAGTTTGTCACTCATGAGTTAACAGCAAAGAGATTATCTTTTCATAGCACATGCCATATGAAGATTCTGCATTCTGAAGATTCTGTCCAAGCCTCAGAATGCCACTTTCGAATTTATAAGAGTAATTACGAAGTTTATACTTTACAAACCAGGAATAGATAGTTAGTCAAGAATATTAGACGATGCTAACAGGGTTTGGACAACTGAGCTACAATTTTCTTCTGTGTCTATACTATCGTATTGTGACGATTTAAATGTTTCATTGTTATTTACAAAACATTTATACTTTTCTTCAATCAGGTTCTACTGGATAACTGCTGTCGGCTCTGTGATTGCGTATACAGGCGTGGCGTATATTCAACAAAACATCAGTTTTGTATGGGGCTTTTTCACACCCCTGGCTATAATGTTACTGGCTGTGGTGGTATATCTGTTGACAAAACCCTTGTACACAACGTCAAAACCTCAAGGTTTGCTATTGTTTGCAGTTGTTTTCTATGCCCATTTTTTGCCTTTCCTCTCCTACTGTTTCGCTCACAAAACTATTTTGATAATAACTATTACTCTATGTTGAATGTCCCTATTGAATTATGCATCATCATCATCATCAAGTACCGGGCCTGCTGAAGTAGGTGATCATGTCTCTCTACAACTTTCTATCTCTACAGTTATTTATCATTTCTGTTGTTGACCTTCTGCCAAGCCATTCTCTTAAACTGTCTGGGATTTTCTCTCTTTGCTCCCCTCTATCTCTTCGTCCCTCAATTTTTCCAGTTGTTACAAAATATTCCAGTTTTTCTCTTTTCATTACATGGCCAAAAAATGATGATTGTTTTTTCCTAATATTGGAAAATAGCTTTCTTTTTGCTTTGACCTCTTTCAGAACATTTTCATTACTCTTCTTAGCTGTCCATGGTATTCTCAACATTCTTCTGTAAAACCACATTTCTACAGACTCCAGTGATTTTCTTATCTGTTGTCCTATTGTCCATGATTCACATCCATATGTTAAGACTGGATCTACATAACATTTAAGAACTCTTTTTCTTGTTTCTATTGTTAAAAATGGATTGCATAGTATCTTCCTCATTTTCTGGAAAGCTGATTTTGCCTGAGCCATTCTGCATCTCACCTCTTTTGTACATCTTCCATCTGAGGTTAACAAAGTTCCCAAATATTTAAATTCATTTACCTGTTTTAATATTGTTCCACTTGTCTTTATTTTGCACTGAGGTGCTGTCTTTTTCTCTGTTGTTACCATTACTTCTATCTTTTTGCTATTAAGGCTGAGTCCTTTATTTTTGCTTTCTTTCACTATAATGTCCAACATTTCTTGTAACTCATTTTCACTCTTAGCGATTAAGACTGTATCATCAGCATACCTTAGATTATTTATATTGTTACCTCCAAATGTTATTCTAGGCATGCTCCCTATGAATCTTAAAATAATCCCACTATAAAAATTAAACAAATCTGGTGACAGCACATAACCTTGTCTAACACCCTGTTTTATTTGTTGAACCATTCCCAATTGGTTTCCAGTTCTTATGGCCGCTGTTTGTTGCCAGTACATGTTCTTTATTATTCTTAGATCTTTGCTGTCTACGTTTATGCATTCTAAAATTTTGAATATTTCTTGGTGCTTTACTTTGTCAAATGCTTTGGTATAATCTATGAAACATAGGTATAGATCTGTTTTCCCCTCTATGGTTATTTCTAGTAAAGATCTTATGATATATATGGCATTGCTCGTTCCTTTACCTCCAACAAAACCACACTGTTCATCGCTAATTTCTGGACTGATTTTTTTTCGCACTCTTCGCATGATGATTCTTAGTAATATCTTAGTCATATGACTCATAAGGCTTATTGTGCGATGATCATCGCATTCAATCGCACACAAATCTAACTACTTGGTAATAATATGCTAGATACTCAAGAAAAGAAATAAAAAAAAGTCAATTCTCTGTGGTCCAGATCGTGGTCAGCTTCTGAATGAACTAAAATAAGTGGGTGGGCAGACCAACTATATATCTTTTTGACCAGGCAGTGAGGTGAGAAGACGGAAGAGTTCTAAAATATGGGTAGATCGATACAAGATACGTATAAACTGTATATATCTAACTGTGTGTGCACAACGAACAGATGTGTAAAAAAACATGTGTACTTAACCATACATTCGTACAAGCATAAATCCATATATATATATATATATATATATATATATATATATATATATATATCACAAAGCACACAAAAGAAAACCCGAAGGTGTCCAAATGTGCCAATACATATGCAGACAAATATACATACATGTATAGTTTCGGTAGAGCAGGGGGGTAAGCAACGCGTGGTAGGTGTCCAATGTTTATGAAAGCGATATGTTTATGCCTTGTGGGGACAGCGAACTCAACTGGGCAATGAGGCGATTCTCATGGGCGAACAGGCTGCGATTGCTGGAGTGACACGAGACAATGCCAGTAGCTTGCATGTCAGGTTTACCACTATGGCCAGGGGAGTTGAAATGGGCAGACACCGGGCTGCCAGTCTTTTGCTCAACATCACGAAGATGCTCACAAAATCTGTCACTCGGGCGTTGTCCAGACTCGCCCACATATGTCATCAGGCAATGCTTACATATTATAGCGTAGATGATATTCCGTGACACACAAGTAAATCCCTCTTTGATGTCGAATCGCCTATTAGGGATCAAGACCAAATCGGTGCAAAGCACGTAGTCACAAGTTCTGCAAACTCGACGTCCACAACGAACAGTAACAAAGTGTTTGTGGTTTCAGCGGGTGAGGCGGCTCGAAACAAGAATGTCTCTTAGACTCTTGTCGCGTTTGAAGGCTACCAAAGGAGGATCACTGAAAATTAAGCGGGTAGTGGGATCAGAGTGGAGAATGGAGCGGTACAGGTAAAGGATTCTCACCGCAACCAAGTTGTGAGGGTGGTAGTTAAGTGTAAATATAGTCCTATCGGATGAACGGCGGGTGGATGGGGTGACATATTTCTCACAGGACAGGAAATATCAAGACTTCGTAGGAAGGCAGATTGAAGAACCGAGTCAGGATAGAGACGACGCCTAAATAAACTTAACATCAGGTGGGCCTGTTGGAGAAAATCTTGATCATGCTGGCAGATACAACGAAGTCAAAATTATTGAGAATATGGAATCGAATCAGCAGTGAGATGAATGAGACGAGGTGTAGAGAAGATAACAGTGGGCGTCTGTGGGTTTATAGAAGACGGAAGTGTGGAGGCTGAAGGTACCAAGGAAGACGATCAGATCAAGAAAGAGAAAGAGGTAATTTTTTAAAAATATGTTTCATCGTAAGATTGCTTACAATGAAGGGCACAGAACTTCGACAACCATGAGTCCATGTCACTCCTTCGGATGGAAGATATGGAGGTTAAGATGGACACGTGTCAGAAACTTAGTGAGCGTGTAAGAAGACTTATCAACCAACACAGAACTGGAGACTTGAGTCACTGGACACTGTGAGACTTGCTGAGGAGGGGATCTAAGCACCTATGGACATGTTCGGAGTGGAATGGTGATAACCCGCAAAGAACTTAATAAATAACAGGGAAGACTTTTTATTTTTTATTTTCCTTTTATTTCTTCTTCTCGTTCGAACTTGTTATATTTTTAAAATATTTGTTAAAAATACATATTTGTATGTGTTCCTGCTGACGCCCTATTATGCCAAGGCATTCTCTTAAGCTGTCGGGTATCTTTTCTCTTTATTGGTTATTGGTTATGGAAGGCCTCGGTATCACTGCAAAGGAATTAAAATCCAGAATTGCTCAACCGCCCGTGCCAGTGGAATCATCCGAATTACTAACTCATCTCCCAAACAAAGAAAGGCAACTGTAGTCCCCATCGTAGCAGTCTCAGCACACGCCAAAAGACATAAGGCGAAACCGCGCAGAAAGTGAACACAGCCAACTGTTCCTTGTCATACGATATCATCATTCATCGTAAACAATCGGGATATCGAAACATGATCAAAACGGAGGAGACACACAGCTCACGGTGTGCACAGAGCACCTATCTCAGTAGCTCCTGCAACAAGCCGAACTTGGAATATCAGTGAACTGAAACAAGGAACACTTTTCAGGCATAGCCTTCAATGGTTCCTGCCTATCCACCATATACCATGGAAGTTCACGTACTCCCGAAAATGATGATCGTAATATTGAGAACAAAAAATGTATAGCGCTTGATGGTGTTAGGACATTGTTCTTGACACCAACCGAACATATAGTTATACACCTATACATATACATATATAGAACACACAGGGAGTCGTCGAATTATCCCCGTCACACATCAAACAACAGACCCTGCGGTCTGAACAACGAACGAAACACGGTGCAAATTCCCCAAAGAGGAAAATCTTCGGTCGACTTGACGGAGCAATCCATTAATACGTTTCAGCATGTAAATAACTTGCGTCAAACAATTCTAACGTCGGCCATTGAACAGCACTCAATGTGTCGTAAACCGCATGTCAACAATAGACGGTGAAGGTCGCTTTTGCAATGCTTGACTTGTCAAAAAGAAACATTGTTGTATGTACTCGGCGGCGCAGATTTGCCCACTTCGTCGGCGCAAATAAGTAGAACATCATTTTGATTTCAACACAGAAAATTGCAATCAGAGAGCCGAAATTAATCAAACCCCAGATGCATTGTCCGCAGCGATCGAGAGAACGTGAAACGTTCCACCATTTTGAAACGGAAGTCTTCATCTTTTCTCATTGCTTCCATCTATATTTCGTCCCTCAATTTTCCAAGTTGTTACAATGTATTCCAGCTGCTCCCTTCTCATCATCATCATCATGTGCCATCCCGGTTGGCGTAGGTGATCATGTCCCTCCACAATCTTCTATCTACAGTGCATCGTATCAGTTCTGTTATTGACTGTTTTCCATGCCATGGCACCAAGCTATCCAGTATTTTCTCTTGTTGTCGTCCGCGATCTCTCTTTCCTTTTATTTTGCCAGTTGTATCCAAGTATTCCAACTTTCCTCTTCTCATGATGTGCCCGAAAAATGTTGACTGCTTCTTTCTAATGTTTTTTTAAGAGCTCCTTTTTGTGTTTGAGAACTTCCTCATTGGTCTTTTCAGCTGTCCAGGGAACTTTCAACATTCTTCTGAGAAATCCCATCTCTGTGGCCTCTAATCGTCTTTTCATTTGTTTGTCTACTGTCCAGGATAAGGTGACCATTCGTCCCGGATTGTCCGGGACAGTCCCGGAATTTGACATTTTTTGAACCTTTGTCCCAGATTAGCTGCCGTACCGGTTTTGTCCCGATTTTGGCATATTTTTTAGCCTTTGTCCCGGATTTGATAAAAAATAATTTGGGACACAAACGTTTACCAATTTTGCCATTTTGGTATACGGCGTACATTTCTTCAATTAAAAAAAATAGTATTCCGTTGCTATGTAGACAATTTTGTTTAATATCAAAACAGTAGAATGCGCTCCTAGTTTTAAATCTCGTATATATTCGTTGTGTTACTAATTTTCACTTTCACTTTCGCAAAAAATGTCACCGAAGCGTAATTGTAGTTTTAATCAAGATTTACAAAAGGAATACCTTTTATAAAAAAGTCTACATCGTCATCAGACTTCACTGTAAGATGTAATATATGTTCATCCGGGTTTACTATTAACCATAGTGGACGTGGTGATATTAAGAGCCACATAAATAGTGATAAACATAAGTAGCCGTCGCTACTGCTGCATCAAGCTCGTCGTTGACAAATTTTTTTCGAGCTGAACAGGTTGGTGACAAAGAAGAACAGTTATCTGCTACAGAAGGTGCCTTTGCATATCATACAGTGATGCACAATCACACGTTTAGATCTATGGACTGCACATCAAAATTGCTTCAGGTAACTTTAGAACCAAAATTTGCTTGTGCACGTACGAAAACAGAAGCTATTATTCGGAATGTGTTCACACACCATGCTCTAAACGAGTTGAGATGTGACCTAGAAAACGTAACACTTATCTCCATACTGACAGATGCCTCCAACCACAAAGAAATCAAGATTTTTCCTTTGCTTGTCAGATACTTTGATCGCAATAAGGGACTGAAAGTTAAAATATTCGAGTTGAAGCCATTGCCGGGTGAAACATCTGATATAGTAAGTAGTTTTCTTATTGACTGTCTAACTGAAAATGGTTTAGAACTGAAAGTAGTTGGATTATGTACAGACAACACAAATTCTAATTTTGGGGGCGCTGAAAGAAAAGGACAGAACAATGTTTTCACAAAACTGAAAGAAAACCTTGGACATATTTTGATAGGTGTTGGGTGTGCTTGCCATATTTTCCACAACACTGTTCGAGCAGCTGCAGACGTATTGCCTGTTGATGTTGAAATGACTAATGCAAAAATTTATCTGTACTTCAAATCATACACATTTAGAGTTGAAAGTCTCAAGGAGTTTTGTCAGTTTGTCGACACAGACTTCCAGATGATTTTAGGTTATGCACAAACTAGGTGGCTTGCGCTCTTGCCTGCTGTTGAAAGGGTTCTTTACATGTTCCTGCCTCTAAAATCATATTTTCAATCTCAAGACAGATACTCAGTTTTTATACAGGAATTCTTTGAAAACCCACAGTCTGAGGCATGGCTTATTTTGGTTCACAGTCAGGCATCCTCTTTCCACGAAGCAGCGCAGAAAGTAGAGGGACAGATGGTCACTGTATTTGAAGTCATTGACAACATCAATAGGTTGAAAGCTATCTTGGAGTCCAAGCTGGAAGACGGCTTCTTGCCATCAAGAGTTCAGATAATCCTTAAAAAGCTGGAAATGGATGGATTTCCACGTGATGATGTGAAAAAGTTTAACGCCAGTGTTTCTTCATTTTATGAAACAGCTTTAAGTTATTTGAAGAAATGGGCTGCAAATAATTTTCAAAACCTAGAGTCTTACAGCTGGGTAATGCTGAACAGAACACCAAATTGGGAAGATATTGAGAAGTCTTTATCATTAGTGAGTCAAACAGTGCCTTCAGTCGACTTTCCAGAAAATGAAATGTATGACGAATATGTCTACATGAAACAGTTCGTTACTTCACAAAAAATTAGTGAGTCAGTCTTAATAAAACATTACCAGGGCAGCGTTGGGTTCAACTAGCTTCCCACTTCAGAAACAATCATGTGCCCGTTTCACATATTCTGAAGTTGGCAGAGTTCTTTTTGTGTTTACCTGGAACAAATGCTGCAACAGAACGAGTGTTTTCTCTGATGAACAGTTTGTGGACAAATGATAAAACACAACTAGGTGTTGAAACTTTAAAAGCCATGTTGATCACCAAAGTGAACCTTGAGGGAACATGTGTCGAATTTTTTAAGATGCTGAATGCAAAGAAGGACATTTTACAGAAAATTCACTCATCTGAAAAGTACAGCATCTCTGTTTCACCTTCAATTTAAGTGAGTATCACTGTTTTTTATCTCCTGATTATCCTGATAGCGTATTGTAGGTCTATATTATTAGATGTTTTAAAATGTATGTATTATTCACTTATCGCCAATCAACCACTAATATCTTCAGTAATAAAGAAAAGACGATGGTCATACGTTGGACATGTGATGAGAAGAGATAATAATCGAATAGCAAAGCAAGCCCTCATATGGGAAATAACAGGTAAAAGAAAAAGAGGAAGACCCAGGGAGACACTGAGAAGAACATTGATGAGAGAGGCAAGAGCAGCAGGAATCGGCTCCCTCAATGAGATAGAACTGCTTGCACAGAACAGAGACAGATGGCGAGATTTGATAAAATATCTTTAAAAGAAAACTGCTAGAACAAAAATTCATATAGGAGAAGGTGTATCTTGGTCTACGCCCTATGGGCCGGCTACGGCTCGAAAGGTCAATAGAATAGAATTATTCACTTGAATATGACAGCAAGAAGAAATGTAATTTTATTGGTGAAAAATTGAAGTAAAATTATTCCGTCCCGGAATGGGATTTCAAAAATATGGTCACCAAAAATATGTCCATGATTCGCTTCCATAGGTCAGAATTGGTTCTATATAGCACCGATGAACTCTCTTTCTCATTTCTATTGACATAGATTTGTTGCATAAGATATTTTTCATTTTCTGAAATGCTATTTTGGCCTGAGCTATTCTACTTTTTATTTCTATGGTGCATCTCCCATCTGATGTTATTATTGTGCCCAAGTATTTGAAACGTTGCACTTGTTTCAGATTTGTCTCGTTTATATTTATGCTGCATGATGATGGTGATTGTTTCTTCGATATAACCATTACTTCTGTTTTCTTACTTTTCAGACTGAGACCTTTCTTGTTGCTTTCTTTTACTATTATGTCTCTCATTTCTTGTAGTTCATTCTCTGTCTCTGCTATTAAGACTGTGTCATCCGCATATCGTAAATTATTTATGTTGTGACCGTTGACTTCAATGCCTTTTTTGTCTACTATTGATATCATAATATATTCGCTGTAAAGTGAAAACAAATCCGGTGACAGAACACAGTCTTGTCTGACTCCTTGCTTTATATATTGGAATTGTCCTGTTTGGTTGTTAATTCGTATAGCTGCTGTTTGTTGCCAGTACATGTTTTTTTATGATTCGCAGATCCTTGCCATCAATGTTTAATTTCTCCAGCATATTGATTATTTCCACATGCTTTACTTTGTCAAATGCTTTCGTGTAGTCTATAAAGCACATATATAGATCTTTCTTTTCTATAGATCATTCTATCAATGTTCTTAAGATGTATATTGCATTATTGGTGCCCTTTCCTTCCACAAATCCACATTGTTCCTCACTTATTTCTGTTTTTTTTTTGTTCCTTACACGTCTCATGATTATTCTTAGTAATATTTTAGTCATATGGCTCATGAGACTAATAGTGCGATTGTCTTCACAATCAGTGGCTCCTGACTTCTTCGGTATGGCTACAAAGATAGATGTGTAATAGAACACATATTCGGGTATGTGTTCAGTGTTAGATATGTCATTGAGTAATTTTGTTATGACTTGTACTCCCAGCTCTCCTAATGCATTGATCTCTTCGGTTGTTATATTGTCAGGACCTGGAGCTTTGCCTCTTTTCATGTGTTGAATTGTGTCCTCCACTTCGCTCTGCATTATTGGTGGTCCTGTGTCTTCATTTGAATTGTTTAATTCTGGTCTTTCATCATCATAGAGTTGACTGATATATTCTGTCCATCTTTCCATTGTCTTCTTCTGTCCCATTATTATATTTCCTTCCTTTGATTTCACACATCCTGAAGCTCTGACTTCTTTTCTTCCTGTTAATTCATTTAACTGATTGTGCATAAATTTTGAGTTAAAATTTTGAGTTTTTTTTAGTTAAACTTTTGTTGTTTTTCCATTTCTTCACATTTCTGTTTTAACCATCCTTCCTTTGCTTCACTGCACTTGTTTTGGATCTCTTTGTGCAATATTTTGTATGTCTGTTCTTCTTTCTTATGTTTTCTTCTTTCGTCCATTAGTTGTAATATTTCTTCTGTCATCCATTTGTTTTTGTTGATTCTTTTAGTCACTGGTATTACTTCTTTTGATGTTTGTTGGATCGATTGTTTGAGCATTTCCCACTGCTCCTGGATGTCCTGTATTTTCTCAGTAGCATTATATCTATTTTGTACTATCGTGCTGTACTTATCACTCATCTGTTTATCTACTCTTAGCATATCTAGTTCTAATTGTATATTTCTTGGTGATTTCTGTGCCTTCCGCAGTTCCCTTCTCATAAGTTAACAAAAAAATGATGATTGTTTCTCTTCTCATAAGTTAACAAAAAGTGATGATTGTTTCTTCCTAATATTGAATATTAGCTCTCTTTTTGCTTTGGCTTCTGTCAGGACGTTTTCATTACTATTCTTAGCTGTCCATGGTATTCTCAACATTCTTCTGTAAAACCATATTTCTACAGACTCCAGTGATTTTCTTGTCTGTTTTCCTATTGTCCATGATTCACATCCATATGATAAGACTGGCTCTACATAACATTTAAGAACTATTTTTCTTGTTTCTATTATCAAAAATGGATTGCACCATAGAACAAATGCTCTGTTAGCAATGGCTAGCAAAATAAGACTTGACATGAACTAAGAAATCTTCCTCAATTTTTTGGAACGCTGCTTTTGCCTGAGTTATTCTGCAATTCACCTCTGTTTTACATCTAGCATCTGAGGTTAACATTGTTCCCAGATATTTAAATTTATTTACCTGTTTTAATATTGTTCCACTTGTCTTTATTGCGGTGAAGTCTGTTTCTTTATTGTTACAATTACATCTGTCTTTTTGTTATTAAGGCTGAGTCCTTTATTTTTGCCGTCCTTCACTATAATATTAAAATTTCTTGTAACTCGTTCACTCTTAGCGATTAAGACTGTATTATCAGCATACCTTAGATTATTTATATTATTACCACCGATTGTCATTCTAGGCATGCCCCTAATGGATCTTAAAATAATCTCACTCATTCATCATCATTGAGTGCCGTCTCCGCAACGAAGGTTGGCTACCAATGGAACGCCTTTCTACTCTGTCTCTTGCTTTGATGGTGCAGATTGTCAGACTTGTCCATCTTTTGATGTTACTCGTCCATGTTAGTCTTGGTCTGCCTCTTTTACCTTGTATTTTCCCTTCCAATATTACTTTTATTAGGTTGTTGTGTCTTTTAACATGCCCTAAAAATTTCATTTGTCTTGTCTGAATTGTATTTAGTAGTTCTCTTTTTATTTTTAGTTGTTTTAAAACTTCATCGTTTATTTTCTTTTCTTTCCATCCATGTCTACCTAGTCTTCTATATATACATATTTCAAAGGCTTCAATTCTCTGTTCTGTTTTCTTGTCCAATGTCCATGCTTCTGCACCATACAGGAATATTGAGAAGATGTAACAATTTGGTATTCTTATCTTCAGCCCAACTGTTATTTGTTTTGTTGTTAGTATATTTTTCATGGCATTAAAATTACTTTTTGCCATACCTATTCTTTTGTTTATTTCAATTTTGCATTTTCCATCATTGGTTATAGTGTGTCCCAGGTAGTTGTAGCTCTGAACTGTCTCCAGATGTATTCCTTCGACTTTGATATTTATTTGTAGGTCTTGAGAATTTTCTTTGTTTATGATCATAACTATTATATTAGGGGATTTCAATGCAAAGGTAGGAACAGCTAATGTGCAAAATGTGACTGGGGGTCATGACCTTGGAGAGACGAATGACAGAGGGGACAGATTGATAGATTGGGCAAAGACACATGAAATGATTATAGGTAACACCTGGTTCAAACAACACCCTAGGCGACTATGGACATGGCAAAGCCCAGACAAAAAAGTACACAATCAAATTGATTTTATACTGGTACAGAGAAGATTCAGGAATGGGCTAACATCGGTTAAAACAAGGCCAGCAGCAGATTGCAATAGTGACCATGTACCAGTAGTTGGAAAGATAAGAATAAAACTGCGGAAGGCACAGAAATCACCAAGAAATATAAAATTAGATCTAGATATTCTAAGAGTAGATAACAAGATGAGTGATAAGTACAGCACGATAGTACAAAATAGACATAATGCTATTGAGAAAATACAGGACATCCAGGAGCAATGGGAAATGCTCAAACAATCGATTCAACAAACATCAAAAGAAGTAATACCAGTGACTAAAAGAATCAACAAAAACAAATGGATGACAGAAGAAAACATAAGAAAGAAGAACGGACATACACAATATTGCACAAGGAGATGCAAAACAAGTGCAGTGAAGCAAAGGAAGGATAGTTAAAATAGAAATTTGAAGAAATGGAAAAACAACAAAAGAAAGACTCAAAATGTATGCACAATCAGTTAAATGAATTAACAGGAAGAAAAGAAGTCAAAGTTTCAGGAAGTGTGAAATCAAAGGAAGGAAATATAATAATGGGACAGGAGAAGACAATGGAAAGATGGACAGAATATATCAGTCAACTCTATGAAGATGAAAGGCCAGAATTAAACAATTCAAATGAAGACACAGGACCACCAATTATGCAGAGTGAAGTGGAGGACGCAATACAATACATGAAAAGAGGCAAAGCTTCAGGTCCTGACAATATAACAATCGAAGAGATCAATGCATTAGGAGAGCTGGGAGTACAAGTCATAACAAAATTACTCAATGACATATATAACACTGGACATATACCCGAATATCTACTAAAATCTATCTTTGTAGCCATACCGAAGAAGACAGGAGCCACTGATTGTGAAGACAATCGCACTATTAGTCTCATGAGCCATATGACTAAAATATTACTAAGAATAATCATGAGACGTGTAAGGAACAAAATAAAACCAGAAATAAGTGAGGAACAATGTGGATTTATGGAAGGAAAGGGCACCAATAATGCAATATACATCTTAAGAACATTGATAGAATGATCTATAGAGGTAAAGAAAGATGTGAAAGCACCATGTGCTTTATAGACTACCTGAAAGCATTTGACAAAGTAAAGCATGTGGAAATAATCAATATGCTGGAGAAATTAAACATTGAAGGCAAGGATCTGTGAATCATAAAAAACATGTACTGGCAACAAACAGCAGCTATACGTTCTGTCACCGATTTGTTTTCACTTTACAGCGAATATATTATGAAATCAATCATCATCATCATCATGTGCCATACCGGTTGGCGTAGGTGATCATGTCCCTCCACAATCTTCTATCTACAGTGCATCGTATCAGTTCTGTTGTTGACTGTTTTCTATGCCATGACACCAAGCTATCCAGTATTTTCTCTTTTTGCCGTCCGCGATCTCTCTTTCCTTTTATTTTGCCAGTTGTAACCAAGTATTCCAACTTTCCTCTTCTCATGATGTGCCCGAAAAATGTTGATTGCTTCTTTCTGATGTTTTTTAAGTGCTCCCTTTTTGTGTTTGAGAACTTCCTCATTGGTCTTTTTAGCTGTGAAGGGAATTTTCAACATTCTTCTGAGAAATCCCATCTCTGTGGCCTCTAATCGTCTTTTCATTTGTTTGTCTACTGTCCATGATTCGCTTCCATAGGTCAGAACTGGTTTTATATAGCACCGATGAACTCTCTTTCTCATTTCTATTGACATAGATTTGTTGCATAAGATATTTTTCATTTTCTTAAATGCTATTTTGGCCTGAACTATTCTGCTTTTTATTTCTGTGTTGCATCTTCCATCTGATGTTATCACTGTGCCCAAGTATTTGAAACGTTGCACTTGTTTCAGGTTTGTCTCGTTTATATTTATCCTGCATGATGGTGGTGATTGTTTCTTCGATATAACCATTACTTCTGTTTTCTTACTTTTCAGACTGAGACCTTTCTTGTTGCTTTCTTTTACTATTATGTCTATCATTTCTTGTAGTTCATTCTCTATCTCTGCTATTAAGACTGTCATCCGCATATCGCAAATTATTTATATTGTGACCGTTGACTTCAATGCCTTTTTTGTCTACTATTGATCTCATAATATATTCGCTGTAAAGTGAAAACAAATCCGGTGACAGAACACAGCCTTGTCTGACTCCTTGCTTTATATATTGGAATTGTCCTGTGCGGTTGTTAATTCGTATAGCTGCTGTCTGTTGCCAGTACATGTTTTTTTATGATTCGCAGATCCTTGCCATCAATGTTTAATTTCTCCAGCATATTTCCACATGCTTTACTTTGTCAAATGCTTTCATGTAGTCTATAAAGCACATATATAGATCTTTCTTTACCTCTATAGATCTTTCTATCAATGTTTAATTTCTCCTGTTCTCCTGTATTAAGAACATTGATAGAAAGATTGAGTTATAAATAACTCAATAACTCAATCTTTCTATCAATGTCCTTAAGATGTATATTGCATTATTGGTGCCCTTTCCTTCCACAAATCCACATTGTTCCTCACTTATTTCTGGTTTTATTTTATTCCTTACACATCTCATGATTATTCTTAGTAATATTATAGCCATATGGCTCATTAGACTAATAGTGCGATGGTCTTCACAATCAGTTGCTCCTGACTTCTTCGGTATGGCTACAAAGATAGATTTTAGTAGATCTTCGGGTATGTGTCCAGTGTTATATATGTCATTGAGTAATTTTGTTATGACTTGTACTCCCAGTTTCCTAATGCATTTATCTCTTCGATTGTTATATTGTCAGGTCCTGGAGCTTTGCCTCTTTTTATGTGTTTAATATAATATATGAGATCCATAGTAGACAAAAAAGGAATTGAAGTCAACGGTCACAACATAAATAATTTGCGATATGCGGATGACACAGTCTTAATAGCAGAGATAGAGAATGAACTACAAGAAATGATAGACATAATAATAAAAGAAAGCAACAAGAAAGGTCTCAGTCTGAATAGGAAGAAAACAGAAGTAATGGTTATGTCGAAGAAACAATCATCACCATCATGCAGCATAAAAATAATCAGGACAAATCTGAAACAAGTGCAACATTTCAAATACTTTGGCACAATAATATCAGATGGGAGAAGCACCACAGAAATAAAAAGTAGAATAGCTCAGGCCAAAATAGCATTTCAGAAAATGAAAAATATCTTATGCATCAAATCTATGTCAATAAAAATGAGAAAGAGAGTTTATCGGTGCTATATAGAACCAATTCTGACCTATAGAAGCGAATCATGGACAGTAGACAAACAAATGAAAAGACGATTAGAGGCCACAGAGATGGGATTTCTCATAAGAATGTTGAAAGTTCCATGGACAGCTAAAAAGACCAATGAGGAAGTTCTCAAAGAGGCCAACACATAAAGGGAGCTCTTAAAAAACATCAGAAAGAAGCAATCAACATTTTTCGGACACATCATGAAAAGAGGAAAGTTGGAATACTTGGTTACAACTGGCAAAATAAAAGGAAAGAGAGATCGCGGACGACAAAGAGAGAATATACTGGATAGCTTGGTGTCATGGCATGGAAAACAGTCAACAACAGAACTGATACGATGCACTGTAGATAGAAGATTGTGGAGGGACATGATCGCCTACGCCAACCGGTATGGCACATGATGATGATCATAATGTTAGTCTCTTTGATATTCATATCTAGTTCATATTTTTTACTTTGTCATGTTTATTATATTAAGTAATTGTTGTAAATCTTTAGGATTTTCTGCTAGTAGTACAGTATCATCAGCATATCTTAGGTTATTATTATAGTTCTATTAATGTTTAGGCATGGCATCTCTGAGATGTTTTTATAGATTTGCTCAGTGTATAGATTGAACAAGCTTGGTGATAGGATGCATCCTTGTCTTTACTCCTCTTTTTATATCAATGGGTGTAGAGTTCTCCTTGTTATACTTTATTATTTCTGTTTGCTCCCAGTACAAATTACATATTAGTCGTATGTCTGCGTCGTCCAGATCTCACTATACATATTACATAATTCAGGTAGGGTGTCCGGTTAGCGCAATCGATAGGCGGTTGGCTTACCACGGCAACAGCCGGGGTTCGTACCCTGGCGAGGACACCTGGGTTTTACTAATTCCCTAAAAATTAGTACCTCTGAAGTCGGAGTAAATCTGCCTGCATGGCGAGGGGCATCCTGTAATGGGATAAAACAGACTTTACACGCAAAATTCAGTCCCACAAAATTGGGATTTTCGTCGAGGTCGGACTTCGTCAGAGGTCAAAGCTGACGAAAGCGAACGAACGAACGAACATAATTCAGGTGACAGCACACACACTTATCTAACACCCAGTTTTATTTGTTAAAACATTCCCAATTTATTTCCAGTTCTTATGGTCGCTGTTTGTTGACAGTACATGTTCTTTATTATTCTTAGATCTTTCCTGTCTACGTTTATGCCTTCTAAAATTTCGATTATTTCTTGGCTCCTACTTTGTGAAATGCTTAGGTGTAATCTATGAAAAATAGACATAGATCTGTTTTCACCTCTATGGCTCTTTTCAATATAGATCTAATGATGTATATGACATTTTTCGTTCCTTACCACTCTGTTCATCAGTAATTTCTTACATGAATATAATATGTATTTGAACAAAATTTTCTTCACTAATTTATTTATAAATGTATATCAAAATTTGATTATATATGATATTTTTTTTTATTTCTCATTTCTCTTATTTCTTTACTTGTCTTAAATTCATTCCATGGTATACAAAGTGTTTTTCTGATGTATTCAAATGCATCCAGTTTATTTTCTATTCTTTTAGTTGTTTTTTTGGCTCTCGCATAAGGATACATTTGATTTGAAAATCCTGAATTTGTTTTTGTGCTTTTAATTTTGATTTCCATATTTTATCAAGGTTTCTGAAAGTCATTGTTGCCTTCTCTATTCTGATTCTAATTTATTTCTTTGTATTTTCTTTTTCGATCTATGCAGCAAACAAAGTGATCTACTTCTTCCAATGCTTTTCATTTCAGGTATTATTTCTTTATCAATAGGCGAGTTCTATTTTTCATTATTTTTATTCTTTCTTAGTTGATGTAAAGTCCTATTTAGCTAGCCATTGCTAACATGGCATTTGTTCTTTCTTGCATAATGTTTACAATTGATAAGAACTATGTTGTCCGCAAAATTAAGGTCCTCTAATTGAGATCCAAGTGTCCATCAATGGATTTCTTTTGTCACCTGTACAGCATTTATGCATTATGAAGTCGATGGCAATTTCAAATAACAAGTGAGATAAAATACAGTCTTGTTTCACCCAGGTTTCAGTCTGAAACCATTCACTCAATCCTGCATCTGTGCAAACTGCACACGAGAAGCCGTCGTACAAATCTTTGATGAAGTTTATACTTTTTGATGGTATATTGTCTGAGTATGTTGAGGCGCGATAGCTCAGTGGTTAGTGAACTGGACTACAAAGGACAAGGGGTAGGGTTCGATCCCAACCGACGGCTTCCGGGTTCACCCAGCCTTAAATGGGTACCGGATTTTTTTCTGGGAAAGTAAAGCAGCACGGGCATAATACCGACCACATTACCCCAAAAACCATGTGCTGAAGGTCTGTAAAATATAGGGTCACTAACACCATCTTTTCCTATACGCCACTTGGCGTGACAGGGGTACTTTACTACTTTACTTTACTATGTTCCACAATGAATTTCTTTGTATGCTGTCGAAAGCCTTTTTGAAATCAATGAAATTTAAAAGTGGTCTCTGCTTTTCTATAAATTCTTCTATTATAACTTTTAGGATGAAAGTATGATCAATGCAGCTTCTTCCTTTCCTAATTCCTGCTTGTTCTTCATGCATAACAGTGTTTTTAAATTATTTGTATGACAGTCTTACATAATCTAGAGGCAACTGATAGAAAAGTCACACCTCTCCAGTTGTTGCGATCCTTGAATTTGCCCTTATTTGGAATTTTACAATTATACCTCTTTTTCCACTGTGTAGATTCCTTTTGTGACTTCAATATTGCATTTAACATTTTCTGCATGTCTTTTAAGTTATAGCTATCCATAATATATTATGGTATACTAGATTACCTCTTGATTGACATAATTTATATATTTCCTCTGTGTTTTTGATATGCGGTTAGCGTTATTGTATTTGTATATTGTTTTTGTATTTCGCCTTATCTGAGAGAGTTAAACTTCAAATCTCACTACTCGGAGACCATATTCCAATGAGAATGATTCCCACCGCCTGTGGCAGGATTTGAATCTGGAACCTTCCAGTCCAGAGGTCGACGACTTACCTCTAAACCACTCAGCCCCCTCAAGTGAGTTATGTTGGCGATGGATGCGACTAGTAATGAGTAATACACGTTTGAATACGTAAACAAACAAGTACATTATTGTACAAAGTGTACATATTCTATACTTTTTTTTAGTGAGAGCGACATACAATTACTCTTTTCGATTTCCAACCAGCCAATCATTGATTGACGTGTTCAACTTCAACACGAGACCTACATTTTATCGTCCATCTCTGATATAACTAAAAGCTCATCCTAGCCTTCCATGGAATCACTGAGAAAAAAAAAAACACGATCACAGGAAATGTGATTAGAATTGTCAAATTTCTGATGGTGAGACTAACACCTTAGCCTCAATGCAACAGCGACTTTTAAGATGTAGTGTTATTTAATGATGACCGTTTTTATTAATGTGATAGGTTATTGAAGACCGAAGACCGTTGTTATTGTGTAGTGGTGTTTGTTGTAAAAGCGCTGTGACCTGTGTTAAGTTTCCGCAGCGTTACATCAGGTTCAGCTGGCAAGTCTAGTATTTTATTATAAAGTGTGGTGAGCTATCGCTCATGTGGCAACCGTGGCCCTGACCACGGTCGGGGAAGAAGAGAATAGAAGCACTCACACCTGCCACACATGTAAGAAACGACTAAGGAGAGTGGTGCGGCGGGCGTGCTTCCGTCTGAGGAACGTACTGAGTCAATCTGAGCACTTTATAATTCTCCGTTGTGCAATGAAGATGATCTGTCGACTAAACTAAACTGTTGAGTCATGATGATGGATTATACAACTTGATCTGGGCATAAAGATAGAATATACTTCACATGGCAACTATGCGAAATATCTATGAAGACAAGACCTTCTTTTCACTCTCTCTCTCTCTCTTTATATATATATATATATATATATATATATATATATATAGTGTCCTAACGAGAATGGAGCTGACATTGTTTGCTTGCTATGCCTGAGTGAAAAATAATATGGATAATATGGAGATAGTGCTTTGCCAAAAACGTACTTTGCTCACTCTCTGCTCCTCTTGGAAATGTTTCGAAGTAGCGACGAGGTCCTTTCGTTCGGAACCAAAATTGAGATTCATGGGAGCCTGAAGATGGCTAATACACCACCGACTATCTTAGGGTCCCTCCCTCCGAATTTCCTGTTTGGTTTTACTCTTGTAGCCTTCGAACTCTCTCGAGTCTTCTCCCAAGGCAGTGAGCAAACTGGACAAGAAAGATATTATCGAAAATAGGCATTCCTCGATCAGGCAGTGAAAACGATGATATATTTTCGAATCGTAAAGACAGCTTCCACATTTGGTTAGCTTAAAGATAGAGCTTTTATCCAACACAAAACTAACACGCAGGACACAGATTCTAATTTATCAAAGTAGTGTGCTTAGTACACCTGTGTACGGATCAGAAAATTGAACTATTAATGCAGGGCAGGAGAATAAGTTCAACAGTTTTCTTGTGCGTTGCCAACGAAAGAATATGAACATCAAATGGCAGAACAAAGTAACCAACTCTAATGTCTTGCAAGAAGCCAATCTGCCATCCATAATCACAACACTTCGGAGTCGGAAATTAAGGTGGCTGGGTCATGTAAGAAGAATGAAAAGCAATCGTATTTCCAAATAATTATTATATGGTGAACTTAGGGACGGAAATAGATGAAGGAGCAAGCTAGTGCTAAGATATTAGGACGTTTGCAGGACTTCCTTGAGTAAATTCTTTATCAGTGAAAGAAACTTGAAAAATCTGGCATCAGATCGTAGCACACGGAGAACAACAACAACAAAAAAAAACGGAACAACAACGTTCGAGGAAGCGTTGTTGTCAAAGTAAGAAAACAAAAGGGCCACGAGAAGGAAGACGAGGCCAGGCACCTCAAATACATCTTGTTCATTCCACGGCCGCACCTATCTATCCAAATATTGGCAGAATCACGAAATAAGCTGTTCAGTAAATTAACATCCAGCATAAGACACATATTTTTAAACTACTGACTTATCATGATTGTTTGATACTAACCGTCTGTTAAGACGCCAAAGACTATATTCTTGATTTTTTAAATCCTACCCACGCTGTTAGACGTCGCTTAGGACTTGTAGTGTTTTTCGCCACCTGTGCAAGATGTTTGATCTTATCTAATGAGTCTATGCCTGCCAACTTTGCTTCTCTTGTAAGTGTCTTTTTAGTGTTTCTATTGGTTTTCCTCTTTTTCTGTATCCTGATGTTTCCCATAGGTGAGCCCCTTTTGGAATTTTCCTGTTGTCTTTTCTCATTACGAGTCCGACATATGTCCATTATCTTTCCTTAATTGAATTTGAGATCTTTGGTTGCACGTCTGTTTCTCTTATTTCAATATTAGTCTTGAATTCATTTCATTGTACACAGAGTATTTTTCTTAGACATTTGTCTTCAAAAGCGTTTAGTTTTTTTCTCAATCACTTTTGATGTTTTCCTGATCATACACACTAGGCAATATATATATATATATATATATATATATATATATATATATATATATATATATATAGGGTGTCTCTTTAATGACTGTGCATTTTTTGTTGTTGAAATAATTACGCACCTAAATTTTATCTATGTATGACGTAATAGTTCAAGCACCATTTACGTGTTCATTTAAACATCACTGCTACATGATAGATCTGGCTTACAATGGTGTTAACGATTGAAGAAAGAGTATTTATAGTGGAGCAAGTGTTCCGTAACGGCGGCAAGTATTCGAATGGGGTTGTTGAACAATTTGTGAATAGATTTCCTGATACACCAGTGCCTCATAGAAATACTGTGAGTAATTTAATAATCAAATTTCAAAACACCGGTAGTGTACACGATGTTAGCCGTCCTGGTAGACCATCTGTTCTTGAAGTAACATCTCTCAACATCCAGGACAGCATTCTAATGAGTCCTGGCAAATCAATAAGAAAGCTGGCTCAACAAGTACACAAATCAAGCAGTACTGTTCATAGAGTTCTGAAAAAAAAATTAAAGTTACATCCGTACAAATTTTCCGTCGTTCCTCAATTAAAAGAATTAGATCACCAATCCAGAATTAATTATTGTATGTGGTTTGAGAATTTTCTAGCCCAAGAAGGTGAGGAAATCCTTGATTTCACTTTCTTCACAGATGAAGCATGGTTCCATTTGTCTGGGTACGTGAATAGGCAGAATGATCGTCTTTGGAGTGATGAAAATCCACATGCATTGCACCCAGTGCCTCTCCACGATCAGAAAGTAGGAGTGTGGTGTGCAATGAGTCGTCAGCGGATAATCGGCCCAATTTTCTTCTATGACACAATAAATTCAGAAAGATACAGGATTAACATAGAGCGATTCGTAACCCAACTTTCTGAGCCAGAAATTGAAAAAGCTTGGTTTCAACAAGATGGCGCAACTGCTCACACTGCTTTAAAATCACTGGAATTTTTATATGAAATTTTTGCTAATCGTATAATCTCTCGCGGAATTTGGCCTGCACGGTCTCCTGATCTTACTCCCATGGACTACTATCTCTGGGGTGAACTGAAAGGAAAAGTGTACGAAAACAATCTCCACACACTCGATGAGCTGCAGGTTTCAATTGCCAACAACATTAATAATGTTACACAGCCCATACTGCGTAAGGTTTTTGACAGTATGAAAAAACGTATCAATATTTGCCAACTAAAACGTGGTGGATATTTCGAATACCTTTTGTGAATAGTGATGTTATATGTTTAACTTTACCGAAAAAGGAACAAGCTACAGCAGTACATGATGCGTGATTTACATAAATAAATTGGAACAACTAGATTTTCAAATAATGCACAGTCATTAAAGAAACACCCACCGATCTGGAAGACTTTCAATTTCACAAGACCAAATTATGGAACTCCAAGACAGAATTACAATGAGTCCAAATGCATCTTTAAACCACTTGTCTCAACAGGTGCAAATATCTAAGAGTTCTGTTCACAAGGTTTTAAGAAGTGAACTACACTATCGTCCATACAAATTAACTGAAGTGTCTCAACTCCAAGAAAGAGATTATGAATCCCGTTTAAACTACTGCATGTGGTTTCAGAATTTTATTTATGAACATGGCGCTGCCATCCTTGACGTCACTTTTTCACTGATGAGGCCTGGTTTCATTTATCCGGTTATGTGAACAGTCAGAACAATCGGCTGTGGAATAGTGAAAACCCCCATGAATTTCATCAAGTGCCGCTTTACGATAAAAAAATCGGAGTGTGGTGCGCTATAAGTTGTATGCGGATAATAGGACCTATATTTTTTAATGAAACAATAAATGCAGAACGTTACCGTACTTTAATTCTGGAACCGTTCATAGCACACCTTACAGAACGGGAAATTATGGAATCCTGGTTTCAGCAGGATGTGGCAACAGCACACACAGCCACAACAACACTCAATTATTTAGAAAGCATATTTGCAAATCGCATTATTTCACTTGGAATCTGGCCTGCTCATTCACCAGATCTAACACCCCCAGATTATTATCTGTGGGGGGCATTGAAGGGGAAAGTTTATGAAAATAATCCGCAGACAATTAATGACCTAAAGACTGAAATAGTAGACAAGATTAAACAAATAACACCATACATTATTCTGAAGGTTTTCGCAAATATGGAAAGACGAATCACGACATGTCTTGAGGCCCGTGGTGGACATTTTCAACATATGCTTTAGGCACTTTATTGTGTTAATACCAACATTACCCATTATAAACTCGCCGATAGCAGTCAAGTATATTTGAATATTTTACAATTTGTGTGACGCATTAGTTAACCGCATTTCTGGTGACGTTTTTCTTCCGAGAGTAGAAATTCACTGCACAGCAACTTTAAAAACACCCTGTATATATATATATATATATATATATATATATATATATATATATATATATATATATATATATATATATACACACACTGGTAGCCTCCGTCAGTCATAGTTGACCATGAATTTTCCAGCGCCCCTAGAAATGTTTTTTTCTTTTCTTTCGCGATGTATTCTCTTTTTCTGTAAATCTATCTGCTTCTTGTTTGTGTTGGAGCTTTAGACTGTGTTTCCAAAGATTGCAGTCTGCAGCTATTTCTTCCCAGGCTGCAGGGTGTGTTCAGAGTCTTCATGTCACGTTTACACACGTCTAGAAATCGAAGTTTTGGGCGCCCCCTAGCCATTTTGCCATCTGCCAGTTGCCCGTAGAGTATATCTTTTGGTATGCGGCCATCTTTCATAGGGTGTACGTGGCCAAGCCAGCGTAACCTAAATTTCGGGAGGTCTGTGCGAGTCATGACCTTCACGTTTGTCACTTTATCCTTCCAGGTAATGCCAAGAATACGGTGCAGACATCGCATATGGAATACGTTTAGCCTTCATTCCTGCTTTTTATAGGTTGTCCAAGATTCGCTGCTATATATATATAATAATAATAACGTATCTATTAAAATAACCTATATTGTCGCTTAATCTTCACAGACTGGTGCATTCATTATTACAGTCCTTAACAAATCTTAATACGAACATCTTTGCGTTAATACGTAATGTTCTCAATGAACTGTATCATCAGTTACATTATACCAACTATATATAAAAGTATAGAGGGAATAGTGACACTGTGACCTTCAAGGCATGTCGTAAGAGGCGACTAAGGAGGCTCATCGATGGCTTGACAAGCTTTCATTGTAAAAAGTATTGTTATGGAAACAGCGCCATAGATTTTAGAGCAGTGATATCTGCAATATGTGCATTTTGGCACGCAAGGTTTCTGTTTTTGATATTGTGGTTCTGCCCTATGTGCCGTCTTCGGCTCGAAAGGACAATAGATAGATAGCTAGGTATAAAAGTATATCAGACTTAAATTTAAAGCGTATCACACGCTTAATCTGTTCAAACAATCTTTATCTGAACTCAAATACAAATGATTTTTAACATCAATGCCGTGACAACTATCGTTTAGTTTAGTACCCCCGTCACGCGAAGTGGCGTATAGGGAAATATGGTGTTAGTGACCCAATATTTTACAGACCTTCAGCACATGATTTTTTTGGGTAATGTGGTCAGTATTACGCCCGATTTTAATAAGTCGAGTGCTGCCCTCCACTGCCTTGTCTTATGTTCAAGAAGTGCAGCGAAGCTTTATAAGACCAAGAACTTGACATCATGGTGAAGTCTAAATTGTTGGTAATCCAATGGCCTCATGCTGTACGACCTATGCCGGTTTATTTGGTCCCGCCAGGTATGGGTATTCGTAGGCTGCGTACTACTCGACCAGTCAGATATATCAGGAGAACAGCCGGGTGTGACCTCCGCACGTGAGTGATGGCTTCTCCTTGCCAAACACGGGCAGTCGGTATGACCTAAGTCGATTCCCCGGTTGTGATTAAGCACCTCACCGACAACTATCGTACAGTCCTAATAATCAGTTCACACACCGTCCTTCACTTTACCTAAATATCTGTCTAAGTAATAATCAGTAGTATAGCAGGGTCCAACTGATAATCATTTGACCCGTAAATTAACAAAGATATATAGCGCGGTCCGCATAACGCGTGCGGTGCAGGGGGAGTTAACCATGACCTCGAGTGTCGATGACCCCGGAAGTGACCTGTTTATGTCTGGTGTGTGCTGACTTTGGAGTTCTTGATGTACTCGATCGATAGGTTAGTAGATTATACAACATCAATGAAAAACAATAGCATTAAATATAAAACAGAGAGCAAAAGATATATTTTATTCTTTTATTATCTTAATAGATGTATAGCATACAGTGGACATTATATAACATTACAAAAATATTTAATACACTGAGTAAATATATAGTACAAGGATAACATATATTTATAGCTATGTAGTTAGGTGTTGGCTTAGCTCTATGTCATAAATGAATCATGAGAGTGAAACTGTTAGAGATCGCTGGTGTCATGTCATGTCGTTGTAGCAGACAGGTATGTCATGTCGTTGTATCAGACACGTATGCCATATCGTTGTAACAGTCACAGGTGTCGTGTCGTTGTATGAGACACGTATGTCATGTCGTTGAAGCAGACACGTATGTCATGTCGTTGTAGCAGGCACGTATGTCATGTCGTTGTAACAGACACGTATGCCATGTCGTTGTATGAGACACAAGTCATGATGAAGTTGCTGTTGTAGTTGTACTAGTAGTTGTTGTAGTAGTAGTGGTGGAAGATGTTAGAAGATGTGTTTGTTTTAGCAGAGGAAGTTTCAGAATAGTAGAGGACAACTTTCGAAATTGTAGAGGACAACTTTTGAAATAGTAGAGGATCACTTTTGAAATAGTAGAGGCAACTTTTGAAATAGTAGAGGACAACTTTTGAAATAGTAAAGAACAACTTTTGAAATAGCAGAGGACAACTTTTTAAATAGTAGAGGACAACTTTTGAAATAGTAGAGGACAACTTTTCAAATAGTAGGGGACAACTTTTGAAATAGTAGAGGACAACTTTTGAATTAGCAGAGGACAACTTTTGAAATAGTAGAGGACAACTTTTGTTTTAGCTGCAGACGACTTTTATTGGACTGACTTAACAAGCGCGTTGGAAATTGTCATTCTTGTACTTATCCTAACCTCTTTGGTCGTGACGGGTGTTTAGAGGACGTCTAGTTTGTAATGAGGGTTGTATGTAGGCTGTCTAATGTTTCGTGATGGGTGTATGCAGGTTTTCGAGTGTGGTATGATGATTGTATGGAGGTCGCCAAGTGTGGCATGATGGTTGTATGGAGGTCGTCTAGTGTGTTATGATGGGTGTATGTAGGTTGTCTAGTGTGTCGTTTTTAATGGATACACAGAAGAAACTGTTAAAAATAGTAAATATGCACCCTATTCTTACCTCAAACTTTATTTTAGACATCCCCATAGCAAAAATTTACTTCAAAACCACTTTAAAAATTGTACCCCTTGACCACTTTTGATGGATACGCCCATGAAATCGACATGAAATCGATAAAAGTAGTAAATGTAACCTCTAGACATACTCCAGTCGTTATTTTAGACATTCCCATAGCAAAAATTTACTTAAAAATCACTTTTATGATTTTACCCCCTTGACCCTTTTTGATGGCTACGCCAATGAAATCAATAGAAATAGTAAATATACATTTTAGGTATACCCCAGACGTTGTTTTAGACATCCCCATAGCAGAAAATTTACTTAAAAATCACATTTATGATTGTTACCCCCTTGACCCTTTTTTAGGGATACGCCCATGAAACTGTTAAAAATAGTAAATTTACACTTTCTGCTTACCCCAATCTTTATATTAGATTTATATTCACAAAGGCCGCTTGGTCAAAGCAGTCGCTACGACGTGACTCAGGATTTTTATTTCATCCCCGATAGAAAAAATTATTTCTGTCTACCGTGGGCTTCGAACACCAAACGTCGGCTTTTCAGCCAGCGGAACAGTGGTTTTTGCCGCACGGCCACGCGCTCATGTACCGGTTCCTGCTGGCACAGGTGATTGCGTCTCACCACACGCAGCCATCAAAAAGGGTAAAGGGAGTAAAATCATAAAAGTGATTTTTAAGTAAATCTTTTGCTATGGTGATGTCTAAAATAACGTCTGAGGTAGCCTAGAGTGTACATTTACTATTTTTAACAGTTTCATGGGCGTATCCTTCAAAAATGGTCAAGGGGGTAAAATCATAAAAGTGATTTTTAAGTAAATTTTTGCTATGGAGATGTCTAAAATATAGTTTGAGGCAAGACTAGGGTAAATTTACTATTTATAACAGTTTCTTCGGTGTATCCATTAATAAACGACACTCTAGACAACCTACGTACACCCATCATAACACACTAGAAGACCTCCATACAACCATCATGCCACATTAGGCGACCTCCATGCAGTCATCATACCACACTCGAAAACCTGCATACATCCATCACGAAACATTAGATAACCTGCATACAATCCTCATGACAAACTAGACGACCTTTAAACACCCATCACGACCAAAGAGGTTAGGATAAGTACAAGAATAACAATTTCCAACGCGCTTGTTAAGTCAGTCCAATAAAAGTCGTCCGCTGCTAATTCAAAAGTTGTCCTCTACTATTTTAAAAGTTGTCCTCTGCTATTTCAAAAGTTGTCCTCTACTATTTCAAAAGTTGTCCTCTGCTATTTCAAAAGTTGTCCTCTACTATTTCAAAAGTTGTCCTCTACTATTTCAAAAGTAATCCTTTACTATTTCAAAAGTTGTCCTCTGCTATTTCAAAAACAGTCCTCTACTATTTCAAAAGTTGTCCTCTACTATTTCAAAAGTTGTCCTCTACTATTTCAAAAGTTGTCCTCTGCTAATTCAAAAGTTGTCCTCTACTATTTCAAAAGTTGTCCTCTACTATTTCAAAAGTATCCGCTACTATTTCAAAAGTTGTCCTCTACTATTTCGAAAGTTGTCCTCTACTTTTCTGAAACTTCCTCTGCTAAAACAAACACGTCTTCTAACATCTTCCACTACTACTACTACAACTACTACAACAACAACTACTAGTACAACTACAACAACAACATCATGGCATGAGACATGTGTCTCATACAACGACATGACATAAGTGTCTGTTACAACGACATGACATACGTGCCTGCTACAACGACATGATATACGTTTCTGCTACAACGACATGACATACGTTTCTGCTTCAACGACATGATATACGTGTCTCATACAACGACACGAAACATGTGACTGTTACAACGACATGACATACGTGTCTGATACAACGATATGACATACCTGTCTGCTACAACGACATGACATGACACCAGCGATCTCTAACAGTTTCACCCTTATGATTCATTTATGACATAGAGCGAAGCCGACACCCAAATACATAGCTATAAATAAATATTATCCTTATACTACATATTTACTCAGTGTACTAAATATTTTTGTAATGTTATATAATGTCCACTGTATGCTATACACATATTAAGATAATAAAAGAATAAAATATATCTTTTGCTTTCTGGTTTATATTTAATGCTATTGTTTTTCATTGATGTTGTATAATCTACTAACCTATCGATCGAGTACATCAAGAACTCCAAAGTCAGCACACACCAGACATAAACAGGTCACTTCCGGGGTCATCGACACTCGAGGTCATGGTTAACTCCACCTGCACCGCACGCGTTATGCGCACCGCACTATATATCTTTGTTAATTTACTGGTTAAATGATTAACAACTTGACCCTGCTATACTACTATAATCTCCATTACATACTCACTGGCCTGTGATCCACCGTTGACTCGAATACAATCTAACCGGCTCCGTAATTTATAGCTACCTCTTATCACAAAACTAAATTTCTCTTTCTGTCTCTGTCTCTTTCATTATCTCTCTCACGATTAACTACGCACATTGCTAAATTATCAAAGACTAATATTGTCTTTAGCTATAACCTGGTAACTACCCTTATCTGGCATGTATTCCTCACTATCGTCACTTTAAAAAATTCCCACCAGTAAAACAATAACAAAATCTCTCTCACCAGTTTTGTTCAACAATCGTCCTTTGTTAAGCTAACTTTTCTTGTCTTTTTCAGTGTCCAATTATCTTTGTTTGTTGGTACAACGCTTAGTTCACTGGCTTTTTGTTATTGTACCCCACTAAATGTATTGTTCTTTGGTTAATTTTAGCTTCTCTATTAAAGTGCCCGTCACCTTTATATCTCTTCCACCACCATCGATCCATCAGTTTTTCTTTCACCCCTGCTTTTTCTTTTGTAAACGTATAACAAGACCCCAACAAGACAAGTCGTACTATACTCACAATGAAATATTTCAATAATGACATTTACAGGTAGTTCTCTCAGGATACTTGTATCGGTGCTGCGTGAAGGACTATGTAGAGTAAGTTTTTTTTTCTTTCAGTACAGTGAACTTTCTTTAAACAAATGTTTTATAAACCATCTAGATTAACATTCAAAATAAATGCGTTATCTGAAATTGAAGAACATATTCATTATCTAAAAATTAAACTGAAAGTTTCTGTGAACAAAAGCAATAAAAAAAATTCTTCAACGTTACATCTCTCTGTGTCTTCTTACTGAAGTAGGTAATGAAATTACCAAATATGATAAAATGAAAATAGCTAAAGTCGATAATGAAAAAAGAAAAGGACCATTGAAGGCAATGTGCTGCTACATAAAAAATGTTGAGAGCACTATACAGCTAAAAGAGATCATGAAAAGTCATGAAGGAAGCCAGTGTAAAAAAAAACACACACACACATGTTTGACGCGAAATAAAAGTCGCCTTACTTAATTAACATAATTGCTTGCTACTAACCGTCTGTCAAGACGATAAAGGCCATATATATATATATATATATATATATATATATATATATATATATATGGTTATTATTGGTTATTGGTTATGGAAGACCTCGGTATCATAGCAAACGAATTAAAATCCATAATTGCTCAACCGCCCGTGCCAGTGGAGTCATCCGAATTACTAACTCATCTCCCAAACAAAGAAAGGTAACTGTAGTCCCCATCGTAGCAGTCTCAGCACACGCCAAAAGACATAAGGCGAAACCGCGCAGAAAGTGAACACAGCCAACTGTTCCCTGTCATACGATATCATTATTCATCGTAAACAAGCGGGATATCGAAGCAGGATCAAAATGGATGAGACACACAGCTCACGGTGTGCACAGAGCACTTAACTCAGTAGCTCCTGCAACAAGCCGGACTTGGAATATGAGGAAACTGCAAGAAGGAACACTTTTCAAACATAGCCTTCAATGGTTCCTGCCGCCTATCCACCATATACCATGGGAGTTCACGTCCTCCAGAAAATGATGATCGTCGTAGCAGTTGATGATGTTAGGCCATCATTGATGACTCCAATTCCAAACATATAGACACACAGTGGCGGTAAGTTATCATTTCCAATCCAACAGAAGCCACATGACCTGTAGTTAGTAAAACCACAGAGAGAATATGATTTTGTGACCTTCACTGATTCACTCTTAGAGATGAATGTGTAGTTTACACAAGAGGAGAAGTTTTCAACTACAGTGATCCCATTTAAGGCAATTCTGTGATAGCAAGGCAAGTCTCCTTTATAGCAGCAGAAATTGATGATGCTCTCCGCTCCCTTCTTGTAGCTGCCGCCATACGATTCTGATGTCTCATTAACTTGGACATCATTCAAGAACAATGTCAGATTAACTTTCCATAGATATGGCTCTGCTGATGAAGTGCTTGGTGCAGCAGTTATATCAATCATACTGGAGGCTCCTGGTCTGTGGTCATTAATATCACAGACGGCATATGATGTTGTTATATTCAGTATTTCTTTCTGGGGTGTAAATATGTGGCACACACATGGAGAGTGGTTTGTGGTCACAGTAATCCCATTAAAGGCAATTCTAGGGTAGCATGGCATAGCTGTTTCAGAACAGCACAATCCTGTGATGTTTTCTGTGTTCGCTATAAAGCTGCTGCTGCTACACAATCCTGACCAATTATAGGTGTGGACATTATTTACTTGCAATGACAAAACTGCTTTGTTTACAAGACAACACGGTCAGACAACGTCAAAGAAGCGTTACAACAACGTCAATTGACAATGATTGAAGCCGCTAAATGAGCGAGAACCAGAATTTTGTATCTCCCTCGACACTCGAACGGGTACAAGAGGAAGTGAAGAACGAAATAAAGAATTTCATCCTTTAACAAATCTTAAAATGAACATCTTTACATTAATACATACTGTTCTCAATCATCTTATCATAGAATATATATATTCGACACAGTAAACAGAGATGGTCTCTACAAGGTGTTAGAAGGCATAGGCTGCCCCCCTAAATTACTTAGGCTGATAATTTCCTTCCATGAAGACATGAATGGCAAAGTCCATTTTGATGGGAGTCCATCAGAGAATTTCAAAGTCAACAAAGGAGTGAAACAGGGATGTGTCCTCGCCCCCACCCTTTTTGGTATATTTTTTGCTGCCCTCCTAAATTACACCTTCGAAAACAGCTCAGGAGATATTTACATTCGCACTAGACCAGATGGCTCACTGTTCAACCTAGCACGACTAAGAGCAAAAACCAAAACAAATGTTGCCCTACTTAAAGAATTTTTATTTGCTGACGATGCAGCCCTAGTCGCTCATAGTGAGGCCACCCTACAGTCGCTGATCAACAACCTGGATAAAGCATGCGACCTTTTTTCACTGTCAATTAATGTTCAGAAGACAGTAATACTAAATCAAGGTGACTTCAAACCTCTATCTATTACTCTAAAAGACTGCCCACTAGAATCAGTACAGAAATTTACATATCTTGGATCCACAGTTACGCAAACCATCTCTCTTGATGAAGAAATAAACTGTCGAATTGGTAAGGCAACTACGACCTTCGGCAAACTCACAAAAAGGGCATGGAACAACACGAAACTAACTCAAAAGACTAAACTCTTAATATATCAAACTTGTGTGCTTAGCACACTACTATATGGATCCGAAACCTGGACAACATACTCAAACCAGGAAAAAAGACTAAATGTCTTCCACATGCGATGTCTCCGCAAAATAATGCACATCAAATGGCAGGACAAAATAACCAACTTAACTGTCCTGCAACGTGCTAAGACCCTAACAATCATGTCGATGCTCAGAAGTCGAAGGCTAAGATGGCTGGGGCATGTCCAACGGATGGAAGAAAAACGCATTCCTAGGCAAATACTATATGGCGAGCTAAAACACGGAAAACGACAAATCGGCAGACCTAAACTACGATATAGAGATATCTGCAGATCATCTCTGAAAGACTTCTCTATCTGTGAAAACGACTGGCAACATCTGGCAAGTGATCGCACATCATGGAGAGCACGTATAAGGAACGGTATAACAACATTTGAGACTGTTCTAAGACAGGACTTAGAAGAGAAGAGACTCATGAAAAAGGATGGTAAACCCTGTGGACCAGCGAGCCTGACCTGTTCATTATGTGACCGCGTGTGTTTGTCAAACATTGGTAGAATTAGCCACGAGAGAAGCTGTTCGGCAAAAACAATACCTCAAAAAAATACGCAATAGCCTCCACTAGACCGTCTGACAAGACGAAAAGGCATCAAAATGGACTTTGCCATTCATGTCTTCATGGAAGGAAATTATCAGCCTAAGTAATTTAGGGGGGCAGCCTATGCCTTCTAACACCTTGTAGAGACCATCTCTGTTTACTGTGTCGAATATATATAATAATAATAATAATAATAATAATAATAATAATAATAATAATAATAATAATAATAATAATAATAATAAAAACTGAACATCTTGGCTTTTTATATCGAGATTTTAGTGAATTGAATGTCTTAAGTAGAGGAAAAATGTGGAATTTATTTTCTTACAGCTTAAATATTATAAACATATGTTACATTAGAAATATAACTCCTGCTTATGTGTTGTTATTTAAGGAGTCGCAGAACTGTTCGACAGTGAAGACTTCGATTTTAGTATTTTACAGTTTTTAAAAAAAATTAAAACAGAACAATACATTTTATTTATTTTTTAAAATTTTAATGTCTTGAAGAAATAGTAACTTATTCAGCGCAATATTATATAATCCTTTGACTAATATTTTTCGCGAGCTCGATCAAGAACGATTACAGGGTGTATTTATTTGAGTTTTTAAAAAATCGTTAAATTGCAGTTATTTTGACTAAGATTTGCATGATATAAAAATATTCAATAAATATTATAGTTACAAATATTAATACTTATATTAACAATACACACATACACACACACGCACACACACCACACACGCACACACACCACAAGTCAGAATGAAGAAAGTTTAATAGAATTATGTTTAATAGAAATTTTAATTATGGGTGGGACATTATTTCCACACAAAAATATGCACAAAACAACATGGATATCTCCTGATGATAGAACCTCAAATCAAATTGACCACCTGTGTATTAAACAATTCAGATCATCAATGATAGATGTACGAGCATACAGAGGTGCTGATGTTAACATTGACCACAGCCTATGCATTGGGAAAATGAGATTAAAATGTAAAAGCCAACAGAAGAGATCAACTACACTTAAAATTGATAGTTGTAAACTGAAAGATGAAGCCATCAAGAAAAAGTTTAACATATAGCTAAGTAATTGTTATGTAGCACTCGGTGAAATAGACATAGATATCAATAAAATGTGGAACTCACAAAGCAAAATACTAATGAAAGCAGCAGAATCAAGCGCCGGACTGAAGAAAATTAAAAAAACGAGAATGGATTTCAGACACTACATGGAAATACATCAAAGAAAGAAGGGAAGCAAAGAGAGCCATGACTAATGTAAAGACAGATCTTGGAAAAGTTCCTGGCAAAGGCAACAAACAAAAAATTAGACAACAAAGTAAAACGTTCGGCAAAAAGAGATACAAGTGCTCATATAGACAATTTAGCAGAGAAAGGAGAGGCAGCTGCAATTACAGGAGAAAGCAGAACCCTCTATACTGTACAAAAAATGCTGACAAACACCTATACATTCAGTGGAACACCAATTCTAGACAAATCTGGTGCATTGCTAACAACAAGCGCAGACATAAAAGCACGTTAGGCGGCACACTTCAAAGAAATTCTTAACCGTCCACTACCCCACAATTTAATAGATTTTGAAGCTGAAACACCAGCTGCAGAATTAGATATAAACTTAGATGACTTCACCTTGAGCGAAATTGAGACCTCCTTAAAGCGTATGGACAACAATAAGGCTGCTGGCGAGGATAAGTTAACAGCTGAAATCCTCAAGGCAATTGATCGCCATAATTTAATACATCTCCAGAAAATGTTCAACATCATTTGGAAAGTAGAGATGGTGCCTCATAAATGGAAAAAAGGAATCATTGTTCTTCTTCTTCTTCTATCCTTCCTCTGCTGCCGTTGGCGTCGAGGGGAGAAACAATCTACGATTCTTTGTTCTACTGTTGGCCTCTTCTGGTGTTATTCCTCCTAGTGACTCTAGTATTCCCTTTATCCATCTCTTTCTCAATTTCGAGTTTCTTCCTCAGGTCAGTGTTTCTTACTCTGTCCCTTAAGCTGTTTCCTGTCATTCTTCTGACACATTTCATTTTGATGGTCGTTATCTTTCTTATTGTTCTAGAGTCCAGCGTCCAATTCTGGCACTGATAGCACAGAGTTCGTAGAAAAATTGATTTGTATATTGCCCTTTTTGCTTCCGTAATTATTGTTTTTTTTTCCAATAGTGTTGATACTTGGCCTATAACTTGGCATGCTTTGTTACACCTTATATCTATCTCGGTCTCTTGGTTATTGTCTTGTGTTAACGTGCTACCCAGATATTTAAAATTGTCTACTTGTTTCAGAGTCGTATTATCTATAATGATGTTTAGTTTTTCTTTCTTTCTCGCTATTGCCTTTACTTCGGTTTTGCTTATGTTGATCTTCATGTTGTGTTGTTTACAGGTGTTGTTTAGCCTGTTGATATGTTCTTGTATGTCCTCAGTTGTTTCATGTATCAGAACTTGGTCGTCTGCAAATAGTATTTCATTTATTTCTTCCTCTCTTCTGTTGTTTTCTGGTACGTATATTTCGTTCTCTTTTGTGTTATCGCTTGTTATCATCCGTGTTGGTATATTTCCTTTGATTGGGCATGCTAATTTGCATATATTGTCCATATATGTGATGAAAAGTAAAGGGGAAAGCACGCAGCCTTGTCTTACTCCGGAGTTAATGGTGAAATGTTTAGAGTAGCCTGCTGAAGATCTTACTGTAGTGCGACTACTTTCATAGAGGCTCTTGCATATCTCTACTAGGTGGTGACTCACTCCGTACAAGGGCAATACGGACCACAGTTGTTCCCTGTCCACACTATCGAACGCCTTTTCTTGGTCAATAAAAGCTGTATATAGTGTTTTATTATGCTCTATTGTTTTCTCCGCTAGTTGTTTTACGATAAATAGGGCATATGTGCAACCTCTTTTCCTCCTGAAGCCCACCTGAGCATCGCATAGTTGTGGGAATCATTGTTACCCTCCCAAAAAAGGGCAATCTCAGAGTTTGTAACAACTGGAGAGGCGTGACACTTTTGTCAGTTGCCTCAAAGTTATTCTTCAAAACCAGCATGAATAGAATAAAGGATTCAATAAATACAGTAATGCGTGATGAACAGGCTGGGTTTAGAAAAGGGAGAAGCTGCCTTGACCACATTTTTACTCTACGACTTATATTTGAGGAACACATTGAAAAGCAAAATCCTTTTGTACTTAACTTCATCGACTTCAAAAAAGCATTCGACATCATTCATAGTGATTCTTTGTGGAAAATTCTGAAGCAATATGGTTTACCATAAAAAGTCATAAATATTATCAAAGACATGTATGATGGCTACACATGTGCAGTTCGTACAGAGGAAGGACTAGGCGAATGTTTTCCAATAGAAACTGGGGTTAAACAAGGATGCATTTTATCGCCCTTGTTATTTGGAGTTGTTATGGACTTCATAATGAAGAAATGCTGCACTGGTAACAAAGGCATGGAATGGATACAAGGAGACCATTTGGAGGACCTTGACTTTGCTGATGTCATAGTTCTCATCAGCAGTCAGATAAAAACGATGCAGGAAAACACAAATGAACTATCATCAGTAACCAGCAACATTAGGCTTGAGATCAATCATGAAAAGACTAAAGTCATGAAAAGCTTAATTCCAACAGATGGCAGAATATATATGGAAAACAAACCATTGGAAGAGATCGATCACTTTATCTATCTTGGAAGTCACATTTATCGGTAAGGGGATACAAGTTAGGAAATTAGAATCAGAATAGCTAAAAGCAGCAATGTCTTTCAGAAGCCTTGAAAAGTTGTGGAAATCTAAATTCATCAGCACAAACACAAAACTTAGACTATTCAAATCAAACGTGCTATCTACTCTTACGTATGCTTTTGAGAGCTGGAGGACCTTGACTTTGCTGATGTCATAGTTCTCATCAGCAGTCAGATAAAAACGATGCAGGAAAACACAAATGAACTATCATCAGTAACCAGCAACATTAGGCTTGAGATCAATCATGAAAAGACTAAAGTCATGAAAAGCTTAATTCCAACAGATGGCAGAATATATATGGAAAACAAACCATTGGAAGAGATCGATCACTTTATCTATCTTGGAAGTCACATTTATCGGTAAGGGGATACAAGTTAGGAAATTAGAATCAGAATAGCTAAAAGCAGCAATGTCTTTCAGAAGCCTTGAAAAGTTGTGGAAATCTAAATTCATCAGCACAAACACAAAACTTAGACTATTCAAATCAAACGTGCTATCTACTCTTACGTATGCTTTTGAGAGCTGGAAAACAACAAGAGACATAGAAACAGTGTTGAACGCATACAAAAATAAATGTTTAAGGAAAATACTTGGTATAGAGTGGAAAGAAATAAAAACAAACGAGGAAATTTGATACATTGCCAATCAACCACATAATATCTTCAGTAATCAAGAAAAGACGATAGTCATATGTTGGATATGTAATGAGGAGAGATGATAGCCGAATAACAAAGCAAGCACTCATGTGGGAAACAACAGGTAAGAGGAAAAGAAGCCGACCCAGAGAGACACTGAGAAGAACATTGATGAGAGAGGCAAGAGCAGCAGGAATCGGCTCCCTCAATGAGATAGAGTTGCTTGCACAGATCAGAGACAAATAGCGAGATTTGATAAAATATCTTTAGAAGGATTGAAAACTGCTAGAATAAAAATTTAGATAAGAGAAAGAGTATCTGGGTTTATGCCCTATGGGCCGGCTACGGCTCGAAAGGTCAATAGATAGATTGATATAAGCACGGTAGATTGAAGTTTGTGGAAGGACATGATCACCTACGCCAACTGGTATGGCACATGATGATATATATATATATATATATATATATATATATATATATATATATATATATATATATATATATATATAGTAGTGAAAAATTTGCTTTTTTATGACAGTGCGTTTTCATTTGAGCAGCCGCTATTTAGATTGTTAGCCTGCCGAGCTTACAGTAAAATAATACTCGATATCTATTTTTTAAGTCTTACATTTCAATGATTAAGAATTAAATGAAGTTTGTTTAAGACAATCATTTGTTTTTCTTTAATATACCTTATTGATTTATCTAAGCAGTATTTCACCGTTTTTCTCTGTTTGTAAAGAACAGTTGTTACATTTGCAGTGATGCATGCCCGTGAATCGTGGATATTCACTGCTGATCTTCAGAATTGCTATAGAAAGATATTGCCCATATCATACAGAGAACATATTACCAATGAAGAAATGTGTGGAAGAATCCAACCATCCACTGCACCTATAAAAGACCTATTCTCACTATTAAAAGTGAGAAAACTGGTTTTGTATGGACACATCACACGGTCCATGCCAAAACCATTCTGCAAGGCATAGTACCAAGCTAAAGAAGACAGGGAGACTGAAATAAAAGATGGGTAGATAACATCAGAGAATGGAATATCTTTTGTTGTATCGCAGAGATGTCGGTGAATCGTTCTACATCGCGACGATTGGAAGCAAATTGTGAAAATGTTATCTATGGTTCCCCAACGACCGACAAGGTTATGGAATAACTGAATCTTTATTGTTTAGAAAAGATACATCACTGATTTTCCTAACTTCATAGGTTTTTTAAAATTCTAATTTATTTTTCCCAAGAAGATCGCAGCATAACTGATGGCACGCTAGCTGTCGCATGAAAAGAGTACCAGGTTCAATTACCAGCAGCAATATGTTTTAATTTTGTATGAGGATAATCCCTTTTTAAATTTTGTTTTTATCTTTTACCTTTTTTTATATTTCGTCAATGAATGTAAACTCTGCAATGACACCACAAAAACCATATTTAAGCCACAGTGTTCACAGGTTGTGCTCGACGTTAAACGATGTTCATAACTCGGATACCACTAATACCATCAGAGTATCATTTCTTGTTAAAGAGGCTGCAGTTCCCCATCAAGGTCTGTGGCAGATATTTTGACTTGGGGGAGGATTGCTTCTCATAAGCACCGACATCTTCTTCATCTTCAATAGAAACACTGTGGCTATAAAGTCAAAACGATCTTGAATACTTTGGTCATTTAAAAATGCACATATGATCAGAGCATGACTCAAATAATATGGGTCCCAGCACATGTAGACATAGTCGGCAACGAGCTGGTTAATCGGGAGGCCAATAAAGGGCTCAATAGCAGCAGTAAAATCTAAGTGATTCTGTGTAGATCAGAAGTAAAAAGCGTGATTAAACAAACCATAGATGCATAATGGAGAGATACATGGGACAAGAGCCGGAAAGTTAAGCACGCACATAGTCCCTTAAACATCCGGACAGAAAGGTCCAATTCAGAGGGTAGCTATAGATCCCAACCTGCAAGAAGGCCCATGTCGTCATTGTTGATTTTGTCGCTGAAAGTCAATGATGTGGATGGTATAGACTCACGTGCGCTCTCTCAGTCGCATGGTCAAGAACCCGTTTGCATGTTATAGACTGGCCAACTCCAGTCAATCAGCTCTTCGGCATCTAGATACACCAGTAGTATAGCAGGAAGGATGTGATTATTATTTGACCTATAAATTAACAAAGATATATAGCGAGGCGCGCATAATGCGTGCGGGGCAGGGGTAGTTAACAATGACCTCTCGTGTCGGTGACTCGGGAAGAGACCTGTTTATGTCTGGTGTGTGCTGACTTTGGAGTTCTCGATGCACTTGCGCTGACCTCATTTTTTATGTGAATATGTTGTCTGCTGAAGTCGTGTGTTTTTTAATTGTTTATAAATGGAGGAAAGCGTCTTCCGGTGAACCTTTCCTCGTATTTTATCTCTCCTAATTAAGACTGGACTTTTCTTCTTCTCTGTGTTATTGGTACTCTCTCTCTCTCTCTCTCTCCTCATTATGATCGTAATTTAACTTTTCATAACTGTCTTTCTTCTGTATTAGTGAGACTAATCATATATCTCTCTCCTATCTCCGCATAGACTACTCTCTTCCATCCCACCCTCCTTCCTCTCTCTGTCCCTCTCCTAGCGTTCCGCCTTCCCGCGTATTTTTAGCTTGCCGCATAGACTTCCCTACATTGTAACACTTACTCATTCTCACCATTTACCCCTATCATCGCTCCTTCCCTCTCGTAGACTTCTCTCTCTATCTACAAACTCCTCTCTCTCTCGCCTATTCCCTTCTAGACTTCCCTCCATTGTAACACTTATTCATTCTCTCCATTTATACCTAGCATCTCTCTTTCCCTCTCCAAGACTTCTCTCTCTCTCCTCTCTCTCACTCTCCCCATTATGATCGTTCTTTAACTTTTCAAACTGTCTTTCTTTTGTATTAGTGAGACTAAGCATCTCTCTCCCCCTCTTTCTCTCCTATCTCCTCATAGACTACTCGCCTTCCATACCACCCCCCCCCCTCCTCTCTCTCTTTTCCTCTCCTAGAGTTTCACCCTCCCTCGTAATTTTAGCTTCCCTCATAGACTTCCCTCCATTGTAACACTTACTCATTCTCTCCATTTACTCCTATCATCTCTCCTACATTCTCCAAGACTTCTCGCTTTCTCTCTTCTTGCCTCTCTCGCTCTCTCTCTCTTTCTCGCTCTCTCTCTAACCTATTCCCTCATAGACGTCCCTCCATTGTAACACTCATTCTCGCCTTTTAAGCCTATCACTTCTCTTCTTTCTCCCAGAATTGTCTCTTTCTCCTAGACTTCTCTCTTACCATTCCATCATCCCTCCGCTCTCTCTCGCTCTCTCTCTCCTAACGTTCCAACCTCTATCGTATCTTTAGCTTCCCTCATAGACTTCCGTCCATTGTAACACATAGTCATTCTTGCTTTTTATTTCTGTCATCTTCCCTTCCTTCTCCTAGACTTCTCTCACCCTCTCTCTCTCTCTCTTGTAGACCTTTCACCTATCATTCAATCATCCCCCTCTCTCTGTCTCCAAGCTTTCCGTCCTCCCTCCATTGTAACACTTACTCATTCTCGCAATGTATACCTATCATCTCTCTCTCTCTCTTCTAGACTTCTCACCAATCAATCCATCAGCCCGCCTCTCTCTGTCTCCTAGCGTTCCGTCCTCCCTCCATTGTAACACTTACTCATTCTCGCAATGTATACCTATGATCTATTTCTCTCTCTCTCTCTCTCTCTCTCTCTCTCTCTCTAGACTTCTCACCTACCAGTCTATCAGCCCGCCTCTCTCTGTCTCCTAGCGTTCCGTCCTCCCTCCATTGTAACACTTACTCATTCTCGCAATGTATACCTATCATCTCACCTTCCTTCTCCTAGACTTCTCTCCTCTCTCTCTTAGTGCATCTTATCAGTTCTGTTGTTGACTGTTTTCCATGCTATGTCGTTGTAACAGTCACAGTTGTCATGTCGTTGTACGAGACAAGGTGTCATGTCGTTGTATCAGACACGTATGTCATGTCGTTGTAACAGTCACAGATGTGTCATGTCGTTGTAACAGTCACAGGTGTCATGTCGTTTTAACAGTCACAGGTGTCATGTCGTTGTAACAGTCACAGGTGTCATGGCGTATGGCGTATCACAGGTGTCACAGGTATCAGACACGTATGTCATGTTGTTGTCTGATACAGAGATCCCATTTGTCGGCTGGGGTGTCTTTTACAACCCCTTAAAAATTTCATTTGTCCTAATTGAAAGGTGATTACTAGTTCTCTTTTCGTTTTTAGATGTTTTAAGACTTCATCATTTGTTTTCTTTTCTTTCCAACCAAATTCTTCCTATTCTTCTACACAGCCTCATTTCGAAGCCTTCAATTTTATATTGACGTTTTGTATACTGACCATACTTTGCTCCCATTGATCAGAGTCGATTCTATATTCAACCACTGAACTATTTTCCTCCCTTCTATTGTCTCTCTCTCTCCCTCTATTACCCTCCATTTTTTTGGAACCAGAATTGTGTGGGTTGTACGTCTTTTTTCCCTTTCGAACTTTTTTTTCATGTTTGGGGACTAAATTTATTGGTATAAGTGACCCCTCACCTAGATTACTTTACTTTTTTGTGCATAACCCAAACAACACCAGATTCATTGTTTGTCATGTTTCACTCCCATTGGGTACATTTGGTTCTCTATAATACTAATGAACACCTCTCTTCAAAAACCATACTATAGAGCATAAGGTCATAATGCAGATTTGAAGGGTCTAGAAGAAGTGAATGTATCACAAAAGGATGTCAGCAAAAACAAACAATGTTTAAACAATGAGACTCGTAAACTAGTCAAAATGGATACTAAAAATATTTTATTAATAATACAATAAAATTAATCGACTACTACCTCATCCCACGGTTCCACTTCCGCCGCCTCCACGTTTTGTGGTGATGATGGTGGTGATGGTGTCCCCAGCTGTCATGACTAGCGAGATGTACTTGCAGGCGGCTTGCCCCAGTGTGAAGTATTGTTGACACATGGTGCTTCTATGTGGGGCACCACGCGTCTCATTCGAGGGTACACGAGCTGCAGATGCAGGGGTTGGTGATACAGGAACTACTGATACAAGAGAGACAGGATGCTCTGTCTTAATATGTTTGGAAAGGTTTTCTGCTCTGTTATAAACTCGTTCACAAACATCACATTTGTATTCCTGACGCACATTTACACTAGCAACGTGTCGCTTTATGTCCCGGCTCCGGGTGAAAGTTTTGGAGCAGAGATGACAAGTGTTAGACATCTGTAGAAAAGAAATTGAAACATTACAACTAAAGAATAACGAGCAATAAACATTATAAGAGAAGAAAACAATAAAAGTAAACAACCAGATTCACAAATTACCGAAATTATGTTACAAAAATAACACCTGGATACTAAAAAATCATCTTATCGAAAATAGGTTACTAAAGTAACATACTATAATATTAAAGAACTAAGATAACACTTACTTTTTATGTGTCTGAAGTCAGCGAGACACACTCCCCGTCAACAACTGTAAACGTATGTCGGATTACAAGATTCACAGTGGCGTTTATATACCCCGAAAACCCCAGGGGTGTTACTAAAAATAGAACTGACCTCTGATGCAATACCGGATGAGTTACTAAAAATAGATTTTGGCCTATGGTGCAATACCGGATGAGTTACTAAAAATAGATTTGACCTACGATGAAATGACCGAGGAGTTACTAAAATTAGATTTTGCCCTGTGATGAAATGACCGATGAGTTACTAAAATTAGTTTTTGTCCTATGAGACAATACCGTCGTTGTCGTGATGGGTGTGTAGATTGTCTAGTGTGTCTTGAGGGGTGTATGGAGGTTGACTAGTGTGTCAATATGTGTGTATGTAGGTTGTATAGTGTGTCGTTTTTTAATGAATATGACTATGAAACTGTTAAAAATAGTAAATATACACCCTAGGCTTACCTCAAACTTTATTTTAGACATCCCCGTAGCAAAAAAATCACTTAAAAATCACTTTAAAAATTTTTAATCCCCTGACAATTCTTTTAGGGATACGGCAATGAAATCGATAAAAATAGTAACTTTACTCTCTAGGCTTACCCCAAACGTTATATTAGACATCTCCATATAAAAATTTACTTAAAAATCACTTTTAAAATGTTTACCCCTTGACAATTTTTTAAGGCTACGCCTATTAAACTGTTAAGAACAGTAAATTTAACCTCTAGACTTATCCCAGACGTTATATTAGACATCCCCATAGCAAAAATTTAATAAAAGAACACTATTATGATTTTACACCCCCCTGACCATTTTTGAAGAATCCACCTATGAACTCAATAAAAAATAGTAAATTTACACTCTAGGTTTACCTCAAACTTTATTTTACACATCCTCGTAGCAAAAATTTACTTAAAAATCACCCTGACCATATTTTTTGTGGCTACGGCTATGAAGTTGATAAAAAATTTTAATTTAACCTATTGGCATACCCCAAACTTAATATTTGACAAGCCCATATATCAAATCATTAAAAATCAAATAAAAATTAGTAGCAATATATGGCATTTAAAGGCCGGGTAGATTATCATACAGAAAAAAATCTGCGAATAGACTCTCATACAGGAAAAAAAATCTGCGGGTAGACTAAATATATAAGGAATAATCTTCGGCTAGACGAAGATTTCCACGGCCGTTAGTGCCCTATATTACTACTAATTTTTCGTTGATTTTTGATGTATGGCCGTGTCAAATATTAAGTTTAGTGTATGCCAATAGGTTACATTAAAATTTTTAATCAATTTCATCAATTTTTTAATCATTTCGGGTTTCCGGTGTCATGGCGGCTTCGTGTAGTCGATTTTTATAATTCGGCTCTTGCTGATATATTTAAATGATTTACGCGACAGTCTAGTTGTGAAATTGTGTTGCTATTCTCCCGTTTGGTGTATGTTTTACTTCTAACGTGGGGATGGACTGTGATTGCCGATATTTAAGTGGAATATGATTTATTCTTCTTTGTGTTGTGTGTTCGCGGTTCGATAGGCAAGCACATGGTTTGACAAAAATGTCAACGGAAAAACGGGTATGTTCAACCCTTATGTGAAAAGTCTGTGACGGTGGATGGAGGCGGAGGAATCAAGAATGATCAACGGCCCAGAAAGCGAAAACAGCAAAGTGTGTGGTACACAAGAGGCATGTTCAGAACACGAAAGACGAACATGGCTGACCACCGTGAAAGAGATTGGAGCCTCATCACGTACCAGTCCAGAGGAAGCCATGGAGAGTCGGAGAAATTCGAACTTATGTCGGAGGAAAGATCTTAAAATAAGTACTTGGAATGTTAGGACTCCATATCAACAAGGGAAATTGGAAAATCTAATTCAAGAAGCAGAACGAATAAATATAGATATTTTAGGCATATCAGAGACTAGATGGAAAGAATGTGGGTACATTGAAGACGAAAAATATACATTTATATACTCAGGAAACACAACAGAACATCAAAGGGGGGTAGGAATACTGATAACAAGAGAGCTACAAAAATATATAAGTACCCACTGGACATACAGTGATAGGATTATACTACTCAAGTTGAAAGCAAAACCATTCGACATAGCAATAATACAGACATATGCACCTACTCAATACTACACAGATGAACAAATAGAGGCATACTATGAAGATCTAAATAACGTTATGAAGCAAGTGAAATCCTCGGACATCTTGATTGTAATGGGTGACATGAACGCTAAAGTAGGAAAAGGTAGATATAAGACAATTATAGGAAATCATGGTTTAGGAAAAAGAAATGACAGAGGAGAAAGATTAATACAATTCTGTGAAGAAAACAGGCTGATAATATATAACACCTACTTTGAGCAAGAGAAAAGGAAACTATACATATGGAAAAGCCCTGGAGATAGGAAGAGGAATCAAATAGATTACATAATGATAAAAGAAAGGTTCCGTAACAGCGTAAAGAAAGCCAAAACCTACCCAGGAGCAGATATTAATTCTGATCACAATCCTGTAATGATTAAAATGAAAATCAAACTAAAGAGAAACAAGCAAAAATCTAATTCATCAACAAACCCACTCGACATAACAGCTTTAAATCAAAAAGATATTAAAGATACCTATACAATACAAGTAAAGAACACATACCAGAAGCTGCTAGAGGAAGGAATTGAACAATACAGAAGAGAAAATCCTGATGAAAAAGTAACAACCAAATGGCAATGCATAAAGAAAAGCATACAAAAAGCCTGCGACACCTTACCCAAAAGAGAAAAGAACAAAAAACAAAAATGGATAACTAACACCATCTTAGAAAAAATGGAAGAAAGGAGACAAGCGAAGAACACTGCCCAATACAATAAAATAGATAATGAGATACGCAAAATGTGCAAAAAGGCAAAAGAGGACTGGCTCAGACAAAAATGTATAGAAATAGAAACTATGGAAAGCAAACAAGACATCAGAGGAATGCACACAGAAATAAAGAGAATGACTAATAAAAATAAAAAAGCCACAGAAGGTGGATGCATTGCAGACAAAAAAGGAAAAATGCTAACAGACAATAAGGATATCATAGATAGATGGCAGGAATATACAACAGAACTATTTCAGGATGAAAGGGACAAGAAACCAATTATAAAATGTACATCAGGCTATAAAATCTTAAAATCTGAGGTGGAAAAAGCTATAAAAACAATGAAAAGGGGAAAAGCAGCAGGACCTGAAAGCATACAGATAGAGATGATACAGGCACTTGAAGATTTTGGCATTGAAGTGATTACAGACATATGCAACGACATATACCACACAGGATACATACCAAATGAACTAAAAACATCAACTTTCATTGCATTGCCTAAAAAGAATGGTGCAGTTGAATGCAGTGACTTTAGAACAATAAGCCTAATGAGCCATGTTACAAAAATCTTGCTAAAAGTTATACAAGGAAGGATTCAGAATAAAATCAATACTGAATTAGATGAGCAGCAATTTGGATTTAGGAAAAATAGCGGGACAAAAGAAGCCATATTCTGCATGAGAACATTAATCGAAAAATACACAGAAGTAAACAAACCAATATATGCCTGCTTCATAGACTACACCAAAGCTTTTGATAGAGTACACCACAAACAACTTATAGAATGCCTAAAAGAGATACATCTAGATGACATGGATATACGACTAATATGCAATCTATACTGGGAGCAAACAGCAATAATAAAATATAACAAAGAGTTCTCTACACCCATTGATATAAAAAGAGGAGTAAAACAAGGATGCATCCTATCACCAAACTTGTTCAATCTATACACTGAGCAAATCTTTAAAAACATCATAAAGATGCCAGGCCTACAAATTAATGGAAAGATAATCAATAACCTAAGATATGCTGACGATACTGTACTACTAGCAGAAAATCCTAAAGACCTACAACAATTACTTAATGAAATAAACACGACAAGCAAAAAATATGGACTAGATATGAATATCAAAAAGACTAAAACTATGATCATAAACAAAGAAAATACTCAAAACCCACAAGTGGATATCAAAATTGAAGGAATAGACCTGGAGACAGTTCAGAGCTACAACTACCTTGGACATACTATAACCAGTGATGGAAAATGTACAACTGAAATAAACAAAAGAATAGGAATGGCAAAAAGTAATTTTAATGTCATGAAGGACATACTAACATCAAAACAAATAACACCAGAGCTAAAACTAAGAATAGCAAAATGTTACATCTTCTAAATATTCCTATATGGTGCTGAAACATGGACATTAGACAAGAAAACAGAACAGAGAATTGAAGCCTTTGAAATGTGGATATATAGAAGAATAGGTAGAATTGGATGGAAGGAAAAGAAAACAAACGACAAAGTCTTAAAACAACTAAAAATGAAAAGAGAACTTCTGAACACAATTAGAACAAGACAAATGCGATTCTTAGGCCATGTTAAAAGACACAACAGCCTACTGAAAGTGATCCTGGAGGGGAAAATACAAGGTAAAAGAGGCAGAGGCAGACCAAGATTAACATGGACGAGTAACATCAAAAGATGGACAAATCAACCGATGACAACCTGCACCATCAAAGCAAGAGATAGAGCAAAATGGCGCTCCATGGTAGCCAACCTTCGTTGCGGAGACGGCACTCAATGATGATGATGAATCAATTTCATAGGCGCAGCCACACAAAAACATTACCGGGGGGGGGGGGGGGGACAATTAGGAAAGTGATTTTTAAGTAAATTTTTGATACGGGGATGTTTAATGTAAAGTTTGGGGTAAGCCTAGAGTGTAAAAATTTCTATTTTTATCGATTTCATAATGTACCCCCTCAAAAAAGGTCAAGGGGGTAAAAACTTTTGAAGTGCATTTTAAGTAAATTTTTGCTACGGGGATATCTAATTAACATCTGGGGTAAGTCTAGAGGTCAAATTTACTATTTTAAACAGTTTTATAGGCGTAGCCTTAAAAAATGGACAAGGAGGTAAAACATTTTTAAAGTGATTTTTAAGTAAATTTTTATATGGAGATGTCTAATGTAACGTTTGGGGGTAAGTCTAGAGTGTAAAGTTACTATTTTTATCGATTTCATTGACGTATCCCTCACAAAAATGGTCGGGGGTAAACATTTTAAAAGTGATTTTTGAATGATTTTTTTGCTACAGGAATTTCTAAAATAAAGTTTGAGGTAAGCCTAGGGTGTACATTTACTATTTTAAACAGTTTCATAGGCATATCCATTAAAAACGACACACTAGACAACCTACATATACATATTATGACACACTAGACAACCTCCATACACCCCTCAAGACACACTAGACAATCTACATATACCCATCACGACAACGATGGTATTGTCTCGTAGATCAAAATCTAATTTTAGTAACTCCTCGGTCATTTCATCATAGGTCAAATCTATTTTTAGTAACTCATCCGGTATTACACCATAGGCCAAAATCTATTTTTAGTAACTCATCAGGCATCGAGTCATAGGTCAAAATCTATTTTTAGTAACTCATCCGGTATTGCATCAGAGGTCAGTTCTATTTTTAGTAACACCCCTGGGGTTTTCGGGGTTTATAAACGCCACTGTGAATCTTGTAATCCAACATACGTTTACAGTTGTTGACGGGGAGTGTGTCTCGCTGGCTTCAGACACATAAAAAGTAAGTGTTATCTTAGTTCTTTAATATTATAGTATGTTACTTTAGTACCCTATTTTCGATAAGATGATTTTTTAGTATCCACGTGTTATTTTTGTAACATAATTTCGGTAATTTGTGAATCTGGTTGTTTACTTTTATTGTTTTCTTCTCTTATAATGTTTATTGCTCGTTATTCTTTAGTTGTAATATTTCAATTTCTTTTCTACAGATGTCTAACACTTGTCATCTCTGCTCCAAAACTTTCACCCGGAGCCGGGACATAAAGCGACACGTTGCTAGTGTACATGTGCGTCAGGAATACAAATGTGATGATTGTGAACGAGTTTATAACAAATCAGACAACCTTTTCAAACATATTAAGACAGAGCATCCTGTCTCTCTTGTATCAGTAGTTCCTGTATCACCAACCCCTGCATTATCTGCAGCTCGTGCACCCTCGAAAGAGACCCGTGGTGCCCCACATAGAAGCACCATGTGTCAACAATACTTCACACTGGGGCAAGCCGCCTGCAAGTACATCTCACAGCTGGGGGCACCACAGCCATCACCACAAAGCGCGGAGGCGGCGGAAGAGGAACCGTGGGATGTGCTAGTAGTCGATTACTTTCATTTTATTATTAATAAAATAATGTTAGTATCCATTTTGGCTAGTTTACGAGTCTCATTGTTTAAACATTGTTTGTTTTTCTGACATCCTTTTGTGATACATTCACTTCTTCTAGACCCTTCAAATCTATCTTATGACCTTATGCTCTGTAATATGGTCTTTGAAGAGAGGTGTTCATTAGTGTTATAGAGAACCAAATGTACCCAATGGGAGTGAAACATGACAAACAATGAATCTGGTGTTTTTTGGGTTATGTACACAAAAGTAAAGTAATCTAGGTGAAGGGTCACTTATACCAATAAATTTAGTCCCCAAACATCGAAAGATAGTTCGAAAGGGAAAAAGAGTTACAACCCACACAATTCTGAGAGAGAGAGAGAGAGAGAGAGAGAGAGAGAGAGACATAGAGACAATAGAAGGGAGGAAAATAGTTCAGTGGTTGAATATAGAATCGACTCTGATCAATGGGAGCAAAGTATGGTCAGTAGCCAAAACTTGAATATAAAATTGAAGGCTTCGAAATGAGGCTGTGTAGAAGAATAGGAAGAATTGGTTGGAAAGAAAAGAAAACAAAGGATGAAGTCTTAAAACATCTAAAAACGAAAAGAGAACTAGTAATCACCTTTCAATTAAGACAAATGAAATTTTTAAGGGGTTGTAAAAGACACCCCAGCCGACACATGGGATCTCTCTATCAGACAACAACATGACATACGTGTCTGATACAACGCCATGACACTTGTGACTGTTACAACGACATGACACCTGTGGCTGTTACAATGACATGACACATGTGACTGTTACAACGACATGACACATCTGTGACTGTTACAACGACATGCCATACGTGTCTGATACAACATGATACCTTGTCTCATACAAGGACATGACATAAAAAACAGTCAACAACAGAACTGATACGATGTACTAAAAGAGAGGAGAGAAGTCTAGGAGAAGGAAGGTGAGATGATAGGTATACATTGCGAGAATGAGTAAGTGTTACAATGGAGGGAGGACGGAACGCTAGGAGACAAGAGAGGCGGGCTGGTGGACTGGTAGGTGAGAAGTCTAGAAGAGAGAGAGGGAGAAAGAGAGAGAGATGATAGGTATACATTGCGAGAATGAGTAAATGTTACAATGGAGGGAGGACGGAACGCTTGGAGACAGAGAGAGGGGGGATGATTGAATGATAGGTGAAAAGTCTAGAAGAGAGAGAGAGAGTCTGAAAAAGGGGGGGGGGAGAGAAGTCTAGGAGAAGGAAGGGAAGATGAAAGAGATAACAAGCAAGAATGACTATATGTTACAATGGAGTGAAGTCTATGAGGGAAGCTAAAGATACGATGGAGGGTGGAACGTTAGGAGAGTGAGAGAGAACGGGGGGATGATGGAATGTTAGGAGAGGAGTCTTGGAGAAAGAGAGAAGTCTATGAGAAGGAAGAGAAGTGATAGGCTTAAAAGACGAGAATGAGTGTTACCATGAAGGGACGTTTGTGAGGAAATAGGTGAGAGACAGCGAGAGAGAGAGAGAGAGAGAGAGAGAGAGTGAGAGAGGAGAGAGAAGTCTTGGAGATGTAGGAGAGATGATAGGAGTAAATGGAAAAAATGAGTAAGTGTTACAATGGAGGGAAGTCTATGAGGGAATAAGAGAGAGAGAGAGAGAGAGAAATGAAAGAGAGGGAAGGAGAGATGATAGTCGTAAATGGCGAGAATGAGTAAGTGTTACAATGTAGGGAAGTCTATGAGGGAATAGGAGAAAGAGAGAGAGGTGAGAGAGAAATATAGGAGAGGGAAGGAGAGGTGATAGGAGTAAATGGAGAGAATGACTAAGTGTTACAATGTAGGGAAGTCTATGAGGGAAGCTAAAATTACGAGGGAGGGTGAAAGGCTAGGAGAGGAAAAGAGAGAGGAGGGAGGGTGGTATGGAAGGAGAGTGGTATATGAAGAGATGGGAGAGAAAGAGGGAGAGAGAGATGATTAGTCTCACTAATACAGAATAAATACAGATATGAAAAAGTAAAGAATGATATGAGGAGAAAGAGAGAGAGAGGAGAGAGAGAGGTCTTGGAGAGGGAAAGAGAGATGATAGGTACAAATGGAGAGAATGAGTAAGTGTTACAATGGAGGGAAGTCTAGAAGGGAGTAGGTGAGAGAGAGGAGAGAGTAGAGAGAGAAAAGTCTATGGGATGGAAGGAGAGATTATAGGGGTAAATGGAGAGCATGAGTAAGTGTTACAATGTAGGGAAGTCTATGAGGGGAGTTAAAATTACGAGGGAGGATGGAACTCTAGGAGAGGAAAAGAGAGAGAGGAGAGAGGGTGGTATAGAAGGAGAGTAGTCTATGAGGAGATAGGAGAGAAAGAGGGAAAGAGAGATACGATTAGTCTCACTAATACAGAAGAAAGACAGTTATGAAAAGTTAAAGTACAATCATAAGAAATCATAGGAAAAGAGAGAGAGGAGAGAGGATGGTATGGAAGGAGAGTAGTCTATGAGGAGATAGGAGAGAAAGAGGGAAAGAGAGATACGATTAGTCTCACTAATACAGAAGAAAGACAGTTATGAAAAGTTAAAGTACAATCATAATGAGGAGAGAGAGAGAGAGAGAGAGAGAGAGTACCAATAACACAGAGGAAGAAGAAAAGTCCAGTCTTAATGAGGAGAGATAAAATACGAGGAAAGGTTCACCAGAAGACGCTTTCCTCCATTTAAAAACAACTAAAAAACACACGACGTCAGGAAATAACATATTCACATAAAAAAGTAAGGTCAGCGCAAGTGCATAAAGAACTCCAAAGTCAGCAAACACCAGACATAAACAGGTCATTTCTGGGGTCACCGACGCGAGAGGCCATGGTTAACTCCCCCTGCACCGCACGCGTTATGCGCGCCGCACTATATTTCTTTGTTAATTTATAGGTCAAATAATAATCACACCCTTCCTGCTATACTACTTACTCCGTGGTCTTTTTATTTTCTTCATTTAGCATACATAAATGAAATTACGCTTCCTTGACAACGAACCTACGAAAACACAACTCCATCTTGGGACGCACCAAAAAGATTCAGGGAATAAATTGAAAATGGAGACTTCCAGAGAGTGATCATCCAGTGGATACCATCACACTATAACAAACAAGGAAACGAACGCGCAAACAAACTAGCTAAGAAGGAGGAGGGGGAGATTACCAAAAGAGAACCATCTGGTCAGCTACGATGAAGCAAAATACATCATCAAAGGCCAGTATCATGAAAAATGGAAACAAGAATATGAAAAGTATAACGAGAGGGATGGATACCTCCAACCATCAAAGAAGGACCAAGATCATACATCGCCTACGTACACAACAGAATGAGAAATTACATTTTCACTAAACACAAAGTAAGAACTGTCAGCTAAAAGCCAATGTACCCACTGTAAAGAATTGTTGATGATATAATAACAAAACACAGGATTGGCCCCAGTAAACAGATCTGAGGAGGTCAATGTGGCCCACGTCCATCTCAAAGGACGAGAAACTCTACGGTGCACCCGAATCACTGAAACAGACAGCAACCTTCACAAGAGAGTCCGGAGTCCTACTCTAAATGTACCTCGCAGAAATTTTACACTCAATTCGCTATCAGGCCCCTTAGTTTGAGCATAAAGCTTTTTCTAATTTATTTATTTGTGTTCGGATTCTATTCCGTTCTCTCAGTTATTGCGTCTCCGTCGCATCTGCCAGGATGACCAAGATTTACTCCTACAGGCTCACCTCATGTTAGGTTTCTTCAGCCGCCGGCTTTATCCAGACTCGATCCTCCAGTCTGCCCTCAAACGGGTCCTCCTTATCTCCCGTCCCGAAGCACTCACTCCTTCCAACCGCCCCCCTTCTGAGAGAACTATACTCACACTCACATATCATCCTCACAACTTAGCTGCTGTGAGGATACTCAACCGCTACCGTTCCATTCACCTCTCTGATCCCACTACCCGTCTACTTTTTAGTGATCCCCCGATGATCGCTTTTAAGCGCGACAGGAATCTGAGAGATATTTTGGTTAGGAGCCATCTCCCTCGCTCCCACCCTCAACACTTCGGTACGGCCCCTTGTGGTCGTAACTGTATCACCTGTGCCTATGTGCTCCCTGCTGACTTGGTCTTGTTCCCTAATGGACGGTGGTTCGAGATCAAGCATAGCTTTACATGTGTGTCCCGCAACATCATTTATGCCATCATATGCCAACGATGCCACATGACCTATATTGGTGAGTCTGGGAGAAGATTAGCGGAAAGATTTTGTGAACATCTACGTGATGTCCAACAGAATACTGGTACTCCAGTGTCTTCCCACTTCAACTCCCCTGATCACAAGGGCAAAGACGACATCCGTGTCACTGGTATTGTCCTTTGTCACTCTGGCGACCGCAGCCGCTATACTTTGGAAAATCGCCTCATAGTCCAGTATGGTTCGCTGACCCCTAGAGGTATGAATGTATCACACTCATACACATAGTTTCCTTTTGGTTGCTCCTTCCCTTTTGCATAGCCTTGTCTACTGCACATATTTGGGTTCTTTGGTCTACTTACTATGCCATGCTATATATAGTTCTTCTCCTCTAGTCCCTTTATGAGACACTTCGGTGTTCTCCTCTATACCTTTTTTCTGTGCTCCTTACCCCTCATTTGTTTTTATTGTACCCCGCTCTCAGACATCTCACTCTTACCGCCTTTTGAGCACCTGTTAGTCTACTATTCTATTCTTTCTCCTTTGTGTTTGCACACTGACCCCTGTGTGAACTCCTCTGGTTCTGTGTGCATTTGCGCACATTTCTGCACGTTTCTCTACGTTCACGACAGCCGCACTTGATTGCTATTTCCTTTTGTTTTGACAGGACAGATAATTTTGTTTTCTTTAACACGTTTCGATTGTTTTTGTTTTGGTTGTTTCGTTATTAGTTTTGTGTGTGTGTGTTTTTTTTTGTTCCTGATGATGGCCTATTGGGCCGAAACGTTGTTTAGGCTGTGTCGTCCACTTATCACGTAAAGCTTCTTACATACCATTTTTTAAATTTTTTAAATTTTTCCTAAAACATCATTACCTGTTTCTGCTATTCGAAAAGTAGCAGGTATATATATATATATATATATATATATATATATATATATATATATTACTATTTACAGCTTTCAGTATTTTATCTTTTTGGTTATCGGAAATATTTAATTTTACTTATTAGTACATTTTTAAAGATTAACTTTCGTGTAAATGAAAAGTTAAAGTAATTGTTTCTCTTCTTAAATTTAAGGTTTTTTTTATCAGTAATTGTTGCTTTGAAAATCTTGAATTTTATTTGATACGGGAAGATAAAAGGAGCTTGTTGGCTTCTCAATAATTTTAAATCCTGGGTTGCAAAAATGTTATAAGTAACAGGTTTAGTTTGACCATTAACTATACTCCACTGATTACATTCAAATGAATGAAGATGCTATTAACAATAAGAATTTTTAAACAATGCTTTCAGAATCGCGAATGCCCGCATCATAAGTTTTAGTGTTGAATCCTAATAAATTGGAGAGTGTATTTTACTATTTAAAATTTCTAGGTATTTCTAGGTAGTTTGAAATAATTATGTGCTAAGTAAAAACAATCGATATAACTATGTCTGCCTCTGATAAAGTAATCTTCACATTTGTTTTGTTTTTCTAGCAGATCATAAAAAATTATTACATTTTTATTTGCTGATTAATGATATCTTGGATTATGAATATCATTTGCATTTTCATAAAAACAACACTTAATATGTGATTTGCTTGAATATAATTGTTCTGCTTCTTGTTAATATATATTAAAACAAAAAACTATCTTTATTATTTACATTGTATCATTGCTGGTGTATGTCGAGGGCAACGATAGAACCTGAGGGATGAAGGCCGCTTGGTCAAGCAATCGTCACGACGTGTGAGACTCAGAATTTTTTATTTCACCCCCGATAGAAAAAATCCTTTCTGTCTACCGCGGGCTTCGAACACCGTATGCCGGCTTTTCAGCCAACGAAACAGTGGTTTTAGCCGCACGGCCACGCGCACCTCAATTTAAAGTTAAATATATTGAGCGAATCATAGGAGGAAGAGGTATGTTTTAACAGCACTCAGAAAAAATGACAAATAAACAACAGAAAAAAAAACAAAGAACAATATATGGTCCGAAGCAGGATCAAACCTGTACTCCTTGGCACTGCGACTTGCTACGAGAAGCCGAAAGCTAGGGGACACTGTCACCCAGCTAACTAGTAATTAGCTATCGTGGACGATGTCTTTCACGCAGGTGTTCTCGTGACTATAGCAAAGGGTTACGATCACAACTTGGGAATAAATTGTATTTCTGTACTTTCCTATTAGGTATCCTATATACCAGAAACAAAGTGGAGATGCACAAAGAAACAAATGTAGCAAGAAGAACAGACAATACAAATAAAACAATTGAAAGATTAAGAATCAAGTAAAACTGTCGAAGAGAAACTAAAAAAATAATTAAAGAAATTTCTCAACGAAGTTAACACAGTAGAACATGAGTGGACACAGTTTAAGAAAACAATAACCAACATCTCAACAGTATGTGGAATACATCTAAGGAAGAAAGAAGAGAGAAGAGCACTCCGTGGTGGAACGACGCAACTCCCAAATTGGGTTCAGGGAAAATAGAGAATATACTGACGCACTATTCACTCAAAAACAGATAGTGGAAAAGACAGCAGAACCTAGTAAAAATTTGAATATAGCTTCCATAGACCAAGAACAAGCACTCGACGGAGTAAACAGAGAACAGTTATGGGAGATACTAACAATATCAAACCAACCTAATTGAAAGTCTACACAAACAGCAGCTGCACAGTTAGAACTGCAGCAGTAACACAGACCACTTCGAAGTTAGAGCATGATGAGAGCAGACAGAGATTCGTACTAGCTTCTTTATTTATTTTTATTACTTACAGTGACAACGTATCTAATTTAGCCAACCCATCAAAGACAGAGAAGATTAACGAACTTATATGTGTAGACGATCTGGCATTAAAAAAAAAGTAAATAGCCCCCGTCCCGCCAAGTGGCGTGTAGGGAATATGGTGTTGGTGACCATACATTTTACAGACCTTCAGCCCATGATTTTTGGGGTAATGTGGTCGGAATTACACCCGTACCTCTTTACTTTTCCCACAAAAAAAATCCGGTACCCATTTAAGGCTGGGTGAACCCGGAAGCCGTCGGTTGGGATCGAACGCTACTTCTTATATAATGAACATCGCAAACGGAAAACAGAACATCAATATAACGATAGTAAGCAAAGAATTAAAACAAGTGAAAAAACGTAAGTACCCAGGTAATGCCCAGGAAGTTGCCCAGTGGCAAACAACAATTCACATGCAGCAGAAATAGACTCAAGATGGCACACTAGGTTTCAAATCATCGGATAACTATCAACACTTATGTCCAATGAAGATATAACACTACGGGCACACTGCAACCCTATTTTTATTCCAAAGTTGTGCTACCAATGTCAGACCTAGACGCAAGAACAGTAAGAAAAATAACCACTACCGAGATGAAATGTGCTAAACCAGGGATGGCAAATAAGGTGCCCGCGAGCCACAAGTGACCCGCAATGTCCTTTTTTTTGGCCCGCGGCAGATAAAAAATAAAATCAGGTTGCATTGAGCAAAATGTCCTGGGTAAAATTGATTAAAAATTTGTTACATTAACTTCTACCGTGGAGAAAGCTAACCCAAATATTCCTTAGTAGTTTGTTTAAAATTAAGTATAATTATTGGTGGAAACATTCGAGGTAAATCAAAGAAGAATAATAGTAAAAGTAGACCTATGTTTAACACTCGGAACACTCTTTTTTTCCGTTTGATCATCCTGCGATCAACTGAAACAAAGGAAGAAGCCGACGAATGGTTCTAGAACCGACTCTCGGTTCGGAGAGTTCAAACAGTTTCCGCCAAGAAATACTGTCAGTCACCCACCTCCTCCTCCCCAACACCTTCACCCCACAATTATTTTACTGCAGTTTCTTTCTCTCCAATCCTCTTTTCATCAGTCAAAATTATATATCCGATATCTGATCTGATCATTCTGATTTTGTCGAGTTACAGTGAACGGTTCCATTTTAAACAGGAAACATTGCTATTATTGTAATTTGATTTTATTGTCTGTTGCTTCGGTCGTGGTATAATATGAGCAATAAACGTCAGTTAAATGAAAAAATCTGATTTTTTTCATGAGAAATGGGAACATGATTTTTTATGTATCAACAATAAGGATAGCAAACCGCAGTACCTTGTGCGTTTGCAAGTGTTGTCTGTAAATAAAGAGTATAATCTTAAACGGCATTACACACAGAACCACGCCGCTAAATGCAAGGACTACATTGGTACAATACGTTCTACACTTGTGTGCGATTTGAAGAAAAATGTTAGTGCTCAGAAATCTGTTTTTACTACATTAACAACAAATCAAACAAGTTCTTTAATGGCATCGTTTGTTGTAAGCGCAGAGATAGCGAAAAAAATTATTATGTGACGGTGACTTCGTAAAGCGTTGATCTATTAACAAGGCGCGTGCATTTGGGCAACAAAAAATTGCCAGTCATTTTGAGAGCGTTCCATTATCAAAACAGACAGTCACTAGAAGGGTTGAGGAAATAAGTTCTCATATATCTAGTAAATTAAAGAGTGTCGTTACAAATTCCACTTACCTTTCTCAGCGCTTTGGATGAATTTACTGACATATTAGACACAACACAACTTTTAATTTTCATAAAAACTGTTTCAAAAGACTTTATTATCAATGAAGAACTACTAGCTTTAGATTCATTGCATAATACGACCAAAGGTCAAGACATATATGACTCAATTATGAAAGTTTTTAACGGTATCGGTGACATAAACAGACTTTCAGCAATAGTGACAGATGGCGCTAACTCAATGTGTGGCACTCAAACAGGTTTAGTTGGATTATTAAGGAAGGCTGGAATCCATTGTTCAGCATTACATTGCATTATACATCAGGAGGCGCTGTGTGGCAAGATTCTAGACGCGGAGGATGTTATGAACACTGTAGTAAAGTGTGTGAATTTAATAAAAGGCGGGAATCGAGCATTGACACACCGACAGTTTATAAATTTTCTATCAGAAGTTGAAGCGGAATATGGCGATTTAGTGCTCTACACACAAGTACGCTGGCTAAGCAGAGGGAATTGTTTGAGGCGGTTTTTTGCTTTGAGAAACGAGATAAAGCAGTTTTAGAGAAACATGATGCCAACATGAAACATGATAATGGTTCATCGTATATCCCTAGACTCTAGACCGGCCGTTCGCTAATCTTATGGTCGGTTGTTTGATGTGCGACGGGGATAATCTGACGACAAACTGTGTGTTTATATGTTCGGAATTGGAGTCAACAACGATGGCCTAACATAATCAAGCGCTCTACATTTTTTAAAAATATGACGATCATCATTTTCAAGAGGACGTGAACTCCCGGTATATGGTGGATAGGCGGCGGGAACAATTGAAGGCTATGCATGAAAAGTGTTCCTTGTTGCAGTTTCCTCATATTCCAAGTCCGGCTTGTTGCAGGAGCTACTGAGTTAAGTGCTCTGTGCACACCGTGAGCTGTGTGTCTCATCCGTTTTGATCATGTTTCGATATTCCAATTGCTTTCGATGAATGATGATATCGTATAACAGGGAAAAGTTGGCTGTGTTCACTTTCTGCGCGGTTACGCCTTATGTCTTTTGACGTGTGCTGAGACTGCTATGATGGGGACTACAGTTATCTTTCTTTGTTTGGGAGATGAGATTCGGATGATTACGCTGGCACGGGCGGTTGAGCAATTATGGATTTTAATTCGTTTGCAGTGATACCGGGGCCTTCCATAACCATACCATAACCATGATGCCAACAAAGAACTGATCAGAAAAATGTCTGATCCACATTTTAACAACGTATTGGCCTTTTTAACTGATATCACCTAGCACTTGAATGAACTCAACGTGAAGCTACAGGGACGTTCCCAAACAGTCTCAGATTTGCTAGGACACCTAGATGGATTTATATGTCAACTAAAAGTTTTTAGATTTACCCTGGCCAAAAGAACCTTCCAAAGATGGAAGACTGGCCAAAGATGATTTCTATAAACAGCTACAATGTCAGATGGATGCAAGACAAGCCAAGGATATTATAATCTTGATGGGAGACCTAAATGCTAAAGTAGGATCAGACAACAGAGGCTTCGAAGAGATTATGGGAAAACATGGACTTGGAGATATAAACGAGAATGGAGAGATATTTGTGAATTTCTGCGCCCTTAATCAAGTGAGCCTAGGAGGAACAATATTCCAACATAAAAGAATACACAAAGCTACATGGGTGTCAAAAGAACATAGAACGGAAAAACAAATTGATCACATATGTATTAATAATAAGTTTAAGTCATCCTTACAGGATGTAAAAGTATATAGAGGAGCAGATGTAGTTTCTGATCATCATCTTCTGATAGCCAAACTTAAAATTAAACTAAAAAGGTTTACTACAAAGAATAAGGGTAGAAAGTATTTCAATGTAGGGTTTCTTAAAGAACAAGGAAATAAAGATAAATTCGCAGTCACAATATCAAACAAATACAAAGTCATCCAACAACTAGAAAATACAATAAATATAGAAGATCATTGGAGGTTATATATATATATATATATATATATATATATATATATATATATATATATATATATATATATATATCACAGGTAAAAGATATATGGAAAGTGGCATGCAAAGAAATACTGGGTAAAAGAGAACGCAAGAATAAGGCATGGATGACAGCAGAGACCCTGGATAAAATTAAGAAAGAATGAAAAAACAAGAAAGCAGACATAAATAAAAGCAAAAGAAGTAATAAAGCCAAGACACGGGAAGCTTACACAGAGGTGAACAAAGAAGTGAGAAGATGCATTAAAAGGGATAAGAGGAAATATATAGATGAACTAGCTAATCAGGCAGAAGAAGCAGCAAATAAAGATAATATGAAAGAACTGTACGACAGCACAAAGAAATTAAGTGGAAAATACAAACAGATCAATGCCTTTATTAAAGATAAGAAAGGAAATCTGCTTAGTAATATAAGGGAACAAATGGAGAGATGGAAAGAGCACTTTGAAGAACTTTTGAACAGACCCGACTCAAATAATCCTCCAGATATACTACCAGCAGAAGTAGAGTTACACGTTAACTGTGGAAAACCAAGCAAAGAAGAAATAATGAAAGCCATCAAACTATTAAAAAATGGTAAAGCCACAGGACCAGAAGAAATTCCTTCGGAAGCCATCAAAGCAGATATTAACACCTATACCAAGATGTTACATAATCTATAGTTAAAATTTGGGAGAGGGAAGAAATACCTAAAGACTGGAAAGAAGGTTATATGATCAAACTACAAAAGAAAGGAAGTTTACAGGAGTGCACAAATTATAGGGGAATTATTCTACTATCAGTGCCAGGAAAAATATTAAGCAGAATCATTCTGGAGAGACTAAAAGAGGCCATAGAGAAACATTTGAGAGATGAACAAGCAGGTTTTAGGAAGGAAGAACAGATCATGTGCTGATCAAATAACTACTCTACGTATAATAGTTGAACAAAGTTTAGAACTAAAATCCCCACTTTATATTGGATTCATAGATTACGAAAAGGCATTTGATAGTTTAGACAGAAGAATGCTTTGGAAGTTGCTGAGTCATTACGGAATCGCCATAAAATTTATTAACCTGATAAAAACAATGTATGAAGGAACAAAATGTAGTGTGGTGCATGAAGGACAGCTTACAGAAGCATTTGAAATAAGAACAGGAGTAAGGCAGGGATGCCTTCTGTCTCCATTTCTCTTTCTACTGGCCATAGATTGGATTATGAAAGTAACTCAAAACAACAGAAATGGGATCCAGTGGTCACTGACCAAACAACTTGATGATTTAGACTTTGCTGATGACATAGGGCTCCTATCACACAGCCATCAACAGATGCAGGATAAAATGAGCATACTTGATGAGAGATCACAACAGCTAGGACTGAAGATTAATAGAGATAAGACCAACATTATGAGAATTAATACAGTTGGCAATAACCAAATAAAACTAGGAGAAATACCTCTACTAGACGTACAGTCTCACATATATCTGGGCAGTAATATAGATAAAGAGGGAGGAACAGAAAATGATACCAAAATAAGGATCTCAAAAGCAAGAGGAGCTTTCATTGCTTGGGAAACATATGGAAATCCAAAGAGATTAGATTAAATACAGAAAATAAAAATTGTAAACTCAAAAATGTAAGTCGGTCCTATTGTAATAGTAAATAGTCAAGTGTTGAAATATAATCATAATAGTAAATAGCCATGTGTTGAAATATAATCATAATAGTAAATAGCCAAGTGTTGAAATATAGTAAACGGCCAGTTAGGCAAGTATTGAGTGTATTTGGGGGAGAGACTAGGTATGATAGAAATAGACTATAGATAGGTGTAAGGGTATACCGCCAAGAGGGCGTGCAGTCAGTGAGAAGTCATGGAAGCGTGAAGGATGCTGGGTGTGGGCAGTTATGCTAGAAACATACCTAGATATGGTCAAGGTCAAAGGGTTAATACAGAAGGATCTGGAAGGTTCTAGGAGTGACGTAGTGGGTATGCATAATAAACAAGGGATAGAAGATTAAAAATGATTGGTTACGGAGGATTCTGGGATAGTGAATAGGAGGGTGGTATAAATAGTTGGGAGGAGAGAAAACTCTCTCTCTCTCTCGCTGGTCATCAACTGCATTAGTCATGTTACCAACTGATGGTTTTTCCTGTGGAAGAAATGTGAATGGTATCAATATTTTGTACAGCCATGTCAACAGTTTCCCGTGGAAGAAATGTGAATTATATCAATATTTTGTACAGCCATGTCGATAATTTCATGTAAATAAAGTTGCTACTCTGTTTGACGACAATTGGCTGTTGATTCCACCTTGTTAAAAGCCATCGCGGCGTTATGCCTATAACACTATTATATGGCTGTGAAACATGAAGAACAACAAAATTGACAATCACGAAGATACATACTTTCATTAATGGATGCTTACGCAGAATAAAAGGATGGAAATGGAAGGACAAAATCACTAACATAGAATTATGGAAATGTACCAGTCAAATACCAGTGGATAAAGAGATACAGCGAAGACGATGGTGCTGGATAGGACACACACTACAGAAGCCAACTGAGAGTATTACACAACAGGCCCTTTTTTGGAATCCCCAGGGGAAAATACAAAGAGGAAGACCAAGGAATTCTTGGAGAAGACAGATAGAAGAGGAGATGAAGAGGATGGGGAAGACATGGAATGATCTTAAAAGAATGGCAAAAAACAGAACGACTTGGAAAGTGTTTGTTGAAGACCTATGCTCCACCTGGAGCTAAAAAAGGTAGAAGAAGTTGAAGAAGAAAGAAAACTTCATTTTTCTTCGTGCAAAGAATTGATTGAGGAGCGCAGTGGCCCTGATTTCAAATTTTCTATATTAATGTGAGACAAACTGTTGGAGCAATTCAATGAACGATTTTCTAACTTCAGTGGTATACGACCAGAACTGGCATTGTTTAACAACCCTATGAATTATGACATTTTCCAACAACATGACACTTTTCAGTTGGAGTTATGTACCCTCCAAAGTGACCCCTTTTTCCAATCAAGGACGGAGATAGGATTTGACTTTTGGAAACTTGTGCCACATAAAAAATATCCCGCATTGAGTGATTTCAGTTTGAAAGTTACTTCTATGTTCGGAAGCACATATATATGTGAATGCGCTTTTTCAACAATGAAGGCGATTAAAACGTCCCAAAGAAACCGACTCACTGATGGCCACCTGCAGGATTTATTACGAATATCACCATCATCTTTACACATTGATTTTGATGAACTTGTTGCTGCACATGAACGTCCACATTGTTCTCATTAAGGTTTGTTACATTGGTTATTGGTTATAGAAGGCCTCGGTATCACAGCAAACGAATCAAAATCCATAATTGCTCAACCGCCTGTGCCAGTGGAATCATCCGAATTACTAACTCATCTCCCAAACAAAGAAAGGTAACTGTAGTCCCCATCGTAGCAGTCTCAGCACACGCCAAAAGACATAAGGCGAAACCGCACAGAAAGTGAACACAGTCAACTGTTCCCTGTCATACGATATCATCCTTCATCGTAAACAATTGGGACATCGAAACATGATCAAAACGGATGAGACACACAGCTCACAGTGTGCACAGAGCACTTAACTCAGTAGCTTCTGCAACAAGCCGGACTTGGAATATGAGGAAACTGCAACAAGCAACACCCTTCAGACATAGCCTTCAATGGTTCCTGCCGCCTACCCACCATATACCATGGAAGTTCACGTCCTCCCGAAAATGATGATCGTCATATTCAGAAAAAAAAAAATGTATAGCGCTTGATGATGTTAGGACATCGTTCTTGACAGTACACCAACCAAACATATAAACACACAGTTAGTCGTCGAATTATCACCGTCACACAGGTTTGTTACATGTCAACTTTAAAGTAAAAAAAGTAAAAGTAAAGTACCCCCGTCACGCCAAGTGGCGTATAGGGAAATATGGTGTTAGTGACCCTATATTTTACAGACCTTCAGCACATGATTTTTTTAGGTAATGTGGTCGGTATTACGCCCGTGCTGCTTTACTTTCCCAGAAAAAATCCAGTACCCATTTAAGGCTGGGTGAACCCGGAAGCCGTCGGTTGGGATAGAACCCTACCCTTTGTCCAATGTAGTCCAGTTCACTAACCACTGAGCTTTTATAGTGACCTAACTAACACATGTTTTGTTAAACATATATGAATATCAACTATAAAACTATATAAATAGCAACTTTTATTCATTTTTATAAATCAACTAGGCATTTTTAACTCTGTTGCAACAAAATGATTTATGTAAGCAAATAATGCCGATAAATAACAAAAACATTATCTTAAAACAAATGTCAAGTTTATTTGTATCGATGTTGTTTTATGTGTGGTCCGCCACAAAAAAAAATAATAAAAAGGTGGCCCGCCATTTGAAATAAATTGGCCATCCCTGTGCTAGACGAATGACAGGTAAATCAGAAACGGAGAACTGAAAAATACACTATGAATAAATCCAGCCATAGATGCATATAAAGAAAGAACAGAAAAATGGTTTGGCCACGTGATAAGACAGAAAAACCAAACACAACACAACGAGTCTTTAATAAACGTCACAAGAACACCAGACACTAGGGTCCAAACCCCCCAAAAAAATGGATTAATGGAATATTAAAAACAGTAGGAAACAGCAGCAGCAGCAGAGATCAACAGAAGAGCAAAAGACCGCAAATTATATCACACCTCGACGTTGAAAGGTAAATTAGGAAACAAAGAAGAAGAAGATTTAAAACAAATAGTGGCACCTTATTTTTAACATCGTTATACAAATAAACATAATTTTCATTTCAGCGTCATAAGTTACCTCAGCAGTCAGTGGACACCGAGCATTCGAATATAACAGAATCCAAAGAAAAAACTGCTGTTTCCATTAGGAAGCAAACGTTACTTAATGGCGCCAGAGTGAGTCATGGCGGTCATTTTGATGATGCAACTGTGAATGGTGTTGCAAGCGTTATCAAAATATTACCATTCTGTGCATTGGTTGTAATGTTTTGGGCAATATATTCACAGGTAACAGTTCTTGTTTTTTGCAATAATGAGTCATCATCATCATCAATTACCGTGCCCACTGGCGTAGGTGATCATGTCTCTCCACAACTTTCGATCTCGGCAGCTATTTATCATTTCTGTTGTTGACCTTCTGCCAAGACATTCTCTTAAGCTGTCTGTTATTTTGTCTCTTTGCTTCCCTCTATCTCTTCGTCAGTAGTGTATATCCAGCATTAGACACAACAAAACTCTCCCGCCAGCGGCAGAATATTCCTTATATAAATAGACTACCGGCAGATTTTTCTTATATAAAAAGTATACCCCATCCGCCGCTCTACCGCCCGGAGCTGACCATGACCGCTCGTGTCGGGACGTTGACCTCTTTTGTCGGTGACCCCGGAAGTGACCCGTTTATGTCTGGAGTATTGAGGAAAGTGTGCTCCTGTGTGTAGGATCTATTTTTTTTTTTTTATCTCTCAGGTTGAATGTTTTCTCACTTCATCAGGGCAGGTGCGTGCTTGTAAATACTGTGCTGTAATTTTTTTTTTTTATATAAGGAAAGCCTGTGTTATCTCTTCATTGGTCCTCGGTGTTAGTGGTTCGCTCTCTCTCTCTCTCTCTCTCTCCTCATTATGATCGTTCCTTAACTTTTCATAACTGTCTTTCTTCTGTATTAGTGAGACTAAGCATCTCTCTCTCTCTCTCTCTCTCTCTCCCTCTTTCCCTCCTATTTCCTTATAGACTACTCTCCTTCCATACCACCCTCACTCCTCTCTTTTCCACCATCCCTTATAATATTAACTACCCTCATAGACTTCCCTACATTATAACACTTACTCAGGCTCGCCATTTAAACATATCAGCTCTCTCCCTCTCTTTCTCTCTCTCTCTCCCTCTCTCTCTCTCGCTCTCCTACTCCATCATACACTTCTCTCCATTGTAACACTTACTCATTCTCGACATTTACGACTATCAGCTCTCCTTCCCCCTCCCAGACATCTCTCTCTCTCTCTCTCTCTCTCTTTCTCCCTCTGACAAATGCATTAATCAAGACAAATAAAATAAACAAATATGAGACTTTCTATATAATTTGCACAATAAAGCCTTTATTTATACACCAACGAGAACATATATTTTATAAATGTATACTAAAAGTTAAACCTCTCTATCTCTACCTCTCTCTCTCTCTCTCTCCTATCCACTCCGACACTTCTCTCCTACCAGGGCACCCTCCCTCCACACTTTCCCTCTTTTGACCATACAAGATGGAACATGAGGGCTAATCAACCGATCGGGAAGTCACGTATGTGGAATAAATAGAAACTAGTTGCTGGAATGCTCTCCACCACCCACTTAGTATCGGGTCTGTTGAGAAGGGCAGTGTCCGCGGGATCGTGTTCCTTTAGAGAATCGACGAATCTGGTGAAAGCTCCAAGATTATTGATTAAACGGGGAACTCGAGAACAGCCGAGTTATTGAGGGAAGAGTGGAAGAAACGTAGATCACCATTCTCTCTATGCCTAAGTATAAGGTGGTGACCATAGTTAATTTTGAATCGGGTTGTCTGACTGTCAAACATATCTCTTAAAGAGCAGACCAGTCTGTGGTGAATGGAAGTGCTGGGGAGTGGAAGAATGTATATGTAGAAACTGTCTTGTTGATTGCAGCGTGGGTGGTTATAGCTGACCAGTTTTGTTGATATACAGCCCGTACATCATCCGGCAGTGTTGCTAATGGGTCATCAACCTTGAATTTTTTACTTAGAGGTGATTGTTCTTCGTCTAGCGTTCGATTGGTCGCTGGTGAAGGGGCAACCGGTGGCGATGAAGTTGATGTTTTAGCAAGTACCGAGTCTGGTTGGTGTTGTTGTAGCAGGTATCGAGGGTGAAACTATCAAGGTAGACGGTGCCACTGGTGAAGTTGGTGTTGTTGTAGAATGTTTTAGTCTCATATGATTGGCTAAAGAACTTCTACTCGTATACGTACGTTGACAAATGGTACAAGCATGGCGTATAAGGCGATGCGCAGCTAGAGTGTGTTGCAACATATCTTTACGCCATTTAAACTTCTTTGGACACCACGAACACTGATGTTCTCCAGGAGCTACTTCGTTGTTAGGAACCATCTGGAGAAAAAAAAATAAATAACCATTTGTCGATGATACTTTACATACCTAGTTTTAAAACTTTAATAATATTGAATAGCAAGACGTAAAATACCTACTTTTATACAACCAATAATAAAACATGAAAAACGAAGGAATTCAACAATACTTATCATAACTATATCATACCTACTTTAAATACATCAATAAAATTGAATAACCTGTTATCGATAACCCTTAACGTACTTTAAGAGAAAACAAAATATTCAAATTTACAGCGTAAAATGGGAGCCGCGATAGCTCAGTGGTTAGTGAACTGGACTACCACGGACAAGGGGTAGGGTTAGATCCCAAATGACGGCTTCCGGGTTCACCCAGCCTTAAATGGGTACCGGATTTTTTCTGGGAAAGTAAAGCAGCACGGGCGTAATACTGACCACATTACCCCAAAAATCATGTGCTGAAGGTCTTTAAAATATAGGGTCACTAACACCATATTTCCCTATACGCCACTTGGCGTGAAGGGGGCACTTTACTTTACTTACAGCGTAAAATATAGTCTCAATCATCTACACTGAATATAACCTGTTATCGATAAGCGTTAACATACGTTAAGAGAAAACAATCCAACTTACTGTGTAAAATATAGTCTCCGCTAGAATGAACAGTAACTTTCCTTGAATCAACCAAACTTATAACACAAATTCTCGCATGAGACTAGTTTAAATATATCCTGGTAGCAGATTTTAACCAATCAGCGAGTGACTACGTCAACATCGCCTGATATCCAGATTAACCAATCAGAGAAGAGTATTAACATTGGAGGCGGGGCAAAGAAATGACTGACAGGTGGATTAACCAATCAGAGAAGCGCGTTAGCCGAAGCGTAGGTAGTGGCTGTCGGGTCAGCGGTGGGGGGAAAATGCGGGGTGGTGGATTACTTGAACTCATTTTGACCCCTGAACCAATTCCAGAAGAGTTCTATGACCTCATTTTGACCACTGAAGGCTTTAATACCAGTGCTGCCCACTTCAACGAACGACAGACATCATTAAAGGTGATTACTTCAGCTCTTAGACTTTGGAGTCCCATATCTTTATCACTTCAACGAATGACAGACAACAGTAAAGGTGATCATTTCAGGTCAGAAAACTTAGTTCCAAACCCTAAAATTTTGGTTCATACTCACAAACTTTGATGCAAAACCCTAACAATTTAGGCCCAAAGTGATACTAGTTCGACACGAAAGTCGTAAATGTTATATGCAAAGTCCAAATGTTTGTCAAAAAGACAACCCAAACTCAAAATAGTTAGACACAAAGCCAAACAATTTATATGCAAAGTTCAAAAAGTTACTCCAAAAGACAACTAATGTAACACTTAACCCCAAAATTTCGTCGCATAACCAAACAGTTGAACTCAAAAGCCTAAAAATTTAGTCCCAAAGTGATACTAGTTCGACACAAAAGTCGTAAATGTTTTATGCAAAGTCCAAAAGTTTGTCAAAAAGACAACCCAAACTCAGAATAGTTAGATGCAAAGCTCAAAAATTTATATGCAAAGTCCAAAAAGTTACTCCAAAAGACAACTAATGTAACACTTAACCCCAAAATTTCGTCTCATGACCAAAAGGTTGAACTCAAAACCATAAAAATTTAGGCCCAATGTGATACTAGTTCACGACAAAAGTCGTAAATGTTATATACAAAGCCAAAATTTTGTCATAAAGACAACCCAAACTCAAAATAGTTAGACACGAAAGGTCAAAAAGGTATATGCAAAGTCCAAAATGTTACTCCAAAAGACAAATAATGTAACACCAATTCACAAAAATTTCATCGCGTAACCAAAAAGTTGAACTCAAAACCCTACAAAATTTAAACCCAAAGTCAAAATAGTTAGACACGAAAGACCAAATAGTTATATTCAAAGTCCAAAAGTTTGTCAAAAAGACAACCCAAACTCAAAAGTTTGTCAAAAAGACAACCCAAACTCAAAATAGTTAGACACGAAAGACCACAAAGGTATACGCAAAGTCCAAAATGTTACTTCAAAAGACAACTAATATAACAACAAGCCCTAAAATTTCGACTCATATGCACAAACTTGGGCACAAAACCCTGCAAAATTTAGACCCAAAGTCAAAATAGACACGAAAGACCAAATAGTTATATACAAAGTCCAAAAGTTTGTCAAAAAGACAACCCAAACTCAAAATAGTTATACACGAAAGACCAAAAAAGGACATTCAAACTCCAAAATGTTACTCCAAACGACAATTAATGTAACACCAAGCTCTAAAATTTCGACTTATAAGCACAATTTTGACACAAAACCCTAAAAAATCTAGACCCAAAGTCCAAAAAACAAAATAATTTAACCCCAAAACACAAAAATCTCATCTCATAAGCAAAAAGTTGAAAATACAGGCTGTCTAGTATCTCTTGAGTTTGACTTGATAAGTTACTAAAATTATATTTTGACCAATGATACAATACCAAAGTGTCCACTTTTCAAGGAAAGACTTTAATATAGCAGAGAAAAATCCTAATAAATAATTCTAATTTCTATCTATCTATTGACCTTTCGAGCCGTAACCGGCCCATAGGGCGTAGACCAAGATACACCTTCTCCTATATGAATTTTTGTTCTAGCAGTTTTCTTTTAAAGATATTTTATCAAATCTCGCCATCTGTCTCTGTTCTGTGCAAGCAGTTCTATCTCATTGAGGGAGCCGATTCCTGCTGCTCTTGCCTCTCTCATCAATGTTCTTCTCAGTGTCTCCCTGGGTCTTCCTCTTTTTCTTTTACCTGTTGTTTCCCATATGAGGGCTTGCTTTGCTATTCGATTATTATCTCTTCTCATCACATGTCCAACGTATGACCATCGTCTTTTCTTTATTACTGAAGATATTAGTGGTTGATTGGCGATTTCTCTAATTTCCTCGTTTGTTTTGAATTCGTTCCATTCTATACCAATCGTTTCCGGTTGTTTCCAAAATGGAGGAATTATTTTTCTCCGGCTTGGTATAGAACCGTTGATCAGAGGTTTAACAAGCCGCTATCGTAAAAACGATGTTGTTAATGAAACGTAGACCTGATACAGAATGTGTAAATTCTAATTTAGTAAAACAAAATTTTGCACATGATGATAGTTACGACTGTGTCTAAATGATTAAGGAAAATATTCATACAATACTAGAAAAAAACAAAACACACTAAAAATACCACATTAAAAGACTAAAGTTAAAGTTCACACCCCCATCACATCGTGGGTAATAAAAGTACGACAAAGCATGAAAGTTAAACCCCCTATCACAACTCTGCTAAGAAAAGTACTGCAAAGCATGAAAGTTATGTCCCCTACTATAACTCTACTAAACGAAAGTATTACCAAATACGTAGGTTACACCCCTGATATAACCTCACCAAAAGACAAAAATTTACTTAAAAGTCACTTGTATGGTTGTTACGCCCCTTGACCCTTTATGAGGGCTACGCCCATGAAACTGTTAAAAATAGTCAATTTAACATCTAGACATACCCCAAACTTTATTTTAGTCATCCACATAGCAAAAATTTACTAAAAAACCACTTTTATGAGTGTTGCCCCCTTACCCATTTTTGGCGGTTACGCCCATGAAACTGTTAAAAATAGTACATTTACACTCTAGGGTTACTCCAAACTTTACATTAGACATCCCCATAACAAAAATTTACTTAAAATTTTTTCCCTATACGCCAAGTGGCGTATAGGGAAATATGGTGTTAGTGACCCTATATTTTACAGGCCTTCAGCACATGATTTTTTTGAGTAATGTGGTCGGTATTACGCCCGTGCTGCTTTACTTTCCCAGAGAAAAATCCGGTACCCATTTAAGGCTGGGTGAACCCAGAAGTTGGGATCGAACCCTACCCTTTGTCCTTTTAGTCCAGTTCACTAACCACTGAGCTATCGCGGCTCCCTTACTGTTTTTATATAATGCCATTATATTATCTAGTAGTTGTCCTGCTACACCGTAGGTTTCTAGAGTTTGCCAAAGTTTGTTCCTGTCCACACGATCAAACCCTTTTTTCCTGATCTATAAACACTATATTTAGGTTCCTGTCATATTCTATTGTTTTTTCACATAGTTGTCTAAATGTAAATATAGCATCAGTACAGCTTTTGCCTTTTCTGAATCCGAATTGATTATTACTTAATTGAGTTTCTATTATGTATTTTACTCTCCTCTCCAATATTTTAGCATACATTTTACCAACTTGACTTAATAGGGATATTCCTCTGTACATTTCACACTCCCTTTTGCTTCCTTTATTCTTCCAAAATGGGACAATGATAGCTTTTTACCAATCGTCTGGGACTTTTCTTTCTTCCCACGCCCTTATTGAATATTATATTAAGCCAATCTATGGTTGTTTCCTTACAGGCTAGTAGCATTTCTGTTGTTATTCCATCTATACCAGCTGCTTTGTTCTTTTTATTCTGTTTCAATGCCCATTCTACTTCTGCTTTAAGAATATTCGGTTCCTGTTACCATACCGCCTATGTTTAAACTTTGTATTTCCCTGATTTAATAGTTCATTAAAGTATTCTCTCCATCTGATTATTGTTTTTCCTTCTGCTGATTGGTCTACCATTCATGTTGTTTATTATAGTGGCTGGGTTATAATCATTATTTCTTACTCTCATTGCTTTTACACTTTTGAAAAATTCTCTTGGTTCTTCTCTAGATGTTTTTGCTAATTCTTCATCAAATGCTTTCCAAGAGTCTTTTGTTTGTTGAGATGCTTTTGTTTGTTCTAGGATCTTTTTGCTATCATTTCTGGCTTGTCTATAGTGATTGTAGTCTTCTGTTGTTTTTGTCTTCTGTCACGTTTTATACTTATCTTTCTTGTGTTTCACTGCTGATTTTATTACTTCATTCCACCATCTTGTAAGTTTCTTTCTGCTCTTTCCTATATTTTTCAGACCGCATTTCTCTTGTGTTGACTTTATTAGACCTTCTTTAAACTGTTTCCATGCTTCCTCTATGTTTGTAGGTTGTATTCGGGTTTGGTAATTGTTGGTTACGGATTCTTCTATTTCTTTTTGTACGTTTACATCCTTTATTGCTTTTAGATCTATTCTTGTGTGCTTGAGGTCTTGCAATCTGTTGTTTCCTAACCCATTTTTTTTGCCATAGTAAAACAGGCTTATGGTCAGTATCTCTCTCTCTCTCTGTCTGCGATCAGGACTCAATCAGAGTAGGATTCCAGACTCTCACATGAAGTCAGCTGTCAGGTTAAGTGTGTTGATCGCCCCCACAAACAGAACATCACAATTAGAGTCTGCCAGATCCACTCTGATTAAACACCCGTTAAAACGTTGCACTGGTCAGTATGTAATATTGTATTGTGTATAGATCTTGAGTCTGTTATGTACCTCCTTTGATGTCTTCTAGTCAAAATAAAGTCGATTTGGGAGGCCTTGTCGTGTCATTCCATTTATACCAAGTAAGTATTTGGTTACGATTGTGCTAATTAAACGTGTTTGTTTTATATTGATCATGTTCTGCACAAATATTTAGTAGGTGTTCACCATTACTGTTACACTCTGTTCTAATGTCACTAAATGGTCCTAGGTATAATTCCCATGGTGTTCTCCTGTGTCCTACTCTACCGTTGAAATCTCCTAGTACAAACAATTTCTCTGCGTCTTTGACTTTATTTATTGTGGCTGAGAGTTCATCAAAATATTCTTGTTTGCTGTCCTCACTATATGTGTCGTTGCATGGAGCATATGTTTGAATATAAGTGGTATTTCCTCCGTTTTCTGCTAATTTGATACTTATAACTCTTTCCGAAATATAATCTATTTCTAGCATGTTTTTGGCAGTATTACTTTCAATAATGAAACCGACTCCGTGTTTGTTTACTTCCGCCATGTTGTTAATTCCGCTCGTGTCGAGTGTGTAGCTTTGGTGTATTTCTTTAATGATTTTACCTCTCTTTCTTGTGTCCGCTAGTCCTAAGATTTGTATAGTCCTTGTCTTCATAAATTCAACTATTTCTGTGCTTTTATCGCCTAAACCGCAGATGTTCCAAGTGCTTACTAAACGCTCTGATTATTTTCTTTGTTTTGTTGTAGTTTTCCCGCTTTCATTTTGCATTTTCGTTCGTGATCGTAATATCACAATGGATGGTAATTAAAACAAACTGTAAGAATAAATCCCAAATAAATCCGTTCGAAATAACACAAGAACGCTTGGATTTCTTTTACTACGGGCATTGAAATTCACTTATAACTTAAATTTGACTCCCATCGAAAATTGCATAGTGTTGCCAGCACAGTCACACACCACTGTTTGTTGCCGGTACATGTTCTTTATTATTATTAGATCTTTGCTGTTGTGGCGATTCAAGATTGTACAAAGAAGTTACGACGGTGGTTTTCTGTTAACTTCCGTCGGCACAAGGCAGTGGGGTTGTTTTACTTCGGGGTACACTCCCTTAGCCTTTTATTTACCCGAGATTACCTGCAAGGCAGCTGGGCAGCCACATGTTGCACTGTCTACTGCATACAGTAGCAGGTAAAATTACCTGACCTGACCTGTACAATAATAATAATAGGAAACTCTTTATACAGAGCTTCGCAGCGGGAGACAATCTGATCATCAGAAAAGGACCCCGTCGAGCAAGTGTTTCGGCCCTTTAGCTTCTTGACACTCTTAGGGTCATAATTCCCAGGCGTTTACCTCCTGCTGCACTGATTCTTCTATCTATCTATCTATTTACCGTTCGAGCCGTAGCTGACCCATAGGGCATAGACCCAGATACTCTTTCTCTTATCTAAATTTTTATTCTGGCAGTTTTCAATCAATGTAAAGATTTGCTGCATTGACTCTTAAAGCTTAAAATATATGTTCTTTACAAAATAACTACATTTATTCTAAGCAAATTTTCTAGTCGACTCTACGGTCTCTACCAGCATGGTATACTTATATGTTTTAGTTTTAACGCAGCACATTGATGTCCTCTTCCTGGTGGCAGCAGCCTTAAGTGGCTTGTAATTGCAGCGTCCTTTTTAAGGCTCGCGTACAAGCTGCCTTGGCATGGCGTAATTCAATGGGAAGGAGTAGATCAGAAATTGATAATAGGTGGTAAAGACAGGTCTGGCAGGAACATCATTCTTTTGAACTGTCGGTATTGTAAACTTCTGGTGCAGCTCACCTACGGTCGATGATGTAATCTCTTATCGCTTTTCGTCCGCGCCTAAGATATTCTAGGATTAAACTGTCACTGTGCTGTTAATTTAATTCTATAAACAGTCAGATGGATGAAAGACGAGCCAAGGATATTATAATCTTGATGGGAGATCTAAATGCTAAAGTAGGATCAGACAAAAGAGGCTTCGAAGAGATTATGGGAAAACATGGACTTGGAGATATAAACGAGAATGGGGAGATATTTGTGAATTTCTGTGCCTTTAATCAAGTGAGCCTATGAGAAACAATATTCCAACATAAAATAATACATAAAGCTACATGGGTGTCACCAGATCATAGACCGGAAAATCAAATTGAACACATATGTATTAATAATAAGTTTAAGTCATCCTTACAGGATGTAAAAGTATATAGAGGGGCAGATGTAGTTTCTGATCATCATCTTCTGATAGCCAAACTTAAAATTAAACTAAAAAGGTATACTACAAAGAATAAGGGTAGAAAGTATTTCAATGTGGGGTTTCTTAAAGAACAAGGAATTAAAGATAAATTTGCAGTCACAATATCAAACAAATACCAAGTCCTCCAACAACTAGAAAATACAATAAATATAGAAGATCATTGGAAACAGGTAAAGAATATTTGGAAAGAGGCATGCGAAGAAACGCTGGGGAAAAGAGAACGCCAGAACAAGGCATGGATGACAGGTCTGAACGACGTTTCGACTCAATAGGCCTTCAGCAGGAACAGACAAACAACAACACACGCAGATATGTAAGTAAATATAACTAATCCTACATGGCTAACTAGTAATGAAATATCCAAAACAAAATAATCGAAAAATGTTAAAGAAAAGCAAATTGACTTCCCTTGTGTCGTGGGCACTGGTCAGGACGGGAAAAAGGGCGCGTAGCGTGGGTCTAGCTGTAATATACCCTCTGGACAGGGGTGGAGGGTACTAAAAATACACGAGTGGGGGGAACGCTGTCTAGGCTACGCCGGCTAGCAAAGACGCCGACAATGCCTGGAAGTATCTAAGGCTCGTAAATACAGGTATACACACACTCACAGATGCGCGTATCGATGCGTGTGTACATGTGTGCACGTACAAGTAGACGTGCACATACTAATATGCATCAACACGCACATATACATGCGTACACAAACATATATGTGCATACAAGCAAGTACACACATGCATGAGTATACACATATACAGGGTGTTTTTAAAGTTGCAGTGCAGTGAATTTCTACTCTCTAAAGAAAAAACGTCACCAGAAATGCGGTTAACTAATGCGTCACACAAATTGTAAAATAAATGGTATTATTCAAATATACTTGACTGCTATCGGCGAGCTTATAATGGGTAATGTTGGTATTAACACAATAAAGTTCCTAAAGCATATGTTGAAAATGTCCACCACGGGCCTCAAGACATGTCGTGATTCGTCTTTCCATATTTGCGAAAACCTTCAGAATAATGTATGGTGTTATTTGTTTAATCTTGTCTACTATTTCAGTCTTTAGGTCATTAATTGTCTGCGGATTATTTTCATAAACTTTCCCCTTCAATGCCCCCCACAGATAATAATCTGGGGGTGTTAGATCTGGTGAATGAGCAGGCCAGATTCCAAGTGAAATAATGCGATTTGCAAATATGCTTTCTAAATAATTGAGTGTTGTTGTGGCTGTGTGTGCTGTTGCCACATCCTGCTGAAACCAGGATTCCATAATTTCCCGTTCTGTAAGGTGTGCTATGAACGGTTCCAGAATTAAAGTACGGTAACGTTCTGCATTTATTGTTTCATTAAAAAATATAGGTCCTATTATCCGCATACGACTTATAGCGCACCACACTCCGATTTTTTGATCGTAAAGCGGCACTTGATGAAATTCATGGGGGTTTTCACTGCTCCACAGCCGATTGTTCTGACTGTTCACATAACCGGATAAATGAAACCAGGCCTCATCAGTGAAAAAAGTGACGTCAAGGATGGCAGCGCCATGTTCATAAATAAAATTCTGAAACCACATGCAGTAGTTTAAACGGGATTCATAATCTCTTTCTTGGAGTTGAGACACTTCAGTTAATTTGTATGGACGATAGTGTAGTTCACTTCTTAAAACCTTGTGAACAGAACTCTTAGATATTTGCACCTGTTGAGACAAGTGGTTTAAAGATGCATTTGGACTCATTGTAATTCTGTCTTGGAGTTCCATAATTTGGTCTTGTGAAATTGAAGGTCTTCCAGATCGGTATGCATCTACCACACTACCGGTTTCACGAAACTTTTTGATCAATTTTGTAACAGAATTTCGGTGAGGGACTTGTGAGTCTGGAAATTTCCTCACGAATTGTCTAATGACCTCATCCGTATATTTACCGCCATTACGGAAGACATGCTCAACCAGAAATACCCTGTTTTCAATCGTCAACACCATTTCCTTCAAGTAATGAGACAGTGAAAGTAGCGTAGTGCCCGTCCTTTACGTAAATAAAACCTTAAAGGAAGCAGCGGTTTGTTCATAAATGTGGTTTACAAAATTGTGGTACGTAGATGATGATTACGTCATTTACTGAATATTAGAAATATTCACTGCACTGCAACTTTAAAAACACCCTGTATATATATGTGTGTGTATATATATATATATATATATATATATATATATATATATATATATATACACCCATACCCGCACATATGAACACATACATACGCGCATCCATACGGGGACAATCAAATGTGTAGAAATGTGCGCACAATGCACTACTGACCAGAAGAGTACACACCGGAGTAGGTGTGCAGGCTAGAAGGAGAACGAATATAATAACAGGTCTTCAAAAGGCGGAAAGAGTAAGAAGTCTGAGAGTGGGGTGCAATAAGAACCTGTTAGTGGTACGTGGCCCAGAAAGAAAGGTTTATATGAGAACACCGAAGTGTCTCAATGGGGACTAGTGGAGGAGAACTATGAGTAGCATAGTATAGTAGATGGACTAAAGAGCCAAGGCATGGACAGTAGAGAGGGCTATGTAAAAGGAAGGGGTAGCCGAAAGGTAACTATGTGTACGAGTGTGATACATTCATGCCTCTTGGGGTCAGCGAACCATACTTAACTATGAGGCGATTCTCCAAAGTAAATCGGCTGCGGTCGCCGGAGCGACAAAGGACAAAACCAGTAATACGGATGTCGTCTTTGCCCTTGTGGTCTGGGGAGTTGAAATGGGAAGACACTGGAGTGCCAGTATTATGTTGAACATCTCGTAGATGTTCACAACACCTTTCCGCTAATCGTCTACCAGACTCACCAATGTAAGTCATGTGGCATCGTTGGCATATGATGGCATAAATGGTGTTACGGGACACACATGTGAAACCATGCTTGATCTCGAACCGTCCATTAGGGAATAAGACCGAGTCAGTATCACACTCGTACACATAGTTACCTTTCGGCTTTTTCGTACTTTTCGAACAGCTTTTGTTTCACTGGGAAACATATGAAAGTCCAAAGAAATTAAGTTAAAGACAAAAATAAAAATGTTCAACTCCAAGGTTAAGTCAGTCCTATTATATGGCTGTGAAACATGGAGAACAACAAAATTGACAATTATGAAGATACACTTTCATTAATGGATGCTTACGCAGAATAAAAGGGTGGTAATGGCAGGACAAAATTACTAACATAGAATTATGGGAATGTACCAGTCAAATACCAGTGAATAAAGAGATACAGCGAAGACGATGGCACTGGATAGGACACACACTGCGGAAGCCAACTGAGAGTATTACACAACATGCCCTTTTTTGGAATCCCCAGTGGAAAAGACAATGAGGAAGACCAAGGAATTCTTGGAGAAAACAGATAGAAGCAGAGATGAAGATGATGGGGAAGACATGGAATGATCTTTAAAGGTTGGCAAAAAACAGAACGACTTGGAAAGTGTTTGTTGAAGACCTATGCTCCACAGGGAGCTGAAAGGTAGAAGAAGAAGATGCTGTTGACTTACGTGAGAGTCAGAAGTGGTCGGTTTGTAAATTAGTCGCCTAATCTTCTGAACATCAAATTATTGTGAGATCATTAATATGTTTTTGGTTTCGCCAGAGCCAGAATGATGCTTTTTTGGCTGACTCAGCAATTGCCTTTATTGTTTTTATTCGCATTTCCCCAATAATTCATAGCCACTTTAATAGATCGTAGAGTGGTGAGGCCGTGAGTCCTCTAGCACTAATGTCCACAGCGAACACTCTAACCTGGAACCCCTGCTGTCCCAATTCAGTGGCGAGATCCTTCTGTTTGGCTAGTTAAAATAAATGCTCTTCCTGTACCCTTGATTCGAATGGCACTGTGAGCTCTATTAAGATGCCTTGGATCATATCTAATATGTAAATTGCATTGTCCAGACGCATTTTAGATCACTTGATGCACTCTGGGTACTTCTCTTGCCTGGAAGGTCAACAGTCATCTTCAAATCATTTGCTATGTCCATGTTCGTTGAGTCATTCCAGTTGGTTTGCTTGGGGCTTGCGGCCTGTCCAGTTATAAAAAAGTAGGTGTTGTTGTAGCAAGTGGAACTTTATTGATGGCCTTCAACCGCTTCCCGTCCACGATGGCAACCAGTTCTTGCAGCACTTTGTTGTGCCTCCACGTGTACATCCCTTGGCCTAGCGCTGTCTCGCATGAGAAAACATGCTTCATCGTATGTCTTCCATTGCAAAGAAGACATCGATTTTCATCTGTCTTTTTCCACTTCACAAGGTTGCAGGCTGATGGTAGAAGGTTGTAAAGATATCTGATTATGTAGCTGAGCCACAGCGGTACCATATGCCACATATCATTCCATCTTAGCGTCCTCTGCAAGGTATCACCCCATGTGGTCCATTTGCCTTGCTGCACCTGTTGTCCTGACTTTTGCACACGTTTGTTCTCCTCGTGATCTCCATGTAGCTGATGTCTATTTGATGCTTTTGATCACCATTGGATGTCTCCGTGACCGAATCCACGCCATGGGGGCCTCGGTAGCCTAGTTGGGAAAATCACCCGACTGGGCGGCTACCGACTTCGGACAACCCATGTTCGATTCCGGCTGACAGCAGTGTGAATTGTACTCGTGGTAAGAAAAAAAATACCCTCGCGGTCGACCCAGCCGCTGGCAGAAATTGGTACCAGGGTATTACTCTGGAAAGGTGGGGAATGCCGCCTCGCATCGTGAGTTTCGATGCTTGAAGCGGCACTATCCAGAAGTTTCCGAACACTTCTGTTTAGGCGGTCGAGCACATTTGTGTGAAAGCTAAGACGCTGGTTCTATTACTGTACCGTTACCTTATCCACGCCTGTTGGTCTGCGAGTAGCCCGTCACTTCCTTCATTTGAAGACCTTCACCTGCTTCGTTTACTACTGCACACGTCTGCGATTTCTGACCAGTCTTCCATGTGGTTCCACTGTTCGGACTGCTTCGTCTGATGAGCTTTGTAGCATAACGGAGAGTCTGTTCTTTATGGCTTTGATTTCTTCTAGGACTGACTTGAACGGGATGACCAAATTAGCTTTCTTGCAGTACAGCGCAGCATCCGTTAATCCTGGTGGTACTCCTAGCCAGAGGTAATGGTAACAACAAAGAAAAAGACATCACCTCAGTGCAAAATAAAGACAAGTGGAACAATATTAAAATAGGTAAATGAATTTAAATATTTGGGAACTTTGTTAACCTCAGACGGAAGATGTAGAAAAGAGGTGAGATGCAGAATGGCTCAGGCAAAAGCAGCTTTCCAAAAAATGAGGAAGATACTATGCAATCCATTTTTGACAATAGAAACAAGAAAAAGGGTTCTTAAATGTTATATAGAGCCAGTCTTAACATATGGATGCGAATCATGGACAATAGGACAACAGGACAACAGACAAGAAAATCACTGGAGTCTGTAGAAATGTGGTTTTACAGACGAATGTTGAGAGTACCATTAAAACAGGGAGATAACAAGAAAAAAAGGGGAGATAACAAAAAGGGGAGAGAGAAGGGTAGAGTTGGTGCGGGGAGAGGGGAGACAAGTAGTTTTGGAGAGTGGCAGTAGGGGGCATTAGGTCCACGAGAAAAACGAACGGATAGGGATAGATGAGACTCAGGAAGGAAGCGTGCGGAGCGAGTAAACACGAGGTGAGCAGAATTGGGAACACAAAGAACGGGGAAAATATAATCAGTCGAGTTATAGCTTGTTTCAAATCACTTGCCCAACTTCAAAACGCTATTGTTCAGTAACCGTTTGTTAAAAACTGTTGAAATTTTCCAAATGTTATTAGAATGCAAAAGACCCTTTAAATGTATATTTAACAAATATCTTGCAGCTGCAGTTTTCTTAAAGCGGCGAATTTCTTTGATGTTTGTGAAAATTGTAAATTGTGAACCCCTAAATAATAGAAATTACCGTAGTTGCTGGGCTATGATTAATTTTCACTAGGTAAAGGCGTGGCCGTAATGGGGAAATACCAGGAGAATTATTGTCTTCTCAGTTCGAGGACGGACGATAATATCAAGATATGTCCAATTTTCATAGTTGTGTGGTCCTGAAAAGGACCGTTTGTTGAACTAATTTAAGGTAATATAGGGGCCAACATTGTGGGGGCTATATACTTTCATTCTGAATCAGACGAGTCTAAAAGATTAATAACTGGTTGAACATTCCACAAACCATCATTTTTCCAATATTCCTCTTCCTGTTTTAAGACGTGGTCTTCACATTTAGCCCAATAATCTTTGTCTATATTTAATAAAGCGAGATTAGCAAGAGTCTTTACATCGCATATTTTGAATGTTGTATCTGCCACTTGTCCTTTTCATTTTGCCCAGATTAGTTCTATTGGATTTAAATGAGCATGGTAAGGTGGCAGCCTCAAACTTATATGACCGTGATCTTGGATAATCTTATCTATTTGAAAAATCTTTGTCCTTTGTTTTTGCTTTACTAGAGATAGTAATTCAGGTTTTAAGTACATGTTATTAAATTGTATGTGCTCCTTTGTGAGCCATATCTTAATAGCATCTTTTGTATTGAATGACGTCGGGAAATATCTTCAAGTGCAACAATGTTGTGGTACGCTGCATTGTCCATTATTAGGCAAGATGGTCGATCTAGTGATGGGAGAACAGAATTTTCAATCCAATGTCTAAATATGTGACCATTCATCTCAGAGTGATAATCCCGATTGTCTATGGATTTTGAAAGAAAAATGAGCTCTGCATTCTGTATTAGTCCATGTTGTCGACTACCTGCATGAGCAATTATCAAGCGCTGTCCTTTGCTGCTAGGTATTAATCTCTTAATCTTTCCATCTGATGACTGCCATTCCCTTTGGTTAGTGTGGTGAGCATTGATCCATGTTTCATCCAAGTACACAATATCATAACCGAACCTTGCTTGCGCACCTCTTTTACTTCACGTAAGTACTTGCTTCTCATGACTACTATATGTGGCTTCTCACAGATGATGTTTCGTCCATTGGAATACTTTCTGAATGTAAAGCCTGCAGCTCTCACATTCCTCCATAATGTAGACTTTGATATTTCAATACTGTTGTTCTTTTTCAGCGAAACTTTTAATTTTCTTATTGTAACAGTTTCATTCATACCCAACATTTTGCGAATTTCACGTCTACACCTCTGAATGAACGGAAATGGAACACACAATTTCTCAAGTGTCTAATTGTGTCAGAAAACCCACGTTGAAAGCGTGCAAACACGTCAATTTTACCGTGTATGGATTTTTACTCGCTATTTTAAACTTAAAATACTGTAAGCATTAAGTTTTGACTACATCAATGGGTCGTTATAAATTTATATAAATCAAATTAGCAACAATAATAACCATATGGCTTTTTAAAATGAAATTAATTCCCTGTTGGGTTCTAATCATTATAACTTTACATGCAAATTTTGAACAACTTACAACAAGCGGTTAAAAAGCTATCGATTTTAAAAGTTGGGCACGAGTTATGAAACAAGCTATAAAATAATTTTCTCCTACATACTATTTTCATTATCCATCCTGGTACATTTTCTTTATTCATACCTACATATGTAGAATTCACCAGGGTTCTGGATGGTGTTTTTTTCAAATATATCTTCTGTGTGACGAAGCAAAATTGGTCGTTCAGTTATTACTTACTACTATCGGGAAACACTTATGCTTGTCAAGACCGTGGTTTGTTTCGCCAGTACACTCAGTATGTTTGTAAAGAGTTATGATTTATTCAATGGTACACTCATTATGTTTGTAAAGAGTCGTGATTTATTCAATGGTACACTCATTATGTTTGTAAAGAGTCATGATTTATTCAGTGGTACTCTCATTATGTTTGTGAAGAGTCGTTATTTATTCACCGGTACGCTCGTTATGTTTGTAAAGAGTCTTGATTTATTCATTGGTGCACCCATTATGTTTGTAAAGAGTCGTGATTTATTCACTGGTACACTCAGTATGTTTGTAAAGAGTCGTGATTTATTCACTGGTACACTCATTATGTTTGTAATGAGTCGTGATTTAATCACCGGTACACTCATTATGTTTGTAATGAGTCGTGATTTATTCACTGGTACACTCATTATGTTTGTAATGAGTCGTGATTTAATCACCGGTACACTCATTATGTTTGTAAAGAGTTGTGATTTATTCACTGGTACACTCAGTATGTTTGTAAAGAGTCGTGATTTATTCACTGGTACACTCATTATGTTTGTAATGAGTCGTGATTTAATCACCGGTACACTCATTATGTTTGTAATGAGTCGTGATTTAATCACCGGTACACCCATTATGTTTGTAATGAGTCGTGATTTAATCACCGGTACACTCATGTTATGGAGCCGCAATAGTTCAGTGGTTAGTGAATTGGACTAAAAAAGACAAGGGGTAGGGTTCGATCCTAACCGACGGCTTCCAGGTTCACCCAGCCTATTATGGGTACCGGATTTTTTTCTGGGAAAGTAAAGCGGCACGGGCGTAATACCAACCACATTACCCCAACAAAATCATGTACCGAAGGTCTGTAAAATTTATGGCCACTAACACCATATTCCCTATACGCCATTTGGCGTGACAGGGGCTCTTTACTTTTTTTTTTAACACTCATGTTTGTAAAGAGTCGTGATTTATTCATGGGTACACTCAGTGTGACTACAAATAACCCTGGTTTTTGTTATCAGAACATTTAGTATGTTGCTGGTTGTTTCACCAATACATTCATTATTTTTGCCCAGAGCCCTAGTTTGTTTCATTAGCATGCTTCTTATGTCTATCAATAACCCTTTTTTGTTTCGTCAATACTTATTTTCCCTTGAATAATAGTCGTAAAATCTTATTTCTTATTCTTCTTCATTAGTAAGGTGACCATTCGTCCCGGATTGTCCGGGACAGTCCCGGAATTTGACATTTTTTGAACCTTTGTCCCAGATTAGCTGCCGTACCGGTTTTGTCCCGATTTTGGCATATTTTTTAGCCTTTGTCCCGGATTTGATAAAAAATAATTTGGGACACAAACGTTTACCAATTTTGCCATTTTGGTATACGGCGTACATTTCTTCAATAAAAAAAAATAGTATTCCGTTGCTATGTAGACAATTTTGTTTAATATCAAAACAGTAGAATGCGCTCCTAGTTTTAAATCTCGTATATATTCGTTGTGTTACTAATTTTCACTTTCACTTTCGCAAAAAATGGCACCGAAGCGTAATTGTAGTTTTAATCAAGATTTACAAAAGGAATACCCTTTTATAAAAAAAAGTCTACATCGTCATCAGACTTCACTGTAAGATGTAATATATGTTCATCCGGGTTTACTATTAACCATAGTGGACGTGGTGATATTAAGAGCCACATAAATAGTGATAAACATAAGAGAGCCGTCGCTACTGCTGCATCAAGCTCGTCGTTGACAATTTTTTTTCGAGCTGAACAGGTTGGTGACAAAGAAGAACAGTTAGCTGCTACAGAAGGTGCCTTTGCATATCATACAGTGATGCACAATCACACGTTTAGATCTATGGACTGCACATCAAAATTGCTTCAGGTAACTTTAGAACCAAAATTTGCTTGTGCACGTACGAAAACAGAAGCTATTATTCGGAATGTGTTCACACACCATGCTCTAAACGAGTTGAGATGTGACCTAGAAAACGTAACATTTATCTCCATACTGACAGATGCCTCCAACCACAAAGAAATCAAGATTTTTCCTTTGCTTGTCAGATACTTTGATCGCAATAAGGGACTGAAAGTTAAAATATTCGAGTTGAAGCCATTGCCGGGTGAAACATCTGATATAGTAAGTAGTTTTCTTATTGACTGTCTAACTGAAAATGGTTTAGAACTGAAAGTAGTTGGATTATGTACAGACAACACAAATTCTAATTTTGGGGGCGCTGAAAGAAAAGGACAGAACAATGTTTTCACAAAACTGAAAGAAAACCTTGGACATAGTTTGATAGGTGTTGGGTGTGCTTGCCATATTTTCCACAACACTGTTCGAGCAGCTGCAGACGTATTGCCTGTTGATGTTGAAATGACTATTGCAAAAATTTATCTGTACTTCAAATCATACACAGTTAGAGTTGAAAGTCTCAAGGAGTTTTGTCAGTTTGTCGACACAGACTTCCAGATGATTTTAGGTTATGCACAAACTAGGTGGCTTGCGCTCTTGCCTGCTGTTGAAAGGGTTCTTTACATGTTCCTGCCTCTAAAATCATATTTTCAATCTCAAGACAGATACTCAGTTTTTATACAGGAATTCTTTGAAAACCCACTGTCTGAGGCATGGCTTATTTTGGTTCACAGTCAGGCATCCTCTTTCCACGAAGCAGTGCAGAAAGTAGAGGGACAGATGGTCACTGTATTTGAAGTCATTGACAACATCAATAGGTTGAAAGCTATCTTGGAGTCCAAGCTGGAAGACGGCTTCTTGCCATCAAGAGTTCAGATAATCCTTAAAAAGCTGGAAATTGAAGGATTTCCACGTGATGATGTGAACAAGTTTAACGGCAGTGTTTCTTCATTTTATGAAACAGCTTTAAGTTATTTGAAGAAATGGGCTGCAAATAATTTTCAAAACCTAGAGTCTTACAGCTGGGTAATGCTGAACAGAACACCAAATTGGGAAGATATTGAGAAGTCTTCATCATTAGTGAGTCAAACAGTGCCTTCAGTCGACTTTCCAGAAAATGAAATGTATGACGAATATGTCTACATGAAACAGTTCGTTACTTCACACAAAATTAGTGAGTGGAGTCTTAATAAAACATTACCAGGGCAGCGTTGAGTTGAACTAGCTTCCCACTTCAGAAACAATCATGTGCCCGTTTCACATATTCTGAAGTTGGCAGAGTTCTTTTTGTGTCTACCTGGAACAAATGCTGCAACAGAACGAGTGTTTTCTCTGATGAACAGTTTGTGGACAAATGATAAAACACAACTAGGTGTTGAAACTTTAAAAGCCATGTTGATCACCAAAGTGAACTATGAGGGAACATGTGTCGAATTTTATAAGATGCTGCATACAAAGAAGGACATTTTACAGAAAATTCACTCATCTGAAAAGTACAGCATCTCTGTTTCACCTTCAATTTAAGTGAGTATCACTGTTTTTTTTTATCTCCTGATTATCCTGATAGCGTATTGTAGGTCTATATTATTAGATGTTTTAAAATGTATGTATTATTCACTTGAAAATGACAGCAAGAAGAAATGTAATTTTATTGGTGGATAATTGAAGTAAAATTATTCCGTCCCGGAATGGGATTTCAAAAATATGGTCACCTTATCATTAGAGGATTGTGCTGTACTTCTTGTGGTTGTGTGTCTGTGTTAAACATATATTTGTTCGTGACCGCTTCCTATAATTTGTGTGTGTGTGACCTTTTTCGAAAGCAACAGTTGTTTGTATTCTGTGCTGTTTCTCCGACCAGGTTTGTAAAAAGTTTCTTATCTTTTAGGTGGCCTGTACCTTCGTGTTTCTCTACTGATTTTTTTGGTTAAGACGTTTTTAGACCGAACTTTAACGTGTCACATCATAGCATGTGATATATTTTAAAGATACATTTTTTTTCCTTGTGCCTTTCACCCCATCCATGATTGCATTCATCATTCGCTGTTTTGAGGTACTATATATTACAAATTGAATGTTGCTTTGCTTTCTACGTTTGATACACTGCTGCTACGTAATATATATGCAACAATATTTCCTTATTTTTTGTTTGACAGACTCAAAGCTCCTTTTTCATTCAAGCTTTACGGATGGATGTACGTGTTGGAAGTATCAAAATACCAGCAGCTATGTTGAGCACCTTCACAAACCTGTCAATTGTGCTCATAATTCCAGTTCTGGATAGAATCATCTACCCATTCATGTCAAGAATTGGACTTCCAATGACACTTTTGAAAAAAATAGGTAAAAACAATACAATTCCACAGGCATAGAGAAGGTTCGGGTAGAGGAACAAATATCCAAAAATGACTGTTTTTAAAACATCCAAGAAAGTGATTGCTGATATGTTTATATGTCGTTGATATATCGTTAGATGTCTATTTCCATAAAGTTTCTGTGTCTGCACCAAATACAACAGTTACAATCTAGTTATCTAGGATATAACCAACTAGCAACAAGAATTATTCATCTCCGTGTTCTGTTGTGATATTAATTCCGGAGACTGATCTCTAAAGTCGCTCTTACTTCCATTGTAGCTGTCACAACATAGTACATTAGAGGGTTAGCAAATTGTTCAATTTCACAGTTATCATCATCATCATCAAGTACAGGGCCAAGTGGCGTAGGTGATCATGTCTCTCCACAATTTTCGATCTCGGCAGCTATTTATCATTTCTGTTGTTGACCTTCTGCCAAGCCATTCTCTTAAGTTGTCTGTTATTTTTTCTCTTTGCTTCCCTCTATCTATCTCTTCGTCCCTCAATTTTTCCAGTTGTTACAATATATTCCAGTTGTTCTCTTCTCATTACAGGGCCAAACAATGATGATTGTTTCTTCCCAATATTGGAAATTAGCTCTCTTTTAGCTTTGACCTCTCTCAGAACATCTTCATTACTCTTCTTATCTGTCCATGGTACTCTCAAAATTCTTCTGTAAAACCACATTTCTACAGACTCAGTGATTTTCTTCTCTGTCGTCCTAATTGTCCATAATTCGCATCCATATGCTAAGACAGGCTCTACGTAACATCTAAGAACTCTTTTTCTTGTTTCTATTGTCAAAAATAGATTGCATAGTATCTTAATTTTTTGGAAAGCTGCTTTTGTTGAGCCATTCTGCATCTCACCTCTTTTGTACATCTCCCGTCTGAGGTTAACAAAGTTCCCAAATATTTAAATTTATTTACCTGTTTTAATATTGTTCCACTTGTCTTTATTTTGCACTGAGGTGATGTCTTTTTCTTTGTTGTTACCATTACCTCTGTCTTTTTGCTAGTAAGGTTATTATTGTTACATGTATAATATATATATATATATAGACAACTCGCAGGCTTAGATTTGAATATATTCGTACAACAAATTCACTAGTCGATCTTTTTTCTTTGCAGGTGGTCTCTACGTGAAACATGCCTAAATACAGTCCAAGATTAGTTTTTTTTTTTTTTGGTTACTTTAGCCGGTAGTCGTCTTCTTTTTTCGTATTATAGGAAAATCAGTGGGCATTTTCTGCATCAATGTACAACGATACGTGTGCAAGCGGATGCATTTGGCATAGTATGCTTTTATACTACCTACAGGGCTAAACTAGGGAGCCGCGATAGCTCAGTGATTAGTGAACTGGACTACGGAGGACAAGGGGTTGGGTTCGATCCCAACCGACGGCTTCCGGGTTTACCCAGCCTTAAGAGTACCGGATTTTTTTTCTGGGAAAGTAAAGCTGCAGGGGCGTAATACCGACCACATTACCGCAAAAATCATGTGCTGAAGGTCTGTAAAATGTATGGTCACTAACACCATATTCCCTATACGTCACTTGGCGTGACGGGGTACTTTACTTTTTTTTTTTTTTTAACAGGGCTAAACTAATTCTCTAATGTACGCCTCCCCTTTTTCGTGGTACCTATGGAAAATGATAGATGACCACCACATATTTGTTTGTGCTTAAAAGCAAACACGGAGAATAAAACATATCTTCTACCTTTTTAGCTCCCAGTGGAGCATAGGTCTTCAACAAACACTTTCCAAGTCGTTCTGTTTTTTGCAATTCTTTTAAGATCATTCCATGTCTTCACCATCATCTTCATCTCTGCTTCGATCTGTCTTCTCCAAGAATTCCTTGGTCTTCCTCTTTGTCTTTTCCCCTGGGGATTCCAAAAAAGGGCCTGTTGTGTAATACTCTCAGTTGGCTTCCGTAGTGTGTGTCCTATCCATCGCCATCGTCTTCGCTGTATCTCTTTATCCACTGGTATTTTACCGGTACATTTCCATAATTCCACGTTAGTGACTTTGTCCTGCCATTTCCATCCCTTTATTCTGCGCAAGCATCCATTAATGAAAGTCTGTACCTTCGTGATTGTCAATTTTGTTATTCTCCATGTTTCACAGCCATATAATAGGACCGACTTAACATTTGAGTTGAAAATTTTTATTTTTGTATTTAGCCTAATTTCTTTGGATTTCCATATGTTTCCCAGTGTAATGAAAGCTCCTCTTGCTTTTGATATCCTTATTTTGGTATCATTTTCTGTTCCTCCCTCTTTATCTATATTACTGCCCAGATATATGTAAGATTGTACGTCTAGTAGAGGTATTTCTCCTAGTTTTATTTGGTTATTGCCAACTGCATTAATTCTCATAATGTTGGTCTTATCTCTATTAATCTTTAGTCCTAGCTGTTGTGATCTCTCATCTAATATACTCATTTTATCCTGCATCTGTTGATGGCTGTGTGATAGGAGAGCTATGTCATCAGCAAAATCTAAATCATCAAGTTGTTTGGTCAGTGACCACTGGATCCCATTTCTGTTGTTTTGAGTTATTTTCATAATCCAATCTATGGCCAGTAGAAAGAGAAATGGAGACAGAAGGCATCCTTGCCTTACTCCTGTTCTTATTTCAAATGCTTCTGTAAGCTGTCCTTCATGCACCCCACTACATTTTGTTCCTTCATACATTGTTTTTATCAGGTTAATACACTTTATGGGGATTCCGTAATGACTCAGCAACTTCCAAAGCATTCTTCTGTCTAAACTATCAAATGCCTTTTCGTAATCTATGAATCCAATATAAAGTGGGGATTTTAGTTCTAAACTTTGTTCAACTATTATGCGTAGAGTAGTTATTTGATCAGCACATGATCTGTTCTTCCTTCCTAAAACCTGCTTGTTCATCTCTCAAATGTTTCTCTATGGTCTCTTTTAGTCTCTCCAGAATGATTCTGCTTAATACTTTTCCTGGCACTGATAGTAGAATAATTCGACTATAATTTTCTGGAAAACATATGCTATTCTCTTTTAATTCGTTCTTCTGTTAGATAGTAAGAAGGCCATTTGAATTTGATTTCCGTTGATCGTACCATAATCTTGATCCTTGCAGCGTCGCATCTCGTAGTATTTTTTGCCATCCATCTCTGCTTTTGGCGAGACGTTCGCTCTTACCTAACAAATCTATGTCTGCCAATTTTGCTTATTTTATAAAGGTGTTCATATGTCTCTCTATGTCTTTCTTTCATCTGTAACCCGATATTTCTCATAGAAGAACCTGTTATGAAATTCTTTTGTTATGAGGATTTTAAAAATGAGATGGTTTCCAAGATGGTGGAACGAAGTTCATGTTCTCTCGATCGCTGCAGAAATAGCATTTTGGGACTGATTTATTTCGGCTCTCCATTGCAATGTTCTGCGTTAAAGTCAAAATGATGTTCTACTTAACAAATCTGCGCTGATGAAGTGGAGTCGTACACACGGCAATATTCCTTTTTGACAAGTCGTGTGTTGTGATTGATGCGACCTTCCACCGTCTAGAGTTGATCTGCGGTTTATGTCAACACATTGAATGATGTTCAATGGCCGTCATTGGAATTGTTTGACGCAAGTTATTTACATGTTACAACTCATTAATGTGGACTACTCCGTCAAGTCAACCGAAGTTTTCATTTTAGGGAATTTTCACCGTGTTTCGTTCATTGTAGGCTGCATTCACTAGAGTAATCGGGAATCTATGGGCGCAGCCATTGTTGTGTGTGCAACGTCATCATAATGGCTCATCGTATATCCCTAGACCGGCTAAACGCTAATGTTGAAAGGCGAAATGACGGATCTTTATACATGACTTTCCAGCTCCGGAGTGACTCTAGGAGTTTCATGTTAGTCAGGAAGGATGTCTAAATTCAAGAGGACTACTGTGAGATCTAGGGTGGACATGCTTGCTTCTTGCTTGCTTGCTGCATTCGCCTGATGACTAAAGGAGTACACTTCTACATCATCTGCCCTTGAAAGGACGTTAGGCGGGCGTGTCTGCGTTGTGTTGTGGTTTGCAGTATAATTGTGATATTTGCGCCTTTAGGCCCAACACACCCGACTTCAGCACGACCTTTTTGAGAACTAGGCTGTCTTCCCTCTTCGATCCCTACTCGCTTGGCCAGACTAGAAAGGTTAGTCTGGTGATAGAGGCACCACGGAGATGTGGAGCAGGGCCTGGATGGTTCTGATTCACCGATCCTGGCGCAAGCCATCAGCTGTGGGTCGCTGACAACGTTCAGCTCTAGTGCTGTCAGGTGCGACTTCGCCTCCGGGTAGACATGTGATTTTATAATTTCAATATGTGGTTTATAATTTCAAAAATTCACATTGCGGGAAGATCTTACGGTCTGTTGTTTGATGTGCGACGGGTATAATCCGACGACTTACTAGGAATTGGGGTTAAAAACGATGTTCTGACATCATCAAACGCTATACATTTTAAAAATATAACGATCATCATTTTCAGGAGGACGTGAACTTCCGGTCAATATGGTGGATAGGTGGCAGGAACCATTGAAGGCTATGCTTGAAATGTGTTCCTTGTTGCAGTTTCCTCATATTCCAAGTCCGACCTTTTGCAGGAGCCACTGAGTTAAGTGCTCTGTGCACACCGTGAACTGTGCGTTTCATCCATTTTAATCGTGTTTCGATATTCCTATGTTTACAATGAGCGATGATATCGTATGACAGGGAACAGTTGGCTGTGTTCACTTTCTGTACGGTTTCGTCTTATGTCTTTTGGCGTGTGCTCAGCACACTGCTATGATGGTGACTAACAGATACCTTTCTTTGTTTGGGAGATGAGTTAGTAATTCGGATGATTCCACTGGCACGGGCGGTTGAGCAATTATGGATTTTAATTTGTTTGCAGTGATACCGGGGCCTTCCATAACCATCTAATCCATATTTTGTGCATGTCATGCACATCTTACTTTCATTAAGTAAGGAGCCAGTAGTGGGGTGTGATAAGCACTCCAAGGTATGGTGACAGCTTTACAAGGAAGGAACACAACACAATACTGACGTTTCGGCCTGTGGCCTTCTTCAGAATACAGGGACAACGACAACAAACGGTGAAGTACAATCTATAACTACAATCCAAAGATTAGATTTGGTACAAGACAAATGCGATTTTTGGGCCATGTTAAAAGACACAACAGCCTACTAAAAGTAATCCTGGAGGGGAAAATATAAGGTAAAAGAGGCAGACCAAGACTAACATGGACGAGTAACATCAAAAGATGGACAAATCAGCCTATGACAACCTGCACCATCAAAGCAAGAGACAGAGCTGAATGGCGCTCCATGGTAGCCAACCTTCGTTGCGGAGAAGGCACTCGATGATGATGATGATGACATGTCTGATGATAAAGTTAATGGAGAGGTAGAAGGAGAGAGGAAAAGTAAAATGTTGAGATAAGAAAAGAGAGAGAGATATGTGCTACATGACGTGAGGTAGGATGAGTGAAGAGATATATAAAATCGTAAGATTAGAAAATGAGGAGGATCTCGAGACTAAAGAGCGAAACGTAAATAGTAAAAAGTGAATAATGTATCATTAAAAGTATATAAAAAGGACTTAGCTCGAACTGCTGGTCCGTCCTCCGTGATGGAATTCGTCCGAATGACTGGCACGCTCAGGCTTACCTCGGGAAGACATCACGTTGTGGATACAAATGTGGTGAAGCCATACAAAGAACAGGAGTCGTATGATTACTACAACTGGAAATGGGGTGGGGAAGGGGAAATGACGCGACAGCCAGACCGATTGCATAAACAATGGCCGATGGCCAGGGGATATGTAGTAGTCCAATACAATGGCCCGGGTGGGACATGTCGGTGTCCACACAAAGAACGGGAGGGAGGAGAAGTGGGAGATAAGTAGCCTCAAAAAGGGAATCTGACAATAAAGGAGGGTAACCAGGGAGGGAAAACTAGTGAGTCCCGAGGAGAGGACCGGCAATAGGAGGACCAAAGAAAAAGTGAATCAAAAGGCAATGTAGTGAACTGGGAGATGAATAAAAGAGATAGTGTGCTCAGAACGGATGGGCTGGAAGTGGATGAACACAGAGGTAGGTCCAAAAAAAGGGGGAGTGAAAAGGGGGTAGGGAGAGGGAAGAAATATACAACAGAGGAAGAGATATGGAGAGGAAGAATAAGAAACCGGTATGGGTAAATTGGATAGAAAGAAAGGCGGTGGGCCAGAAGTGGATAGGTAGAGAAGGAGTCTGTAAGAAGTAGAGTAATAGAGGAGCGGTACGCAGGAAGTTAGTACATAGAGAGGTAGAGGAGTTGGGAAAAGGTGAAACTGAGGTGGATACAAAGAGAGGAGGTGTCTAAGTGGCTGATGAGCAGACAATAAGGGTCCTAGAAGAGGGCTATAAGTGGACATCAGGATAAGGGGGTACTGGAATAATAGTAGTAGAGAAGTGGTAGTTGCAAGTGAATAGAGAGTTTAAGGGGTGAGCTAAGAGTAGATCAACAAAAGTGGTGAGTGAGAAGTAGATCAATAGAAGTAGGCGGAGTGATGGTACAGTCATCAAAGAGAGGTAGTATACTAGGAATGTGTATAGTAATATACACAGTGGTGCAATGGAAGGTAGTCTGTAGAGAGGGGGTGGTGGTGGTGTGGATGAAGAAGGCAAGATAAAGGGTTACTCAAAGTGGATATGGAAAGAAGGGGTAGACTAGGAGCAGATAAACAGAGAATAGAAGCAGTGACGAAGAAGTAGGGAGAGTGAAGAAATGTACAACAGAGGAGGAGATACGGAGAAGAAGAATAAGAAACAGGAATGTATAAAGCGGAGAGGCGGTGGGCCAGAAGAGGATAAATAGAGGAGTCTGTAAGGAGTAGAGAGGATTGGTGTGCATGAAGTTAATCAATAGAGAGGTAGAGGAGTGGGGCATGGTAAAACTGGGGTGGATACAAAGAGAGGAGGTGTCTTAAGTGGCTGATGAACAGACAATAAGGGGGTTAGAAGAAGACTAAAAGTTGATATAAGGATAAGGGGATTACTGGAATAGAAGTGGTGATTGCAAAGGAATATTGAGGGAAGGGGGTAGGATTTGATTAACAGAGATGTGGCATGTTAGACGAAGATCAATAGAAGTGGGCGGAGAGATGGTACAGACAACATAGAGAGATAGTATAGTAATAAGGAAGTGGTGCATTGGAAGGTAATCCGAGGGGGAGGTGGGGTTGTACTAGATGAAAAAGGCAAGATGAGGGGTTACTCAAAGTGGATAGGGAAAGAAGGGGTAGACTAGGAGTAGACAAACACAGAAGTGAAATAGGAAGTGGAGTACCAAGGTGGGAGAAAGAGGGGTCCTCAGAGGGACAGGGATACATTGATGCCACGAGGGGTGAGGCAACCCCAACCGTTCCCTACTTATTTCATTAAGTAATTGTTGTAGATCTTTAGCAGTTTCTGCTAGTAATACTGTATCATCAGCATATCTTAGGTTATTGATTATCTTTCCATTGTTTAGGCCTGTGATGTTTTTAAAGATTTGCTCAGTGTATAGATTGAACAAGATTAGTGATAGAATGCATCCCTGCCATACTCCTCTTTTTATATCAATGGGTGTAGAGTTCTCTTTGTTATATTTTATAATATAAATATATTTTATATATAAATATGTATAAATTACATATTATTCGTATGTCTGTGTCATCTAGATGTATATCTTTTAGGCATTCTATAAGTTGTTTATGGCGTATTCTATTAAAAGCTTTGGTGTAGTCTACTAAGCAGGAATGTATTGGTTTGTTTGAGTACTTTTAGATTAATGTTCTCATGCAGAATATGGCTTCTTTTGTCCCACTATTTTTCCTAAATCCAAATTGCTGTTCATCTAATTCAATATTGACTTTATTCTGAATCCTTCCTTGTATAACTTTTAGCAAGATTTTTGCTACATGGCTCATTAGACTTAATGTTCTAAAGTCACTGCATTCAACTGCACCATTCTTTGTAGGCAATGCAATGAAAGTTGATGTTTTTAGTTCATTTGGTATGTATCATGTATGGTATATGTCGTTGCATATGTATGTGATGTCTTCAATGCCAAAATCGTCTACTGCCTGTATTATCTCTATCTGTATGCTGTAAGGTCCTGCTGCTTTTACCTTTTTCATTTTTGTATAGTTTTTCCCACTTCAGATTTTAAGATTTTATAGCATGATGAACACTTTATAATTGTTTTTATGTCCCATAGATCATGAAATAGTTGTTATATATTCCTGACAACTTTATAACTATGTGATTAAAATAACAAATCGGTCTTTTTTTCAGGAATAGGGTTATTGTTCTCAACTCTTGCAGTTATAGTTGCTGGTATTGTAGAAATATATCGTAAGGAACATCTTACACTGCCATATGGTTCCCACATCCAGACTTTAGCTAATAAGAATTTCACAGCATCAAGTTTGTCAGTCTTTACACAGACTCCCCAGTTTGTGCTTGTTGGAATCGGTGAAATTTTTACGGCAGCCTCCAGTAAGTTCCATCGTTTGTGATAATGTATATTTGTGGCTTATTTATAGGTAACAAGTGGTACATTATTTAAATCTGTCAACATTTAATGAGTTGCTTTCAAGAAAAATTAAAGACTGGATTGCTGTATTGGAAAAAAAAGCTATTAATAAGTATATATATGTTTGTATCAGAGATGGCCAACAGCGATGTCTTTTTTATTGGTCAAACTTATATTTACAAACTTTAATATTAAAGTATGTTCATAATTATTTATTAGCATGAGCACGCTTTGTGATAAATATACTCGTTATATAATTTTCATAATACAAAATGTCTAGGTCGATATTTATTCTAAAAGTTTGAGACTTATTTCAGGGGAGAAAGCTAACTCAAATGTTCCCTTTGTTCAAGGTCGGCCTTCCCCTCTTCCATTTGATCATAAGATTTACTGAAACAAAGCAAGTCATCAACAAATATGGCGTCAACTAGGAGTAGCAGGTCTCTAAGGTCTCTAAATGTTCTCATCATACCTCAGAACATACTTTTGGCTCGGATTCAAGCAGTTGCCACCACAAAATGCCGTCAGCTAACCCATCCCCTCCTCCACCTCAACACACCACAAGGGTTTTCTTTTTTCTTTATGTTTTAAAAGTCTCTTTCCATCCAAGTCTCTTTTCATCAGTCAAAATCATATCTTATTAGTCTCTTTGCTATGGGTTAGTTCGTTCGTTCGCTTTCGTCAGCTTTTAACCTCTGACGAAGTCCCACCCACTCAATTTTGTGGGACTGAATTTTGCGTGTAAAGTCTGTTTTTCCCATTATAGGATGCCCCTCGCCATGCAGGCAGATTTACTCCGACTTCAGAGGTACTAATTTTTAGGGAATTAGTAAAACCCAGGTGTCCTCGCCAGGGTACGAACCTCGGCTGTTGCCGTGGTAAGCCAACCGCCTATCGATTGCGCTAACCGGACACCCGCTATGGGTTAGTGAACAGCTTCAGTTTTCACATCAAACATTGCTATAGTAACTTGTTTTTCATTGTCAGTTGCCTCGATCATGGTGTGGTGTATTATGAGTAACAAACGTCAATTAAAAAGTAAAAAAAAGCAGATGTTTTCATGAGAAATGAGACAATTTTTTATTTATCAACAAGGATAACAAACAGCAGAGCCTCTTGTGTTTACAAGTATTATCTGTATGTACATAAACAGTATAATCTTAAACGCCATTACACACAGCACCATGTCGCTAAATACAACGAATACATTGGTAAAGTACGTACTTGTATGTGATTTGAAGAAAAAGGTTAGTGCTCAGAAATCTATTTCTACTACATCAACAACAAAGTCCACTCACTATTGGGATCGTTTGTTGTAAGCGCAGAGATAGCAAAGGAAAAAAAAAAAATAAAACATATTATATGATGGTTAATTCGTAAAGCGCTGTTCTGTGCACTCTGTGCACATGGCGCGTGCATTTGGGGGAGAAAAAAGTGCGTCATTTTGAGAACATACCACTTTCAAAACAGTCACAAGAATGGTTGAGGAAACAAGTTCTTATATATCAAGTAAATTAAAGAGTGTTATTACAAAGTCCGTTTACTTTTCAATGGCTCTGGATGAACCCACTGACATGTCCGATACCGCATAACTTCTAATCTAATTCATTAGAACTGTTTCAAAAGACGTTCATATTAATGAGGGTTAGCTATTAGCTTTAGAACCATTGCATAACACGACCATAGGTCAAGACATTATGACTCAGTCTTGAAGGTTGTAAACGGTATTGGTGACACATAGTCTTTTAGCTATAGTAACAGATGGCGCTAAGTCAATGCATGGCACTCAAACAGGTTTAGTTGGTTTATTAAAATTCTTTCAGGACCAGAACAGGAAACACGTTATTTTTAGGTTTTGACCAGATTATAGCTCGTTTCAAATCATGTGCCCAACTTCAAAACGCTATTAGTCAGTAAACATTTGTTAAAAACTGTTGAAATTTTCCAAATGTTATTAGAATGCAAAAGACCCTTAAAATGTATATATAACAAATATCTTGCAGCTGCAGTTTTCTTAAAGCGGCAAATTTCTTTGATGTTTGTCAAAATTGTAAATTGTGAACCCCTAAAGAATAGAAATTACCGTAGTTGCTGGTCTATGATTAATTTTCACTAGGTAAAGGCGTGGCCGTAATGGGGAAATAACTGGATAAGACAAAACGCCAGGAGAATTATTGTCTTCTCAGTTCGAGGACGGACGATAATATCAAGGTATACCTGTATGTCCAATTTTCATAGTTGTGTGGTCCTGAAAAGGACCGTTTGTTGAACTAATTTAAGGTAATATAGGGGCCAACATTGTGGGGGCTATATACTTTCATTCTGAATCAGACGAGTCTAAAAGATTAATAACTGTTTGGGGTTGAACATTCCACAAACCATCATTTTTCCAATATTCCTCTTCCTGTTATAAGACGTGGTCTTCACATTTAGCCCAATAATCTTTGTCTATATTTAATAAAGCGAGATTAGCAAGAGTCTTTACATCGCATATTTTGAATGTTGTATTTTCATCTGCCACTTGTCCTTTTAAATTTGCCCAGATTAGTTCTATTGGATTTAAATGAGCATGGTAAGGTGGCAGCCTCAAACTTATATGACCGTTCTCTTGGATAATCTTATCTATTTGAAAAATCTTTGTCCTTTGTTTTTGCTTTACTAGAGATAGTAATTCAGGTTTTAAGTACATGTTATTAAATTGTATGTGCTCCTTTGTGAGCCATATCTTAATAGCATCTTTTGTACTGAATGACGTCGGGAAATATCTTCAAGTGCAACAATGTTGTGGTACGCTGCATTGTCCATTATTAGGCAAGATGGTCGATCTAGTGATGGGAGAACAGAATTTTCAATCCAATGTCTAAATATGTGACCATTCATCTCAGAGTGATAATCCCGATTGTCTATGGATATAGAAAGAAAAATGAGCTCTGCATTCTGTATTAGTCCATGTTGTCGACTACCTGCATGAGCAATTATCAAGCGCTGTCCTTTGCTGCTAGGTATTAATCTCTTAATCTTTCCATCTGATGACTGCCATTCCCTTTGGTTAGTGTGGTGAGCATTGATCCATGTTTCATCCAAGTACACAATATCATAACCGAACCTTGCTTGCCCACCTCTTTTACTTCACGTAAGTACTTGCTTCTCATGACTACTATATGTGGCTTCTCACAGATGATGTTTCGTCCATTGGAATACTTTCTGAATGTAAAGCCTGCAGCTCTCACATTCCTCCATAATGTAGACTTTGATATTTCAATACTGTTGTTCTTTTTCAGCGATACTTTTAATTTTCTTATTGTAACAGTTTCATTCATACCCAACATTTTGCGAATTTCACTTCTAATAAGTTCACTGTCGAAATTATCCAACATTTTTGCTCTTCCTTGTGATTTTGTATATTTGGAACATTGACGGTCACGTGCTTGAATCCAGCGATTTAATGACCGTTTAGATAAATCCAAAATGTGTCTTGTCCTATTCTCATGGTTTTCTAAAGAATGAAATAATTTTCCTCGTTTATCCTCTTTGCAAAAATAGCCATACATATTTATTGCGATGTTTTGTAAACTGCAGAATTTCATTTTAAGACTCATGATAAATGTTATCGTTCCACGTCTACGTCGCTGAATGAACGGAAATGGAACACACAATGTCTCGTGTTTTTTACAAGTGTCTAATTGTGTCAGAAAACCCACGTTGAAAGCGTGCAAACACGTCAATTTTACCGTGTATGGATTTTTACTCGCTATTTTTAACATAAAATACTGTAAGCATTAAGTTTTGACTACATCAATGGGTCGTTATAAATTTATATAAATCAAATAAGCAACATAATAACCAAATGTTTTTTTTTAATGAAATTAATTCCCTGTTGGGTTCTAATCATTATAACTTTACATGCAAATTTTGAAGAACTTACAAAAAGCGGTTAAAAAGATATCGATTTTAAAAGTTGGGCACGAGTTATGAAACGGACTATAATTCTCCTGTTTCATAAAATTTCACCATTTCCTTTGACTACTTCACACAATAATTTAGATAAATGTGGTAGTTATACATCACTGGAAAGGAAAATGGATACATAAAATGAAAATAGCAATATATTTATTATGTGTGATTATTTAAAAGAATAAATATATTTTTAACAATTTAAAACATTCAAGGTAGATAATTTTAATTCAAAATACATGTATTGTAATTCATTTACCTTTTTTCATGGTTAGAAGTGTTGATATCAATGTATCCCTGTCCCGCTGAGGACCCCTCTTCCTCCCACCTCTGTACTCCACTTCCTATTTCACTTCTGTGCTTGTCTACTCCTAGCCTACCCCTTCTTTCCCTATCCACTTTGAGTAACCCCTCATCTTGCCTTTTTCATCTAGTACAACCCCATCTCCCCCTCGGATTACCCTCCAATGCACCACTTCCTTATTACTATACTACCTCTCTATGTTATCTGTACCATCTCTCCGCCCACTTCTATTGAGCTTCGTCTAACATGCCACATCTCTGTTAATCTAATCCTACCCCCTTCCCTCAATATTCCTTTGCAATCACCACTTCTATTCCAGTAATCCCCTTATCCTTATATCAACTTTTAGTCTTCTTCTAGGACCCTTATTGTCCGTTCATCAGCCACTTAGACACCTCTTCTCTTTGTAACCACCCCAGTTTTATCATTTGTCTTTAAATATTACACAACATAATCCAAATTCCTCTAAAACACAGTTTATTTGATTGATTTATGTCCACAAATAATGAAATTATGCACATATTTGTAAATGATCCCAGAATGAAAAATATGACAAATTTATATGACGTCACAATAATTTTATTTACAAGTCAAGTTTATTATTTTTATTTACACAACTGAACTTATTTTGTGTGATATGCCCTAAAGTACCAGTTTTGTTATCAGAATAATTACCACTCGATTCCTCTGAGGCACTGATAGTGCTGGAATAGTGCATCCACTAGCTAAACCTAAGCCAGATCGTCGTGGTTTTTTTTAGCCTGGGCTATTACTAATATTACGACCCATTATCACAAAAAGAAAATTATTGTCTGAGTCTAAATACTATGAATACTCTATTTCTGAATCACTCAATAACAAGGTTTCGAACATAGATCTAGCTTGTTCTGCGCTATATCGTTTTGGTCGACTGCAAGATGTGCCAGCAGTGGGCATGTCCATTATGTGAAAGAGATTGGAGAAAAAAAACAATGAAAACAAATGAACAATTTTCTAACGTTCAAACTCCGAAATCACGTGGTATCAACATGAAGTTCAAGTGAGAACTCTCCTACATCCGGAAATCAAGTATTCTTCTTCTTTCCTTCCTCATCTGCCTTTCAGTGTCCAGGGGAGATATAATTTGCGGTCTTTTGCTCTTCTGTTCGCCTCTGCTGCTGTTATGTTTCCTAGTGCTTCTAATATTCCATCGATCCATCTTTTTCGTGGTCAACCCTTGGGTCTGGTATTCTCGCAACACTTATTGAAGGCTCATTGTATTGTGTTTTGATCTTTCTGCCTTGTCACGTGGCCAAACCATTTTATCTGTTGTTTCCTTCAGTGGCGTATACTGGTTTTGGGGTCTGAGCTACCGCTGACATAATAAATAAAGACATACATTATATTCAATAAGTTAACATAAAGTAATATTTGCTAATGACATCACTACATTTTAAATTACTTACTTATGTATTTTATATGTAATTTTATTTTATATGCAAACTCTATGCGTCTTGTTTGGGACGAAAATGTATCGATGACTTTGTCATTGAAAGTACTGTTGGGTTGGTTTCTAAGTTTCTGATGGAATTATTTTTTAATGGACTTTATTGCCAAACCAGATAAGCGTTCGTGTGTCTGAGTTGAGCGACAATAAGATTTGATTCTCTTGAGAGCAGAAAAAGTTCTTTCTACAGATGCTGATGCGCGTAACGTAGTTATAAATAGGTTAGAAAGTTCCGGTAATCAGACATAGTTTCACTTTCACTTTGTGACGATTCTGATTGGCAAGAGCTAAAAATAACCCATGAAACCGCATTAGTGTAGAGGTAGCTTAGCCGTATTATTTTGACGGAAATTTTTGAATGTCAAGGTCATTAACTCAAAGTCGGAGAGAAGATAAATGTACCGCTGCTGATTAGCGGTTTCATGTACTAATTTTATAGTAGTTTCGGTCTCATTCACAAACGTTATGGTGACCATAGGAAAATCTTGCTTTAATAAATGTAAATCAAAGCAAACAAATCATATTGGCCTACGAAATGTGTAATCGAATATTCGAAAATTTGTACTATAATTATTAAAAAAATATAATAAATTTTTCCTTTTGTATTTCGTTAATATGTTCAGGCTACCGGCGGTAGCTGCGGCAGCATAGAGAATACGCCACTGGTTTCCTTATATATTCTATGGCGGGGACTATTCCTAGCTTTTTTCTCAGTTCTTCATTTCTGATCTTATCTCTGACTATTTCCTGTCATTCGTCTAACACATTTCATCTCTGTAGAGGTTATTTTTCTTATTGTTCTTGCATCTAGGGTCCAGGTCTGGCATTGGTAGCACAACGTTGGGATGAAGATTGTATTGTATAGTGCTCGTTTTGCCTCCGGAGTTATTTCCTTGTTGGACAATAGTGGTGATGACTGTCCGATGATTTGACAAGCTTTGTCGCATCTTGATTCTACCTCTGCCTGTTTGAGAATTATCGTTTGTCATTAAACGTCCTAGGCATTTCAATTCCTCCACTTGTCGCCTGCCTTCTATAGTTATGTTGATGTTCTGTTTATTTTTGGCGACATTCATGACTTCTGTTTTGTTGATTTTCATGTTGTATTTTGTGCCTGAGATGTTGAGTTTAAGTGTTCTTGTAGGTCTTCTATTGTTTCATGTATTAGTGCCTGATCCTCTGCAAATAAAAGCTCGTTGATCTCCTGTCTCTGATGGATTGGCTAGCTTGCATTTATAGTCCATGTATGTAATAAACAGTAAGGGGGGGGGGGGAAATAGTACGTTCCCCTGTCTTACACCTGATCTAACTTCTAAGTGGTCTGTGTAGCCTGCTGATATTCTGACCCTGCAGCTGCTGTTGATGTAGAGACTTTTAATTAGGTTGGTTAGATATTGGCTTACTCAGTATGTTGTTAGTATCTCCCACAGTTGTTCTCTGTTTACTCTGTCGAATGCTTTTTCCTGGTCAATGAAGGCTATGTATACATTTTGATTGTGTTCTGTCGTTTTTTATATGCTGTTTTAATGTGAATAGAGCGTCAGTGCACCCTCTGTTGTTTTTTTTTCGGAACCCCATTTGAGAATCGCTTAACTGTAGTTCTGTTATTGGTTTCAGCCTTTTTTTCCCAAGATTTTGGCGTATAGCTTTCCTACATGGCTGCGAAGAGATATACCTCTATGTTGATTGCAGTCTCTTTTGCTACCTTTCTTTTTCCATATTGATACGATGATTGTCTGTTGCCAGTCTTCTGGGGCTTGTTGTTGGTGCCATGCTGCATTAAATATTCTGTGCAGCCATGTCACTCCTGTTTCTCCTGCTGCTGATATTATTTCTATTGGTATGTTATCTATACCCGGTGCTTTATTTCTTGCTGCATATTTGATTACTTCTTCGATTTCCTCTTCATGATGTTGGGTTCAGTATCTGAGTTCTAGCGTGGTTTTTGTTGTCTTATTGGTAGTTTTTATGTTTAACAGGTCTTCAAAATATTATTTCCATCTCTGTTGCATATGTTGGTTATTTGATATTGGCTGTCCGTCTTTGTCATTTATCAGCTCAGTAGTATCATGGTTTTTTTTCTCGCTCTCGTGGCTTTTACTGCTTTGTAGAAATCTATTGTGGCTGCCTTGAAGTCCCTGCTCATTTTTTGTCCGAATTCTGTCCAATTGTTTTGCTTAGATCAAAATTTTAACTTTTTCAAACTAACACATATTTTTCATATTTTTATTGGTTCTTGTTCTCCCTCCAATTTTGAAACATGTTCTTCTTTTCTGTAATTGCTTCTCTGATTCATTCGTTCCACCAAGGGGTGCTCTTTTTCCCTTCTTTTGTTCTTAGCTTCGTTCCACAAACTGTTTTAGAGATGGTTCCTGTTTCCTTAAATTGTTTCAACACTTCTTCTACTGTGAATACTTCGTTAGGGAGTTTCTTGAGTTCTGGCTCTGTTAGTTTTTCTTCTAGGATTTTCCTTGTTTCTTGATCTTTTAATTGTTTTATTTTTATTGTCTGTTCTTTTCGCTTCTTTTGTTTGTTTTCGTATATTCTCTTTATTTTTGGCTGTCTTAGTGTGATCATAACCATCTTGTGGTCCGTGTCATCTGTAATATTAGGAATTGCTCTACTGTCGGTTACTATTTTCTTGTTCTGTTGTCTTGTTAGTATAAAATCTATCTGGCTTCTGCATGTTGTGTCATTCCATTTGTACCAGGTGTATTCTTGCGACTCTCTGTGTTTGAAGAATGTGTTGGTGATAAATAAATCATTTTGATTGCATAGATCCAGCAGTCTGCTTCCATTTTCGTTTTTTTCGGCTGTTTTATCACCAAAGGGTCATAAGATATCACTGTTCTCACTGTTGCGTTTCCCAAACCTTCCATTAAAATCTCTCATCACTAACATGTCGTCGCTTTCGTCAATCTATTTTTCTGAGCATGAAACATTTATCCCTTACCGACCTGCTGAGTCAGTCGTAAGCTAAGGGCTTAACTTAAAAACACACGTTGGGGGTTTAGCCCGGCTGATGTTTCCCCAACGTGTTTGATCGCTAAAAAAAAAGTAGCCCTCCTATTGACATAAATTGGCCACCTATGTTATTTAGTGCATTCAGAAAGTAATGCATCACATCGATTTTCTCGGGAACTACTCATTCAAAAAGTATTACATTTTTACAGATATGATATGAATATGTCGTGTAACATCGGTATCATTCAACATAATCCCCATCCACTTTACACCTTAACGCCAGCGCACAACAAGTGCATGTATTCCTATCATGTACCAGTCTTTGTTTTGATCGTGTAGCCATTTCTTCGCTGCATGAAGCACTTCATCATCTTCAAATCTTGTTCCATGCAGGGCATCATTAAGTGGACCAAAGAGATGGAAATCAGAGGGTGCCTAATCAAGGCTGTACGGTGGATGGGGGAGTACAGTCCAACTCAATCTCGTGATTGCTTCCCGTGGTGCCAGACTTGTGTGGGGGCGCGCAATGTCGTGAAGGAGAAGCAGGTCTGCTGGATCGGTCAGTGCGACCGAACTCTGCGGAAACGTTGAGTTTTTTTTTCAATGTCTTAATGTAAGCTTGAGAATTGATTGTCTCTCCTCTTGGCATAACAGCCACAAGAATCACGCCTTCAATGTCCCAAAAGACAGCGACCATGACCTTTCCAGCTGAAGGAGATGTCTTGAATTTCTTTCTGCGTAGTGAGTGCGGGTGATGCACTCCACTGACTGTCTTTTTTGTCTCAGGTTCAAAACGATGTGCCCAGGTTTCGTCACCTTTAACAATCTTAGCCAAAAAGTTATATAAACCAACATTGAAACACCCCAACAGTTCTGAAGAAATTGCTTTTCTTTGCAATCGGTGCCTCATTCGTGGAACCAGGCTTGCACAAATCTTAGAGAATCCGAGAGTTTTTATAATTGCATTCGCACTATCAATGCTGACTGACAACTTTAAGGCCAATCGTTGAGTAGTAATGCGCCTCTCAGCAAAATATAATGCCCTCAGCGCATTTCAACATCTCTGCATTGATGGCCGTTGCAGGCCGATCAAAAAGCTCAATATCTCCGTTTTCCGATTCTTTTATTCTCTGCACCAAGCGACACACGATTAGTATGTTTCGTACTATTTAGTATATACGATGGCCAAGTGCTACACATTTTACTCGTTACAACTGAATTTCACATTCTCAGCTTTAATGCATCAAATTTCGAAGCAAAAGAAAACAATTCCAATATTACTTTATCTTTGCTTATTTGGGGAGACAGTTTTATGGTTATGGAAGGCACCGGTATCACTGCAAACGAATTTAAATCCAGAATTACTCAACCGCCCGTGCCAGTGGATTCATCCGAATTACTAACTCATCTCCCAAACAAACAAAAGTAGCTGTAGTAGTCCCCATCATGGCAGTCTCAAGTAGTATAGGTGCCGTGAAATGAGCGTGAAAATCTTCGTTAAACGCAATAAAATGCTGCAATTTTGTCTCTATAAAAAGTATACACGCAGATACGATTTTCCTTACATATATGCATTCACGCAGCAAAACTGATTGACCGACGCAGCAAGACCTCGGTGAGCGTTGGTTACCCCATGATCAATGACCGTGAGGTGTGTTGAGGAAATTGTGTGTTCCTCTCCTAAGTGTAGGATCATTTTCATTTTTTTTTCTCTCGGGCTGAATGTTGTCCCACTTCATCAGGGCAGGTGTGAATAAATAGTGTGTTGTAATGATTTTGAAAATGGAGGAAAGTCAATGTTATCTTTTCCTTGTTCGCTCTCTCTCTCTCTCTCTCTCTCTCTCTCTCTCTCTGACAAGTGAATTAACCAAGACAAATAAAATAAACAAATATGAGGCTTTCTATATAATTTTCACAATAAAGATTTTATTAATACATCAGAGAGCAGATATTTTATAAATGTACAGTAAAGGTTTAACCTCTTTCTCGCTCTGTCTTTAACTCTCCTATCCCCTCCTAGAAACGATCTGTAGAAAAACAAATAACCCGTTTGTCAACAATACTTAACATCAGTATCAAGTACCGGGCCAACTGGCGTAGGTGATCATGTCTCTCCACAAATTTCGATCTCGGCAGCTATTTATCATTTCTGTTGTTGACCTTCTGCCAAGCCATTCTCTTAAGCTGTCTGTTATTTTTTCTCTTTGCTTCCCTCTATCTCTTCGTCCCTCAATTTTTCAAGTTGATATAATATATTCCAGTTGTTCTCTTTTCATTATATGGCTAAAAAATGATGATTGTTTCTTCCCAATATTGGAAATTAGCTCTCTTTTTGCTTTGATCTCTCTCAGAACATCTTTATTACTCTTCTTAGATGTCCATGGTACTCTCAACATTTTTCTATAAAACATTATTTCTACAGACTCAGTGATTTTCTTGTCTGTTGTCCTATTGTCCATGATTCGCATCCATATGTTAAGACTGGTTCTACATTTAAGAACTCTTTTTCTTGTTTCTATTGTCAAAAATGGATTGCATAGTATCTTCCTCATTTTCTGGAAAGCTGATTTTGCCTGAGCCATTCTGCATCTCACCTCTGTTGTACATCTTCCGTCTGAGGTTAACAAAGTTCCCAAATATTTAAATTCATTTACCTGTTTTAATATTGTTCCACTTGTCTTTATTTTGCACTGAGGTGATGTCTTTTTCTTTGTTGTTACCATTATCTCTGTCTTTTTGCTATTAAGGCTGAATCCTTTATTTTTGCTTTCTTTCACTATAATGTCCAACATTTCCTGTAACTCATTTTCACTCTTAGCGATTAAGACTGTATCATCAACATACCTTAGATTATTTATATTATGACCTCCAATTGTTATTCCAGGCATGCCCTTTGGATCTTAAAATAATCTCACTATAAATATTAAACAAATCTGGTGACGGCACACAAACTTTGTCTAACACCCTGTTTTATTTGTTGAAACATTCCCAATTGGTTTCCAGGTCTTTAGGCCGCTGTTTGTTGCCAGTACATGTTCTTTATTATTCTTAGATCGTTACTGTCTACGTTTATGCTTTCTAAAATTTTGATTATTTCTTGGTGCTTTACTTTGTCAAATGCCTTGGTGTAATCTATGAAACATAGGTATAGATATGTTTTCACCTCTATGGCTCTTTCTACTAAAGATCTTATGATATAAATGGCACTGCTTGTTTCTTTATCTATAACAAAACCACACTGTTCATCGCTAATTTCTGGACTGATTTTGTTTTGCACTCTTCGCATTATGATTCTTAGTAATATCTTAGTCATATGACTCATAAGGCTTATTATGCGATGATCATCGCATTCAATCGCACCCGATTTCTTTGGTAGGGCTATGAATATTGATTTGAGCATGTCGTTTGGTATATATCCGCTGTTGTAGATATCATTCAATATTTTTGTTATTATTTCTATTCCAAAATCACCCATGGCTTCAATCTCTTCTTTAGTTATATTTTCTGGTCCAGGAGCTTTGCCTGCTTTCATATTGCGCAAGGCATCTTCCACTTCTTCTCTGAGTATTTCTGGTCCTTCTCCATTATCCTTTATATTTACTTCCGTTCGTTCATCATTATAAAGATCTTTAATGTTTAAGGAACAGATAACACCGGCTTTCCTCCATTTTTCAAATCATTACAACACACTATTTATTTACAAGCACACACCTGCCGTGATGAAGTGAGACAACATGCAGCCCGAGATTAAAAAAAAATGATCCTTCACTCAGGAGAGGAGCACACAATTTCCTCAACACAACTTACGGTCATCGATCATGGGGTAACCTACGCGCACCGAGGTCATGCTGTGTCGGTCAATTCGTTTTGCTGCGTGTATGCTGCGTGTATACTTTTATATAAGGAAAAACGCATCTGCGTGTATACTTTTTATATAGACAAAATTGCAGAATTTTGTGCGTTTAACGTAGTTTTTACGATCATTTCACGGCAATTATACTACTGTCTTAGCACACGCCAAAAGACATAAGGCGAAACCGCACAGAAAGTGAACACAACCGTCTGTTCCCTGTGGTACGATATCATCATTCGTCGTAAACAATTAGAATATTGAAACACGATTAAAACAGATGAAACGCACAATTCACGGTGTGCACAGAGCACTTAACTCAGTAGCTCCTGCAAAAAGTCGGACTTGGAATATGAGGAAACTGCAAGGAACACTTTTCAGACATAGCCTTTAATTGTTCTTGTCGCCTATCCACCATATTGACCGGAAGTTCACGTCTTCCTGAAAATAATGATCGTCATTTATAAAAAAAAATGTATAGCGCTTGATGATGCTAGGACTTCGTTTTTGGTGGAGGATAAATTTATATACTTTTTGTGTTGTGCAACGGGTGACTGGACAATGCGACCCATCAATAGTTTAAACACATTTACTCGAAAATCAGCCAGAGAATCTGAGAAATTTCCTTCGTTTTATATATAAGGTCATCTGTCATTCTTTTATTCTTCCAAATCCGAACATATGAAACACAGTTAGTCATCGGATTATCCCCATCGCACATCAAACAACAGACCGTAAGATCTCCCTGCAATATGAATTTGTGAAATTATAAACCAGTTCACGTGTCTACCCTCTATCTCACAGTAGCCCTCTTGAATCTAGACAACATCCCTCCTGACTAACATGAAACTTCGGAAGTCACCACGCTGCTGCAAAGTCATGAATAATAATGTTTAATGAATAATAGTTTAATAATTGCGCCCAGTGCCCTTCTCTGCAATAATTGTAAACTTCACTAAGTTCAAGGAGGATAAATTTATATACTTTTTGTGTTGTGCAACGGGTGACTGGACAATGCGACCCATCAATAGTTTAAACACATTTACTCGAAAATCAGCCAGAGAATCTGAGAAATTTCCTTCGTTTTATATAAAAGGTCATCTGTCATTCTTTTATTCTTCCAATACTGATTCCGATTCCATTGATTAATTTTTATCATTTTCAACTGCGATATTTTGTCATTACGTTTATTTACAAAGTATAATGCATTGCACGGTAAATTAATTTAAATATCTGGGAACAATGTTAACCTCAGATGGTAGATGTACAACATAAGTGAGATGCAGAATGTCTCGGGTAAAAGCAACTTTCCAAAAAATGAGAAAGATACTGTGAAATCCATTTTTGACAATTCATATTCAAGTACCATACCTGCTGGCGTAGGTGATCATGTTTCGCCACATCTTTTTGATCTCTGCAGTTATTTATAATTTCTGTTGTTGATCTCCTGCGAAGCTATTCTCTTCAGTTGCCTGGTATCTCTTCTCTATCTCTTCGTCCCTCAATATTCCCAGTTGTCACAATATATTCCAACTGAACTGTTTTCTTCTCATTGCATGGAGAAAAAAATTGATTGTTTCTTCCTAAATTTGGAAATTAGCTGTCTTTTTGCTTTGGCCTCTTTCAGGACGTTTTCATTACTCTTCTTAGCTGTCCATGGTATTCTCAACATTCTTCTGTAAAACCACATTTCTACAGACTCCGGTGATTTTCTTATCTGTTGTCCTATTGTCCATGATTCGCATCCATATGTTAAGACTGGCTCTACGTAACATTTAAGAACTCTCTTTCTTCTTTGCATCGAATCCTAGGTATACTGATTGAGTTATTGAGTTATTTGTGGGTCATCATCGTTGCAATCCGAACATGTCCTTAGGTGCTCAAATCCCCTTCTTAGCAAGACCAGCAGTGTCCAGCGACTGACGATTCCAGTTCTGTGTTGGTTGATCATGATCATCATTGATCATCTTCTTACACGCCCACTAAGTTTCTCGTTTCTGGCTGTGCCCATCTTAACTCCCATCTCTTCCATCCGAAGGAATCTCGTGGACTCATGGTTGTCGAAACTATGTGATCTTCCCACATCTCGGAAGACATTGATGATGTACGACATTGGTTGGCCGTCTTCAACGACAACACAGCTTACCAGTCTGTCCGCTCTTTCATTTCCCCGTACTCCCGCATGTCCAGGAAAGTATACCCATTGCCTGCGTACAGAGCCGCCTCCACTTATTTATCACGCTCATTGAATCACTTAGTATGTAGGCGTTGGTGTAATCTTGTGCATTCTCTAACCAGAATGCCTGGTCACTGTCATAACCTCCATCGTCATGCTTCTCGTGGTCATAATATATAAATTACTGTCTTCTTTGACTTTTCTGCCTGCCAGTGTGTTGTAAATGCCCATGCACTCCTTTGGTGTCGTATTACGGATCCGTCTGTATAAGATGACTGCATCTTTCTCATCGGTGTTATCCCAGATGAGACCTTTGACCTCAGCATTGATCACGACTGAGTTCTGTTCTCTACGTATCCTGTCGAGTATGATAACGCACGAGAATGTGCCCCTGAATATATGGCCCTTTTCGTCTTGTCAGACGGTCTAGTGGAGGCTATTGCGTATTTTTTTGAGGTATTGTTTTTGCCGAACAGCTTCTCTCGTGGCTAATTCTACCAATGTTTGACAAACACACGCGGTCACATAATGAACAGGTCAGGCTCGCTGGTCCACAGGGTTTACCATCCTTTTTCATGAGTCTCTTCTCTTCTAAGTCCTGTCTTAGAACAGTCTCAAATGTTGTTATACCGTTCCTTATACGTGCTCTCCATGATGTGCGATCACTTGCCAGATGTTGCCAGTCGTTTTCACAGATGGAGAAGTCTTTCAAAGATGATTTGCAGATATCTCTATATCGTAGTTTAGGTCTGCCGATTTGTCGTTTTCCGTGTTTTAGCTCGCCATATAGTATTTGCCTAGGAATGCGTTTTTCTTCCATCCGTTGGACATGCCCCAGCCATCTTAGCCTTCGACTTCTGAGCATCGACATGATTGTTAGGGTCTTAGCACGTTGCAGGACAGTTAAGTTGGTTATTTTGTCCTGCCATTTGATGTGCATTATTTTGCGGAGACATCGCATGTGGAAGACATTTAGTCTTTTTTCCTGGTTTGAGTATGTTGTCCAGGTTTCGGATCCATATAGTAGTGTGCTAAGCACACATGTTTGATATATTAAGAGTTTAGTCTTTTGAGTTAGTTTCGTGTTGTTCCATGCCCTTTTTGTGAGTTTGCCGAAGGTCGTAGCTGCCTTACCAATTCGACAGTTTATTTCTTCATCAAGAGAGATGGTTTGCGTAACTGTGGATCCAAGATATGTAAATTTCTGTACTGATTCTAGTGGGCAGTCTTTTAGAGTAATAGATAGAGGTTTGAAGTCACCTTGATTTAGTATTACTGTCTTCTGAACATTAATTGACAGTGAAAAAAGGTCGCATGCTTTATCCAGGTTGTTGATCAGCGACTGTAGGGTGGCCTCACTATGAGCGACTAGGGCTGCATCGTCAGCAAATAAAAATTCTTTAAGTAGGGCAACATTTGTTTTGGTTTTTGCTCTTAGTCGTGCTAGGTTGAACAGTGAGCCATCTGGTCTAGTGCGAATGTAAATATCTCCCGAGCTGTTTTCGAAGGTGTAATTTAGGAGGGCAGCAAAAAATATACCAAAAAGGGTGGGGGCGAGGACACATCCCTGTTTCACTCCTTTGTTGACTTTGAAATTCTCTGATGGACTCCCATCAAAATGGACTTTGCCATTCATGTCTTCATGGAAGGAAATTATCAGCCTAAGTAATTTAGGGGGGCAGCCTATGCCTTCTAACACCTTGTAGAGACCATCTCTGTTTACTGTGTCGAATGCCTTTGTGAGATCCACAAAGGCAATATAGAGCGGCATATTTTGTTCCCGACATTTTTCCTGCAGTTGTCTAAGAGTGAAGATCATATCCCTGAATGATGTAAGCAGAAGTATCCACTCCTCGCCAGCATTGATGTTGGTAAACCCACAGACCTGTTTTTTTGACATCTTCTGCTCGGTCCACCATGATTTGCCTCTTTTTGGTCTGTCACTTTCCCCATGTGAGTGTACCAGGCACACACCAAGATAATGCGCATGCGCATAGTTTCATTTTGTATTTTCTCCAGCCCATCAGTTTGCTTCTTACTGACTGTAAGAACAGCCAGGGCATACTCGATTGGTGCGAGGACTAGTCACTAGAACAGAAAGGTAAGTAGCTTCTGCTCGATGTTGGCATTTGACCTTCAAGGCGGCTACTCCTTTATAGGATTTTGTTATCACATGGTCGACGTGGTCTCGAAAACACAGACTGCTATCAAACTTAACTCCGAGGTACGTCATCAACCTGTCCCTGGTCACATCATCAGCTCCCATTTGTACCACCGGTGTTTCCGTGTTAACGATATGATTGTTAAGTGAGAACAATGCAACTGATGCTTTATTAGGATTAACCATGCACCTGATACTCCACGCCAGGAAGAGATGCGATCGATTTCGTTTTACTGTGTGGAGGCGATTTCCCGTGTGTCTCTTCCTTGTCGATATACCAGAATGCCATCAACAAATGTCAAAGATCTTCCCCTCCCATCCAGCTGTTGTTTCATGATAGTTATTGTGTACACGTTAAGTAGAACTGGTGACAATGGTGAGCCTTGTGGCAGCTCTTGACAAATGGATGTTGGTTCGGATGACCAACTTCCACATTTAAGTAATACATTCCTCTGAAACGTTGCTGCAGCGATTCATCTAATGAGGGAGTGGTGTACCGCCAGTTTGAACAGCATGCGCATCAGATATTCAAATGGTACCCTGCTGTATGCATCCTCCAGAACTATAGCAGCAGCACTCTGTGGAAGCCTTCTTCAGAAAATCAGAAAATCTTCTATCGTCTGTGGAAGCCTTCTAATACATCATAGACGAAGACTGCCGCATTGAGTCATGTCTTTTTGTTATATTTATAGCCTCCGAGTGTGTGTGGGAATGTGTGTATCTGTTAAAAGTGATAGGTGAGTATACGGGCAATAATTTTCTCCATTAGCTTGCCAACAGTGTTCTGCATCGTGATTATTATGTAGGCACTGATCAAAGGACAAGAGATCCCAACCGACGGTTTCCGGTTCTCCCAGCTTTTAATGGGTACTGGTTTTTTTTTCTGGGAAAGTAAAGCGGCACGGGCGTAATACCGACCACATTGTCCGAAAAATAATGTGCCGAAGGTCTGTAAAATTTATAGTCACTAACATCATATTCCCTATGCGCCGCTTGGCATGACGGGGGTACTTTACTTAATTTTTGTACTTACTGATCAGAAAATGGTCTTTATTTGGCTTCGGTAGCGCTAGTAACTGACTGTGTGGCCACTCCCCCTTAATATGACAAATCTGAATGCTGGCATTAAACTCTTCGGCAAGTTCTTTTTCAAGTCGTCAGCTAAATCGTCTATGTCGTCTTACCGAACTCGAACTGGACCAGGAGCTGTGTTGTGATCTTTTAAGTGTTGTACGAATGGTATCGGTTGTGATTGTGAGATCTTCTCCTATCACTATATCCACACGCAATTCTGAGAGTGATCCTCATTCTAACAGCATCACTTCTTTGGTCAGTCTGCTCAATGTAGCGGACAAGGAGGGCCTTTCCTTTGCTCACATCAGATTTGTGCTATATCTGGTCTGTGCTTTGGAAGTCTGGTATGCCTCTGTGCCGTGTTGTACCATCATGCTCTGATAAAGGCACAGAATGTGGCTAGCGATTTTTTTTCTGAGCACACTTTTTTTTTTTACAGAAATCACCCCACTTGGCCTGCTTAGCGCATAGATTAAAGTGCATCATTTTTGGTTGACCACTTCTTTCAGACGCCTCAAGAGCTTAGATTGTGTTCTTCATTTTTTTTCTGGCTTTCTGCCATGTCATTGCTGTTTGTCTCTTGTTCCCCCAAGACTCCTACACTTCTAGTTCTATCAGGGTGGCTGCATCCATCTATCCTGCCTCCTGCGAGAAGCTCCCTATTTCCTATGTCTAATTTTGCTAATGACGTCCTAGTCTGTCCTCATAGTGTTGAGCTGGCTTTTCGAGCTTCTGTTTCTGCCTTTCTCAAATAGGATGACAATGGGTAATGATCATTTCTGTGGAATCCCTGTACACTCCACCTATATTGGAATTGTGGGTCCATAAATAAACGACGGCCGGCCCATTCTTGATAAGCTACTGTGCGGCGCCGATATAATGGTTTTACAAGAAACTCTTCTTGGTGACACGACAGTAAGTACTCCTGGTTTTCATTGTTTCTACAATAGACGACACCTTGGGCAGGTCGTCCTTGTGCGCAACAATATGGTGGCAGCTGAGGTTGATATGTCTGCTTGGGACAATGCAGAATTGCAGTTACATGCGGTTAGGGTGCAGACCCCAGTTCATTTCGTGGTAGTAAATGTGTATACCTGTAATGGTTCAATGGCCGACGTTGGAATTGTTTGACGCAAGTTATTTAGATGCTGAAACGCATTAATGTGGACTTCTCCGTCAAGTCGACCGAAGATTTTCCTCTTTGGGGAATTTGCACCGTGTTTCGTTCGTTGTACGCTAACCGTAAGATTTGTTGTTTGATGTGTGACGGGGATAATTCGACGACTATCTGTGTGTTTCTATGTTCGGTTGGAGTCAAGAACCATGTCCTAACATCATCAAACGCTATAGTTTTTTTGTTCTCAATATGACGATCATCATTTTCGGGAGGACGTGAACTTCCATGGTATATGGTGGATAGGCAGCAGGAACCATTGAAGGCTATGTCTGAAAAGTGTTCCTTGTTGCAATTTCCTCATATTCCAAGTCCGGCTTGTTGCAGGAGCTACTGAGTTAAGTGCTCTGTGCACACAGTGAGCTGTGTGTCTCATCCGTTTTGATCATGTTTCGATATTCCAATTGTTTACAATGAATGATGATATCGTATGACAGGGAACAGTTGGCTGTGTTCACTTTCTGCGCGGTTTCGCCTTATGTCTTTTGGCGTGTGCTGAGACTACTACGATGGGGACTACAGTTACCTTTCTTTGTTTGGTAGGTGAGTTAGTAATTAGGATGATTCCACTGGCACGGGCGGTTGGGCGATTATGGATTTTAATTCGTTTGCAGTGATACCGAGGCCTTCCATAACCAATAACCTGTAATGGGAAGGTGAACACTCAACAATGTATCAGTATGTCCACGTCTGCTTGTGTGTGTATATACATGTATTTATAGGCCCTTAGACACTTTCAGACATTGTCGGTGTCTTTGCAGTCGACGTAACCTAGACAGCGTTCTCCCCCCCCCCCCCACCATTCGTGCATTTTTAGAACCCTTCACCCCTGACCAGAGGGTATAATTACAGCTACACCCATCGGACAATTCCTTTCCCATTGTGACCACGGTCCACGACACAGGGAAGTCAATTTTCTTTTCTTTAACATATTTCGATTATTTTGTTTTGGATGTTTCATTACTAGTTAGCTATGTAGGATTAGTTTTATTTACTTACATATCTGTGTGTGCGTGTTGTTTGTTTGTTCCTGCTGAAGGCCTATTGAGCCGAAACGTCGTTCAAATCTGTGTCGTCTACTAACCACGTAAAGCGTTTACCAAACCATTTTTTCCATTTTTTTCAATTTTCCCTCACATTCAGCTTTACTGCAGCTTCGCATTTTTATGTATTCATTTGCATTTCTTTGCCTTAACCCTCGGCAAAAAGATACCACCATCTTGGGTCGCACCGGAAGCGCCACCTCCGGTATACTGATATTTGCTATGATCAGGCTGGTAAAGCTTTAACTTCGACCTACTGTTAACGCCACTGACCGTTTAGGGACTTTCGAAGACTGGACTGTTTTTATTATATTTGTTATTTTTAGTTTGTTCGCTGACTGTTGGAGAATAACAATATACATAAGGCCACAGGAGCGGTGACCAGTGTTTTTATTATACCACGTACAGCTAATGATGTACCAACGTCCTTTAAGTTCTTGTCCTTCTTTGATATTATCGACAATGTCGAGCCAGCTCAACTGTCGTTATTGTTATATGTTTCCATTCTTGATATTTCAATTGAAGCACGTTTTTTTAATTCATAATTTGTTACTGCGTGTTTACGCAAAGTACGCGGGGTATTGCTTATTGCAAGGGCTGCCCACCACGCTGCAGACAACTAATCGGGTAGTGGGATAAGTAGATAACGAGAAAAAACTGACAGCTGCTGACCCTAATTAAATCTTGATCTAAGTGCTGTGTGAAAGCAAGACTTCGATCAAACTGTATTCCCAAACACCCTATTGTGTGATTCCTCATAACAGTTTCTGACTGGTGCAGCGTGTGCTGACAATATGGTTGTTCAGAGAGAACCATTTTACAGTCGCTTTTGCCGGGTTTACCAGTGCTACTGCATCACAGCACCGTCTGCTCAAACCGGGTATATTCAGCAGTTCGTGAGCAAGCAGCCACGTTAAGCTGCCGATGTTTTAGTCTCCCAATATTGAAAGTGCCCAGTGCAACAACAATTAAACTGTCCAACAAGGAAATAATATTTGTAGACAGAACGGACACTATAAAACTCTCTTTCCATCTGCCCACTAGACTCAAGCATCAGTAGTATACAAGGGTCCTATGTTGTTATTTATCCCATAAATTAACAAAGATATATAGCAGGCGTATTTAGCGCCTAATGTACTCAAGGCGCAGTGGAAGCCGACCGTGTCTGGCAAGGGGAGATAAAAAAAGGTCCATTGTTATATAACAAGGATCGATAGTAAATTAAAGAGGGAAATAATGTGATACCCCTTAGGATACTTTAGCAGATTATACATCAATGAAAAACAATAACATTAAATATAAAACAGAAAACAAGAAATACATTTTATTTTTTTATCATCTCACTAGATATATAACACAACATACAGTGGATATTATATAACATTAAAATATTTAGTACACTAAGTAAATATATAGTCCAAGGATACAATTTATTTCTAGCTATGTAGTTGGGTGTCTGCTTAGTTCTATGACATAAAAGAGTCATAAAGGGTGAAACTGATAGAGATCGCTGGTCAGTTGAAGCTGGTAGTGTAACGAGTTAAATATCTAGAGGAGTAGTTGAGACGTTATCATCAGCTACCTTTCTTTTTATATAGAAATAGGAAAGAGCATTTCTTTGTTTGACTAGAAAAATATTGAATTATTTAAGACTTTGAAACCTACATTTTTCCCACATTTGGCCTTTTGCGTATCGAGAACCTCTAAAAACATATCTTTATCTGATTTGTTGTGTTGCTTGCTTAGCCCTTTACAACTGATTTTATCGTAATCCCCACTACGTCTTACTCCATAAGCTAACAAGGGCTGTCCCTTCGTGCTGTAATTTAAAAAGACCTGGCGTTCGTTTGGTGTACGCTTTAACAACCTTACAGTTTATACAGTTTGTCTTGCCAACATGCTCACCGCAAAACTCGGCAGGAAACCAGTCTTTATATACTCTATTAAACACAACATGCGGACCTGACTTAACTCTATCCTCTAACTTAGGGGCGCTTAAAAGTAAAAAAAGTAAAGCACCCCCGTCACGCCAAGTGGCGTATAGGGAATATGGTGTTCGTGACCCTAAATTTTACGTACCTTCGGCACATGATTTTCGGGGTAATGTGGTCGGTATTACGCCCGCGCCGCTTTACTTTCCCAGAAAAAATCCGGTACCAATTTAAGGCTGGGTGAATCCGGAGGCCGTCGGTTGGGATCGAACCCTACCTCTTGTTTTTTGTAGTCCAGTTCATTGAGTTATCGCGGCTCCTATTATTATCAAAGCACCTGGATAGTTTTAAAATGTTTACTAATATACACGTTAAGGTTTTTCCACGTCTTGATAGACGATATGGGACTATGGTGTAAGTGTTCATATTTTTCCACAACCAACGGCACATTTGCCGCGATAGTTCAGTGGTTAGTGAACCGGACTACAAAGGACAAGAGGTAGGCTTCGATTCCAACCGACGGCTTCCGGATTCATCCAGCCTTAAATGGGTACCGGATTTTTTCTGGGAAAGTAAAGCGGCACGGGCGTAATACCGACCACATTACCCCACAAATAATGTGCTGAAGGTCTGTAAAATTTATGGTCACTAACACCATATTCCCTATACACCATTTGGCGTGACGGGGGTTCTTTGCTTTACTTTTTACTTTGATGATAATAATCTCCTTTTTTTACTACACCTCAAGCATTGGAAGCTGGTTATACTCAAGCACCGCCGTCTCTGCAAGGATTACTGACTGGCCTATTTTATGCTGCTTCCGGTGTCGGCAACCTGTTGACTCTAGGCATCATGTTAATTGTGGAGAAAACAACACAGGAAGGTAATCATCCAAGCAGATATAGTTTGTAATTTATTTGTTATATAGTCTGGCTGTTTGCAGAGTTCTTTCCTCGTGCATCTCAAAACTCTTTATTAAGTAATTAATGAACTCATAGACTCATATAGGGTATATATATTTAGTGGACATTTAGCTAGATGTCAACAAATAGACAATTTTTCACGTATGGTTTTAGTCATCAAAGGCGATTTTGACAAAGGTGGCAGACAATTTAAGGTTTCTACTATTTCCACATAGCTTTTCGTAAAAGGAAATTGAAAGATCCCGTGTGTAATTTATTTCGCTAAAGTATGACGGACAACTTTGCAATATATATTCACTAATCAGGAAATATGGAACGCCGAAAGGCTTCGCAAAGGCGAAAAAAGGTATAACTGTAACAATTCCAAAAAAAGCAATTTCAAAGATTGCAAGAAGCTGACTTGATCATATTTTCACCCCAAGAATTATATTAGAGGAACATATAGAAAAGCAGAATACACTTCTAAATTTCATTGATTTCAAAAAGGCTTTTGACAGCATGCACCTAGGCTCATTGAAACATATTTAGTCACTTTGGTATACCGCCAAAAATTATTAGTTAATTAGTAGTCGGATTATCGTCATCGCATGTCAAACGACAGTCCATAAGCTGTCAGGTCTCCTCTCCAGCAAGACGCGCAGTGAGAAACGATAAACTAATTCACAAGTCTAGGTCCGATCTCCTCGTAGCTCTCCTGCATCTAGGCAATATCCCCCCTGAAAAGAAAAGAGATCGACCTAAAGAAACACTAATAAGAATACTGAGGTGAGAGGCAACAGCAGCAGCCATCAGCTACCTCGCCGAGATTCAACAACTTGCTCAGAACATGGTTGTCTGGCGAGATACAATGCAGATCCTGTGTAAGGAATGATGCTAACAAAGATAGTCGAACACAGAGAATTTCTGCCTATGTGCTGTCTTCAGCTCGAAAGTAGATATATATCAGTGGCGTATTCTCTATGATACCGCAGCTACCAGCCGGTAGCCTGAACATATTAACGAAATACAAAAAGAAATAATAATTTATTATATATTTTAAAAAATTATTATATTACAAATTTTCGAATATTCTATTACACATTTCGTAGGCCAATATGATTTATTTGCTTTGATTTGCATTTATTAAAGCAAGGTTTTCCTCTGACCACTATAACTTTTTGTGAATGTTATAACTATTCTACATTGAAACCTCTAGGAGCCAGCGGTACATTTTTCCTCTATCCGAATTAAGTTTAACGACCTTGACATTCAAAAATTCTCGTCAAAATAATGTACCGGTTGTTGCCACTAGATGTATGCGGTTTCATGGGTTATTTTTTAGCTCTAGCCAATCAGAATCATCACAAAGTGAAACTGTCTGATTACCGGAACTTCCTTAGCTATTTATAACTACGTTATGCGCATCAACAACTGTAGAAAGAACTTTTTCTGCTCTCAAGAGAATCAAATCTTATTGTCGCTCTACTCAGACACAAGAACGCTTATCTGGTTTGGCATTAATGTCCATTGAGAAATCATTCTCTCAGAAACTTAGAAACCAACCCAACAGTACTTTCAATGGCAAAGTCATCAAGACATTTTCGTCCCAAACAAGACGGATAGAGTTAATATTTTAAAAATAATAAGTAATTTAAAATGTGAAGTCACATATGTTAGCCTACTGAATATATAATGTATGTTTTTATTTATTATGTCAGCGGTAGCCCAGACCCCAAAACCAGTATACGACACTGATATATATATATATATATATATATATATATATATATATATATATATATATATATATTGTCCTTTCGAGCCGGAGACGGCACATAGGGCAGAACCACAATTTTAAAAACAGAAACCTTGCGTGCCAAAATGGCACATATATATATATATATATATATATATATATATATATATATATAGCGAGAGAGAGAGAGATAGGTAGGTGTTTATAGAGGTGGATAGGAAGTTAGGTAGGGATGTATGGAGGTGATAGATATATTTATCAAAGTTATTTGCTCAGTACACTTCTGTACGGATAATAAACTTTAACTGGGCAGGACACCAAAAAAAAAAAATTAAAACAACTTTCATGTGCGTTGCCTTCGGAAGATTATGAACAACAAATGGCAGGACAAAATAACTAATTCTAATGTATTGCAACAAACTATAAACTTCTATCCATCATGGCAGCACTTAGGATTTGGAGACTAGGAATGGACAAGTCCTCAAGTACCAAACAATTATTGTAAGGCGAACTTAGAGACGGAAAGGGACAAAAGGACAGACCAGTGCTGAAATATATATATATGTGTGTGTTTGTGTGTGTTTGCAGGGCTTCCTTGAGGGAATTCTCTATCGGTGAAAGAATAGGTAGGTAGGTAGATAGATAGATATATTAGATAGAAATAATCGTATTAGGTAGATAGATTAGACAGACAGACAGATTAATAGAAAGAGGGATGGATGGGCGAATGAGTTGTGTTGGTGGGTAGGTACATAGGTAAGTAAAAACAGATTTATTAAGAAAGCGTATATGTATATATATATATATATATGTATACCCACACACATATATATATATATATATATATATATATATATATATATATATATATTGTTATTATTGGTTATTGGTTATGGAAGGCCTCGGTATCACTGCAAGCGAATTAAAATCCATAATTGCTCAACCGCCCGTGCCAGTGGAATCATCCGAATTATAACCCATCTTCCAAACAAAGAAAGGTAACTGTAGTCCCCATCATAGCAGTCTCAGCACACGCCAAAAGACATAAGGCGAAACCGCACAGAAAGTGAACACAGCCAACTGTTCCCTGTCATACGATATCATCATTCATCGTACACAATTGGAGTATCGAAACATGATCAAAATGGATGAGACACACAGCTCACGGTGTGCACAGAGCACTTAACTCAGTAGCTCCTGCAACAAGCCGGACTTGGAACATGAGGAAACTGCAACAAGGAACACTTTGCAGACATAGCCTTCAATGGTTCCTGCCGTCCTTCACCTCTTTATCACTATATTTCCTCTCTACCTGGACTGTACCATCTCTCTGCCCACCTCTATTATTCCTCGTCCTTCCCACCACCTCTCTACTGATCCACTCCTAACTCACCCTTTTCCTCTCCATTCACTTGTAGTCACTACTCCTCTTTACCTACTATTCCAGTATCCCACTTCGGACCATATATTGTTCTTCGTTTTTTTCTATTGTTGTTTGTCTGTCAATTTTTCCGAGTGCTAACACATACTTCTTTGTTCTATTATTCCCTATTACGCCTCGGAAGTTCCCCATATAATAATATTTATGTATTATTATTTGTACCCAGTATATTCCAGTATCCCCCTTATTCTGATGCCCACTTTCATTCCTCTCCTAGGACCCTATCATCCCCCTTTGTTCTATCATTTCCCTACTTCTTTACTTCCTTTGGTTCATACCTCTTGCGCACCATTCCCCTATTACTCCACTCCTTCTAGACTCCCTCTCTTTTTATTTACTTTTGACCTACCGCCTCTCCTCCTATCCACTTCCCGCATACCTGCTTCTTATCCCTCCTCTCCATTTCTCCTCCTCTATACTTCCCTACCTCTCGAGTGACTCACTTCCTCCGGACCATTCCCCTATCACTCTACCGCCCTCTCCCTATCTATTTGACTTATACGGTTTACTTATTCTTCCTCTCATCATCTCTTCCTCCTCACTTACTCCCTGCCACCGTTGACCTACCTCTCTTCTCTTTCAGTTTTAGGCCTTCCATTCCGTAGAGTCTATCTCTCTCACCCATCTCCCAGTTCACTACTTTGTCTTTTCATTCACTCTTTCTTTATACCTCTCGCTGGTTCTCCTACTTGCAGTGTTTGACTGATTTATGGCAATGTCGGCCTCTCCCGGCCTTCGCTTTTGGGCTTCTATCTTCCCTTGTACCATTGACCATCGTTTCCCAGCAGTTTGGCAGCTTCCCCACCCACCTCTCTCTGTTTTTCCGCCACTTCCCCCCCCCCCCCACTCGCCTGTCTCAATCACGTGGTACTTTCTTCACACATTCTTTACGCTCCCAGTCATTCTGACTTGTTTCAGCACGGAGGACTGACTTGCTGCTCTAAGCTAAGTGCATTTTTTGATTCCTTTTTATTTTTCTCCTTCTCGTTTTCCATTTTATATATCTTGACGCCCATCCTACCTCTCCTCATGTGGTATTAATTTCTCTCTCTTTTCTTATTTCTACATCCTACTTTCCTAGCCCTCCACTTGATCATCTAACATGTAATTATAAATAATTCTGCTTCACCGTTTGTTGTCGTTGTCCTTGTATTCTGAAGAAGGCCACAGGCCGAAACGTCAGTATTGTGTTGTGTTCCTTCCTTGTAAAGCTGTCATCACACCTTGGAGTGTCTAACACACCCCAACACTGGCTCCTTGAATGTAACTGCTCCACCAATTTGAATATAAAAGGACGGTTTAATTATCATTAAAATGGAGTCAATTATTTCGTGTGTACATCAGCACACATCTCATACACACCCTCTCTTTCTCTCCTAAATCTATTTTGTTCTCTTTTTAAACACATTTTGTTTTTATTTCTTGTTTAGATCCGTGGTGGGGAAATGAAATCAATGACACAAAGATGGAAAATTTGATGTTTCTTCTGGCTGGTCTGATGGCAACAGACTTTATAATATTTTGTGCTGTAGCATGTAAGCTCTCGTACAGAAAAGTGAACACTTTTACCCATGACGAAACACAAATGTAAACAGTAGATGAAAAATAGGAAATTAAAAAAAAAACCAACCCTAAGGGAAGAAATAAAGTAAAAGAAGAAACAAATGTTATATAAGCACATTGCTAAACTTTGCATGTCAAAAATGTAGAACCGACACATGTCATATTACGGCAGAGAGGTTATCGTCACAGACTACATACAACACAAATAAAAGCTCAATTGTATTTTTCAAATATGACCATACATAATGTTGGAGCCCTCGTGGAAAAACGATCATGTGTACTCTTCAATAAAAACAATAGGAATACATGACATCAATTCTGCACCACACATCATCACCCTTAAGTGCTCCTGGCTACCATGGAGCGCCATTCCGCACTATCTCTTGCTTTAATGGTGCAGGTTGTCATAGGCTGACTTGTCCATCTTTTTTTTTGTTACTCGTCCATGGTAGTCTTGGTCTGCCTCTCTTATCTTGTATTTTTTTCCTTCCAAGATTACTATAGGAAGACTAGGTCTTTTAACATGCCTCAAAAATCTCATTTGTCTTGTTTCAATTGTATTTAGTTGTTCTCTTTTAATTTTTAGTTGTTTTATTAAGACTTCATCGTTTGTTTACTTTTCTTTCCATCCAATTCTACCTATTCTATATATTCACATTTCAAAGGCTTCAATTTTCTGTTCTGTTCAATTTTCTGTTCTGTTTTCTTGTCTAATGTCCATGTTTCTGCACCATACAGGAATGTTGCGAAGATAAAACATTTTGCTATTCTTTGCAGCCCTTGTGTTATTTGTTTTGATGTCAGTATACTTTTAATTGCATTAAAATTACTTTTTGTCATTCCTATTATTTCGTTTATTTCAGTTTTACATTTTCTATCACTGGTTATAGTATGTCCAAGGTAGTTTTAGCTCTGAACTGTCTTCAGGTCTATTCCTTCAACTTTGATATCCACGTTTAGGTTTTGAGTATTTTCTTTGTTTATGATCATAGTTTTAGTTTTTTTTTATGGTATTCGTATCTAATCCATATTTTTTGCTTGTCATGTTTATTTCATTAAGTAATTGTTGTTGATCTTTAGGGTTTTCTGCCAGAAATACAGTATCCTTAGCATATCTTAGGTTATTGACAATCTTTCCATTAATGTTTAGGTCCGTCTATAGATTCATCATAAGATCTTTAGTAGAAAGAGCCATAGAGGTGAAAACAGTCTATACCTAATGTTTCATAGATAACACCAAGGCATTTGACAAAGTAACCCAAGAAAAAGCACCAAGAGATAATAAAATATATGTACTGGCAACAAACAGCGGCCATAAGAACTGGAAACCAATTGGGAATGTTTCAACAAATAAAACAGGGTGTTAGATAAGGGTATGTGCTGCCACCAGATTTGTTTAATATTTATAGTAGTGAGATTATTTTAAGATCCATAAGGGGCATGCCTGGAATAACAACTGGAGGTCATAATTTAAATAATCTAAGGTATGCTGATGAAAAAAGTAAAATACCCCTCACGCCAAGTAGCGTATAGGGAATATGGTGTTAGTGACCATAACTTTTACAGACCTTCAGCACATGATTTTTGGGGTAATGTGGTCCCGTGCCGCTTCATTTTCCAAGAAAAAAATCCGGTACCCATTTAAGGCTGGGTGAACCCGGAAGCCGTCGGTTGGGATCGAACCCTACCCCTTGTGCTTTGTAGTCCAGTTCACTGACCACTGAACTATCGCGGCTCCCTAAGGTATGCTGATGATACAGTCTTAATCGCTAAGAGTGAAAATGAGTTACAAGAAATGTTGGACATTATAGTGAAAGAAATAAAAAAATAAAGACCTCAGACAATAATAATATTAATAATAAAAAAAAAAGTAAAGTACCCCTGTCACGCCAAGTGGCGTATAGGGAAATATGGTGTTAGTGACCCTATATTTTACAGACTTTCAGCACGTGATTTTTGGGGTAATGTGGTCGGTATTACGCCCATGCTGCTTTACTTTCCCAGAAAAAAATCCGGTACCCATTTAAGGCTGGGTGAACCCGGAAGCCTTCGGTTGGTAATATTAATAATATTAATAATAATTGCATTAAAAGCAAAAAGACAGAAGTAATGGTAACAACAAAGAAAAAGACACCACCTCAGTGCAAAATAAAGACAAGTGGAACAATATTAAAACATGTAAATGAATTTAAATATTTGGGAACTTTGTTAACTTCAGACGTAAGATGTACGAAAGAGGTAAGATGCTGACTGGCTCAGGCAAAAGCAGCTTTCCAAAAAATTAGGAAGATACAATGCAATCCATTTTTGACAATAGAAACAAGAAAAAGAGTTCTTAAATGTTATGTTGAGCCAGTCTTAACATATGGATGTGAATCATAGACAATAGGACAACAGACAAGAAAATCACTGGAGTCTGTAGAAATGTGGTTTTACAGAAGAATGTTGATAATACCATGGACAGCTAAGAAGAGTTCAGAAAATGTTCTGAAAGAGGTCAAAGCAAAAAGAGAGCTAATTTCCAATATTAGGAAGAAACAATAATAATTTTTTGGCCATGTAATGAGAAGAGAACAGCTGGAATATATTGTCACTTAAAAATTGAGGGACGAAGAGATGGAAGCAAATAGAAAAAATACCAGACAGCTTAAGAGAATGGCTTGGCAGAAGGTCAACAACAGAAATGATAAACAACTGTCGAGATCGAACGTTGTGAAGAGACATGATTAACCTACGCCAGCAGGCCCGGTACTTGATGATGATAGATTGAACAAGCTTGGTGATCCCCGTCTTATTCCTCTTTTTATATCAATAGGCGTAGAGTCTCTTTGTTATATTTTATTATTGTTGTTTCTATTACAGTTACCTTTCTTTGGGAGATGAGATATTAATTCGGATGATTATGCTGACGCTGGCGGTTGAGCAATTATCGATTTTAATTCGTTTGCAGTGATACCGGGGCCTATCATAACCAAATATTGCTGTTTTCTCCCACTATAAATTACATATTATTCCTATGCCTGCGTAATCTAGATGCATATCTTTTAGGCAGTCTGTAAGTTGTTTGTGGTGTATTCTATCAAAAGCTTGGTGTAGTCAATGAAGCAAGCGTTTGAGTTTTTTTTTTATTTTTTTTATTATTATTTGTACTTTTCAATTAATGCTCTCTTGTAGAATATGGCTTCTTTTGTCCCAATGTTTTTCCTAAATCCAAATTGTTGTTCCTCTAATTCAATATTGATTTTGTTTTGAATCTTCCCTTGTATAACTTTTAGCAAGAGTTTTGTTCCATGGCTCATCAGACTTATTGTTCTAAAATCACCACATTCAACTGCATCATTTTGTTTAGACAACGCAATGAAAGTTGATGCTTTATTTTTAGTTCATTTCATATCCTGTATGGCATATGTTGTTGCATATGTCTGTGGTCTCTTCAATGCCAAAATCGTTTAATGCCAGTATCGTCTCTATCTGTATGTTGTCAGGTCCTACAGCTTTTCCCTTTTTCATTGTTTGTATAGCTTTTTCCATTTCCGATTTTAAGATTGTATAGCTTGATGTACATTTTATAACTGGTTTCTTGTCCCTTTTGTCATAAAATAATACTGTTTTACACTAATATATATATATATATGGCCCTTTTCGTCTTGTCAGACGGTCTAGTGGAGGCTATTGCGTATTTTTTTGAAGTATTGTTTTTGCCGAACAGCTTCTCTCGTGGCTAATTCTACCAATGTTTGACAAACACACGCGGTCACATAATGAACAGGTCAGGCTCGCTGGTCCACAGGGTTTACCATCCTTTTTCATGAGTCTCTTCTCTTCTAAGTCCTGTCTTAGAACAGTCTCAAATGTTGTTATGCCGTTCCTTATACGTGCTCTCCATGATGTGCGATCACTTGCCAGATGTTGCCAGTCGTTTTCACAGATGGAGAAGTCTTTCAAAGATGATTTGCAGATATCTCTATATCGTAGTTTAGGTATGCCGATTTGTCGTTTTCCGTGTTTTAGCTCGCCATATAGTATTTGCCTAGGAATGCGTTTTTCTTCCATCCGTTGGACATGCCCCAGCCATCTTAGCCTTCGACTTCTGAGCATCGACATGATTGTTAGGGTCTTAGCACGTTGCAGGACAGTTAAGCTGGTTATTTTGTCCTGCCATTTGATGTGCATTATTTTGCGGAGACATCTCATGTGGAAGACATTTAGTCTTTTTTCCTGGTTTGAGTATGTTGTCCAGGTTTCGGATCCATATAGTAGTGTGCTAAGCACACAAGTTTGATATATTAAGAGTTTAGTCTTTTGAGTTAGTTTCGTGTTGTTCCATGCCCTTTTTGTGAGTTTTCCGAAGGTCGTAGCTGCCTTACCAATTCGACATTTACACTAATGCCATTAATTAATTCTATGTTTGTTGTATGTTAGCATTTTCCATTTTTGTTTGTTTGCCTTACATCCGCTTTCTGTGGCTTAATTATTTTTACTAGTCATTCTCTTTATTTCTGTGCACATCCCTCTTAAATCTTGTTCATTTTCCATGGTTTATTTCTAGACATCTTTGGCAGAGACACTCTTGTTTTGTCTTTTTGCACATTTTATGTATTTCATTATCTTATTTGGTTATGGAAGACCCCGGTATCACTGCAAACGAATTAAAATCCATAATTGCTCAACCGCCCGTGCCAGTGGAATCATCCGAATTACTAACTCATCTCCCAAACAAAGAAAGGTAGCTGTAGTCCCCATCATAGCAGTCTCAGCACACGCCAAAAGACATAAGGCGAAACCGCACAGAAAGTTAACACAGCCAACTGTTCCCTGTCATACGATATCAGCATTCATCGTAAGCAATTGGAATATCGGAACATGATCAAAACGGATGAAACACACAGCTCACGGTATGCACGGAGCACTTGACTCAGTAGCTCCTGCAACAAGCCGGACTTGGAATATGAGGAAACTGCAACAAGGAACACTTTTCAGACATGGCCTTCACTGGTTCCTGCCGCCTATCCACCACATTGCCCGAAAGATCACGTCCTCCTGAAAATGATGATCGTCATAGTATTTAAATGTATGGCGCTTGATGATGTTAGGACATCATGTTTGACTCCAACTCCGAACATACAAAACACAGTTCGTCGTCAGATTATCCCCGTTACACACCAAACAACAGATCGCAAGATTAGCGCATGGTCGGTCTTGGGACACACGATGAAACAATATGATGACGTAGCACGCACAATATGGCTGCGCCCATGTATTCATGATTACTCTAGTGAATGCAGTCTACAACGAACGAAACATGGTGCAAACTTCCCAAAGAGATAAAACTTTGGCTGATTTGAGGGAGCCCACCACATTAATGCGTTGGAAATTGTAAATAACTTGCGGCAAGCATCTCCATCAACCGGTCATTGAACAGCACTCAGTGTGACGTAAAACGCAGATCAACATTAGATGGTTGAAGGCGCTTTCACAACACTTGATTTGTCAAAACGGAGTATTGCCGTGCGTGCAACGCCAATTCAATGGCGCAGATATGACAAGTAGAACATCATTTCGACAAAGCAATTTCTGAAGCGATAGAGAGAACGTGACTTAGTTCCGCCATCTTGGAAACGGAAGTCAATTTCATTATCTATTTAATTGTATTGGGTAGTGTGCTTGGCTTGTCTTCTTTCTTCCATTTTTTCTAGGATGGTGTCAGTTATCAATTTTTTGTTCTTTTTGGGTAAGATGACGCAAGTTTCATTTTTGTATGCATTGCCATTTGGTTGTAACTTTTTCATCAGAATTTTCTCTTCTGTACTGCTCAGTATCTTTTTCTAGCAACCTCTGATGTGTATATCTGCACCACTACATTACAGGTAAAGCAAACAAGCAACTTCGTCTTTGACTCTTTGATAGTGCAGAACTATTTTTACATTAAAATTTTTTTTTTTTAATTATAATAAGTACAATAATGTTGTTAAAAAAAAGTACAAAATGTCGTTCATTAACAAATACAGCTGTAATAGACAAACGCATAATAGGGTTTTAACCCTGTCGCGGGTAATTATGTTTCGTTTGCTGCTTTAAACGTGTCGAGAATTATAGCTTGTTTCAAAACATTTGCCCAACTTCAAAACGCTATTACTCTCTAACCGTTTGTTAAATACTTTTGAAATTTTCCAAATGTTATTAGAATGCAAAAGACCCTTTAAATGTATATTTAACAAATATCTTGCAGCTGCAGTTTTCTTAAAGCGGCGATATTTCTTTGATGTTTGTCAAAATTGTAAATTGTGAACCCCTAAAGAATAGAAATTACCGTAGTTGCTGGTCTACGATTAATTTTCACTAGGTAAAGGCGTGGCCGTAATGGGGAAATAACTGGATAAAACAAAACACCAGGAGAATTATTGTCTGCTCAGTTCGAGGACGGACGATAATAATATCAAGGTATACCTGTATGTCCAATTTTCATAGTTGTGTGGTCCTGAAAAGGACCGTTTGTTGAAATAATTTAAGGTAATATAGGGGCCAACATTGTAGGGGCTATATACTTTCATTCTGAATCAGACGAGTCTAAAAGATTAATAACTGTTTGGGGTTGAACATTCCACAAACCATCATTTTTCCAATATTCCTCTTCCTGTTTTAAGACGTGGTCTTCACATTTAGCCCAATAATCTTTGTCTATATTTAATAAAGCGAGATTAGCAAGAGTCTTTACATCGCATATTTTGAATGTTGTATTTTCATCTGCCACTTGTCCTTTTAATTTTGCCCAGATTAGTTCTATTGGATTTAAATGAGCATGGTAAGGTGGCAGCCTCAAACTTATATGACCGTGCTCTTGGATAATCTTATCTATTTGAAAAATCTGTGTCCTCTGTTTTTGCTTTACTAGAGATAGTAATTCAGGTTTTAAGTACATGTTATTAAATTGTATGTGCTCCTTTGTGAGCCATATCTTAATAGCATCTTTTGTACTGGATGACGTCGGGACTTTATCTTCAAGTGCAACAATGTTGTGGTACGCTGCATTGTCCAATATTAGGCAAGATGGTCGATCTAGTGATGGGAGAACAGAATTTTCATTCCAATGTCTAAATATGTGACCATTCATCTCAGAGTGATAATCCCGATTGTTTATGGATTTTGAAAGAAAAATGAGCTCTGCATTTTGTATTAGTCCATGTTGTCGACTACCTGCATAAGCAATTATCAAGCGCTGTCCTTTGCTGCTAGGTATTAATCTCTTAATCTTTCCATCCGATGACTGCCATTCCCTTTGGTTAGTGTGGTGAGCATTGATCCATGTTTCATCCAAGTACACAATATCATAACCTTGCTTGCGCACCTCTTTTACTTCACGTAAGTACTTGCTTCTCATGACTACTATATGTGGCTTCTCACAGATGATGTTTCGTCCATTGGAATACTTTCTGAATGTAAAGCCTGCAGCTCTCACATTCCTTCATAATGTAGACTTTGATATTTCAATACTGTTGTTCTTTTTCAGCGATACTTTTAATTTTCTTATTGTAACAGTTTCATTCATACCCAACATTTTGCGAATTTCACTTCTAATAAGTTCACTGTCGAAATTATCCAACATTTTTGCTCTTCCTTGTGATTTTGTATATTTGGAACATTGACGGTCACGTGCTTGAAACCAGCGATTAAATGACCGTTTAGATAAATCCAAAATGTGTCTTGTCCTATTCTCTGGGTTTTCTAAAGAATGAAATAATCTTCCTCGTTTAGCCTCTTTGCAAAAATAGTCATACAATTTTATTGCGACGTTTTGTAAACTGCAGAATTTCATTTTAAGACTCATGATAAATGTTATTGTTCCACGTTACGCCGCTGAATTAACGGAAATGGAACACACAATGTCTCGTGTTTACTACAAGTTTCAAATTGTGTCAGATATCTCACTCGGAAAGCGTGCAAAATCGTAAATTTGAGCGTGTATAGATTTGTAATCGCTATTTTTAACTTAAATACTGTAAACACTAAGTTTTGACTACATGAATGGGTCGTTATAAATTTATATAAATCAAATAAGCAATAATAATAACCAAATGTTTGTTTTTAATGAAATTAATTCCCTGTTGGGTTCTAATCATTATAACTATACATGCAAATTTTGAAAAAATTACAAAAAGCGGTTTAAAAGATATTGATTTTTAAAGTTGGGCATGACTTATGAAACAAGCTATAGTTTTGATCATCTATTTCTCAAAATAGTTTCGTTTTTTTTTCGTTTAGTCGACATGTCATCTTCATAGCAGACTTCAAACATTAACTTAATTCTCAGATTCACACCCCAACACCTCCCTTGGCGTGCAGTTTCTGACGCTACACACTAGAGAAAGCACTGCCCATTGTTTCAGCACAAATACGTACGACAGATAAGGAACTTGAAAGTAGAAGGGCGAGCCCGGGAAGGGAAAGTCAAGAATAAATTACAGATTCAAAGCAAGAAATTACCACCGTCTGTGGCGAGATACAAACCCGGGACCTTATTGTCTAGATGTCGACGTCTTACCACTAGCTGCCCCCCTCTCCCCATGGGCAAAATAAAATATTCTTATAAGTGCTAACATTATTCATATGGCACGGTTTTTAAGCCCGAACTTTCCGGAAAGCGGTCCAGTAAACTTTTAGGACTTTAGCGGTCACTGAAGATGTGGTCATCTTACTTACTGCCTGTCTCTTTTTAATCTCCATTTCATAAATGTAACATAGATACACAAGGCAAGTGGTAGAGTGAAATAGTAGAGTGAATTTTCTCCTGTTAGCCAAGCTTCCATGCAAATAAAATATGTATTCGACAAATGAAGTAATTAGATCATGGTGTTTCTCAACAGGGGTGACCACAACACATTCTAGGGGTCCACAGGTAAAATAGGGTAATTAGTAGGATCAAGAAAGGGAAAGGGGGGGGGGGGGAGGGTCCAGAACAATACTAGGGAGTCATGTATATGCCCAGATATAACTTTTTTCTCCAAATTCAGTTGTTTCATTAGCAGCGCCTGAGAAACGCACATCAGAAATATTTGGTGCACTTAAAAAATGACCATCCTCGATGGACTCTTTGCCTTTGACGTCTGCAGTAATATTATTTTCCTCCTCTACGTCTCTTCCCCCCCCCCCCCTGCCTATTTTGTAATGGAAGAAACACTGGATGGTGAGAACATATACAAGAAAAACACAGAGGAAGAACGCCAGCTAATATTTTTTTTGAAAAACAGCATACCCGGTACCTGGACATAAAGAAAAATGGTAGGACATGACTGTTTCCTGATCATGCCATTATGATTTTAAAAGCAATATCACCTATACGTTGTATAAGCAACAAAAAAAAATGGTTTAAATTGTATATCTACAACATTGTATAATCACAATGTTAGACAGTTTTTTCTTCGGCAGCGTCATGGAAAGATGTGAACCTCAAGACATCTACAACACTACTGGCATGACAACGGTGCTAAAACACACAAGGGTGGTTGCTGAACGTTGAATGAGGCAGGTGCGAAAACATACATTTGCAGAGAGGTGCATTATTGATAGTGTTGTGCTGTCAAAACAATAGGACATGCATTAACACCGATGCTCATATTCCCTCCAGTATTTTTCATGGACTACTTTATCCAAGACGGTCCTCTCATTTTGCTTTCTATTTGTCGCTTATTTTAAAACTGACAATTTACCCCACAACCTGTGTCAATGTGTCCTGTCATGGGGCACATTCCCAAAAACTGACTGCTCTCGTTTCATCAATTGTACATTGACTCTCGTTTGAATACTAAGTTTTTCATTTGTTGAAATAAAGCCCATATAATGACCACATTCTTGCGTTTCCAGTGACCAATATGTGAGTTCATCATCATCAAGTACCATGCCTGCTAGCATATGTCTCTCTACAACTTTTCTCCCTACAACAGTTTAATATTTATTTTGTTGACCTGCTTCCAAGCCATTCTTTTAAGCTGTCTCTTTGCTTCCTTCTATCTCTTCATCCCTCAATTTTTCCAGTTGTTACAATATATTCCAATTGTTCCCTTCTAATTATATGGCCAAAAAATTATAGTTTCTTTCTAATATTGGAAATTAGCTTTTTTGCTTTGGCCTCTTTCAAAACATACTCTTTTTAGCTGTCCATGGTATTCTCAACATTCTTCTGTAAAACTACATTTCTACAACCTCCGGTAATTTTCTTGCCTGTTGTCCCATTCTCCATATGTTATGACTATCATATATATAACATTCAAGAACTATTTCCTGTTTCCATTGTCAAAAATAGATTGTACAGTATCTTTCTAATTTTTTTTTTGAAGCTACTTTTGCCTAAGCTATTCTGCATCTCACCTCTGCTGCACATCTGCCATCTGGGGTTAACATATTTCCCAGATATTTAAATTCATTTATCTGCTTTAAGTTCCACTTGTCTTTATTGAGGCGATGTCTTTTTCTTTGTTGCTATCATTATGTCTGTCTTTTTGCTATAGAGGTTGAGTCCTTTATTTTTACTTTCCTTAGCTATAATGTCTAACATTTCTTGTAACTCATTTTCACTGAGCGATTATGACTGTATCATCAGCATACAGCAGATTATTTATATTATGACCTCCAATTGTTATTCCTGGCATGTCCCTTATGGATCTTAAAATAATCTCACTGTACATATTAAATAAATCTGGTGACAGATCACAAACTTGCTTAACACCTTGTTTTATTTGTTGAAACATCCCAAATGATTTCCAGTTCTTATGGCGGCTGTTTGTTGCAAGTATATATTCTTTATTAACCATCTCTCTTGATGATGAAATAAACAGTCGAATTGGTAAGGCAGCTACGACCTTTGGCAAACTCACTGAAAGGGCCTGGAACAACACGAAACTAACTCAAAAGACTAAACTCTTAATATATCAAACTTGTGTGCTTAGCACACTATTATATGGATCTGAAACCTGGACAACATACTCAAACCAGGAAAAAAAACTAAATGTCTTCCACATGCGATGTCTCCGCAAAATAATGCACATCAAATGGCAGGACAAAATAACCAACTTAACTGTCCTGCAACGTGCTAAACACCAACAATCATGTCGATGCTCAGATGTCGAAGGCTAAGATGGCTGGGGCATGTCCAACGAATGGAAGAAAAGCGCATTCCTAGGCAAGTACTATATGGTGAACTAATACAGGGATGGCCAATTATGTGCCCGCAGTGGCCCGCGGCGGATAAAAAATAAAATCAGGTTGCATTGAGCAAAATGTCCTGGGTAAAACTGATTAAAAATTTGTTACATTGACTTCTACCGTGGAGGAAGCTAACTCAAATATTCCCTAGTAGACCTATGTTTAAAACTCGGAACACTCTAGCAGTTAGTTTGACCTCGACTTCCCGTCATTCCCGCCCATCCTTTTTTTCCTTTGATCATCCTGCAACCGACTTAAACAAAGGAAGAAGCCAACGAATGGTTCTAGAGCCGACTCTCGGTTCGGCGAGTTCAAACAGTTTCCGCCAAGAAATACTGTCAGTCACCCACCTTCTCCACCCCAACACATTCACCTCAAAATTATTTTACTTTCAGTTTCTTTCTCTCCAAACCTCTTTTCATCAGTCAAAATTATATATCCGATCTGATCATTCTGATTTTGTCGAGTTACAGTGAACAGTTCCATTTTAACAGGAAACAGTGCTATTGTTGTAATCTGTGTTTCATTGTCTGTTGCTTCGGTCGTGGTATAATATGAACAATAAACGTCAATTAAATGAAAAAATCAGATTTTTTCATGAGAAATGGGAACATGATTTTTTATTTATCAACAATAAGGATAGCAAACCGCAGTGCCTTGTGTGTTTGCAAATGTTGTCTGTAAATAAAGACGGCATTACACACAACATCACGCCGCTAAATACAAGGACTACATTGGTACAATACGTTCTACACTTGTGTGCGATTTGAAGAAAAAGGTTAGTGTTTAGAAATCTGTTTTTACTACATTAACAACAAAACAAACAAGTTCCTTAATGGCATCGTTTGTTGTAAGCGCAGAGATAGCGAAATAAAAAAAATCATTATGTGACGGTGACTCCATTGCCCAGCATTACACTGCAGTATACACCAGGAGGCACAGTGTGGCAAGATTCTAGACGTGGAGGATGTTATGAAAACTGTAATAAAGTGTGTGAATTTAATAAAAGGCGGGAATCGGTCTTTGACACACCGACAGTTTATAAATTTTCTAACAGAAGTTGAGGCTGAATGTGGCGATTTGGTGCTCTACACTCAAGTACGCTGGCTAAGCAGAGGGAATTGTTTGAGGCGGTTTTTTGCTTTGAGAAACGAGATAAAGCAGTTTTTAGAGAAACATGATACCAACAAAGAACTGATCAGAAAAATGTCTGACCCACATTTTAACAGCGTATTGGCCTTTTTAACTGATATCACCCAGCACATGAATGAACTCAACTTGAAGCTACAGGGACGTTCCCAAACAGTCTCAGATTTGGTAGGACACCTAGATGGATTTATAAGTCAACTAAAAGTTTTTAGATTTACCCTGGCCAAAGAAAACTTCATTCATTTTCCTTCGTGCAAAGAATTGATTGAGGAGCGCAGTGACACTGGTTTCAAATTTTCTGTATTAATGTTAGACAAACAATTGGAGCAATTCAATGAACGATTTTCTGACTGCAGTGGTATACGACCAGAACTGGCATTGTTTAACAACCCTATGAAGTGTGACATTTTCCAACAACATGACACTTTGAAGTTGGAGTTATGTAACCTCCAAAGTGACCCCTTTCTCCAATCAAGGATGGAGATAGGAGTTGACTTTTGGAAACTTGTTCCACAGGAAAAATATCCCGCATTGAGTGATTTCAGTTTGAAAATTACTTATATGTTCGGAAGCACATATATATGTGAATGCGCTTTTTCAACAATGAAGGAGATTAAATCGTCACAAAGAAACCGACTCACTGATGGCCACCTTCAGGATTTATTACGAATATCATCATCATCATCATCATCTTTACACATTGACTTTGATGAACTTGTTGCTGTACATGAACGTCCACATTGTTCTCATGTTTGTTACATGTCAACTTTAAAATGACCTAACTAAAACATGTTTGTTAAACAATATAGATAGCAAATTTTATTCATTTTTATAAATCAACTAGGCATTTTTAACTCTGTTGCAATAAAATGATTTATGTAAGCAAATAATGCCGATAAATAACAAAAATATAACCTTAAAACAAATGCCAAGGTTATTTGTATTGATGTTATGTGTGTGGCCCGCCACACAAAAAATAATAAAAAAGTGGCCCGCCATTTGAAAGAAATAGGCCATCCCTGAAATAATACACGGAAAAAGATGAATCAGTAGACCTAAATTACGATATAGAGATATCTGTAAATCATCTCTGAAAGACTTCTCCATATGTGAAAATGACTGGGAACATCTTGCAAGTAATCGCACATCATGGAGAACTTGTATAAGGAACGGTATAACATCATTTGAGACTGTGCTAAGGCAAAACTTAGAAGAGAAAAGACTCATGAAAAAGGATGTAAAACCCTGTGGATCAGCGAGCCTGACTTGTTCATTATGTGACTGCGTCTGTTTGTCAAACATTGGTAGAATTAGCCACGAGAGAAGCTGTTCGACAAAAACAAAACCTCAAAAAATACACAATAGCCTCCACTAGGCCGTCTGACAAGACGAAAAGGGCTATATATATATGTATATATATTCTTTATTATTCTTAGATCTTTGCTGTCACCATTTATGTTTTCTAAAATTGTGATTATTTCTTGGTGCTTTACTTTGTCAAATGCTTTGGTATAATCTATGAAACATAGGTATAGATCTGTTTTCACCTCTAGGCTCTTTCTACTAATGATATTATGATGTATATAGCATAGTTCGTACTGTTACCTTCAACAAAACCATAGTTTTCATCGCTAATTTCTTGACTGATTTTGTTTTGTGCTCTTCGCATGATGGTTCTTAGTCATGTGACTCAGAAAAGAATTTAGTAAATTGACAGGCTGGAGAAAAACAGAATGAAGCTATGCACGTATCTAGGGATGTATGAGGGGCACTCCCTGTGTAGCAATGAGGTATCTTATTGACTTTTCAACCATGGATGACAGGATCAAGACCTGGAGAGCACGAGCATACCTAAAGATAAGTGCAGTTAAAGAGCGTCCATTGGACTATGAGCTCAACACAGGGAAAGGTGTCAGGCTAAAAAGAGGCAAATCATTGGTGGGACGAGCAGAAGATGTCATCAAACAGGTCTGTGGACTTACCGGTATTAATGCAGGCGAGGAGTGGATACCGATGCCTACGTCATTCAGGGGCACATTCTCATGTATTGTAACATTCGACAGGAAATGTAGGGAGCATCACTCAGTCGTGGTCAATGCTGATGTCAAAGCTCTCATCTGAGATAATACCGATGAGGAAGATGCAGTGATCTATGAAGACTTATCTATATAACACCAAAGGAGATGCATGGGCATTTACAGCACGCTCGGCAGGCAGAATTAGTCAAAGAAGAAAGTGATGCATACATTATGACCACGATGTAGGATGACTGTGGAGGTGATGGCAGTGACAAGGACATTCATCTGGTTAGTCACAAGACTAACCCTACGCATGCATACTAAGTTATTCGATGAGCATGATACGTGGAGGCAGGCTCTGTACACATGCAATGGGTAGATTCATTGCATAAGTCAAAAATACGCAGTCACTTTTGGCTATGTCACTGGACATGCAGGAGTACTGGATAATGAATAAGCGGACATGTTGGCTTGCTGTGCTGTCGTTGAAGATGGTCAACAAATGGATCAGTCGGACATCATCAATGCCTTCCGAGATGTGGGAAGATCACATAGCTTCAGCAACCATGAGTCCACGTGATTCCTTCGGATGGAAGATGGACACTGCCAGAAACGAAAAGCTTAGTGGGCGTGTAAGAAGACTTATCAACCAACAGAGAACTGGAATTGTCAGTCGCTGGACACTGCGGGACTTGCTGCGGAGGGGATCTGAGCACATATGGACATGTTCGGAGTGGAATGGGGATGACCTGCAAATAACTCAAGTTACTGTATGTAACCATAACTATAATAAAGATCCAGTTATTGTTTGTGTTTTCCCGTTAATTCTTTAATTTGTAGATAGCGTCTCTTTTTTAAAATGCATTTCAATCTCTTTGCATCTCTGTTTTAGCCACACTTCACTGCATGTTATTAGTTTATCTCTTATGCTCACCTTAAGATCATGCTAAGGATCATTATGAGAAGGACTAGACAAACGATTAAAAAAGAAATAGCAGACGAAAAATTTGGATTTGTTAAAGGAAAAGTAACACAAAATGTCATTTATACCCTATGAGCACTGGCAGAAAGAACCTTGGTGGGAAAAGAAAGATCTATACCTATGCTTTATTGATTACCACAAAGCTTTTGATAAAGTCAATCATGAACTAGAGACTAGAAAATATCAATATAGAGTAAAGATCTGAGGATTAATAAACATATATACTGGAAACAAGAAACAGGCATCAGAATTTAAAAACAAACATGGAAAATAACAAATAAGACATGTAGTGTGACAGGAATGTATATTGTCACCAGATCTGTTTTCTTTGTAGAGTGAAAATATTTTAAGAACAATTGTGAACATTAGCATAAAAAAGGGGGGGGGAGGAGAGAGAGAGAGAGAAAGCAACATAAACTTGATATACAGATGACATAGTATTGATAACAGAAAACCAATAAGATCTACAAAATCTGTTAGATGAAATTGTGACAAAGTGAACAAAAAGGTCTGATCCTCAACATCAAAAAGACAGAAACCATGATAATATAAAAGAAAACAAAAATAAGAAAGTAGAGTAAAACTAAATGGTAGTCATGAAACAAGTGCATAATTCAAATACCTGAGATAAATAATAAAATCAGATGGCAGCATCTGAGTCACTGCAGAAATTAGGAGCAGAACAGGATAAGCAAAGATAGAATTCCATTGAATGAAAAACATCATCCTACGTAACAAATCATTGTCAAATGATGTTAGAAAATGTGTCCTAAAGTGTTACATTGAACCTGTTCTACTATATGGAAGTGACTCATAGACGATAAGCAAGACAACACAAAGAATATTAGAGGCAGCTAAGATGTTTGTTTATCAGATTCCATGGAATTTGTAAAAATTACAAATGAAGGAATGTTAAAATTGAGCAGGAGAAACCAGAAATATCATCAAATTCATAAGGAAGAGGCAATCTACATTTACTGGATAAATATCATGCGAAAGCATAATAATACTATAGCAGGTAGAATGATGTAAAGAAGTGCAGAGGATAACCAAGAGAAAAAAAATAGTGAACAGTTTATCCAAATGGTATAACAAAAGATCACCGACTGACATTATGACATGCTTGAAGGACCGAGTGATGTGGAAATAAATGATCACCTATTCCAACAGGCAATGCACCTGATGATGATACTCGTCTTTGTTATCTTTATTTCTTCTTTTTATATCCATTAGTTATAAAATATCATTTTAAATAATTTCTTTCATGATTTTTTCTTCGCTGGTGGCATGAACTCTTTTGATGTTTATTGCAAATACTTTGTATCTTCTCTATAGCGTAGTACCTGTTCTCAATTGTGATGTTATATTTGTCTTGCAAAATATCTGAATTGAGTAGATCTAAATTTAACTTGATATTAACTGAGGCTCATTTTGCTGCTTTTAATTTTACTCAAGGCTTTCCCACAACTGGTACATGATCACGAATGCAATCTGCCCCTGGTCTAGTTTTCACATATACCAGATTGTTTCTAAATCTATTGTTTATCATTATGTAGTCACTTTGATTATGTGCATTATCTGGTGGGATTTTCCATGTCCACAGACGTCTTGGATGTTGCTTAAACCAGGTGTTTCCTGTCATCATGTTCTGTGTTCTTGCCCAATCAATAAGTTTGTCGCCTCTTTAATTTCTCTCTCCTAAGCCACATAACAAACCACTTCTTCAACTTTTTCCTTTCCTACTTTTGTGTTGAGATCCTCTAGAACAATTGTGTTTTCATGTTGTTTGCAACGATGAAGCGCCACATTAAGCTTGTGGTAAAATAGTCAACTGTCTGAACGCACCAAAATGGCAGCTTATTTACATTCGAGCTATGGACTAAGCAATGTTTACATTGAACAACACGATATATGTTATTGCAGCGAGTTGGCAGATTTTTGAAAATGTTTTCAAGGCTTTGAACATAAATGTTTGTTCACAGTTCGTTAACCTTCGCTGTAGATAAAGTCGTTAATTCGATGGCTTCGTTTCGGACGTTTGGTAGCTAACTTGTGCAAACGGATGGCATTGGCAAGGATCATTTTGAATCTATGAAGTGGGCTCATTTTGTGTTTAACTCAAAAGCATATGTGCTTTTTAACCAAAGACCTTTTTTTGGGGACTCAATGAAGATATCCCCGATGGAAGAATAAATTGTACTATTAGTCCCATAAATGAGATTCGCTTCCAGAGGTTTATGATGTAAACAAAGCAGTTTTGTCATTGCAAGTGAATAATGTCCACACCTATAATTGGTCAGGATTGTGTAGCAACAGCAGCTTTATAGCGAACACAGAAAACATCATAGGATTGTGCTGTTCTGAAACAGCTATGCCATGCTACCCTAGAATTGCCTTTAATGTGATTACTGTGACCACAAACCACTCTCCATGTGTGTGCCACATATTTACACCCTAGAAAGAAACACTGAATACAACAACATCATGTGCCGTCTGTGATATTAATGACCACAGACCAGGAGCCTCCAGTATGATTGATACAACTGTTGCACCAAGCATTTCATCAGCAGAGCCATATCTATGGAATGTTAATCTGACATTGTTCTTGAATGATGTCCAAGTTAATGAGACATCAGAATCGTGTGGCGGCAGCTACAAGAAGGGAGCGGAGAACATCAAGTTCTGCTGCTATAAAGGAGACTTGCCTTGCTATCACAGAATTGCCTTAATTGGGATCACTGTAGTTGAAAACTTCTCCTCTTGTGTAAACTACACATTCACATCTAAGAGTGAATCAGTGAAGGTCACAAAATCATATTCTCTCTGTGGTTTTACTAACTACAGGACATGTGGCTTCTGTTGGATTGGAAATGATAACTTACCGCCACTGTGTGTCTATATGTTTGGAATTGGAGTCATCAATGATGGCCTAACATCATCAAGTGCTATGACGATCATCATTTTCGGGAGGACGTGAACTCCCATGGTATATGGTGGATAGGCGGCAGGAACCATTGAAGGCTATGCCTGAAAAGTGTTCCTCCTTGCAGTTTCCTCAAATTCCAATTCCGGCTTGTTGCAGGAGCTACTGAGTTAAGTGCTCTGTGCACACCGTGAGCTGTGTGTCTCATCCGTTTTGATCCTGCTTCGATATCCCGCTTGTTTACGATGAATGATGATATCGTATGACAGGGAACAGTTGGCTGTGTTCACTTTCTGCGCGGTTTCGCCTTATGTCTTTTGGCGTGTGCTGAGACTGCTACGATGGGGACTACAGTTACCTTTCTTTGTTTGGGAGATGAGTTAGTAATTCGGATGATTCCACTGGCACGGGCGGTTGAGCAATTATGGATTTTAATTCGTTTGCTGTGATACCGAGGCCTTCCATAACCAATAACCAATAGTCAACTGTCTCCTCTGGACTGTCTGCCTTTGGTGCATGAACATGTATGAGATTAATATCTATTGGTTCTCCATTAAATTTCACTAAAAGAACTCTGTTCTCACTGTTCTTGCTCTTTCTGCATCCAAGATGAATACCTACTTTGGTGTTCAGTACCTTCAGAATAGATTATTTTATATTCATCAGAATGTATCTCCAGATCATATTCAGTTATCTAGATTATACTGGATCAGGGATCCAGTATATCTCATTTCACAGTCCCACTAAATGTAAACACATCCTTTTCATTTTCTGTTTAATATTTTCCAGTTTTCCTTCTGCATGAGTGTTCTAACGTTTCAAATCTCAGTGTTTGTTTAGGGTACCCTTAGCTTTTAATATCCCGAGGATACCTCCAAGGCAGCAGGGCACCTGAAGGTTGTACTGTGGCTGCCCTGTTACCTTGCCCGGGAAAGTAAAAGACTGAGGGTTAATATGTAAGTTACAGACATGAAATAGTGAAAATTGTGTCAACCTGCTCCACCTTCCTCTACATCAGTCATTAATAATCAACAGCAGCACTCAGTATCAGTCATTAATAAACAACAAAAGCATTCTGTAAATGTCATTAATAATCAACAACAGCATTCTGTACATCAGTAATTAATAATCAACAACAGCATTCTGTACATCAGTCATTAATAATCAACAACAGAAGAGGAGGACAACCCAATCCTTTTGAGAAAAAAATGTGCCAGCGTAATATCTGGTGCCACACAAAGCACTATGTGAGCAAACCAAGGAGCACCTTCAAGAACACACAATCTTTCCATTGATACCATAAGGTACAATTGAGGATAGAGAACAAGACAATGATTTGAAGATCATATATTATTAAAATGACAGAGGGCATGTTTTGGGGTGATGTGGTTGGCACAACACAAAGCTGCTTTCCAGAACCTATCTTCCAGAAAAATCTCTGATGCTCATTCTCAGAGGCTGGATCAACAATGGGATGGTATATATCACTGATTATTTCTGTCTTTATCTCAAAGTATTAAGTGTATCCAGCTGCTGTTCTTGCAGCACTAATGTGATGCTACAAAACTTTTGCACAAGCTCATGAGATGATTTATTCTGTATAATTTTGGTGTCCTCCAGATTTGATCTATATACTCTGTTGAATGATTATTGAAGATTTTTAAGGGTATATATAGTTTTTTTATTTCTGTAAGATTGGTTATTGGTTATGGAACCAACAACCAATCAAAAGATACTTTAATGTAAACATTGCATTGCTTTGGAAGCCCATTTCTATTTTCCTATACTTGTGCCTTTTCTTGAGTCACAGGCCATCAAACAAGAGCTCTCACATCCATTCTATCTTTTGTTCTTTCATCTAGTCTTCTTCAGGTCTGTTGTTTCAGTTCATCTAGCAAATTTGCTAAAATAACAATTACTGCCTAATAGTGCACTGTTGATGATGACTTTCACTTGTGTTGATGCAGTGAGTACAAAAATGTTTCAACTTCGAATGCAAATTCAACAAAATTGAAGTGGTCAAAAAAATTATGACTTTTACTCACTGAAATTATTAAAATTTACTGCTGTATAAGAAAATCTAGATTCGAAGCATTAATATGTGAGATTAAATGTCTTGAATTAAGCAGATCGTAATATAAAATATATAGTCCCGGTCTAATTTTCACGACAGCGGCAGGCTAGTCAAAATTTCACTCTGGTCAAACTTCACAGGAGGGAATTCTGTATTTGATTTCATGACTGCATAAAACTAAGGTAGATGTTTTAAAGCGCAAGCGTTCAGATGTGTCTTATATATAGTCACACTTGGCAAAATACAGACAATTTTAACAGTTTGAGTCTGAGGTGACATTGATATCCCATGTGATACACAATAAAAAAACTACATAAAACAATTGTTGCTCAGCTATTGCTTTTCTTCTTTTCTAATCATGTGCTGCAAGTTATTTTCTCTTTGGTAGCAATGCCAATCTGTAGACGTAATACCTAGTATTAAACCTGAAAGGGCTGAGATTATTTCATTCCACAGAAACAAGGAGACAAACTTCCTGCCTGCATTTGGTACTGTAACATCATCATCAAGTACCGGGCCTACTGGCGTAGGTGATCATGTCTCTCCACAACTTTCGATCTCGGCAGCTATTTATCATTTCTGTTGTTGACCCTCTGCCAAGCCATTCTCTTAAGCTGTCTGTTATTTTTTTCTCTTTGCTTCCCTCTATCTCTTCGTCCCTCAATTTTCCAGTTGTTACAATATATTCCAGTTGTTCTCTTCTCATTACATGGCCAAAAAATGATGATTGTTTCTTCCTAATATTGGAAATTAGCTCTCTTTTTGCTTTGACCTCTCTCAGAACATCTTCATTACTCTTCTTAGCTGTCCATGGTACTCTCAACATTCTTCTGTAAAAACCACACTTCTACAGACTCCAGTGAAGCAAAATAAATATAAAACAAACTCTAAAGATAGGTACTTGCAATGTGAGAACACTCATGCAGAAGGGTAAACTAGAAAACATCATACTGTAACATACATTCATGAAAAGATCACAAAGTTATTTTCAAAAAGATGCAGGTCTACATATTAGAGACACCACTAACATAATTTCTGGAGTACTCCATAGCTGCATACATTTTAAAAAAAAGAACCTTCAGGACTCCTGTGTTTGGCTCCTATTACTGTGCATGGTGTTTGTGCACACACATATGTTAATGTAATGTATCTCCTGATACTATAGGGTTTTATATATTGACTACAATTTTGTTATAGTACCCTAGAGACATGTAACATACAAGCAATCTAGCACGGCGCAAAGAGCAGTTATTAAACATAAATATATGATATAAGTAAAGTAAAGTACCCCCGTCACGCCAAGTGGCGGGCGTATAGGGAAATATGGTGTTAGTGACCCTATATTTTACATACCTTCAGCACATGATTTTTGGGGTAATGTGGTCAGTATTACGCCCGTGCTGCTTTACTTTCCCAGAAAGAAATCCGGTACCCATTTAAGGCTGGGTGAACCCGGAGGCCGTCGGTTGGGATCGAACCCTACCCTGGTCCGTGGTAGTAGGGATTCACTAACCACTGAGCTATCGCGGCTCCCAAATATATCCTATGCTCACTCCTATATGATTATAAACTGAAAACAACTAATGTCTTATTGTTACATAACTAACACACTGCATACTTGCACATAACTAGCAAACAACATTATTAACAAGCAAACAGAATTAATAACATCATCATCATCAAGTGCCATCTCTGCAATGAAGGTTGGATACCATGGAGCGTCATTCTGCTCTGTATCTTGCTTTGATGGTGCAGATTATCACAGGCAGCATTTGTCCATCTTCTATTGTTACTCATCCATGTTAGTCTTGGTCTACCTCATTTACCTTGTATTTTCTATAATTTTTTCAAGCATTGTTAACTTTAGCCTAGATGTAATCTTATAATATAATCTCTATCTATGTATATAAGAACAAATGAGTCGTCTAAAGAGTGCAAACAAGCCCAAAATGCAAAAGAAAGCAGTCAATGTTATGGATCAAATCAAGAGTATTAATAAATAGCATAAAACAATAACATCTGCAAACATTTATGATTGTTAAAGTTAGTTTAGTTAGTTCCTCTTGGGCCAAGATGACACAAACAACAGAAATTACAACTCACCATGTCTGGCAATTAACAATAAAGCCTTGTTTTGCTCATAGTTGAACCCTCATTCTTCTCAAGAATCATATTTTCTGTTTCAGTGACAGTGGATGTTTTATGATGGTGGTTTGTAAACCATCTATTACAAGCATGAAAGAATCAACTTCCTCCATCTTGTTTATGATTGATATAGTTGATATAAAACTATCATGCTGCCAGTGCTAAGAAATATCTGATAATTTCTATATATACATGACAGATATAAATGAACTCAAACTAGCTTGAAATAATAGGGCCCATATGAACAGCCCCTAAAAATTAACTTTTTCCATTCAGTTCGCTGCAGTCTGCATCATATCCATTTCATGCCCATATTGTCACCTCACCCAGTTCATTCTCAATTTGTTTCATGTAAACTAAATTTCAACTTTTAAATTATATATTTTATATCGCTTTCTGTAAACACTATTCACTGGAGAGTTCCTTCTTCCTTCTACAAAATAATACAGTCGAGCCTGTCTAAGGCGACCATTCACGGGACTTTCAAAAACTGGTCCCATAGGACAGGTGGTCCTGCCTCACAGGTTTCACATAATAAATAGAGCGATAAAAAAAATTTTATCCTAAGCACTATGAAAACTAACCTGCAAATCAGCGTAATCCATGAGTAGAACATAGTGCACATGTCGGTCTACAATAGCCACTGGTTGGACACTTTTCATAAAACACGATAGTTAAACACACAAAAATATTTTGTCGAATCACTGATATTCGTTCTTCCAGCGTTAATGCTTTTGGTTTTACACTTTTGACACTGGCCATTTCCTATATTGTGTGTAACACTTTTAAAATCCACAAAAATAATTCACTGAGATACTGTACATGTACGTGAATACACTCTAAGCGGGCAATGACTAATTCTTTAGTTAATTCCTGTAATTTATACGGGCCACGCAATGGTCTACTCTGGTCTAGACGGAACCGCGAAGTGATGTCACTTCACGAATCATAGATCTGTGTCTGCCGTGTTTCTCACACCAGTATTGACTGATAAACGTAACACGTCCCACTGTAATCTGGGACTCACTAAATACGGGAAAACTTCGACACCTGTAGACACCTGTGTCGATCGTTTATGGCTCCCAGCGAGACGGAGAAGGACTGGCTGGTCAGTGTATCGTTATCTCGGATTACCCGCGTGTCGTAAACGGGATAAATAACATTGGCGGCGGTTAATTAGCCTGGTCTCTGGTCGCGTCATACGGTGAGCGCCGTAATCAGTGTTAGCATATAGTAAAAAACTCGGGGAAATTGTAGACCCGGTCCTATAACCAGGGAAACGCTTTAAACAGGTGGTCCTAAGACCAGGTTCGACTGTATTTTCCATTAGGATCAGTGGTAACATAAATCAGGTGATCAAAACAGATTTGAGACTAGTAAGTGATTCTACTGTTAAATTAAACTGATGATGGCTGAAGAAACCAGAAAATGAACTTTTTTGTTTTGTTGTGCCAAATTAACTAACAACTTGGCTCATTATCATTGAGTTGAGTGCTGTCTCCAATTTGAATAGTATTTAGTAGTTTTCATTTTTAGTTGTTTTATTAAGACTTCATCATTTGTTTTCTTCTCTTTCCATTCAAATTTACTTATTCTTCTATATATCCACATTTTAAGGCTTAAATTTTCTGCTCTAATTTCTTGTCTAATGTCCATGTTTCTACACCATATAGGAATGTTGAGAAGATATAACATTTTGCTATTCTTAGTTTAAGCCCTGGTGTTATTTGTTTTGATGTTAGTAAATTTTTCATGGCATTAAAATAACTTTTTGTCATTCCTATTCCTTTGTTTATTTCAGTTTTACATTTTCCATTACTGGTTATAACCAAGTATGTCCAATTAGTATGTCCAAGGTAGTTGTCCTTCTGAACTGTCTCCAGGTCTATTCCTTCAATTTCGATATCCACTTGTAAATTTTGAGAATTTTCTTTGTTTATGATCATGGTTTTAGTCTGTTTGATATTCATATCTAATCCATATTTTTTTTGCTTATCATGTTTATTTCATTAAGTAGTTGTTGTAGGTCTTTAGGTTTTTCTTCTAGAAATACAGTAACATCAGCATATTTTAGGTTATTGATCATCTTTCCATTAATGTTTAGGCCTGGCATTTCTGTGATGTTTTTAAAGATTTGCTCAGGGAAAGGTTCTGGCAAAAGCAACATACAAAGAATTAGACAACAAAGTGAAAAAGTTCAGCAAGAAGAGATACAAGAGCTTATATAGACAATTTGGCAGAGAAAGCAGAGACAGCTGCAATTACAGGAGACAGCAGAACTCTTTATACTCTACAAAAGATGCTGACAAACACCTATACATCCAGTGGAACACCAATTCTAGACAAATCTGGATTAATGCTAACAACAAGCGCAGACATAAAAGCCCGTTGGGCGGAACACTTCAAAGAAATTCTTAACCGTCCACTACCCCAAAGTTTAATAGCTTTTGAAGCTGAAACACCAGCAGCAGAATTAGATGTAAATTTAGATGACTTCACCTTGAGCGAAATAGAAACCACCTTAAAGCTTATGACCAATAACAAGGCTGCTGGAGAGGATAAGTTAACAGCTGAGATCCTCAAGACAATTGATAGCCATAATCTAACTAATACATCTCCAACAAATGTTCAACATCATTTGGAAAACAGAGAAGACGCCTCATAAATGGAAAAAAGGAATCATTGTTAAGATTCCAAAAAAGGGGAATCTTAGAGATTGTAACAACTGGAGGGGCGTGACACTTTTGTCAGTTGCCTCAAAGCTAATCTGCAAAATCATCCTAAATAGAATAAAGGATTCAATAGATACAGTAATGCGGGAAGAACAGGCTGGGTTTAGAAAAGGGAGAAGCTGCCATGACCACATTTTCACTCTATGACTTATATTGGAGGAACACATTGAAAAGCAAAAACCTTTTGTACTTAACTTCATCGACTTCAAAAAAGCATTTGATAGTATTCATAGAGATTCTTTGTGGAAAATTCAGAAGCAATATGGCTTACCATAAAAAATCATAAATATTATCAAAGACATGTATGATGGTTACACATGTGCAGTTTGAACAGAGGAAGGACTGAGCGAATGTTTCCCAATAGAAACTGGGGTTAAACAAGGATGTATTTTATTGCCCTTGTTATTTGGAATTGTTATGGACTTCATAATGAAGAAATGCTGCACTGGTGGTAAAGGCATCGAATGGGTACAAGGAGACCATTTGGAGGACCTCGACTTTGCTGATGACATAGTCCTCATCAGCAGTCAGATAAAAATGATGCAGGAAAACACAAATGAACTATCAGCAATAGCCAGCAAAATTGGGCTTGAGATCAATCATGAAAAGACTAAAGTCATGAAAAGTTTAATTCCAACAGATGACAAAATATACATGGAAAACAAACCAGTAGAAGAGATCGATCACTTTATCTATCTTGGAAGTCACATTGATCGAGAAGGATCGAAAGGTAAAGAAATTAGAATCAGAATAGCTAAAGCAGCAATGTCTTTCAGAAGCCTTGAAAAGTTGTGGAAATCAAAACTAATCAGCACAAACACAAAACTTAGGCTATTCAAATCAAATGTACTATCAACCCTTACGTATGCGTGTGAAAGCTGGAAAACAACAAGAGATATAGAAACAAAGTTGAATGCATTCGAAAATAAATGTCTAAGGAAAATACTTGGTATAGCGTGGAACGAATTCAAAACAAACGAGGAAATTAGAGAAATCGCCAATCAACCACTAATATCTTCAGTAATAAAGAAAAGACGATGGTCATATGTTGGACATGTGATGAGAAGAGATAATAACCGAATAGCAAAGCAAGCCCTCATATGGGAAACAACAGGTAAGAGAAAAAGAGGAAGACCCAGGGAGACACTGAGAAGAACATTGATGAGAGAGGCAAGAGCAACAGGATTCGGCTCCCACAATGAGATAGAGCTGCTTGCACAGAACAGAGACAGATGGCGAGATTTGATAAAATATCTTTAAAAGAAAACTGCTAGAACAAAAATTCAGATATGAGAAGGTGTATCTTGGTCTACGCCCTATGGGCCGGCAACGGCTCGAAAGGTCAATAGATAGATAGATTGAACAAGCTTAGTGATAGGTAGGATGCATCCCTGCCGTACTGCTCTATTTATATCAATGGGCGCAGAGTTCTCTGTTATATTTTATTATTGCTGTTTGCTTACAGTACAAAGTACATATTAGTTGTATGTCCGTGTCATCTTGATGTATATCTTTTAGGCATTCTATTAAGTTGTGTATATGGTGTATTCTATCAAAAGCTTTGGTGTAGTCTATGAAGCAGGAATATATTGGTTTGTTTGCTTCTTTGTACTTTTCGATTAATGTTCTCAATCAAAATATGGCTTCTTTTGTCCCACTATTTTTCCTAAATCCAAATTGCTGTTCATCTAATTCAATATTGACTTTATTCTGAATCCTTCCTTGTATAACTTTTAGCAAGACTTTTGTAACATTGCTCATTAGGCTTACTGTTCTAAAGTCACTGCATTCAAATGCACTATTCCTTTTAGGCAATGCAATAAACGTTTAGTAATATAGCAATAAATGTTTTTAGTTCATTTGGTATGTATCCTGTATGGTATATGTCTTTGCATATGTCTGTGATCAGTCAATGCCAAAATCTTCTAGTGCCTGTATCATCTGTCTTTATCAGGTCCTGCTGCTTTTACTTTTTCATTGTTTGTATAGCTTTTGCCACTTCAGATTTTAAACTTTTATAGCCTGTACATTTTATAATTGGCTTCTTGTTCCTTTGATCATGAAATAGCTGTTATATATTCTTGCCATCTATCTATTATATCTTTATTGTCTGTTAGCATTTTTCCTTTTTTGTCTGCAAATGCTTTCTGTAGCTTTTTATTTTTATTAGTCATTCTCTTTATTTCCACGTGCATTCCTCTTAAGTCCTCATACACCTCAGGAATGGAAGAATGCAATTATTGTTCCCAGCTGGAAGAAAATGGGCAGTGAAAGATAGAGGCACGGAAGAAAAGAATAGAGCAACCTGCCATGCCTGTTGTAAGAGACAACTAAGAAGGGTGGGGTCAATGGTTGCTGGTGCAGTGGAGTTTATGCATCTGAGATGAAGCCACCGTCAGTGCTTTCACTAGTGTGTGCTTCATACTGGGGAACATTTATGAGTAGGGGATCTGAATACTATGGAATTGTTCGTTGTGCAATGAAGATGATCTGTTGACTAAACTAAATAGTGAAAATAAACTAGGTATAACTAAGAGCTGAATTTAATATTTGCAGACAGGAGAAGCATTTGACAGGGCAGACAAACAATGACTATATCAAAACAATATGGAGTAAATAAACAACTTATTAGCATATGTGAAAGCCTTTACGAAAACAAGCAATGCAAAGAAGCAATGATGGCTATTCAGAGGATTTTCCATCAATTGAGGAGCATGACAGGGATGTGTACTGTCACCATTGTTTCATCACATACAGAGATCACATATGTAAAGCAGCTAAAAAGACAACAAGCACACAGAGCTCTTTCTTGCAGATATCCCAGCACTAACAGACAATTAATTAAAACAATATTGAAAAATATTAAAAAATAATTATTAATAAATATATATAAAGAAATAAAACAAGTAGAGGAATTCAAGTATTTAGGCACAATGTTCACAGAAGATGGAAAACTAGACAGAAAAATTGACATGAGAATACAAAAAGCAAATGCTGTCACATACCAGCTTTCACCATTGCTAAGACATCCAAACATTTCTATGTCAGCTAAACAACAAATGATAAATAGCATCTTCATACCAACTTTATGCTATGAAAGTCAAACATGGACCCTTTCTAAATCACATTTAAGAAAGATCAATACACGTGAGATGCGGTGCTTGAGAAAAGTAACAAACAACACAAGAAGAGATAGAATACCAAATGAAACCATAAGAAAAATGGTAGGAACAAAACCCTGCCAAGAATATATAGAACAACAACTTAATGGTTTGGTCACCTGGTCAGAATGAATCCTCACCAATCACCATCAAGGGCGTTCTTCTCGAGAATGCATGGAAAAAGACCAAGAGGAAGACCCAGAAGAAGATGGATAGATGCAGTGACAGAGACATGTAACAACAAAGGAAAATCACTAATTCAGACAATTCGAGCAGCACAAGAACGACAAATGATATAAACCACGACACCTTTTAGGTATCAGTGAAAAGAGAAAAGAAGAAGATTAAAACTGGGCAAGGGCCACAATATATAATTAGCACAGACAAGATAGAAATCATGAGTGTACCAAGATGATAAAAAAACCGGAAGAAAGGGAAACAGATGGAGAGGAAAGTAAAGTAATGGCATTGATGAAAAATATTTTAAAAAAGTATAAACGCTGGAAAAAGTTGTGCAATGGTGTTGGATGATTAAATGAAATTTAAATCAAACAGAATTATGGAAATAAATTATACATTTTAAAAATTATTTATTGTTACTGAAGGGAGTATTAATATTGTCCTCTTATAATGCTGTCACTTATGTTTCAACATGTTATTAATGTAGAAAAGACTAAATATGAATGAAGGTTTTTACAGCAATGTAATCACATTGAAAATTGAGAACATTACTGCAGAACATTTGTCATTACATGATACTATTCCATGAGAAGAATGCACACTCTGTGCAAAAGCATTTTACACAAAACATTGTAATTATTATATACCATCAACTGTTACATTCAAAATAGACAACTTGTTCTTTTTTATTTCCTTACAGGTCTCTTCTGTGCAATTTTCCTTTTCACAGCTTCTCTCTTTTTAAGGTTGTGACGAATCTTCTTTCTTGCAGCAATATCAGGATTTGTAACAGCCTGTTAGTAAAAAAAAAAGAAACCTTTGTATCAAGACAGAAATATGTGACACCATGCTTGAACAAATAATAACAAAATAATCATCAAGTACCATGCCCGCTCGCATAGGTGATCATGACTCGCCACAACTTTTGATCTCGACAGTTATTTATCATTTCTGTTGTTAACCTTCTGTCAAACAATTCTCTTAAGCTCTTTGCTTCCCTCTATCATCAAGGAACACTTTGAATAAAACACATTCCTCATTTTATTACTATTATAATCAATACAGAATTCACAGTCACTCCTTTCAATCTTCTGCTAACTCAACTACCTCGCACCACTCAGCTACGCTGCTATGCACAATGTTTGAGCAAGACAGACTTTATCCCTTGCACCTATGATATTTGACAATGACTAAGCGACTTGGGCTCACGTCCCTTCGCTAACTTGGTAAACTAACAGTGTGCTAGGACACCGTGCTTGAGCCTTTCTATTCTAAAGACTCCTGACCTTCAATGTTATTGTTCGTGTTCTGCGACACAACATATATAAGAGAGATTTGCCTCTCCACAAACACGTAAGCTTGATGCTAAAGCGACCAGGGCTCACTCCCTTCGCCAATGTGGTAATTTGACCTTGGTGTACTACGACACCGTTCAAAAGCCTTTCTACTCTGAAAAACCCTGACACGAAATGGTAATTGCTAGTGTACTACGACACTCTATCTTCACATAACTTCGTATGTGATACTCAGGCAAACAGGACTTTTTCCTTTCGCCAATGTGGTAAATTGACCTTGGTGTGCTACGACACCGTTCAAAAGCCTTTCTACTCTGAAAAACTCCTGACACTAAATGGTAATTGCTAGTGTACTACGACACTCTATCTTCACATAACTTCGTATGTGATACTCAGGCAAACAGGACTTCTTCCTTTCGCCAATGTGGTAAATTGACCTTGGTGTGCTACGACACCGTTCAAAAGCCTTTCTACTCTGAAAAACTCCTGACACTAAATGGTAATTGCTAGTGTACTACGACACTCTATCTTCACATAACTTCGTATGTGATACTCAGGCAAACAGGACTTCTTCCTTTCGCCAATGTGGTAAATTGACCTTGGTGTGCTACGACACCGTTCAAAAGCCTTTCTACTCTGAAAAACTCCTGACACTAAATGGTAATTGCTAGTGTACTACGACACTCTATCTTCACATAACTTCGTATGTGATACTCAGGCAAACAGGACTTCTTCCTTTCGCCAATGTGGTAAATTGACCTTGGTGTGCTACGACACCGTTCAAAAGCCTTTCTACTCTGAAAAACTCCTGACACTAAATGGTAATTGCTAGTGTACTACGACACTCTATCTTCACATAACTTCGTATGTGATACTCAGGCAAACAGGACTTCTTCCTTTCGCCAATGTGGTAAATTGACCTTGGTGTGCTATGACACCGTTCAAAAGCCTTTCTACTCTGAAAAACTCCTGACACTAAATGGTAATTGCTAGTGTACTACGACACTCTATCTTCACATAACTTCGTATGTGATACTCAGGCAAACAGGACTTCTTCCTTTCGCCAATGTGGTAAATTGACCTTGGTGTGCTACGACACCGTTCAAAAGCCTTTCTACTCTGAAAAACTCCTGACACTAAATGGTAATTGCTAGTGTACTACGACACTTTATCTTCCTCAGTCGACACTGAGGTTGATCACATGTGCATACTCTAATTGTCTCTACAGCAACACATAACGTAGACAGCGCCTATTCTATCCTTACTCTTGACAACACATACTTAGCCACAGTCTTGATTCTAATCCGTTGTGTGAACAAAACACTCTTAACTACTGTCCCTATTTCTATCCATTCTCTTGACAAAACATATTTAATCACAGTCCTTAATCTATCATTCTTCTGAACAAATATACTGAACTATTGTCCCTATTCTATCTTTCCTCAGAAAACTCAATACCGTTCCACAGTATCGGTGGTAACACAACTAACACATAATAACACCACCGTCTGCACTGGAGCCCAGCTCAAAATCGACTGACTAACTAATCCCGACTTTCTTCTCAACTCCCAGCCCATTCTCGAAAAAAACCCGTGATTATACTTATTCTCTGTCTACTCGGGTCCCTTGTATTTCCCAACCTGCTCATGTATGCCTGTCCACGTGGGCTTGTGAGTTCTTCTCATCACACTCCCATTTACTACTCACAACCTACCACTGCTATCTTCTAGACTATACTCGGCCTATTACCGCTATCTTCTGGAATCTTCTCTTCCCATTATTACTGCTATCTTCTAACCTATTCTCTTACCTATCCGCCTGCTTTAGATTGGCGCGTTCTCTAATTTTGTCCTTTGTTTTGAATTCATTCCATGCTATACCAAGTATTTTCCTTAGACAGTTATTTTCAAATGATAGTATGTTTGATTTGAATAGTCAAATGTTTTTGTGCTGATGAGTTTTGATTCCCACAACTTTTCAAGGCTTCTGAAAGACAATAGCAGTGACATACTTAAAACTAGCTGATTCTTTTTTAGTCAATGACCTATGGACAGACTTGGCATAAGTTTGTGGATTATTTGGAACAGAATTAAATCCCACAGTTTTATACCCAAAATGCAGAAACTGCCACTTGAAAATATGTTGGTCACCCAGAAAATGCAGAATTTTGTTCCAGTAATTTTGATGTGGTTTTTTCTAGGTTTTTAAGAAAGCTTTTAATGCTTGGAAAGTACTGTTACAACAAATGAAACACTTTAGAACAAAGGAAAAAAAGAAAATCAAACAACCGGACAAACAACAAGCATTATAAAAAAAAAAGGAGTGATTATATAAAAAGGGCAATATATTCCTGCTACCAATGTTGTGCTACCAGTACCAAACATGGACGTTAACAGCAAAAAAAGAAAAATAAAGATCACAAGTAGTGAAAAGAGATACTTCTGAAGAATACTTAAAGCGAAGACAGTATTAAACAAAAAAGACAAAATTATGAAAAGAATAGGAGTAACACTAGTTCTGTGTGCTATGACCAAAGAAAACAAACTAAATGATTTTGGCATGCTATGGACAAATAGCTTTCCATAATATGCATTAACAGCAAGATGTAACAACAGAGGTAGAGGAAGACCTCTCAAGGCATGGACATGTGAAATATATGATACCCAAAACACCATAGAACCATAGGTTTTAGAAGCAGTGATCTCTGCAATATGTGCCATTTTGGCACACATGGTTTCTGTTTTTGAGATTGTAGTTCTGCCCTATGTGCCGTCTTCGGCTCGAAAGGACAATAGATAGATAGAAAACACCATAGAAGAAGCGAAAAGAGAACAATTTCAAGAACACATAATTTTCCCTCAATGCTGAAAGACGAATGAAAATAGAGAACAATGCAAGTATGAAAGATCTCATTATGGAAATCACGGAGAAAATTAAAGACTTATCAGATATCCAATACTGGCCATAACAAGTCAATGAACATCTGTCATAATGCAAATTTCACTACCTAATACAGGAACAGTAATGAATAAATGAATTTGTTTGGAATGTAAGGGAGCTCTGGTAAAAAGTAGTACTAACTCTGTCATTTGTGTTCATTATGGATAGATTTAAACATTGGTCAGCAACACCACTGATCCTCATCCATCTCTAAACTATTATACCTGGTTTCAATCACCAGATCCTTGACAATAACTCTTCTGCTCAGCAAAATGATTACTGAAGTGTGATATTATCATGACATCACTGGGTGAAATAAGTTTTGCATAAGCGCAACAACCTCATTTTGAGGAGCATAACAAGCCCACACATTTTGGGGGAAATTGGTTTTGTGGTCTAAAACCTGAGAGGACTTGGCATCGTTTTAAGCCTAATTTATATTTTCCTCAAACTGTAACCTGCCTAGAAGTCGGTAGGAGATAATTTAATTGCTAAAAAAAATTGAATTATACTGACCTGAAGGTTAAGAAACTAACATCAAAAAAACCACAATAAAAAAAAATAAAAGCAACTAAAATTATTATTAGCATGTACCAAAATAAACTTTCTCTCTCCACATGAACATGCACACAAACGCACACACACATACAGACAAAGTACAAGTAGAATGACCTCAGACTGAACAAACTGAAACATGAGAAGCTTTTGAAAGAGAGTATCTTAGTAGGAGGAAATAAAAATGGTTGAAGATAAAACTTAACATAATAATTGTGACAAGGAGACAATCAGGAGCTGCAATAGCTCAGTCATTAGTGAACTAGACTGCAAAGGACTAGAGTTCGATCCTGATTGACGGCTTCCAGGTTCACCCAGCCTTAAATGGGCACTGGATTTTTTATGGAAAATTAAAGTGGCTTGGGCATAATACTGACCACATTACCCCAAAATTTATGTGCAGAAGGTCTATAAAAATTATGGTCACTAACACTATATTCCCTATACGTCACTTGGCGAGACGGGGGCTCTTTACTTAATTTTTAAGGAGACAATCAAAGTTGTTAAAATGAAAATGCTAGAAGTAAAACAACCCAATACATGGAATAACACAAGTTTAAGAAATTGTAAAATAAAGAAAGCCGTAAAAGTAAATAAGCAAAAATATAATGTACATGTTAAAACCAAAGAGCATCAAGATAATATTAAGTACAGGCTAGCAAAAAAGACATTCAAAATGAATAATTCAAAATCCAAAAATAAAATCAAGGCAAAAAATTTAAACAGTGACTACAGAGCAGCCACCAGGAATTTCTACAAAACAATGAAAAGCAGATATGAATATTGTGACCCCACAGAATTAACAAATGATAGAGAGATAATTGAACCTAAACTAGTATTGGAAAGGTGGTGATGATACATGAACCACCTTCTTAACATACCATCAAGTGCCAAAAAAGATAAAACAAGACTGATACTGTAGAACTACAACCAGCCATCTCAAAGTCCAACATCACAAAGCCCAGAAAAACAACCCCTAAAAATAAAGCTCTGACCCAGGTGATATAAGGATAAACGAGATAACAAAATAGTCTTGCTACTCCGAATATAGAACCTGGTGTTAAGCAACATAGGCACACCTGACTAGAAGACGTGTAGACTGGAAGAATGCAGTTATTGTTTTTAAATAGAAGAAGAAAAATTAAATTGTGAAATATTGCTTTTATGTCACAGTGGAAAAAAGTTTTTCATATTTTGTGGTAACATTTTTGAGAAAGAAAACATCAGACCAAAAATTGTACCTAAAGCAAAACGAAAAAAAACAAAAAAAACATGCAAAATATATATCTCGATTGCCAGGCATTGGAAAGAATAGACCACGATATATCTTGGTACAGAACAAGAAGGTGAAATAAAGAAAGAGATCAGAAGCAGGATAGCAAAGCAGCAGCGAATTTTAAAAACCAAACTTAGAATATTCAAATCTGTATTATCAACACTTACTTATGCATGTGAAAGCTGGAAAACAACAAAGGAGATTGAGAGAAAATGAAACACTTTTGAAGACAAATGCCTAAGAAGAATACTCTGTGTACTAAGAAATGAATTCAAAACCAATATTGTGAAAAGAGAAGATAAGAGAAATGGCCATGCAACCAATGATGTCATCTACAATTAGGAAGAGAAAGATGAACATATGTCAGACATGTGCTGAGAAGAGACAACAAGAGAATTCTAAAACAGGCTCTTCCATGGGAACATCAGGATACAATGAAAGAGGAAAACCCAGAGAGAAGCTGAAAAGAACACTTATAAGAAAAGTAAAGTTGGCAGGCATAGACTCATTGGATAAGATCGAACATCTTGCCCAGAATAGAGATTGGTGGCAAAAACCACAAGCACTATGTGATGCTAGTGGCAGGGAAAGGATCAAGATTAAGTGAAGGGGTTAACAGCAAAAGAAAAAACATGGTGAATACTGAATGTGATCCCACAGGACTCTTGGACCCACATATACCCAGATGGCTTTGAGACAAATACCACCAGAAACTGTGTGTGTGTGTGTGTGCGTCTGTTTTTTTTTCTTTTTCTTGAAGCTGAATAACCAGGACGAGAAAATAAAGTCAATAGCTACTGGGGAATTCTCAAACAACTTTAAAGCAGAAACTGAGGCCATCAGAGATGCTGCAACACTGGCTACTCAGCATAAAAATAACATGCACAATAAATTAGTGATTCTGACTGATGCACTGTCAGTACTATCAGCTCTAAATAGCCCCAAGAACAATGAACTAGATGACTTGAGAACAACCCTGGACCAACTATGCAATAACTTCCAGAGAGCAGTCATTTAGTGGATCATCCTCAAAGGTTAGTACCATGAAAAATGGAAACAAGAACACCCAAAGCATAACGTGAGGGATGGATACCATCAACTATCTAGGGGGGATCAAGTCATCATACTTCGCCTACACACTGGCCACAATAGAATGGGGAATCACATGTTCACCAAATTCAAAATAGGTACAACCAGCCTAGGCCACTGTATACTGGACAATATGACTACAAAACATGTTCCACAGGATTGCCCTCAGTACACAGACCTGAGAAGAGCAATGTGGTCCACACCCACCTCCCTGGAAAATAAACTATATGGGGCAATCAAATCGCTTAAACAGACAACTGACTTCATGAGTGGAATCCTACTCGAGTCTTGATCGCAGAGGGAGGGAGGGAGGGAGAGAGAGAGAGAAAAAAAATTATGATATTGGATAAAGAGTTGTGGGAACAAAGAAATAATAGATCAAATAGTTTAGACATGAAACACGATTGAGTTATTTGCGGGTCATCATCATTGCACTCCGAACATGTCCATAGGTGCTCAGATCCCCTCCTGAGCAATGAAATACAATTACCACCTGGCAGTATCCTCAAAAGTGAACTCTCATAAGTAGGGATAAGTGGGGAAAGTCCTAGAAGATGCAGATTAAAGAGATAGCAGGCATTACAATGAGTACCATGCTGGAGACATATTATACACCCAAACACTCCATCCTTTGGCGATGAAAGGCAACAGAGAAATATAAAGTAAGCAAATGTAAGTAGCTGCCACAATGTAAAGAAAAAAACATTCTACAATATTACCTCCGCTGTAATCAGTCTTTTCTTAGCTGCACGTTTCTCCAGTCTCCAGTTGTGACTGTTAGCAAATGCTGCTGTGAAAGCAGGTACACCTACTTGTTTCTTTAACAAATCTACAACTTCCTGAGCCAGATTTTTTAGTTCATCTGAAATATAAAATTCAAAATATTTCAAAATTAATTTTTTTATTATTAGAAAATGTGTACAACATATGTGTCAAACAGAACAGAAAATTGAAGCCTTTGAAATGTGGATTTATAGAAGAATAGGAAGAATTGAATAGAAAAAAAAGAAAATAGACGATAAAGTTTTAAAACAACCAAAAATTAAAAGAGAACTACTAAACACATTTAGAACAAGACAAATGAAATTTTTGGGGCATGATAAAAGACACAACAGCCTAATAAAAGTAATATTGGAAGGGAAAATACAAGGTAAAAGAGGCAGAGGCAGACCAAGACTAACATGGACGAGTAACATCAAAAGATGTCAGTCAATCAAAAGATCACAAGTCAGCCTATGACAATCTGCACCATCAAAGCAAGAGAAGGAGTGGAATCTGAAATAGCTACGGGCAATCAAGGAAGTAAAAGAAAAGTAAAGGATTTGACAAAAATGTTATTTGATGTAAGGTTTTGAAAATGTTTCAAGAAAATCCACTTGTTACTCTCTGCAAACTGAAAGTTAAGTTACAATCAGAATGCAATATTAAACTTTCAAAAAACTACTCTAAGGAAAGTTGTAAGAAGAGTTGATTTCACTTGTAGAAAATCTGCAGATGGCAGGAACATTGTTTGTGAAGAGCCACAATTGATTGCTTCTCAGAGTAAATATCTGAGGCAGATAAGAAGGAAAATTACAATATTGTATATTTGGATGAAATGTGGGTTAATGCTCATCATACGTTTAAGAAAGAGTGGCAATTACTTGAAAGAGAAAAGAAAAGGAAAATGCCTAGTAGCAAAGGACAGTTCATTACAATAGCACATGCTGGTAGCAGAAAGGATAGATCTGTTGATCAAGTAGAGCTTCTTTTTCAAGCAAAGTCTACATACGGTAAGAGCTACTGCTCTAAAATAAATGGACACATTTTCACAGATTATATAGAGAATGGCAAAAAAAATGGGTTAGGAAACAACAGATTACAAGATCTCAAGCACAAAGAATAGATCTAAAAGCAATAAAGGATGTAAACGTACAAAAAGAAATAGAAGAATCCGTAACCAACAAATACCAAACCCAAATACAACCTACAAACATAGAGGAAACATAGCATGGAAACAGTTTATAGAAGAACTAATAGAGTCAAGACAAGATAAATGCGGTCTGAAAAATATAGGAAAGAGCAGAAAAAAACTTACAAGATGGTGGAATGAAGTAGTAAAATCAGCAGTGAAACACAAGAAAGAAAAGTATAAAACGTGGCAGAAGACAAAAACAACAGAAGACTACAATCACTATAGACAAGCCAGAAATGATAGCAAAAAGATCATAGAGCAAACAAAGGCAGACTGTTGGAAAGCATTTGGTGAAGAATTAGCAAAAACATGTAGAGAAGAACCAAGAGAATTTTTAAAAGTGTAAAAGCAATGAGAGTAAGAAATAATGATTATAACCCAACCACTATAATAAACAACAAGAAAGTTAGACCAATCAGCAGCAGGAAAAACATAATAATCAGATGGAGAGAATACTTTAAGGAACTATTAAATCAGAACTATTAAATCAGGGAAATACAAAGTTTAAACATAGGCTGTATGGTAACAGGAACCGAATATTCTTAAAGCAGAAGTAGAATGGACTTTGAAGCAGAATAAAAAGAACAAAGCATTTAGTATAGATGGAATAACAACAGAAATGCTACTAGCCTGTAAGGAAACAGCTATAGATTGGCTTACTATACTATAATATTCAATATGGCGTGGGAAGAAAGAAAAGTCCCAGACGATTGGCAAAAAGCTATCATTGTCCCATTTTGGAAGAATAAAGGAAGCAAAAGGGAGTGTGAAATGTACAGAGGAATATCCCCATTGAGTCAAGTTGGTAAAATGTATGCTAAAATATTGGAGAGGAGAGTAAGATACATAATAGAACCTCAAGTAATAATCAATTCAGATTCAGAAAAGGCAAAAGATGTACTGATGCTATATTTACTTTGAGACAACTATGTGAAAAAACAATAGAATATGACAGAAACCTAAATATATTGTTTATAGATCAGGAAAAAGCGTTTGATCGTGTGGACAGGAACAAACTTTGGCAAACTCTAGAAACCTACGGTATAGGGGGACAACTACTAGATAATATAATGGCATTATATAAAAACAGTCAAGTGCCGTTAGAACATCGGAAGGTCTGTCAGAATGGTTTCAGGTTACAACAGGAGTAAGACAAGGATGTGTCCTCTCGCCACTCCTCTTCATCATATATATGGACAAAATAAATCAGGAAACAACCAACAATAAGGAAAAATCATTCAACATCAATGAGCTATTATTCGCAGATGACCAATGCCTAATATTTGAGGATGAAAGCCTGCTACAACAGCATATAACATCTCTAGATAAGAGCTGCACAAACTACAGTATGAAAATTAACACAGCAAAAACAGAGGCTATAAGAATAAGCAAATTAAGACACCCATTAAACATTAAGATCACAGATAAAGAAATAAAACAAGTAGAGAAATTCAAGTATTTAGGCACAATGTTCACAGAAGATGGAAAACTAGACAGAGAAATTGACATGAGAATACAAAAAGCAAATGCTGGCACATACCAGCTTTCAACATTGCTAAGACAACCAAACATTTCTATGGCAGCTAAACAACTGATAAATAGCATTTTCATACCAACTTTGTGCTATGAAAGTCAAACATGGACCCTTTCTAAATCACAATTAAGAAAGATAAATACATGTGAGATGTGATGCTTGAGAAAAGTAACAAACAACACAAGAAGAGATAGAATACCAAATGAAACCATAAGAAAAATGGTAGGAACAAAACCCTGCCTAGAATATATAGATCAACAACTTAAATGGTTTGGCCACTTAGTCAGAATGAATCTGCACCAATCACCATCAAGGGCATTCCTCTAGAAAATGCATGGAAAAAGACCAAGAGGAAGACCCAGAAGAAGATAGATAGATGCAGTGACAGAGACATGTAACAACAAAGGAAAATCACTAATTCAGACAGATCGAGAAGCTCAAGAACGACAAACGATATAAACCACGACACCTTTTTTAGGTATCAGTGAAAAAGAGAAAGAAGAAGATATAGAGAATACTATCCTGCCCATCCTGGATAGACCATCATGCTATAATAATGTTGTAGAGCAGCAAGACAAAAGTATGAACTTCATCAAGCACAAAAGATCAAATCAAGAATGATAACCAGTTGAAATCAGAGTTGTTGCAATCAGCTTGTAAAACACAGGAGAAGTCAAAAACGTTTTTGACTGATAAAGTAATTACAGAAAATAGTCACACTTCACTTTGACTCCCACCTTAGCATTCACACCTAAACCCACTAAAACTCGTATGAGCTAAAAGACAAGTGGCAGCACTGGACACCACAATAAAAATATGTGACGTTAAATACTTGGTATGGGACATCCTCTTACAGAGAGACAGAGTACTGGGAGAAATGTGAAGAGCATGTGCTCCAGAAAAAAAGAGAAAGTTCTATGCAGTGTGGATACACCTTCAAATCACTAATCACCATGACAGTGTAAAGTAGTGTTATACTGTAAAATCTAATGTTTCGTGCACAATATGTTTTTGTACATAATTTATGTAAGAAATACTCTAATATTTGTAAAATCCATTTTGCCTTATGATATATTTACAAATTCTTAATGTCCAGGGAAAATCTAAGACTGATGCAAAAACTCACAGCAATAAAACACCAAATAGTTTTTGAGAAAATTTATGTTGAGTTTGGGCATAAATTTGTGACTATAACAATGTAGATAAAAGTTTCGAATCTATTTTCTTATTTCATCGTATAAACATTTATCTCGCACTGAAGTTCCGTTTTACTTTTTCAAACACAACATACTGTTTAGTTTACTTTAGTACAAATAAATATCTAGCAATCTTTGGCAATTTTTCCTCCAGCTATTAGTATAATTGTGAAAGTTCACTAACAAAAAACATTCTTGAAAAGAAAAGTATGATGTGGTGACTATTGTATAATGTACATTGCACTGGGAAACATGGAAATCTAAAGAAATTAGGTTAAATACAAAAATAAAAATTGTCAACTCAAATGTTAAGTTGGTCCTATTATATGGCTGTGAAACATAGAGAACAACAAAATTGACAATCATGAAGATACAGACTTTCATTAATGGATACTTACACAGAATAAAAGGATGAAAATGGCAGGACAAAATCACTAACATAGAATTATGGAAAAGTACCAAGCAAATACCAGTGGATAAAGAGATGCAGCGAAGATGATGGCACTAGGACACACACTGCGGAAGCCAACTGAGGGTATTGCACAACAGGCCCTTTTTTTTTATCCCCAGGGGAAAAGACAAAGAGGAAGACCAAGAAATTCTTGGAGAAGACAGACAGAAGCAGAGATGAAGATGATGGGGAAGACATGGAATGATCTTAAAAGAAGGCAAGAAACAGAATGACTTGGAAAGTATCTGTTGAAGACCTATGCTCCACAGGGAGCTGAAAGGTAGAAGAAGAAGAAAGTAAATAACAAGAAAGACAGGATGGCAATCATGAAAAGACTGGCTGAAGTATAATGGGGAAGAAATAAGAGCAAGTAAGACTAGTCCTGGAGTATGCTACTACCATCATCAGCAATAAAAAGATCACATTTTGTGAAACAATAGATTCCACAGCCAAGCAATGAGAACTTCAATTTGTGGTATGAGACTAACACTAAACAGGGAACTTAAAAATTACAAACCTTCAATCAACAGAGGGCAGAGAAGGCAGTCTCTACAACAAGATAGAAATCTGAAAGATTGATTGATCACAATGGACACCAGAGAATTTATCACTTTAGAAAAGATGGACTTAATATGAAGCAACCTTGTGGAATCAACAAACGTTATGCAGAGAGATTAGCCAATATATTATACAGCAACAATACAACCTATTAATGCATACAATTACCCAAAGTACAGCTAAAATTGTTAATATAAACATTCTGATCTTCTTATTCTTTCCTTCTCCATTTGCTTTCAGCATTAAGGGGAGATATATTTTGCGGTCTTTTCCACTATTGTTGACTTCTGCTGTTATGTTTCCTAGTGTTTCTAATATTCTATCAATCCATCTTTTTCATGTTCTTGCAATGTTTATTGAAGACTCGTGTAATATTTTGATCTTTCTGCCTTATCATGTGGCCAAACCATTTTGAACTAAAACATGCATCATCACCTAGCGCGTCTCTCATAAAAGAGGTAGGGTTCGATCCCAACCGACGGCTTCCGGTTCTCACCCAGCCTTTAATGGGTACCGGATTTTTTTCTGGAAAAGTAAAGCAGCACGGGCGTAATATCGACCACATTACCACAAAAATCATATGCAGAGGGTCTTTAAAATTTATGGTCACTAACACCATATTCCCTATACGCCACTTAGTGTGATGGGGTACTTTACTTTTTTTACCATTGATCTTCTTTAGGCTTTAGGCAAACATTCTTTAAGCAGAACGCACAAGGTATGCAAGTTTCAAGGCTGGTCAAGTGTATGTTCAAGACTGACAAATGCTCAGGGCACCCTGTCACCAGCAAATGTCAAAACAAATTAATGAATTGATCCGTATGGACCATCTCTGAACAATCCATCAGCTCTCAGACATGGTTTTGGAACCAGTTATATAGTCGTCTTCTTTTCTTTCCTTCCTCATTTGCCTTTTCGCATAGAGGGGAGATATAATTTGCGGTCTTTTGCTCTTCTGTATGCCTCTGCTGCTGTTATATTTCCTAGTACTTCTAATATTCCATCCATCCATCTTTTTCGTGGTCGACCATTGGGTCTGGTATTCTCACGTTTGCTGAAGGCTCGTTGTGTTGTGTTTTGATCTTTCTGCCTTGTTACGTGGCCAAACCATTTCATCTGTTGTTTCTTTATATATTCTATGGCTGGGCTATTCCTAGCTTTTTTCTCAGTTCTTCATTTCTGATCTTGTCTCTCAGGCTGTTTCCTGTCATTCGTCTAACACATTTCATCTCAGTAGAGGTTATTTCATAAAAGATTTTATTTTTATATTTTAGAGTTTATTTATATAGAGTCTGTCAGAAGATCCAAACAGAAAGTCTGAATGTACATTGTTCCCAGGCTCTTAATAAAAAACAGTGGCATCTTGCTGTGTGCTTTGAATTGCATGAGATGGCTAATGACAATGCAAAAGACGAAGATGGAAAAAAATCCACTCCCATAACAGATTGATGTTTGACCAAATTAAACCAATAAATTCTAATTAAATTCTAAACTTGTCATTGATATCAAAATCTGGACTATTACATGATCATCGTCTTATACTATGCATTTAATACCAGTTTACTAGGTGTAAAACGCAATCCATTAACTCTTTCTGTAGGTTCCGCCGCATGGTGCACCATTTCCATTTCGGTTGCGTACATTCAGCAGCATAGTGCTCAATTTGTTCGTGTAAACCATCAACAAACTGTATTCCCATATTTTAGATTGACTATTTTATATAGATTCCATCACTGGAGAGTTCCTTCCTTCTTCCCCACGAGGTTCAAGTGGAAAGACGTATTCTAACATGTGATTTTTTCATTTGGGTTAAGTGTTTATCGTAAAAAAAAATTGTAAACAAAAATCAGCTGATCGAAATGGCTTCCAGTAGCAGTGATTGTAATGCTAAAAGTCAGTTGATGACGGCTGATGAAGCTTGTCAATTAATTTTTCTTGATGATTCCGATGATAGTTCAGACACTGTAAGTGTTGATAACAACAATGGTGATGACAGTGATCCTGATATTGATATTTTAGTAGAGGAAAATGAAAGTATCATGTTGAATATTGACAGTGATGAGGAATACATTCCTTCAGAACCAAAAAAAACAAAAGTAGCTGCAGGTAGAGGTAGGGGCTGAGGAAGTGGTAAAACTCCCAAGAAAACCTCATCTAACCCAACTGCCAGGCCTAGCTCATCTAGACCTATAATCCCAGCTGTGTCTGAGAAATTACAACTGGCAGCACTGAAAATAACTTTCGCTTCCATCCACTGTGAAAGCCAGGAGTTAGTCTTGAGCACCTCACAGATTCTTCCTCTGCTTTGGATTTGTTTGGGTCATTGTATCAAGTTTGTGAAACTTTGAAATCTAGCATAAATTCTTATGCAAAGAAAAGAACTGATATCAACATTCCTGCACACAAGTACTCTGTATTTGCAAGGTGGCAAGACATCACAAGACCTGAATTTGACAAGTTCAGAGCCTCCTCTATTGCTGACTATTGGTCACTATCAGCAGAATTGTATATTCCTTGGATCCACCATGCTTTAAATCGAGAAAAATTCCAGGACATATACCATACAATGTTGCACTGTGGTGATGAGGCAGCGGAAGGCAAAGAAAAGATAGAACAATTCATGAATCTTCTCCTTTGCAAGTTCCGAAAAGCCTTCTATCCCTTTCAGGAATTTAGCATTGAGGAGATGATTATTGGCTATAAAGGTAGATGGCAGTTCAAGCAATTCAATGCCTCTAGGCCAAGCAATTATCACATCAAGACCTTTGGTTTGTGCGACGTTGCCACAGGATATGTTATCAACATTCTAACCTATTTTGGAAGAAACGCTTCCTACAATCCTGAGGCTGATGCAGATGGTGGACATGCTGTACAAGTTTTCGACACTTTATTGGAGCATGTTGGCACAGGACATAACATTTTTGCTGATTGCTATTACACACACATGAAAACTGATTGATTACCTTCTTTTGAAGAAGCAGTACTATACTGGGACTGTCAATGTTCGTCGTGTTGGCTTTCCGCAGGAAACCAAAACATTATCTCTGGAGCACAGAGCAATGAAATGGTATATGCATAATGATAAAACCAAGCTCTGTGTTGCATTCAGAGATAAAAATGCAAAAAAAAATGTTGTGATGGTATCCTCTGATGCCAGAGTGCAAATAAAAGCAGTAAAAGATGTCAACAAGCCAGAAATAATTTATTTCTACAACAGAAATATGAATGGGTGCGACAAACTAGACCAGAAGGTGGCATATTACTGTGTCTTTGAACGCAAAACTGTTAAATGGTGGAAACAAATTTTCTTCTGGTTGTCGGAAGTGTCGCAGGTAAATGCGTACATTTTGTTTCGCTTATGCCGAGCCACTGGTGACAAAAGAGTCTCTTTAAAAGAGTATAAGAAAATGTTGATGAGCCAACTGACACAACACGAAATTCAACAAGAAATGAAACTCCCAGGAAGGCAGCCAGAGGCAAGATGTCTCGCAAAATCCAGAAGAAGCCGTCACATTGTGGATTATGCTGCAAAAGACCGTAAATGTGTATATTGTTCAACTCCTACAAAGCAAGCACGGATTCGTTTTTCTGTTCAGGATGTGAAATTAAACCACATCTTCATCCAAATGCATGCTTCAAGGCATTTCATGGACAATAAATGGAGAAAGTGTTTTTTGTGTAATTGAAAAAAGTGTAAATATTGTGTATATAGTGATTTTTATGTGTGTAGTCAAACATAAATGTCTGTATTGTGTACATAGTGATTTTTATGTGTGTAGTCAAACACAAATGTCTGTGTTGTGTACATAGTGACACACACCCACATCCCCCTCCCTTTTTACGTTTTGTATCATCTTGGTGTTGATAAAATCTGATTCCTTGTTCAATTATCTACAAATTCATATATAATATGTTAAGTGTTAGATAAATATAAAGCATGTAGATTGATGTTTTAAAACCATAAGGACCATCAAAAATTTTGTCTCTGATATCTCTTCTGTTGCATTGACAAAAGCCTTCCATACTGAAAGAGTTAATAAGCAGTGATGTATCAAGGTGTCACTCACTGAAAATACTTGTTCTATTACAATGTATAGTTCCTCCAACACCTTTGTCCACACGATCATTATTATATGGTCATAGAAGATTTTATTAGTAAGAACAGTTACAACAGCAAAACATATTACCTTGTGTCGGAGCTAACATTTCCCGCTGTAATGGTGGCAACAGGTAGGGGAGCACTGATTGTACTGTCTGCGGGTTCAGTGACACTCCAACTGCTGCTGCCCATTTAAATGCATAGCTCCGCTGCAATTTAACAATTGTAAAAAAAGTTTTTAAAGCAGAGATGTGACCATTCAACATTAAATTTAACTGAGTGTATTAAAAACTAATATATTATACATTTAATATTGGAATATTCAGCCACGACCGAAGCTGTTCAGTAAAACAGCATCCAGCATAAGACATTAATATTTTACCAAACTACCGACACTAATATTTTACCAAACTACAGATTGTTTGCTACCAACCATATGTCAAGAAACCAAAGGCCACAAAAAGTAACAAAACAGAAATAAAATAACTTTTGTAACCTTTTTAAATGAACTCAATTGTACTAGGGGTGCAAGCTTTTCATGGCATACAACAGAAATCTTGCAATGCCTGAGAATACACAAATTGTTTCCTTCCAATTTCTATAGCAATAACAAATAACCAGTTACTTAAAGTAAAGACAGCATGTGTTTTCATGTATATAGATGCATGCAAGTATGTTAACCTTAAAAGAATATGTGGAAATTATATGATAAAGAACTAACCTTTAAAGTTATCTTCACATTGTTAATAACTTCCATATTAGCTTCTTTCATTACTCTTTTAGCAATCCATGCGAAGTCATCAAGTCGTCCCAAAGCTTCCGTTAACCGAGACAGGTACAATAAATTTTTAACCACCTGAAAATAGTTTGGAAAATTAAATGACTAAGATTCTACTTCAAATAAGAGATTTATGTTCCCTTCAGTTTGTGATAAATTACAATGACATTTAGAAGTATCAAGATTTTACATTCATTACATTTTAACCAGAGTGACTTTTGATAGGTGTCATACTATTTTTACCATGGCAGGTGATTTTTATTAAAATATTGTTTGTACTCCTTATCTTGAATGTTGTCATTCTTTTCTATATCCTGAAGACTTTTTTTTTGTTAAAAAATAGTCTGAAAGCTTCCTCCCAAATTCCTTTGCAAAGCATTTCTAGGATTCCTATTAAAAAAAAAAAAAATCTTTCTATCGATTTCTATAAATTATAATTTGTAGTTTTAAAAAAAGATTAATTATTGTAAATATATTTTTAAAAATCTTGACAACTTATTTTACTTTATGCCACCATAGGCAATGTCTGTTCTCATTTCCTCACTTTTCACTCTTCTCCTTCATGCATAACTCTTCTGTGCTAATAATAACTAAAGTACTTCTGTATTCCTCCCATTATTTACCAGTACTGTCTGTCAGATGGAAGTTATTTAAATGCTATTTCTCCTTTTCACCTAAGTGTTCTTTAAAACTGAATTTTTAAGATTAGTGTCAGATAAACTGTTTTTTATGTCGTTTGGTGTGTGCTGAGATTGCTGCGATGGGGACTACAGTTACCTTTCTTTGTTTGGGAGATGAGATATTAATTTGGATGATTACGCTAGCACGGGCGGTTGAGCAATAATGGTTTATTCGTTTGCGGTGATACCGGGGCCTTCCATAACCAAATCTTTGTGTGTGTCTGTGTTTAGTCATATCTCACATCTTAGTGTGTATCTGTGTTAGTCATGTGTCATATCTTTGTGTGTGCATGTCTGTGTTAGTCATATCACTTATCTTTGTGTGCATGTCTAAGTTAGTCATATCTCATATCTTTGTGTGCATGTCTATGTTAGTCACATCTCATACCTTTGAATGTGCATGTCTATGTTAGTAAAGTCTCATATATTTGTGTGTATGTCTATGATAGTCACATCTCCTATCTTTGTGAGTGCATGTTTATGTTAGTCATGTCTCATATCTTTGTGTGTTTGTGTTTAATCATATCTTGATGTGTGTATCTGTGTTAATCATATCTCATATTTTAGAGTGTGTCTGTGTTAGTCACATCTCATATCTTAGTGTGTGTGTGTGTGTCTGTGTTAGTCATATCTCATATTTTGATGTGTGTCAGTGTTAGTCATGCCTCATATCGTTGTGTGCATGTCAGTGTTGGTCACATCTGATATCTTTGTGTGTGCATGTCTGTGTTGGTCACCTCTAGTAACTCGGGCAAATGGTGCTCGTGAACCTGGGAGGGTCGACCATCTAAGGGCAGAATCCCCCTACAGAAAAGACAATCTGCTGCCTTGCAGGAAGATTGGGGACAATCAAAGGCTAAGGAAAGCAAACCTGAATAAAATGCTGGCTGAAATTGGATGCACTGGGCCACTGGTGCAGAGAGGGAGGGAGAGGGAGGGAGAGGGGGAGAGAGAGAGAGAGAGGGAGAGAGGGGGAGAGAGAGAGAGAGAGAGGGAGAGAGAGGGAGAGAGAGGGAGAGAGAGAGGGAGAGGGGGGGAGAGAGAGAGAGAGAGAGAGAAACTGATGAGGCATTGTTTTAGCATCTAGAATTCTTTATCTCCTTTCACTCTTATTAAAATGTAGTTGACTTTTGATAGTGGTGCCACTTCATTTATACCATGTATATTTCAGACTCTGTGACCATATGTGTTAGCAATTTTAAAAAATATGGCGATGTCTGCTCAGGTCTTTTTTCCACTCTTATTTCTTTCACTGTACTCACAGCATGGACCAAAAAAACAATATATATATATATATATTTGTTTGTTGGTTTCCACTCTTTTGTTAAAACCACCCATTATATACAGTCCGCTATCCACTTTCTTTATCTCCACAGAGATATAAAAAAATACATCTTTCTGTACAGCAATGTGTAGTTTCAAAGATATCTTTTTTATACACTTTCCATTTTTTTTCTCATTTACTAATAGTTAAAATAGTTAACAATAAAATCATTCCATTTTTTTTACTGTGTAAATTAAATCGTAACCTTTTTGAATGGCTACTTTTTCCTTAGAGGCACACAACTAACCCCTTCATCTTAACTTTTCTTCTTCAATTATTTCCCTCCCTAATTTCTTCAATTTTATTTACCAAGTCTGTAGGACTCGGCTACTATCTGGGAGTCTGTAGGAGTCAGTATTACTATCTGCTTGCTGTTTTGTGTCTAAAATTTATTTAGCATTACTGTGATCAATGCCTGGCAGACCTATCCATTTGTATCTATGGAGATGTTCCACATGTCCCTCAACAAGTCAAAATGATGAACCCACTATGTGCAGACTTTGCTCATGCAAGACCATAACACCAGGGCTAAAACTAAGAATAACAAAATGTTACATCTTCTCAATATTCCTGTACTTCTAAGGTTTTAAAACTTCTAAAGTTTTAAAAAAGTCTTAAAAGGTAAAAGAGGCAGACCAAGACTGACATGGACGAGTAACATCAAAAGATGGACAAATCAACCTATGACAATCTGCACCATCAAAGCACGAGACTAAGTGGAATGGCGCTCCATGGTAATCAACCTTCGATGCGGAGATTGCACTCAATGATGATGAAAGCCACAAGACCAGATGAAATTCCTTCAGAGGACATCAAGGCAGATAATACCTCTACCAAGATGTTACATAATCTAATAGAAAAAATATAGAAAGGAGAAGAAATACCTAAAGTCTGGAAAGAAGGTTATATGATCAAATTAACAAAGAAAGGAACTTTACAGGAATGCACAAATTATAGTGGAATTATGCTACTATCAGTGCCAGAAAATACTAAGCAGAATCATTCTGGAGAGACTAAAAGAGGCCACAGAGAAACATTTGAGAGATGAACAAACAGGTTTTAGGAAAAACAGATCATGTGCTGATCAAACACATACTACCTTACGTATAATACTTGAACAAAGCTTGAAACTACAGTTCCCAACTTTAATTTCGGATTCATAGATTACGAAAAAGCATTTGATAGTTTCGACAGAGGAATGCTTTGGGAGTTACTGAGTCATTACGGAATCCCCAATAAAGTTTGGTGCATGAAGGGCAGCCTACAGAAGCATTTGAAATAAGAAAAGGAGTACGGCGGGGACGCTTTCTATCTCCATTTCTTTTTTCTACTGGCTATAGATTAGATTATGAAAATAACCCAGAACAACAGAAATGGAAGCCAGTGGTCATTGATCAAGCAACTTAATAACTTTGCTGATGGCATAGCTCTCCTACCACATCAACCATCAACAGATGCAAAATAAAATGATCATACTCGATGAGAGATCACAACAGCTAGGACTGAAAATAGAGATAAGACCAAAATTATGAAAATTAATGCAGTTGGCAATAATCAAATAACAATATGGAGAAATACTTCTACTGGACATACAATCCTATATATATATATATCACCATCATCATCATGTGCCATACCGGTTGGCGTAGGCGATCATGTCCCTCCACAATCTTCTATCTACAGTGCATCGTATCAGTTCTGTTGTTGACTGTTTTCCATGCCATGACACCAAGCTATCCAGTATTTTCTCTCTTTGTCGTCCACGATCTCTCTTTCCTTTTACCAAGTATCCCAAGCTTCTTTCTGATGTTTTTTAATAGCTCCCTTTTTGTGTTGGCCTCTTTGAGAACTTCCTCATTGGTCTTTTATGGTTAGCGGGGTAGAGTTCTGCCCTACCAAAGGTGGAGCAAGACGTCTCCTTTCCTCCGCTAGTCTTCGGGACACCCCTGGACAAGGTGGAGCTCCCGTTTAGCCCCCTATCAGGGTTATGTGAAGCCATTGGAGCAGGTGGTGGATGGTGTTGTGGGAGCAGCCAACAAGTAGTGCCGGTTATGATCCCCACACCGCGATGGCAGGCAGAGGATTTCCGACTAGTACAGTCACTGCCAAGAAGGAAAGGAATGGCAAACTACCTTCTTAAATTGCCTGGAATAATCATGACAAATCATATATATATCAGGACAGTAATATAGACAAAGAGGGAGGAACAGAGAATGATACCAAAATAAGGATATCAAAATCGAGAATTGTATTCATTGCACTGGGAAACACATGGAAATCCGAAGAAATTAGGTTAAATACAAAAATAAAAATTTACACCTCCAATGTTAATTCAATCCTATGTGAAACATGGAGAACAACAAAAATGACAATCATGAAGATACAGACCTTCGTTAATGGATACTTATGCAGAATAAAAGGATGGAAATGGCAGGACAAAATCACAAACATAGAATTATGGAGAAGTACTAGTCAAATACCAGTGGATAAAGAAATACAGCGAAGACAATGGCACTGGATAGGACACACGCTACAGAAGCTAACTGAGAGTATTACATAACATGCCCTTTTCTGGACTCCCCAAGGAAAAGGACAAACAAGAAGACCCAAATATTCTTGGAGAAGACAGATGGAAACAGAGATGAAGATGATGGGGAAGACATGGAATGAACTTAAAAGAATGGCAAGAAACAGGCAGAACAGCTTGGAAAGTGTTTGTTGAAGATTTACTCACCATAGGGAGCTAAAAGATAGAAGAACAAGATGTACTAGTGTAACTGGACTCATACAAATGTGTCCAAAATCTTGTTACCAGTTCCTATCCTTTGTAAAACTGCTCATTTGTATACACTAGCCTGTGGCATTATTGGTTGCCCATGCTAATGATTGCAATCTACTTAAGAACTCGGTTTAACATTCTCCTTCACAGGAAATCTGATTACACACTGTTCTTTCACAGCTGTAGACTGTGTCAGGACTACAACTGTTGTGCATGACCATTGTGGACTCCAAAAGGATTATGGTACAATCAGTTTTATCATGAGCCAGTTTTCATTGATTATTTATGTACAAATATCTAGGTCAACCTTTAAAATGACCCTTATAAATTCAGGAGACTTCTGGTTGGTGCAGAGATGGCTGCCTAGTGTCACACTAGTTTCAGAATTAGTAGCATTTTTGCTGCAGTGTGTTTTCAGATGATTCTCGTTTGGATTTTCATCTGCGGAGACAATGGTAGTCCGGTCACATTCACCTGCTCACGGAGTCAAAGCGATTTTGACGCTAGTGTATGCAGGTTCATGTTGATTGAAGTGGAACAGTACTAGGTCCTGGTTTTGACCTGGGACAGGATGTGTGATTTGTGTTCAACTGTAAATTCGCTACCAGCTGGAATGCAGGTCAGACCAAGTGTTTCATCGAAGTAGAGGCCTAACTTCATTTGTTGGGACAGCATTGCATGGGAAATACTCAGTGTCCACAAAGTCTATTCAGATTAGGTGTCGGTGCATGGAGATAATGCTGCTGATGATAACCATTACAGTGACCCAGAAGTGTGCCTCATGAGATGTGCACCTTTTTTCAAAACACAACATATTCAATAGAACAGTATGAATGATCAGGATGAACACTTTGCTGGTTGCTGGAATGGTAGCAAATATGAGAATGTCATGCCTGCAGTGAAACCAATTAGTGCCAAAAATCAAAATTCAAATTTCAGTATTTATAATTCGTAAACAAACTAAAACTGATCTGCTGGGTTAGTGGCAGGGTTACAATGATCTGTTGGGTTAGTTGCAGAGCCACAATTATCAGTTGGGTTAGTGGCAGGGCTACAATGATCTGTTGGGTTAGTTGCAGTGCTACAATGATCTGATGGGTTAATAGCAGGGCCACAATGATCTGTTGGGTTAGTTGCAGAGTCACAATTATCAGTTGGGTTAGTGGGAGGGCTACAATGATCTATTGAATAGTGGCAGGGCTACAATGATCTGTTGGGTTAGTTGTAGGGCTACAATGATCTATTGAACTAGTGGCAGGGCTACAATGATCTGTTGGGTTAGTTGTAGGGCTACAATGATCAGATTGGTGACAAGCTAAAAGTATTGATAAAATATTCCAAACAAAAATACTCACTTGAGTTCCTAAAATATCATCTAAATGTGGAGTCTGAAGTTGTTTACAAAGAGCTTTGGAAAAATTGTGCACCTGTATCAAAATAGTTTGATCAAACACAAGTCAGAGATACTTAGTCAAAGTGATTATAAATTTTCTATCTATTGACCTTTCGAGCTGTAACCGGCCCATAGGGCGTAGACCAAGATACACCTTCTCTTATCTGAGTTTTTTGTTCTAGCAGTTTTCTTTTAAAGATATTTTATCAAATCTCGCCATCTGTCTCTGTTCTGTGCAAGCAGTTCTATCTCATTGAGGGAGCCGATTCCTGCTGCTCTTGCCTCTCTCATCAATGTTCTTCTCAGTGTCTCCCTGGGTCTTCTTCTTTATCTCTTACCTGTTGTTTCCCATATGAGGGCTTGCTTTGCTATTCGGTTATTATCTCTTCTCATCACATGTCCAACAAATGACCATCGTCTTTTCTTTATTACTGAAGATATTAGTGGTTGATTGGCAATTTCTCTAATTATTATTTATTTTCGAATGCGTTCAACTTTGTTTCTATATCTCTTGTTGTTTTCCAGCTTTCACACGCATACGTAAGGGTCGATAGTACATTTGATTTGAATAGCCTAAGTTTTGTGTTTGTGCTGATGAGTTTTGATTTCCACAACTTTTCAAGGCTTCTGAAAGACATTGCTGCTTTAGCCATTCTGATTCTAATTTCTTTACTTGTATCCCCTTCTCGATCAATGTGACTTCCAAGATAGATAAAGTGATCGATCTCTTCTACTGGTTTGTTTTCCATGTATATTTTGTCACCTGTTGGAATTAAACTTTTCATGACTTTAGTCTTTTCATGATTGATCTCAAGCCCAATTTTGCTGGCTATTGATGATAGTTCATTTGTGTTTTCCTGCATTGTTTTTATCTGACTGCTGATGAGAACTATGTCATCAGCAAAGTCGAGATCCTCCAAATGGTCTCCTTGTATCCATTCGATGCCTTTATTACCAGTGCAGCATTTCTTCATGATGAAGTCCATAACAATTCAAATAACAAAGGCGATAAAATACATCCTTGTTTAACCCCAGTTTCTATTGGGAAACATTCGCTCAGTCCTTCCTCTGTTCGAACTGCACATGTGTAACCATTTATGATTTTTGATGGTAAGCCATATTGTTTCAGAATTTTCCACAAAGAATCTCTATGAATACTATCAAATGCTTTTTTGAAGTCGATGAAGTTAAGTACAAAAGGTTTTTGCTTTTCAATGTGTTCCTCCAATATAAGTCATAGAGTGAAAATGTGGTCAAGGCAGCTTCTCCCTTTTCTAAACCCAGCCTGTTCTTCACGCATTACTGTATCTATTGAGTCCTTTATTCTATTTAGGATGATTTTGCAGAATAACTTTGAGGCAACTGACAAAAGTGTTTATAATTATAAATTTTACAACAGTAAATAATACACATCAATGCAGAAAACCTAAAATAGATGTCCCACATATCTTTGACAGAAACTGTACATTAATAAAGCTCTGTTGGAAATTGGAGACCAATATAACAGCTTTGTACAGAGGTCATAGATCAAACGAGTTTATCATAGTTGCTACTTTTATGGAAGGCTACAAAAATGAGCTGACTGCTAAAGAACCAGGGAGCAGTAACAAGTAGCTTTACTGTAAAATTTCTCAGAGGAAAAGGAAATGAATAAAGTGAAAAATGTCCCTTTCAGTCTGAAATTAAGAAACTATGTTATCATTGCGAGAAAATACAGAGCTTGATGGAAATGATACCCTAACATTGCTGTGGTCAACTGCTCAACAACAATGTTGTATTTTTATAAAACTCTGTAACAGCAGCCAACAAGGAACATTTTATTAAGTAAAGGATTCAATCTCAAACATTTTTTTCAATCCCAAGAATCTTCCAGCACAAAGAAACTGTAAAATATAAAAGAGATACCTGATTTCTATGGAAAGCTTTTTCTGTACAGTTAATGTGAAATGAAATTTTCATTTTCAATACTCAAGTATATTTATTTATTTTTTTTTTTTACAGTTTTTATTTATGACTTATTGCATTGTACATGTATTATTATACATGTGTATTATTATTATTATGGAGGCGAAGGCGCGCCTCCCAGCACCAGAGCTGGAAGTTGTCAGCGACTCACAGCTGATGGCTTGCGCCAGGATCGGTGAACCAAAACCATCCAGACCCTGCTCCACCTCTCCGTGGTGCCTCCAGTAACAGACTAACCTGTCTAGTCTGGCCAAGCGTGCAGGGATCGAAGAGGGAAGACAACAAGAGGGAACTCAAAAATGCCGTGCTGAAGTCGGATGTGTTGGGCCAAAAGGCGCAAATTAACAGTTAAACTGCGAACCACAACACAACACAGACACGTCCACTACGTCCTTGTAAGGGCGGATGATGAAGAGGAATATTCTAGTCTACCACGATACTCGAGAATACTTTAGTCATCGGACGAACGCAACCAACCAACCATACAGGTTTTAATAAACAATTATTAGTAGTTTGAAATGGAACATTCATTTTATATTATTTCTTGGGGGGGGGGGGGGGGGGGGGGAGAGAAGAGAAAATGTTTTCTGCATCCATATAAATAGCAATATGAAGAAACACATAGAATAAGTTGTGTATGAATAACTAGGGACCACTGTACTTTAAACTAATTTTCTTTACTTTATCAAAAATATTTTAGACAATCAATGTGGCATAGTGTTGAAGTGACTCATGGTAGTTGACAATTATAAAATTTGGTTGCAACTTCAAAGATTGGGAACACTGTTCTAAAAGTTCTTCATGACATATTGCACCATAATATATAATGTTTAATCTAAGATTACACTATTTTACAGTTACAATTTTATCAAAGATAAAATACTTAAAATTCAAATGTCTTTTTGCATAGTTTATATTTTCTTTTCACATACATTCATTAAAAAAATCTGACAGAATCTTTTTAACATAGATTGAAATTCTTCTTGTGCCCGTCTGAAATGCAATTGTCTACTAGTTGGTGGTAATAGCCAAAGTGAAGACCATTGATGTTAATGAAAAATAAGATAAAATGTTTCTTACATAATGCAGGATCACTTCATGCTAGCTTTCACTTACAAAATTTATAAAAAATCAGGATCTTACCAGTTGTGCTGTGTTTTGCAACATGTAACTAGACTGCTGGCACCTCTTCAATCCTGATATCTCTTCACTTGCAAGTAACTGTTCAGCAATTTCAGTTGGTTCCCATGCACTAAACAAAAGGCCCACAAGCTGGCTGCTGACAAGCCTAACTTGTGCATGTGGGTAAGTTAGGTGCTGGTGTATGTGATCTGGAACACAAGGATTTTACCATTTAAATTCCCAAACATCCAAGGTATATCACATCAAAATTTTCTTACTGATGACCGGTGCTTATGTTAGCCAAGCCTTTTACAAGCTATTTTTTTTTAGAAAGTTTGTACAAAATCAAATGATATCAAAATTAATATGTAAGACTTCAATAAAATGTCATTAAAAAAATATTAATTATATTATATTACAAATTTAATTTAATGCTACATATCTGTCTGTCACAACACCATTTAGAAAGTTGACAGTTCGGGACTCTTCGATTAAAAGTCAAGTCCAAAATTGATTGTATTATTTTAAAAAATGTCATCTGATTATTCTGACTACATTCCTAATTTGGATTTAAGTAATGACATCAACACAGATGGGGAATTGTTAACTGACGACGACAAAGATATTGACCTTGATTTGACAAACTCAATAATCAAAGCAAGGTTTCATAACATCGTGGTATATGTGTGTGTCCCAATTGTAAAACATATTATTTTTGCCCTGTTAAGTTTATGAAAGTAGTTTCTGGCCTTATTTTTATATTTTTATGGATATAATAGTATTTAATGATTGAATTGTTTATATTTATGTTTCTTTAATTATCTTCTTTCCCCCTAGCAACAGGTGTTATGGAAATGTTTGCAACAGTTCACTACTAAATAAGGAAGAATAGTCGACAGGGGTGCGTCCCTGCATGGACTACATTTGTTAATTAGCCAGCCCATCGGAGAGACAGAGGAGATTAACAGCTCTATTTGCAGATGATCAGGCAATCATTATCATGTGAGACATACCAGTTGGCATAGCCGCTCATGCCCTTCCACAATTTTCTATCTACAGTGCATCGTATTGATTCTGTTGTTGACTGTTTTCCATGCCATGACACCTAGCAATCTAGTATCTTCTCTCTTTGTCGTCTGAATTTCTTTTTCACTCTATTTTGCCAGTTGTATTCCAACTTTCCTCTTCTCATGATGTGCCCGAAAAATAGTGGTTATTTCTTTCTGATGTTTTAGGAGCTCCTTTTTTGTGCTGGCCTCTTTGAGAATGTCCTCATTGGTCATTTTAGCTATCCAGGGGAACTTTCAATATTTTTCTAAAAAATCCCATCTCTAATCGTTTTTTAATTTGTTTCTTTACTCTCCATGATTCACTTCCGTAGGTCTGAATTAGCTCTATAAAACATTGATAAACTCACTTATTTCTCACTTCCATTGACATAGACTTGTTGTATAGGACGTTTTTAATTTTCTTAAATGCTATTTTGGCTTGAGCTATTCTGCTTTTTAGAGCCGTGATAGCTCAGTGGTTAGTGAATTGGACTACATAGGATGAGAGGTAGGGTTCGATCCAAACTGATGGCTTCAGATTCACACAGCCTTCAATGAGTACCAGATTTTTTTCTGGGAAAGTAAAGCAGCATGGGCATAATACCGACCACATTACCCAAAAAATCATGTGCCCAAAGTCTGTTAAATTTACGGTCACTAACACCATATTTCCTATACGCCACTTGGTGTGGACGGGGGTACTTTACTTTTTTTTTTTATTCTGCTTTTTATTTCTGAGATGTATCTTCCAACTGATGTTATTATTGTGCCCAAGTATTTGAAGTGTTGCACTTGTTTCAGATTTGTCCTGTTTATTTTTATGCTGCATAGTGGCGATAATTGTTTCTTCGATATGACCATTACTTCTGTTTTCTTACTATTTAGACTGAGACCCTTCTTGTTGCCTTCTTTTACTATTATATCTATCATTTGTTTTAGTTCATTCTCTGTCTCTGCTATTAAGACTGTGCCATTTGCATATCGCAAACTGTTTATGCTGTGACCATTGACTTTAATTCCTTTTTTATCTACTATTGATCTCATAATATTTTCGCTGTAAAGTGAAAACAAATCTGGTGGCAGAACACAGCCTTGTCTGACTCCTTGTTTTATATATTAGAATTGTCCTGTTTGGTTGATAATTCGTATAGCTGCTGTTTGTTGCCAGTACATGTATTTTTATAATTCGCAGATCCTTGCCATCAATGTTTAATTTCTCCAGCATATTGATTATTTCCACAAGCTTTACTTTGTCAAATGCTTTTGTGTAGTCTATATAGCACATATATAGATCATTCTATAGCTCTTTCTATCAATGTTCTTAAGATGTACACATTATTATTGGTGCCTTTTCCTTCCACAAATCCACATTGTTCCTCATTTCTGGTTTTATTTTGTTCCTTATACGTCTCATGATGATTTTTAGTTATATTTTCATATGACTCATGAGACTAATAGTGTGTAGGTCTTCACAATCAGTGGCGCCTGACTTCTTCAGTATGGCTACAAAGATAGATTTATGTAGATCTTCGTGTATGTGTCCACTGTTATATATGTCATTGAGTAGTTTTGTTTTGACTTGTACTCCCAGCTCTCCTAATGCATTTATCTCTTCGATTGCTATATTGTCAGGACCTGGAGCTTTGCCTCTTTTCATGTGTTGAATTGCCTCCTCCACTACACTCTGCATTATTGGTGGTCCTGAGTCTTTGTTTGAATTGTTTAGCTCTGCTCTTTCATCATCATAGAGTTGACTGGTATATTCTGTTCAACTTTCTATTATCTTCTGTCCCATTATTATATTTCCTTCCTTTCATTTCACATACCCTGAAACTTTGACTTCTTTTCTTCCTGTTAATTCATTTAACTGATTGTGCATAAATTTTGAATCTTTCTTTTGTTGTTTTTCCATTTCTTCACATCTCTACTTTAACCATCCTTCCTTTGTTTCTCTGCATTTGTTTTTGATCTCTTTGTGCAAGACAATAATGCACGGAAAAATATGAAGGTCTAGAAGAACTCTTAAATAGACTTAACAGCACAGGCACTCAATACAACATGAAAATCAACATCAACAAAACAGAAATCATGAATATCGTAAAAGAGAAATAGAACATCAACATAATGATAGACAATTAAACATAAACATAAGACAATTCACAAGCAGCAGAAATATCTTCAAGATGCAACAAAGCTTGTCAAATCAGTTATTGTCCAACAAGGAAATAACTTCTTCTTCTTTCCTTCCTCGTCTATCTTTCAGCGTTGAGGGGAGATATAATTTGCAGTCTTTTGCTCTTCTGTTCGTCTCTGCTGATGTTATATTTCCTAGTGCTTCTAATATTTCATCGAGCCATCTTTTTCGTGGTCGACCCTTGGGTCTGGTGTTCTCACAACGTTTGTTGAAGGCTCGTTGTGTTGTGTTTTGTTCTTTCTGCTTTGTCACGTGGCCAAACCATTTTATCTGTTGTTTCTGTTATATATTCTATGGCGGGAGCTATTCCTAGCTTTTTTTTTTCAGTTCTTCATTTCTGATCTTATCTCTCAGACTGTTTCCTGTCATTCGTCTAACACATTTCATCTCTGTAGAGGTTATTTTTCTTATTGTTCTTGCATCTAGGGTCCAGGTCTGGCATTGGTAGCACAATGTTGGGATGAAGATTGTATTGTATAGTGCTCATTTTGCCTCCAAAGTTATTTCCTTGTTGGACAATGTGTTGCCGTGTCACCACATGCAAAGGTCAGACTTCAATTAATGAATGACCAACACGATTTCTTTACAATATTACAAAGTTTATTATACCTTCTTGTACTTGTTCAGACTGCTGGACTGACCCAGGAGAGCCTAATGGCTACCTATGACTACACTTACTGATTGACTCTACTAAACGTTGTGTGTTCTTCTGCTCAGTTTATGATATTCTCAGTTGACCGTTGAAGCTCTCCCAGGCTTATATATCCCATTATTATCTATCCCCTGGTTCCTCCTTCAACCAATCCAATTCTGCCACCTAGTTACTACATATTACGTCATCTCGTTCACTCTTCTAGAAATGCAGACCGCACCATCTTGAGCCATCACTTACGCACCTATGTTATATTTCCCCGTTTGCACACCTTCTACTGTCTTCTGGTTCACTACTACTTTACTATTACAAATGGTGGTGATAACTGTCCAATGATTTGACAAGCTTTGTTGCATCTTGATTATATCTCTGCTGTTTGAGAATTATCGTTTATCATTAGACTTCCTAGGTATTTTAATTCCTCTACTTGTTTTAGTTGTCTGCCTTCTATAGTTATGTTGATGTTCTGTTTATTTTTGGCGACATTCATGACTTCTGTTTTGTTTATGTTGATTTTCATGTTGTATTTTGTGCCTGAGATGTTGAGTTTTTAAAAGTGTTCTTGTAGGTATTCTATTGTTTCACGTATTAGTGCCTGGTCATCTGCAAATAAAAGCTTGTTGATCCCCTCTGTCTCTGATGGGTTGGCTAGCTTGCATATATGGTCCATGTATGTAATAAACAGTACGCACCCTTGTCTTACACCCGATCTAACGTCGAAGTGGTCTGTGTAACCTGCTGCTGTTCTGACCCTGCAGCTGCTGTAGATGTATAGACTTTTAATAAGGTTGGTTAGATGTTGGCTTACTCCGTATGTTGTTATTATCTCCCACAGTTGTTCTCTGTTTACTCTGTCAAATGCTTTTTCCTGGTAAATGAAGGCTATGTATAAGTTTTGATTGTGTTCTGTCGTTTTTTTCTGCAAGCTGTTTTAATGTGAATAGTGCGTCAGTACATCCTCTGTTTTTTCGGAACCCCATTTGAGAATCGCTTAACTGTAGTTCTATTATTGGTCTCAGCCTTTTTTTCCAAGATTTTGGCGTATAGCTTTCCTACATGGCTGAGAAGAGATATACCTCTATATTGATTGCAGTCTCTTTTGCTACCTTTTTCCATATTGGTATGATGCTTGCCTGTTGCCAGTCTTCTGGGGCTTGTTGTAGGTGCCATGCTGTATTAAATATTCTGTGCAGCCACTGCATTCCTGTTTCTCCTGCTGCTGCTATTATTTGTATTGGTATGTTATCTATCCCCGGTGCTTTATTTCTTGGTGCATATTTGATTACTTCTTTGATTTCCTTTTTCATGATGTTGGGTTCAGTATCTGTGAGTTCTAGTGTGGTTTTTGTTGGTAGCTTTTATGTTTAACAGGTATTAAAAATATTATTTCCATCTCTGTTGCATATGTTGGTTATTTGATATTGGCTGTCCGTCTTTGTCATTTATCAGCTCAATATGATCATGGTTTTCTTTTCTCGCTCTTGTGGCTTTTACTGCTTTGTAGAAATCTCTTGTGGCTGTCTTGAAGTCCTTGCTCATGTTTTGTCCGAATTCTGTCCAATTCTTTTGCTTAGCTTCTTTGATCAAGATTTTAACTCTTTTTTGAACTAAGGCATATTTTTCATATTTTTATTGGTTCTTGTTCTCCCTCCAATTTTTAAACAGTTTCTTCTTTTCTTTAATTGCTTCTCTGATTGTTTCGTTCCACCATGGGGTGCTCTTTTTCCCTTCTCTTGTTCTTAGCTTCGTTTCACAAACTGTTTAAGAGATGTTGGTTACTGTTTCCTTAAATTGTTTCAACACTTCTACTGTGCATACTTCATTAGGGAGTTTCTTGAATTCCTCTGGTAGTTATTCTTCTACTGTATTCCTTGTTTCTTGATCTTTTAATTGTTTTATTTTTATTGTCTGTTCTTTTCACTTCTTTTGTTTGTTTTCGTATATTCTCTTTATTTTTGGCTGTCTTAGTGTGATCATAACCATCTTGTGATCCGTGTCATCTGTAATATTTGGGATTGCTCTACTGTCGATTACTCTTTTCTTGTTCTGTTGTCATTTTAGTATAAAATCTATCTGGCTTTTGCATGTTGTGTCATTCCATTTGTATCAGGTGTATTCTTGCGACTGTGCGTTTAAAGAATGTGTTGGTGATAAATAAATCATTTTGATTGCATAGTTCCAGCAGTCTGCTTCCATTTTCGTTTATTTCAGCTGTTTTATCGTCAAAGGGCCCCCAAGATAAAATATCTAAGATATCACTGTTCTCACTGTTGCATTTCCCAAGCCTTCCATTAAAATCTCCCATCACTAACATGTCGTCGCTTTCGTCAATCTTGTTAATGATTTCATTCAATGTGTTGTAGAATTCTTCGCTGTCTCCTTCATTGTTGTTGCATGGTGCATAGATTTGAATGTAATTTGTTTTTCGATCGTCTTCTAGTAGTTTAATTGTGATAATTCTTTCTGAATGATATTTTATTTCTAGAATGTTCTTTGCGTGTTCTGGGCCGATGATAAAACCTACTCCATGTGTTGCTCTTTCTGTGTTGTCGACTCCTGAGAATATTTTCGTGTAGTTCATGTGTGTTTTCTTTATCTGTTGTCCTTTTACTCTGGTGTCCGCTAATCCTAGTATTTTAATTTTGTCATTTCTTCTATAAGTTCGACTTCTTTATTTTTTATCCCGCATATATTTATCGTTGCTACTTTATGTTTATCTATCTCCATCTTCTGTGTATTTCTCTGAGCATAAAACATTTATCCCTTACCGACCTCTGAGTCAGTCGTATGTTATGGGCTTAACTTAAGAAAAACACAAGTTGGGGGTTTAGCCTGACTGATGTTTCCCCCCATGTGTTTTATCGCTAAGGTCTCACATGCGATCTTTTACGATCTAAATATAAAACTTTAGCTGTTTACATTAAAAAAAAGTACTTATCAGTTCTTATTCTTCTCCTTGGTAGAAAACTTTACACAACTTTTTGAAAATTATAATCCGTTGGAAACACTATATTCAATCACTTTAATCACACAAACTACACTCCGAAAATAAAACAACCGCCATCTTGCTTATATAATAGGAAATAACTCTAGAGGCAAAATGGGCACTTCACATTATAATCTTCATTCCAACATTGTGCTACCAATGCTAGACCTCGACCTTAGACGCATGACCAATAAGAAAAATAACCACTACCAAATTGAAATGTGCCAGACGAATGAAACAAATGAAGAACTAAGAAAAAAAAACTAGGAATAATTCCCGCCATAGAATACATAAAGAAACAACTGATAAAATGGTTTCTATCTATCTATATCTATACTCCTATATGCCTACAAAACATTGACACTCAATGTTGATCTTGAAAGAAGAAAACACGCTTTGGAAATGAGATCATGTTCATATCTTATATAGATCATACAACCAATGAGGAAATACACAACAAAACGCAATGACCTGCAGGGTCAAATTAAAATGGCATCATCATCATCATCAAGTACAGGGCCTGCTGGCATAAGTGATCATGTCTCTCCACAACTTTCATTTTCGACAGTTATTTATCATTTCTGTTGTTGACCTTCTGCCATGCCATTCTCTTAAGCTGTCTGGTATCTTTTCACTTTGCTTCCCTCTATCTTTTCATCCCTCAATTTTCCCAGTTGTTACAATATATTCCAGCTGTTCTCTTCTCATTATGTGGCCAAAAAATTATGATTGTTTCTTCCTAATATTGGAAATTAGCTCTCTTTTTGCTTTGGCCGCTTTCAGAACATTTTCATTACTCTTCTTAGCTGTTCATGGTATTCTCAACATTCTTCTGTAAAACCACATTTCTACAGACACCAGTGATTTTCTTGTCTGTTGTCCTATTGTCCATGATTCACATCCATATGTTAAGACTGTCTCTACATAACATTTAAGAACTCTTTTTTTCTTGTTTCTATTGTCAAAAATGGATTGCATAGTATCTTCCTCATTTTTTGGAAAGCTGCTTTTCCTGAGCCATTCTGCATCTCACCTCTGTTGTACATCTTCCGTCTGAGGTTAACAAAGTTCCCAAATATTTAAATTCATTTACCTATTTTAATATTGTTCCACTTATCTTTATTTTGCACTGAGGTGATGTCTTTTTCTTTGTTGTTACCATTACTTCTGTCTTTTTGCTATTAAGGCTGAGTTCTTTATCTTTGCTTTCTTTCACTACAATGTCTAACATTTCTTGTAACTCATTTTCACTCTTAGCAATTAAGATTGTATCATCAGCATAAAATGGCAAAGGCATATTGAAAAGATCTACAGGAAAACAAAGTAGGGCAATACATCATTAGAGAATGGACAAGATTAATCTTCATCACATCTCAGAAAGCAGCTATTCATTGCGAAGTTTGGAAAATTGTGAAGACATCTTCAAGAAAGCCCCAATAACTACCAAAGTTATTCACTAATTAATGAATATTTTTCACATAACCTCACCTCCACATTACTTCTGAAATAAAGTATGCTATTCTTTCTGCCACCTTCTGATTGTCACGCTTTGTATTCTGATATTTCTAATTTTCCACGTATATTCATAAATCTTTATTTCTTGTCCTACATTTCCCCCGGGCAGACCCCAGTAATGGGAAAATGCTGTAAAGATAGATTTTTAAGTTTTTATTTCTGGTTCTCAAATATACCAGTTTGAATGTGGACTTCAAAGGTTGTACTTAGGACACATTTGTCATTTTGTTCAGTTCTACTGACAAAATCTTCCCAGTTTGTATTTACTATAGGATACAAATAATAATAAATGAATTAGGGAGGTAAATTTCCTATGCGATTGATCAGAATCATTTCAGGGGAAGAGATATGTTTACGACACTCTGTAAAAAAAATCACAAATAATCAACAACAGAAAAAAAAACAAAGAACAATAAATAGCTCAAAGCAGGATCGAACCTGTACTCTTTGACACAATACCTTCCCATGAGAAACAAACATTTAGAGTACATGGCCAACTAAGCTGCCTAAAAGAAGTAGCTGTTTGGCTATGTCTTTCACTCATGTGTAATCATGATTATAACAAAGGGTTAGGAACACAACTAGGAAATAAATTGTATATCTGTAGTTTCCTATTAAGATAAGTATATCCCGGATAGGGTAGGGCTGAATACTTGTGTTGCGGACAAACGGTTATAGGACGAAACAGCACGAATTGTAGTTTCCAGTGGTTTAGACTGGAGACAAATGATAAATGAATATATTGTCATAGGCTGATTTGTCCATCTTTTGATGTTACTCATCCATGTTAGTCTTGGTCTGCCTCTTTTACCTTGTATTTTCCCCTCCAGAATTACTTTTAGTAGGCTGCTGTGTCCGTGGCTTCCACTAGACTAGTATGTGATGAGGCTCCAATCTCTTTCATGGTGGTCAGCCACATTCGTCTTTCGTGTCCTGAACATGCCTTTTGTGTAACACACACTTTGCTGTTTTCGCTTTCTGGGCCGTTGGTCATTGCTGACTCTTCAGCCCCATCCACCGTCACAGACTTTGTACAATTCTCCCATTATGCTCATGTTTTATTGAGTTATTTGCAGGTCATCATCATTGCACTCCGAACATGTCCATAGGTGTTCAGATCCCCTTCTCAGCAAGTCTTGCAGTGTCTGCTCATGTAGAACCAGTCAGCCTAGACTTTTGCCTATTGTGTACCCAGAGTGGTACAAAGGGAGTTATATATATGCTAAATAATATAAAAACAATGTATGAAGGAACGAAATGTAGTTTGGTGCATGAAGGACAGCTTACAGAAGCATTTGAAATAAAAACAGGAGTACGGCAGAGATACCTTCTGTCTCCATTTCTTTTTCTACTGGCCATAGATTGGATTATGAAAATAATGCAAAACGACAGAAATGGAATCCAGAGGTCACTGACCAAGCAACTTAATGATTTAGACTTTGCTGATGAGATGACTCACCTTTGTTTCTATTGTGTCAAAGAGTACAGGTTCGATCCTGCTTTGAGCTGTCTATTGTTCTTTGTTTTTTTCTGTTGATTTTTTTTTGAGGAGCATATGCATGTTTGTGATTTTTTTTACAGAGTGTCGTAAACATATCTCTTCCCCTGAAATGATTCTGATCAATTGCATAGGAAATTTACAATCTTTGTTTCTACATAGCTCTCCTTTGAGACTTCCGGGGAATATGACGCCCTGTTCGCTGGCTTCTTCAGAGGACTCACAGATAAGCGTTGATTTCCAGTGAACTTATCTGTTTATTTTTACTGATATTTGAAGGGACCATGTGATTGTACGCGCTTTCTATTTGATGTAAATCACTTTGCTTCTTTTGATTCATTGCATTTTGTTACAATTTCTTTATTTGATGATTTATACACATCCTTGTTGTTGATTGCGTTATTGAAAGCGTAAAAAAATGGCGGTTTGTTTTCGCCAGTCTGTCGTCAAGGACGCGTAATTAATTTAATTTGTAAAAGGCTCACAGTGTATCCGCGTGCTGTAAAGCTATTTACTGGAGTTGGCCAGTTTATAACATGGAAATGGGTTCTGGACCGTGCGACTGAGTAAGTGCACGTGAGTCTAGACCATCCACAGCATCGACGTTCAGCGACTAAATCATCTATGATACTATGACGACGGTAAGTATTCATATGCAGCCCAAACGACAACATCGAAGAAGGAAAACATGACAAGGCAAGCGTGGTGGCATTAAACTGTCGAAGTATGAGAGGCTAGGCCTAAAGTATGTGCGCGTTACACATTGTGGGTCCATAAATCAACGACGGCCCATTCTTGATAAGATACTGTGCGGCACCGATATAATGGTTTTACAAAAAACTCTTCTTAGTGACAGGACAGTAAAAACTACTGGATTTCATTGTTTCTACAATAGGCGACACATTTGGCAGGCCATCCTTGAGCGCAACAATATGGTGGCAGCTGAGGTTGATATGTCTGCGTGGGACAAAGCAGAATTGCAGCTACATGCGGTTAGGGTGCAGACCCCAATTCATTTCATGATTGTAAATTTATATGCCTGTAATGGGAAGGTGAACACACAACAATGGCAGAATCTCTTCAAGTTCGATGAAGAGAATGTCATTTTCTGTGGAGACTTTAATGCTAGAGGAAACCAGTGGGGTAACGTCATAACCAACAAGCAGGGAGAAGACCTAGAGAACGCACTAGTGTCAGTCGATTTAGTGTGCTTGAATGATGGAAGGGCAACAAGAATGGCCACTTGAACAGGGGACTCTGATAGTGTCACAGACCTTGCACAGGTGTCTTCCGCCTTCGCACCGGTTTGCAGGAGGAGTGCACTGGGGTTCCACGGAAGTGATCACTATCCGTGTGTCCTCCTAATTGAGAAAAGCAGAAATAGAAGCCAGAAAAAAAAGCTCCACACATTCCACTATGAGAAAACAGACCAGGACGTCATTAGCAAAATCATACATAGGAAACAGAGCGCCCCTCGTAGGAGGCAGAAGAGATGGACGCAGCTACCCTGGTGGAACGTAGAAGTCGAGGAAGTTTGGCGGAGCAAGAGACAAACGGCCAAGACATGGCAGAAAGCCAGAAAGAATGGAAGAACACAACCAAAACTCAAGAACTTCGAGACTCTAGAAGCGTCTGAAAGTAGAGGTTGATCAAAAAATTATGCACTTTAAACTATGTGCTAAGCAGGCTAAGGATTCCAAATGGGATGACTTCTGTAAAAAAGTGTGCTCAGAAAAATCTCTAGCCACATTCTGGCGCCTTCATCAGAGCATGAATGGCACAACATGACACAGAGGCATACCAGACTTTCAGAGCACAGGCCAGATATGGCACAAATCTGATGAGAGCAAAGGGAAGGCCCTGCTTGCCCGCTACATTGAGCAGACGGATCAAAGAAATGAGGCTACAAGAATAAGGATACGGGGATCGCTGTCAAACTTTTGTAAGGATGTAGTGCTGGAAGAAGATCTCACAATCACAACCGATACCATGCACACGACACTTAAAAGGTCACATAACACTGCTCCTGGTCCAGGTGGTGTTCGGTACGATGACATAGGCGATTTAGCTGACGACAACTTGACAAAACTGGCCAATGAGTTTAATGCCAGCATTCGGAGTGGCCAGATTAAGGAGGAGTGGCTACACAGCTACTTACTACCGCTACTGAAGCCAAACAAGGACCATTCTCAGATCAGTGCCTACAGAATCATCACAATGCAGAACACTGTGGGCAAGCTGCTGGAGAAAATTAGTTGCCCGTGTCCTCACCTGTCACCTTGAACAGAAACGTGCATTCCCACCCACACTCGGTGGTTATAGATATAACAAGGAGACATGGCTCAATGCGGCAGTCTTTGCCTATGACGTCTTCAAAGGCTTCCACAGACTAGAGCAGATGTGCTGCTGCTATAGATCTGGGGGATGCATACAACAGGGTACCATTTGAATATCTAATGCATATGCTCCTCAAACTGGCGGTGCACAACTTCCTCATTAGATGGATTGCTACAGCACTGTTTCAGAGGAAGGTGATACTCAGATGTGGAAGTTAGTCTTCCAAGCCAACTTCCATTTGTCCAGGGCTGCCACAAGGTTCACCATTGTCACCAGTTCTATTTAACGTGTACACAATAATGATCACGGAACAACAGCTGGATGGGAGGGAAAGAACTATGACTTTTGCTGATGATATTCTGGTATATCGACAGACGGGGAATCGCATCCACAATGCAAGACGAACTCGATCGCATTTCTTCCTGGTGTTGGGTTTCAGGTGCCTAGGTTAATCCTAATAAAGCATCAGTTGCATGGTTCTCCCTTAACCATCATATCGTTAATACCACACCGGTAGTACAATTGGGAGCTGATGAGGTGACCAGGAACAAGTTGATGACATACCTCGGAGTTAAGTTTAATAGCAGCCTGTGTTTTCGACCCGTGTCGACCATGTGATAACAAAATCCCGCAAAAGATTAGCCGCCTTGCAGGTCATGGCAACTGCCAACATCAAGCAGAGGCTACTTACTCTTCTTAGTCCTCGCACCAATCGAGTATGCCCTGGCAATTCTTACTGTCAGTACAACTCAAATTGATAGGCTGGAGAAAATACAAAATGAAGCCATGCGCATTATCTTGGGATGTACAAAGGACACTCCCTGTGTAGCAATGAGGTATCTTCTTGACTTTCCAACCATGGATGACAGAATCAAGATCTGGAGAGCACGAACATACCTGAAGATTAGTACAGATACAAAGCATCCATTGCAACACAGGGAAAGGTGCCAGGCTAAAAAGAGGCAAATCTATGGGTGGGCTGAGCAGAAGATGTCATCAAACAGGTATGTGGGCCTACCAATATCAGCATTGGTGAGGAGTGGATACCGGTGCCTACATCGTTCAAGGGGACTTTCTCGTGTATTGTCACACTTGACAGGAAAAGTAGGGAACCCTGTCATGGTTAATGCTGAGGTCAACGGTCTCATCTGCGATAATACCGATGAGAAAGATGCAGTCATCTATACAGACGGATCTGTAAGACGACAGCATGACAATAGAGGTGATGGCAGTGACCAAGGCATTCAAATGGTTAGAGTCACAAGACTACACCCACACATGTATACTGAGTGATTCGATGAGCATGATAAAAAAAGTGGAGGCGGGCTCTGTACGCATGCAATGGGTAGAGTCGTTGCAGAAATCCAAAATATGTAAGGTTACCTTTGTCTATGTCCCTGGACATGCGGGAGTATGGGGAAATGAAAGAACGGACATGTTGGCTAGCTGCGCTGTTGTTGAGGATGGGCAACTAATGGATCGGGCGAACATCATCAATGCCCTCTGAGATGTGGGAAGAGCACAGGACTTCGACAAACACAGATCCACGTCACTTCTTCGGATGATGGAAATGGGAGTTAAGATGGGCACAGCCAGAAATGAGAAACTTAGTGACCGTATAAGAAGACTTATCAACCAACATAAAATTGGAGTCGTCAGTCGCTGGACACTGCGGGAATTGCTGAGGAGGGGATCTGAGCACCTGTGGACATGTTCGGAGTGCAATGATGTTGACCCGCAAATAACTCAACAACACAATAGCTCTCCTTTCACACAGCCATCAACAAATGCAGGATAAAATTAGCATACTTGATGAGAGATCACAACAGCTAGGACTGAAGATTAATAGAGACAAGACCAACATTATGAGAATTGTAATGCAGTTGGCAATAGCCAGATAAAATTAGGAGAAATACCTCTACTAGACATACAATCTTACATATATTTGGGCAGTAATATAGATAAAGAGGGAGGAACAGAAAATGATACCAAAATAAGGATATCAAAAGCAAGAGGAGCTTTCGTTGCACTGTGAAACATATGGAAATCCAAAGAAATTAGGTTAAATATAAAAATATAAATTTTCAACTCAAATGTTAAGTCGGTCCTATTATATGGCTGTGAAACATGGAAAACAACAAAATTGACAATCATGAAGATACAGACTTTCATTAATGGATGCTTACACAGAATAAAAGGATGGAAATGGCAGGACAAAATCACTAACATAGAATTATGGAAATGTACCAGTCAAATACCAGTGGATAAAGAGATACAGCGAAGACGATGGCGCTGAATAGGACACACACTGCGGAAGCCAACTGAGAGTATTACATAACAGGCCCTTTTTTGGAATCCCCAGGGGAAAAGACAAACAGGAAAACCAAAATACTTTTGGAGAAGACAGATAGAAGCAGAGATGAAGATGATGGGGAAGACATGGAATGATCTTAAAAGAATGGCAAAAAACAGAATGACTTGGAAAGTGTTTGTTGAAGACCTATGCTCCACAGGGAGCTAAAAAGGTAGAAGATGAAGAAGAATGTAAAAAGGGAATATGACCTTGACATCTTCAGGGTTCATCCCAAAAGATGTGGCTATCTCTCACTGTAATGTACTATCCAGTGTAGACAATGCAGTGTATTACCTCCATTATTATATGAAGGTTTAAGCCTACCAGACCGCTGTTCCTAGTTCCTGGTAGTTTCCTAATCTGGCGCTATGCTGCTGTCCCTAGTTTTTGGTACTTTGCCTAGTATGTGAAGAAAATGTGCCACAAACTAAAAATAACCAACCAATCGTGGTCAGACCTCATCATTAGCCATTGCAAACTTATATCTTCTACGACTTATTAAAAGCAGTATAAGGACTGCTTCAGTTGGTCCTGGTTATCACTTGAAAATTTGCTTGTCACATTAGATCTTTACCAATTTTCAGTCTCAGAATCATTCCGCTACACCATCCATCATACTCATGAGCACACATGTACACACACACAAATTGTTACATATCTTAGGTAGTTTCATTCATCCAATTACAAATAGTTTGGCATATGGTAAGTCATGTCTTGGTGACTGAGTGGTTAGTCTGCTTGCTTCCTGATTAGAAGGGTTCAAATTCGATTTCCAGAAGTGGCAGATTTTTTTTTGGACTGATAAGATTCCAGGGTTCACCTAGTCTCTATAAAAAGGGTACCAGAAGTTTTTTCTGCAAAGTAAAGGCAATCTAGTGTGATACTGACCACATCACCAAAAAATGTGCCATGGTCATGGAAAAATATTGTCACTAACACCATGTTCTCCATAGGCAAGGCGTGGATGGAACCTTTTGTTTTTTAATGTTATATTTCAATGAAGACTCACTTTAAAGATGCGCATAGATGGAATTTAAAAAAAAAGCCAGAAATCAACATACCTGACTTGGGTGAAAGTACTGATGCTGAAGAAATTCTACAATGCCAAATGCCTTTCCAGCAATGATAGACATAGTAGCAGACTAAAAGACCAAAAAAAAATGGCATCTGATACATCATCATCATTATCAAGTACCGGGCCTACTGACGTAGGTGATCATGTCTCTCCACAACTTTCTATCACGGCAGCTATTTATAATTTCTGTTGTTGACCTTCTGCCAAGCCAATCTCTTAAGCTGTGTTATTTTTTCTCTTTGCTTCCCTCAATCTCTTCGTCCCTCAATTTTTCCAGTTGTTACAATATATTCCAGTTGTTCTCTTCTCTTTACATGGCCAAAAAATGATGATTGTTTCTTCCTAATTTTGGAAATTAGCTCTCTTTTTGCTTTTGACCTCTCTCAGAACATCTACATAACTCTTCTTAGCTGTCCATGGCACTCTCAACTCTTTTTCTTGTTTCTATTGTCAAAAATGGATTGCATAGTATCTTCCTCATTTTTTGGAAAGCTGCTTTTGCCTGAGCCATTCTGCATCTCACCTCTTTTGTACATCTTCCATCTGAGGTTAACAAAATATTTAAATTCATTTACCTGTTTTAATATTGTTCCACTTGTCTTTATTTTGCACTTGGGTGATGTCTTTTTCTTTGTTGTTACCATTACCTCTGTCTTTTTGCTATTAAGGCTGAATCCTTTATTTTTGCTTTCTTTCACTATAATGTCCAACATTTCTTGTAACTTATTTTCACTCTTAGCAATTAAGACTGTATCATCAGCATACCTTAGATTATTTATATTATGACCTCCAATTGTTATTCCATGCATGTCCCTTATGGATCTTAAAATAATCTCACTATAAATATTAAACAAATCTGGTGACAGCACACAACCTTGTCTAACACCCTGTTTTATTTGTTGAAACATTCCCAATTGGTTTCCAGTTCTTATGGCTGCTGTTTGTTGCCAGTAAATGTTCTTTATTATTCTTAGATCTGATACATACTACAGACAAATTAAGCAAATTACCCCAAATTTCATTCAGCTCATTGGTTAAGTCTTCTCGCCGAACAATACACAATTCCCTCACAGTTTTCATCAAGGTGTTCAACACAGCTAGTAGGCACATGTCCTCTTGCTCTGTTTTCACTGCATCTTCATCTGTCTTTAAAAAAAAAAAAAATATATACATATACACGTATATATATATATATATACATATACACGTATTTATATATATATACATATACACGTATTTATATATATATATATACACGTATTTATATATATATACATATATATACATATATATACATATACACGTATTTATATATATATATATATATATATATATATATATATATATATATATATATATATATATATATATATATATATATATATATATATATATATATACAGTCGAACCTGGTCTTAGGACCACCTGTTTAAAGCGTTTCCCTGGTTATAGGACCGGGTCTACAATTTCCCCGAGTTTTTTACTATATGCTAACACTGATTACGGCGCTCACCGTATGACGCGACCAGAGACCAGGCTAATTAACCGCCGCCAATGTTATTTATCCCGTTTACGACGACCAGCCAGTCCTTCGTCTCGCTGGGAGCTATAAACGATCGACACAGGTGTCTACAGGTGTTGATGTTTTCCCGTATTTAGTGAGTCCCAGATTACAGTGGGACGTGTTACGTTTATCAGTCAATACTGGTGCAGACACAGATCTATGATTCGTGAAGTGACATCACTTCGCGGTTCCGTCTAGACCAGAGTAGACCATTGCGTGGCCCGTATAAATTACAGGAATTAACTAAAGAATTAGTCATTGCCCGCTTAGAGTGTATTCATGTACATGTACAGTATCTCAGTGAATTATTTTTGTGGATTTTAAAAGTGTTACACACAATATAGGAAATGGCCAGTGTCAAAAGTGTAAAACCAAAAGCATTAACGCTGGAAGAACGAATATCAGTGATTCGACAAAATCAGCAAGGTAAAAGTTCGCGATTATTGGCAGAACAGTTTGGAGTGGGAAAGACACAGATTTTACGTACGTTAAAGAGAAAAGCTGAGTATATGAATGACTTTGAAAATAATGCACCAAGTATGAAAAGAATTTTTATCGCTCTATTTATTATGTGAAACCTGTGAGGCAGGACCACCTGTCCTATGGGACCAGTTTTTGAAAGTCCCGTGAATGGTCGCCTTAGACAGGTTCGACTGTATATATATATATATATATATATATATATATATATATATATATATATATATATATATACATATACATATACATATACGTAGGGAGGTCAAAAAGTAATGCACACCAATTTTTTTCTCGGAAACTATTCGGGCAAAATGTATGAAATTTTCACATATTGTAGCTGAACATCCCCTTTACACTACCTATTTTTCAACATAATCTCCGTCCAAGCGTATTGCCTTACGCCAACGCGAAACTAGGTCATGAATGCCTCGTTTGTACCAAGTTTTGTCCTGCTCGCGTAGCCATTTTTTAACTGCACGGATCACACCCTCATCATTGTCAAAGTGTGTCCCACGCAGGAATTTTTTGAGTGGTCCAAACAGATGGAAATCTGAGGGAGCCAAATCAGGGCTGTAAGGAGGATGGGGCAGTACAGTCCAACCAAATTTGTTGATTGCTTCCCGTGTTACCAGACTTGTGTGAGGGCGTGCATTGTCATGTTGAAGCAACAAATCTGCAGATGGCTTATTAGGCCGAACTCTGTGGAACCGATTTTTGAGTTTTGTCAGTGTATTGATGTAAGCTGTCGAGTTGATTGTCTCACCTCTTGTCATTACATCAACAAGAATCACACCATCAATGTCCCAGAAGACAGTGATCATCACCTTTCCGGCTGATGGAGATGTTTTGAATTTTTTTCTTTTTGGTGACTGCGGATGATGCCATTCCATTGACTGCATTTTTGTTTCAGGCTCATAATAATGTGCCCACGTTTCGTCACCGGTAACAATTTTTGACAAAAACATTTCTCCTTCAACACCGAAACGCTCCAACAATTCAGAACAGAATGTTTTCCTTTGAACTCTGTGATCATTTGTTAGGCACCGAGGAACCCATCGAGCGCAAATCTTTGAATATCCGAGAGTATTAAAAATTGCGATTGCACTTCCCTTGCTGACTGTAAGCTGCAATGCCAATTGCTGACTGTAAGCTGCAATGCCAATTGCTGACTAGTGATACGCCTATCCTTACGAATAATGGCATCAGCCCGGTTTAACATGTCTGTGCTGGTAGCCGAGGCAACACGTCCAGAACGCGGTAAATCATGCAGCTCCACTCGTACACTTTCTGCAGCTTTAATTCTCTGAACCCAGCGACTAACTGTGCTCCTATCGACTGCAGAACATTTGTACACTGCACACAGTCGTTTATGAATGTTTGCCACAGTTTCTTTTTCCGCAACCAGAAATTCTATGACAATTCGCTGTTTGTAACGGACATTGTTGACAAGCTCCATTTTAACGGTTCATAGATTGCGTAATATTTATCAGAATGCTGTGCAATTTGGTACACATAATTGGAACATGTCATATTCCAAGTGTGCAAAATTTCATATTCCTATCTTTATTATTAGCCGAGAAAAAAATTGGTGTGCATTACTTTTTGACCTCCCGTATTACATATAAATATACATATATACATACAAATATACATATAAATATACATATATATACATATAAATATATATATATACATATAAATATATATATATATACATATATATATATATATACATACATATATATATACATACATATAAATATATATATATATATATATATATATATATATATATATGTATGTATGTATATGTATATTTATATGTATATATATATATATGTATATATATATATAAAATCAAATTATACAAATGACATTCCCAAAAACATCCAACAGGAAAAGACAGTCTTTAGCAAAAGAAACAAAGGAAGACCCTTTCCATGCTGCAGACATCAGTGAATTTGACATGAAGCCTCTTGATATGAATATAACTGACTGGAAAGAGCTTGCAAAAACATATTCAGCTGGTGACAAACAGTAAACGCTAGCCTGAAAACAGATAACTTAATTTGAGAAAGTATGTCAACGCTACACGTGCACAAAGCAACCTCAAACAAGATTACAACACTAAATTTATTATCTCTTGAGACTGATAGAATCCTACTACAAACACATCATAGAAAAATAAAAACATATCAATTCACAGAAAAATATTAAAATGTTGAGAAATAATATTTAGAAAATCTTGCAGGAGCCTTGATTGGAAATATGTATGCAAATGTCTTCAACTGCGACGCACAAATATGGATTCATTTATTATATAAATACATTGAGCTTGTTGCATTTTAAAAAGATATTCACAGGCAAACAAAAATAAAATAGATGAAAAACATTATGGTATGCTTTGCAAATAGATGGTGCCATAGATGCAATAAGAGCAAAATTCTCTATTTGCCGTTATTATACAGATAAAAGAAAATGCTACATTAGCAAATACCAATTCCAACTTCAAAGTTATATGTTCTTACCCCAGTGTATCTGTCTGGGTTTAGCTGTTGTTGCAGTAAAGGAATGATCTCCTTTAGGTAAAATTCAAACTTTCCACCCTCCACTTCCACAAAGATGCCACATACATGACATCCCATTGTGCGAACACCAATCTGTAATGCAAGAAATGTGTGTTCAATTAGGACACTTAACCCTAGATTATGATACATATCTTTGGGTGATGTTTTCACGATACTGTCGTAAAAAATTATTACTACTTAAATGTTACATTTGGTTCCAAAAATAGTAATTTCTTTGAACTTTTGCTACACAATTGTGTGATTACCCTGGTGGACACAGGAATCGGATGCTGTAATAATTTCCTGGGTTATGTTAGATTTATGGCCAAAAATTTTAACGTACTGTGCCATGGCTACTAGAGGTGTGACATAATCTATTCATACAGCCACCAAAAGTCCATCAATCCAGCTGTATGTTCGGATTCATCATCAGTGTTCATTGGCTATCCCATGTTACAAAGGTTTGTTTTATGTCTTGCCTACAACTGAGGAAATGCTTTGTAGATTGTGAGTGTTCTCACCAACGTTATGCTTCATGTGAGTCATGAAGAGACATTATTGATGTAGTCAGTAACTACAACTATTCACAGAGACTTTGTTAGATTGTGAGTGTCTCTCACCAAATTAAGCTTCTGGTGGAGCAATGAGTACAAGATAGCGTGCTAAGGGGCAGCTACATCCAATTCAGGGACAGTACGGTAGATTATAAAGACGTCAGGCTGATGTAGAAGCATGGCACAATTAACTAGGTGGTAAACAGTGCCACAGAGCCAGGAGAGTGACTCTGAGTGAGAACAACTTGCGGGTCACATCAACTTAGAGAGGGCTCTATAGGGAGTATGATACTCCAGGAGACCACGACGTAGGCGAGGTCGATGAAGACCAGTATCATCACATGAGGGTTGGCCACAGGACTGTTCGGGAGGCTGGTGACAGCATTCCTACATATGTATTGTGTGAGTGGAAGGTAGAAGTGTGAGAGACTATCGATAGACTTTTGCCATTGTACTTGTGAACTTGCTATGGGAGGTGGTCATTGTGTGAAATAAACTTCAGATGTGTGATGTTTTCATTGGTGTTGGTACATCCTTTGCATGCTTTGTCGAGTGCTAGCTGTATTGTCTGCCCTAGCGAGGAACAAACGCTGGAGGGGGGTGGGGTGGGGTGGTGGTGGTGGTTGTTTTCACAATCTACACGCCAAGGTTGTCATCCAAGGAAAGAGAGTTCATCACGGCGACAGTGCTGGCAGTAACCTGCTATACCAGGCAGGGGGCGACTCGACTGGTCAGTTGAGCAAGGCAGTTGACGTTGTCATGTTCAGTGCAAATGGGCTGGTATCCAGGGTGTCCTGTCTAGGCAAGTCAAAGGCGTATTAAGACAGTGCCACTGTGCAGGGCGGACTGCCCAGAGTGGGGTGAGGGCTCAGATCTTAACGAGCCTTCACAGCGTCAACAGGATTCCAGTTCTGGTGCACGAGGGCTCAGATCTCGACAAGCCTTCACAGCTTCAGACTGATCAACAGTTAAGGTGCAAAGATATGCGGGAGTATGGGGAAATGAAAGAGCGGACATGTTGGCTAGCTGCGCTGTCGTTGAGGACGGGCAACCAATGGATCGGGCGGACATCATCAATGCCCTCCGAGATGTGGGAAGAGCACAGGACTTCGACAAACACAGATCCACGTCACTTCTTCGGATAATGGAGATGGCAGTTGAGATGGGCACAGCTAGAAATGAGAAACTTAGTGGGTGTGTAAGAAGACTTATCAACCAACACAGAACTGGAGTCATCAGTCGCTGGACACTGCAGGACTTGCTGAGGAGGGGATCTGAGCACCTATGGACATGTTCGGAGTGCAATGATGATGACCCGCAAATAACTCAATAACGGCATTATGATATCCTTGCTAAAACTTGCTAAGTTTCACATATGACACTTTTTACAGAAATAAAACATATACATTGTCAACTTCATATCCTTCTGATAGTTTTATGATTTAAACAAACAACAACAAAAAAACAATAGCTATACTCACAACATCAGATTTCATCCATGTAATCACACTGGCAAAAAGGGTTTTCCTTCGCTTAAGGTCAATCTAGATGATAAAAACCATTGTATGAAAAAAATTGTATTAATGAAACTGACAAGACAAAAATTAACTTTTTGCCTGAGAGAAACAAACTTATCACAGATTTTAAAATATTTTCTGATGATACATAGATGGGAAAGTCCAATGATACAAATAGGTTTTTTTCTTCACTGCAAATATCGTTCTAATATTTTATTTTTCAGAACATCTGCTCCAGATAAACTAAATCGATTTTATTTAAAATAAAATAATGAGATTTGATTTTAATTGACCGTATGCAGTTATTTTTAAAGTATCTAAAGTTTCAATTATGTAAATAATTATTTCATTTGTTTATGTTTTTATTTATTTGTTATATCATGAGAAGCAACAGTCTTCTATTTCTGGCTAAATATGTCACACAGTTGCAGGGAACCATATTTATCAGGTGCACACATAAGAAATTGATCTTAAAAGATTTACAAATGTGAAAATTGTTGTAGTATCTGAGCAGATGTAACCACGCAGCTCTTTATAACAGAGACCTTTAAGTCAGAATTTCAACCACCAGGAAGAATTATATTTTATACAGACTGTAAGTAATTTCTAACATTAATCTATAACACCAAAGATGACCAGAGGTTCTACAAAAGTAAACGAAAGTAAGTAACTGATCTCTTCAAAACAATAAAAGCTACCATCTAATAGCCACTACTGTGTCATTGAGCAGAAAAGAATTGTCAGATGTTGTATACGAACAAAAAGTAAAATGCGCCATCTCAACCTTCTATGAGACTACAATTACATGTATAAAATTAAAATCAGAACAGAGAGAAGGTTCATTAGCAGTGACAATGATTTTATATATATCAAATGCAGTGGAACAAGTAGACAATGATGTTCAGCCTGAAAACTGGACACTGCTGACTCCCGAGTCACTGGCTTAGAGTTCCATAGTTATGGTTATGGAAGGCCTCGATATCACTGCAAATGAGTTAAAATTCATAATTGCTCAACCACCCGTGCCAGTGGAATCATCCAAATTAACATCTATCTCCCAAGCAAAGAAAGTCCCCATCATATCAGCCTCAGCACACGCCAAAAGACATATGGTGAAACCGCACAGAAAGTGAACACAGCCATCTGTTCCCCATCATATGATATCATCATTCATCGTAAGCAATTATCATCATCAAGTACCGGGCCTACTGGTGTAGGTGATCATGTCTCTCCACAACTTTCGATCACGGCAGCTATTTATCATTTCTGTTGTTGACCTTCTGCCAAGCCATTCTCTTAAGCTGTCTGTTATTTTTTCTCTTTGCTTCCCTCTATCTCTTCGTCCCTCAATTTTTCCAGTTGTTACAATATATACCAGTTGTTCTCTTCTCATTACATGGCCAAAAAATGATGATTGTTTCTTCCTAATATTTGAAATTAGCTCTCTTTTTGCTTTGACCTCTCTCAGAACATCTTCATTACTCTTCTTAGCTGTTCATGGTACTCTCAACATTCTTCTGTAAAATCACGTTTCTACAGACACCAGTGATTTTCTTGTCTGTTGTCCTATTGTCCATGATTCGCATCCATATGTTAAGACTGGCTCTACATAACATTTAAGAACTCTTTTTCTTGTTTCTATTGTCAAAAATGGATTGCATAGTATCTTCCTCATTTTTTGGAAAGCTGCTTTTGCCTGAGCCATTCTGCATCTCACCTCTTTTGTACATCTTCCGTCAGGTTAACAAAGTTCCCAAATATTTAAATTCATTTACCTGTTTTAATATTGTTCCACTTGTCTTTATTTTGCACTGAGGTGATGTCTTTTTCTTTGTTGTTACCATTACCTCTGTCTTTTTGCTATTAAGGCTGAGTCCTTTATTTTTGCTTTCTTTCACTATAATGGAATATCAAAACGGATTAAATGCACAGCTCCCGGTGTGCACAGAGCACTAAACTCAGTTCGGCAGCAAGCCGGACTTGGAATATGAGGAAACTGCAGCAAGGAAAACTTTTCAGACACAGCTATTAAAAGTTCCTTCTGCCTATCCAACATATTGACCAGTATTCCAATGATGACGTATACTGCAATCAACACAGAACACACTATTGTGCACACTGTAGAGGATTTCAGATCACATGCACGTAATCTACTTCACCAGTGAAGATACCAACAGCGTAACTTCCTATCTATAGACTTATCTGCATTGGAAAGATAGAATTAACCATCTTTCCGGCAAAAAATGTAAAAGTGAATGTTGACACAAACATGACCATGCCATCTTGAAGCCGGAACTCCTCCATAATTATAACTAACTACATGGGGAATAAGATCCTTAAACATCATCTCCAATTCTGTCCAGAACACAATGACCTAAGCAGTCAAACTTGGCCAGAGGGTGCACAACTGAGGCAGAATTTATATGACCTAGAAAGAATGTATAGGACCTAGAAAGAATGTATAGGACCTAGAAAGCACTGTCGGGACTTTGTAAGGACTGTGGGTCTGATTAATGAGTCAAAGGCTGCTGAAGAAGAAAAAAAGCATATCCATCTGACACTTGGCCTTCCTATGGCCTTGATGACTATTTGTATGCACATAATGATTATTTTAAGATGGCTGATTTAGTTTCTGTTATGTGTTTAATGGTTCCAACAATTTTGTTTATATTTTCAGTTCTGATTCTTCTAGTAGCAATGTGATTTCTTAAATTATCCTATCTTGCAATATTTCCCTATTGTTTTTATAAAAGAACCTTGTTTGAGGGATGGCCGAAATGTATCATTTAGCAACTGTCATCAAGATATTTGTGTATTTAAGAAATGGCAACAGTTGCTATGCCACTCCATTGAACATGTGGGATTAATTCAAGTACTCTATTGAATCTTCACATTTTGTGAAAATGCTAAGGGATATGTCTGAGATACAATGTCAACACTCCTAACAACAATTGTTATAACACTCCTAAATTATTTACAGAACCTACAGTAAAGTCTTGAATAGTAAAAATGAAAATAAACCAAAAGATTTTCTGAATTATGCATATATTCCATCTTGAAATGAAATAATCACTAATATGATTTGAAGCATTAGAGTTTACAATTCTACAAATTCTTATTAAAAATAATGACGAAAGCACATATTTTATTATTAACCTTAGATTACAAAACTGTAGTGGGAGCCACGATAGATAGCTCAGTGGTTAGTGAATTCGACTATTAAGGACAAAAGATCGGGTTTGATTCTGATCGATGGCTTACCCAGCCTTAAATGGGTACTGGATTTTTTTATGGGAAAGTAAAGCAGCACAGGTGTAATACCAACCACATTATCCCAAAAATCATGTGCTGAAGGTCTGTAAAAATGATGGTCACTGACATATTCCCTATACACCACTTGGCACGACAGGGGCACTTTACTTTTTTTTTTTTACAATACCATAGTAGTAGTCCAGTCACTGGAGTCTGTAGAAATGTGGTTTTACAGAAGAATGTTGAGAATACCATGGACAGCTAAGAAGAGCAATGAAAACGTTCTGAAAGAGGCGAAAGCAAAAAGAGAGCTATTTTCCAATATTAGGAAGAAACCATCATTTTTTGGCCATGTAATGAGAAGAGAACAGCTTATATTGTTACAACTGGGAAAATTGAGGGAGGGAAGAGATAGAGGGAAGCAAAGATAAAAGGTACCAGACAGCTTAAGAGAATGGCTTGGTAGAAAGTCAACAACAGAAATGATAAATAACTGTCGAGATCGAAAGTTGTGGAGAGACATGATCACCTACGCCAGCAGGCATGGTACTTGATGATAGTAAAAAATACACATCAAAACATAATTTTTTTTCAAAATTTAATAGTTTGCGGTGTTCAAATATCATTAAATCAAATATGCAGAGGTTTGCAGGATTCCAAAAGACAGAAACACTATTTTGATCACTCTCAACATGAACATGGTGACAAGCTAACCCTGGTAGCAGTGGGAAAATTTGAGCAGTCACATTGTCTTAAAAATATAAGAACACTGTTAACAGAGTACAAGTTTAACAAAAAGTCACAGATGACAGGGTCAGTATTTGAACAATGGGTGTGCAAGCTGAACAGAACATTACTGATGCAGGGGAGAAGTATTGTACTTGTTGACAATTGCTCAGATCATCCACATTTAACATATTTGAGAGCTGTTTCTTTGTTTAAACAGTACATCCCTCTATTCTTCTTCTACCTTTCAGCTCCCTGTGGAGCATAGGTTTTCAACAAACACTTTCCAAGCCATTCTGTTTCTTGCCATTCTTTTAAGATCATTCCATGTCTTCCTCATCATCTTCTAATCTGCTTCCATCTGTCTTCTCCAAGAATATTTTGGCCTTCCTCTTTGTCTTTTTCCTTGGGGATTCCAAAAAAAGGGCATGTTGTGTAATACTCTTAGCTGCCCTCCGCAGTGTGTATCCTATCAAGCGCCATTCCACTATTATTAAACATAAAATGTTTATAACATTATATGGTTATAATAACAATATTTTGATGGTCCTGAAGATTTCATTATAAATGGATTCTCCTGCATTATATTATTGTTCAAACACAGGCTTTAAGATTTTATATAACTTTTAACTTGAAGGTGTCTAAGAGGCAGCAAATAAAAAGGAAATTAGTAAAGAACACAACAATATCAAACTTCCATAACAATGCATCAATAAAAATATAGCAATAAAGGACAAAATGTATTTGCCATAAGAAACTCCTCAGGAGGCATAGGGGTGCCTACCAGCACCAGAGCTGGAAGTTGTCAGCGACCCACAGCTGATGGCTTGCGCCAGGATCGGTGAACCAAAACCATCCAGACCCTGTTCCACCTCTCCGCGGTGCCTCCAGTAACAGACTAACTTGTTTAGTCTGGCCAAGAGTGCAGGGATCGAATAGGGAAGACAACCCGGTACTCAAAAATGCCGTGCTGAAGTCGGATGTGTTGGGCCGAAAGGTACAAATATAACAGTTATACTGCAAACCACAGCACAACGCAGACATGTCCACTACGTCCTTGTAAGGGCGGATGATGAAGAGGAATATTCTAGTCTACTACGATACTCTAGAATACTTTAATCATCGGGCGAACACAACCAACCACCACCAAACTCCTTACAATATTTAACCATACAATAAAAATGAACAAAAAAGAAATTGTCTGAACACTGAATATATGCTTAGCATACTTTTAAAACAGCCATAATTGAATACCTTTCCGATCAATGTTTGCAAGGCAACAAAGATAAGTTTGCGGCATCTGGCAGAAGAATCATTGAATGATGCCATAGCAAGCACTACAAAAAACTTAGGACAGTGGTTGTTCAGTGTTTTCTGGAAAAAAAATAGAATTAAAGTTTATCAGATTATAGCATAAATATTACATTTATTGTCTTCAGCTTTGTTATTTAACAGCTTATACACATTTACAAGATACTTTTAAGATATTTATATATCTAGTATAACTACACTTCTTTGGAATGTGAATGCATTTACTACTGCTAAGTTCCCAGTTTTATATTATGGCTGGTGTATGGTTTCTTATTTTTAGCCTTATTTACTGTTTATTTATCAACATAGGTTTACTTGATGTTATGTGGTGATATACATATCAAATTTTGAGTCAATCTGTGTTGCAGATTACACAATCTGAGAAAGCTATTATCCCCTATTCAATCATTTTCATTACTTTATTGATCTATAAGTGATGTAAAGGACAGACAATGTGGAAATATCTTTTAGAAAATCATTTATACCTAATTCTACAAATTAAAAATAAAATAAATATTAGAAAGAAAGGCTTCACTGCTGGTGGGGCATTCCCATATCTGCTCAGTCTCCATTGCAGCAATCAACAAAGTGTTCATATTGATCATTCATACTGTTCTAGTGGATGTGTCACATTCTGAAAAAAAATGTAGAGATGCAAACTTCTAGGTCACTGTAATGGTCGTCGCTGGCAATATGACCTTCATGCACCCACACCAAATCTGTGTAGACTTCGTGATCATTGAGCGTGCACCAAGAATCATTGTCCCAACAAATGAAGCCAGGGCTGATCTTTGGTGAAATACTCAATCGACTGCAGTCCAGTTGGTGGTGAATATTGAAGCTGAACACAGATCACACTCCCCATGCCAGTATCATAACATTTTGTTCAAACAGTCAGTTGCCTTCAGTATGAAGCTCCAAGCACTGGAAGCCACAACTATGTTGTGGTCAGGTGAATGTGACCAGACTAATGCCATCTCAACAAACAAAAATCCAGACTAGAAAGAATTATTTGAAACACATTGCAACAAAAATGCCAACAGTCCCAAACTTGATTTCACTAGGTGGCCATCTTTGCCGCCGCACCAACTAGGTAGTTTGAAAATAAAAAATAACATTAGTGAAAAACAAATTACCTGTGGAAATGCTGAAAACATTGATATAATCATTTCTAGTGCTGATTCTCTTCCCTCTTCCAGTTCATAATTCAGGTTGTCCAAGTAAAAATACAGGTGTTTCTTCAAATTTTTACCAATTGGATAGTTTAGTAAGTAGAAAATAATCACCTGTGTATGATAAAGTGGTGTTTTAATATTGTTGGATATCTTATTGAATTAAATATTGCATTTAAGTCAAAGAACTCAAGAACATTCAGAGAAATAGTTAACATTGATTAACATGTTAATGTCAGGAGTCATTTAAACATTGTTATATCTATTTTTCATTTCAGCACAATTTATTTAATATCATGTTTCCTAAACATAAAATTAAGTTTAAATGAATACTTAAAATGACAATGATATACAAAATGGCTCATGCTGTTAAAGTAATAGAACATTATTCTGACTACATTGATCCAACCTCCACTGAATCGTACTGTGACTTGTAAATTATAAACAGAAGTGCATCTTTCCTTTGGTACTATAACCTATTTATTGAATTTTAATGAGAATATATCCAACCCATCAGAGACAGATAATCAACAAGCTTTTATTTGCAGATGATCAGGCACTAATACATGAACAAATGGAAGACCTACAAGAACACTTAAATAAACTCAACAGCACAGGCACGAAATACAACATGAAAATTAACATCAACAAAACAGAAGTCATGAATGTCGCCAAAAATAAACAGAACATCAACATAACTATAGAAGGCAGGCAATTAAAACAAGTAGAGGAGTTCAAATACCTAGGAAGTTTAGTGACAAATGACAATTCACAAACAGCAGAGACAGACTCAAGATGCATCAAAGTTTGTCAAATCATTGGACAGCTATCACCACTATTGCCCAACAAGGAAATAACTCTAAAGGCAAAACGGACACTGTACAATACAATCTTCAGCCAAACATTGTGCTACCAATGCCAGTCCTGGACCCTAGGTGCAAGAAAAATAACCTCTACTGAGATGAAATGTGTGAGACGAATGATAGGAAACATGTAGTCTGAGAGATAAGATCAGAAATGAAGAACTGCTGAGAAAAAATCTAGGAATAGCCCCCGCCGTAGAATATATAAAGAAGCAACAGATAAATGGGATGGTCACTTGACAAGGCAGAGTAATCAAAACACAACACAACGAGCCCTCATTAAACATTGCGAGAATGCCAGACCCAAAGGTCGACCACGAGAAAGATGGATTGATGGAATATTAGAAGCACTATGAAACATAACAGCAGCAGAGGCAAACAGAAGAGCAAAAGACCGCAAATTATATTTCCCCTCGATGCTGAAAGGCAAATGAGGATGGAAAGAAGAAGAATGAGAATATATATTTTATTCAGACATGAAAATTTGAACATTATATTTTATAATGGATACCTTGGACATACTATAACCAGTGATGGAAAATGTAAAACTGAAATAAATAAAAGATCAGAAATGGCAAAAAGTATTTTTAATGCCATGAAAAATATACTAACATCAAAACAAATAACGCCAGGGTTAAAACTAAGAATACTAAAATTGTATATCCTTTCAACATTCCTGTATGGTGCAGAAACATGGACATTAGACAAGAAAACAGAACAGAAAATTGAAGCCTTTGAAATGTGGATTTATAGAATAGGTAGAAATGGATGTAAAGAAAAGAAAACAAACGATGAAGTCTTAATAAAACAACTAAAAATTAAAAGAGAACTACTAAATACAATTCAAACAAGACAAATGAGATTTTTGGATCATGTTAAAAGACACAACAGCCTACTAAAAGTAATCTTAGAAGGGAAAATGCAAGGTAAAAGAGGCAGACCAAGACTAACATGGATGAGTAACATCAAAAGATGGGTAAGTCAGCCTATGACAACCTGCACCATCAAAGCAATAGAGAGAGAGAGAGAGAGAGAATGGCGCTCCATAGTTGTCAACCTTCGATGCGGAGATGGCACCAAATGAATATATATTTTATAAGTTTTATTATTCAATATTATTTTTTATGTTAATAATGTGGAGATTTTAAGTAATTATGATAATACAGGTGCATGCATATGACTGGCAAACTAATATGCATGCAGTGAAAATTATTTTATAAAATAAGTGAAATACAAATTTTAGCATAAACATGAAGTCTGTTACTCTGGCTTCCAAATCTGGTGGTTTCCTCCTAAATAAAAAGTGAAGTTAATTTCACTATATTTACTGGCCCATTCATTTTCACCCTGGCAAAATACAGTGTAATATGACATACCTGCCTGCTTTGAAGCCGTACACTTCCTGACTTTGCTGTTACTGACATTTCAAACATTTTATCAATAACCTGGTGTAGCTGTGGGGTGTCCAGTTTACGAGACAAAATTGCCTGAATAATAAATTGTACACAAATATTAAAAATAATACATGCATATATTTGCTATGTTAGACACTGATGACATTTCAAATTACATTGTGACATAAACTCTGTATATGTTGGACAAATACAGCAAAAGTTAGTGGATTGAAAAGATAACATTTTCAACCATTTAACACATCCTTCAATTTTCAAAGATGTTCCAAATTGCCTTCTGATGCACAGGTGGTCAAATCTGGTTCTGATACACAGGTGGTTTTTTATTCTATCATCAGGAGATAACCAAGTTTTATTTTATCTCCATGTGAGGGAATAATGTTTCACTTATAATCAATCTTTCTGTTAAATATAATTCAATTAATCTTTCTCCATTTGACTTGTATCAATTCCTACTTCCCCTATTGCCTTTTCAATAGTGTTGTCTTTTCCTACTCTTGCATTAAAGTCACCCATTTCAAATAGAATATCATATATTATAAGTTGTTGAAGTTGATGGTAAAACTCATCTTTAATTTAAACTGAAAGACCTTGATTTTCTGGAAGACATAGTCCTTATCAATAGCAATGTGAACATGATGCTAGAAAAAACAAACACCCTGTCATCAATGGCTAGAAAAATAGGACTTAAGATCAACCAAGAAAAGACAAAAGTAATGAAAAATTCAAATGTCGCCCAGGAGAAAATATATATACCTTGAAGGAAAAGCAGTAGAAGTAGATTATTTTGTACATCTTGGAAGTTGCTTAGATCAAGGAGACACAAAGAAAAATATAAAATCAAAATAGAAAAGACAGCAATGAATTTCAGAAACCTTGATAAAATATGGAAATCAAAATTACTAAAGCACAATAGCAAAGCTCAGGATTTACAAATCAAATGTATTATCTGCCCTTACTAAAGCATGTGAGAGTTGGAAAACAACTAAAGAAATAGAAAATAAACTGGATGCATTTGAAAACAATTGCCTGAGGAAAATACTTCGAATACTATGGAATGAGTTCAAGACTAGTGCAGAAATAAGAGAAATGACATAACATTCAAAAACATCAACCATAATTTAGAGAAGAAGGTATTCATATGTTGGTCATGTGATGAGAAGAGACAGCAAGAGAATTTAAAAGCAAGCCCTCAAATGAGAACCAGAGGGTAAAATAAGAGGCCAACATATAGAAATGCTAAAAAGAACTTTACGGCGAGAGGCAACAAGACCAGGCATCAGCTCCCTAATCAAGATTGAGTGACTTGCCCAGAACAGAGCTATGTGGTGAGATACAGTGCGAGTTCTGTGAAAGGTTTGACACTTGATAACAAAGATCGTTGAAGACAAAAGTCTAGAATTTCTGCCCTATGTGCTGTCTTCAGCTCGAAAGGATAGATAGATAATTTTCAAATTGAAATTAACATTAAAATGGTAGCAAGCAGCTAAACCAGTAGAGACAATCTATGATGTTTCAGCAAAAGTCTTCATCGAGTATTATCTATTTCCATAGAACCAGTTTCACTGCAGTCAGGAATATCCTGTATCATCATGTACAAAAATAACATAATACGACAAACTGAGAAATTTAATCTATTCTGTTGAAAAAAGGCACCCAAACAGACAGAGAGAGAAAGCACAAAGCATAAAAACACATAAACGACAACTACCCATAGGACTCCTGGTCACACATATACACGGATGGCCCTGCTGCCAGAACGCCACCAGAAAAGAGAAACCGTATGTTCAAATTCAAAATAGGGATTACCAGCCAGTGCCACTGTACCAGGACTGCCCCCCAGCACACAGGCCTGAGGAGGACAATGTGGCCCACACCCACCTCCCTGGAAGAGAAACTATACGGGGCAACCTAATCACTTAAACAGGCAGCTGCCTTCATAAAAGAGTCTGTCCTAGTCTGAATGAGCCATGATCGCAGAAGAAGAATCTATTCTCAGTGAACATGGTTTTTTTTTAGAAAACTATACAGAGCTTCGTATCAGGAGGCAATCTGATCATCAGTTGGGTACACTGTCTAGCAAGTGTTTTGACCTTTTTCAGCTTTATGACACTCTAGAGAAAAAGGAACCACCTCATGACTTAGAGACACTGACCTCCTGCTGTATTTGAACTTGAAAGGTCACACACAATATGTTGCATATATGAAAGAAAAAATCCTGGTTAACACAAAACTTCTGATCGAATCTATCCATAGACCAAATTTCTATCAAAGCCAAAACCTAGGATATTGAGTGTTGTCCTCTTTGTGATTATTATTATTTTTCTTCTTTCCTTCTTCATTTGCCTTTCAGCGTTGAGGGGAGATATAATTTGTGGCCTTTTGCTCTTCTGTTCACCTCAGCTGCTGTTATGTTTCCTAGTGCTTCTAATATTCCATCCATCCATCTTTTTTTTGGTCGACCATTGGGTCTGGTATTCTCACGTTTGTTGAGATGGTTTGTTATGTTGTGTTTTGATCTTTCTGCCTTGTCACGTGGCCAAACCATTTTATCTGTTGTTTCTTTGTGATTATGGTGGTCTTAAATGACTTATTCTGTGTCTTGCTCTTAAATACTCTTGACCATATGGCCAAGGTGAAAGTTAATTAGCTCATCAGTGGAATCATCCAAATTACTATTTCATCTCCCAAACAAAGAAAGGTAGCTGTCCACATCGTCTTTTCTTTATTACTGAAGATTGGTTGATTGGCGATTTCTCTAATTTTCTCGTTTGTTTTGAATTCGTTTCACGCTATACCAAGTATTTTCCTTAGACATTTATTTTCGAATGCGTTCAACTTTGTTTCTATGTCTCTTGTTTTCCAGCTTTCATGCGCATACATAAGTGTTGATAGTACATTTGATTTGAATAGTCTACGTTTTGTGTTTGTGCTGATGAGTTTTGATTTCCACAACTTTTCAAGGCTTCTGAAAGACATTGCTGCTTTAGCTATTCTGATTCTAAATTCTTTACTTGTATCCCCTTCTTGATCAATGTGACTTATAGCAGTCTCAGCACACGCCAAAAGACATAAGGCAAAACTGCACAGAAAGTGAACACAAGCATCTATTCTCCATTATACGATATCACCATTCATTGTAAACAATCGGAATATAAAAAAAACTTGATCAAAACAGATGAAATGCACAGCTCACAGTGTGCACAGAGCACTTAACTCAGTAGCTCCTGCAACAAGCCGGACTTGGTTAATGAGGAAATTGCAACAAGGAACACTTTTCAGACATAGCCTTTAATGATTCCTGCCACCTTTCCACCATATTGACCGGAAGTTCACGTCCTGAAAACGATGATCGCCATTAAAAAAAAAAATGTAGAGTGCTTGATGATGCTAGGACATCACCCTGATTCCAAATCTGAACATATGAAACACAGTTAGCCAACGGATTATCCCCATCACACATCAAACAACAGACCGCAAGATCTCCCTGCAATATGAATTTATAAAATTATGAATCCCTCCTGACTAACATGAACCCCCGGGAGTGACCCGGTGCTACAAAGTCATATACGAAACTCCACTCCACCTTTAACTACTAGCGTACAGCCATTTTAGGGACATACAATCAGCCATTGATAATGTGTCTGGCTGGACACCCCATTTACTTTGAATTGTAGGCATCCTGCAAATTTTGGAGTGTCACCCAGTGTCCAATGTTGTAAATGTTTTAACTGAAAGGAAATCACATGTGGTTTGTGTCATTGTCCAGGGAATTTGATACGTCTTCTTGACTTCTTCAAAGTCAGCATAATGTCTTTTTAGCTGACTCACCAATAGCCTTAAGTCTTCTCCGTTCCTCTCCCCTTAGCACTAGATGCTTTGCTACTGTTTCTATATTATTACAAATGGCACTGTGAGCTCTATTAGAATGAAGTGAGTAATAACTGACGTGTATTGTCTAGAAGCATCTTAAACTTCTTGGTGATCTCTTGATGGGTACCCTTAGAGCTCAACAGAAATCTCCCAGTTGTTTATTATGTCCAGGATTCCATGCATTCCTGTCTTTCCAGTTTAATTTTGGCAGTGTAGTCTGTTCTGCTCTCAAGAAGTGGGTGTTTGTTGTAGCTAGTTGAACTTTACTACTGGCCTTCATTCAAGCCCTGTCTACAATGGCAGTCACAGTTCAAACAATGCTTTGTTGTGTTACGAGTCCTTAATCTAGTGCTGTCTTTCATGAGGAGAGAACATGCTCTATCATCTGTCTTTCATGACAGAAAGGGCATCAGTTGAGATCCTCCACTTCACAAGGTTGCAGGAGAATGGTAGAACGCCATACATAGACCTGATTATGTAGCTTAGAAGCAGGAGTGCCAAATGCTGTCATTCCATGTAAACATTCTCATTTTGTAAATATTGTCACAAGTCCCATCTCTTTCATCCAAAGGAGTGACGTGGACTCATGGTTGTCGAAGTCCTGTGCCCTTCCCACTTCTGGAGGGCACTGATGATGTCCGCCTGGTCCATTGGTTGACTATCCTCAACAATAGCGCAGCTAGCCAACCTATACGCTCTTTCTTTTCCCAGTACTCCCACATATCCTGGGACGTAGACAAAGGTGACCTTACGTATTATTGACCTCTGCAATGACTCCACACATTGTATACGTATAGATGCCGGCTCCACTTTTCTTATTATGCTCATCGAATCACTCAGCATACAGGCGCGGGTGTACACTTGTGACTCTAACCAGATGAATGCCTTGGTCACTGCCATCACCTTCATCATCATGCCACTCGTGGTCATAATGTATGCACCACTGTCTTCTTTGACTATTCTGCCTGCCGAGCGTACTGTAATACTGTAAATGCCCATGCACTCCTTAGGTGTTCGTATTACAGATCCATCTGCATAGATGACTGCATCTTTCTCATCGGTGTTATCCCGTATTGTTCACCTCCATATTGACCACGACTGAGTCCTGTTCCCTACATTTCCTGTCAAGTGTGACAATACACGAAAATGTCCCCCTGAATGATGTAGGCACCAGTATCCACTCCTCGCCAGCATTGATATTGGTATGCCCACAGACCTGTTTGATAACATCTTCTGCTCGGTCCGCCCATAATTTGCCTCTTTTTAGCCTGACACCCTTCCCTGTGTTGAGCTCATGATGCAATGGATGCTCTTTATCTGCACGAATCTTCAGGTACGCTCATGCCCTCCAGATCCTGATCCTTTCATCCATGGTTGGAAAGTCGAGAAGATACCTCATTGCTACACAGGGAGTGTCTCTCGTACACCGCAAGATAATGCACATAGCTTCATTCTGTATTTTGGATTATCCTGGAATACCAGGAAATGAAAAAGCAGATCAGTTGGCAAAGGAAGGTTCAACAGGCACACAACTAGATGCACAGGTTACATACCATCATAAGAAACAGATAAACAAATCAATAAACAAACCACAAGCCCCAAGTCAGGATGCCTTTCATAATATGAATAGAATTGAACAAGTTATCATTATACGAACTGAATATAGTAGACAGGAAAATCCATTGGCCCATAGATACAACACTACAGACAAAACTATATGGGCCACTGCAAGAATTACAAAAGACAGTAAAATTTATACAGGAAATGACATTGCAGATATAGACAATACTTCAGGCGAACAAAAGATAGATTGATAGATTCTGTATTTTCTCCAGCGTGTCAATTTGCGTCTTACTATCTGTAAGAACTGCCAGGGCATACTCGATTGGTGCGAGGACTAGTCCCAGGAACAGAAGGGTAAGCAGCCTCTGCTTGGTGTTGGCAGCTGCCATGACCTTCAAGGTGGCTAATCCTTTGCGGGATTTTGTTATCACATGGTCAACGTGGTCCCAAAAACACAGGCTGCGATCAAATTTAGCTCAAGAGGTACATCAGCTCCCATTCGTACCACTGATGTTTCCGTGTTAACGATATGATTGTTAAGTGAGAACCATGCAACTGATGCTTTATTAGGATTAACCAATGCACCTGATACTCCACACCAGGAAGAGATGCGATCTAGTTTGTTTTGCAGTGTGGAGGCTATTTCCCATCTATCTCTTCTCTGTCGATATACCAGAATGCCATCAACAAAAGTCATAGTTCTTTCCCTCCCATCCAGCTGCTGTTCCGTGATCATTATTGTGTACACATTAAATAGAACTGGTGACAATGGTGAGCCTTGTGGCAGCTCTGGACAAATGGATGTTGGCACAGATGACCAACTTCCATATCTGAGTATCACCTTCCTCTGAAACAGTACTGCAGCGATCCATCTAATGAGGGAGGGGTGCACCGCCAGTTTGAGGAGCATATGCATGAGGTATTCAAACAGTACTTTATTGTATGCATCCTCCAGATCTATAGCAGCAGCACATATCTCCTCTCGTCTGTGGAGCCACTTTGAATCATGTCTCTTTGTTATATCTATAACCTCCGAGTGTGGAATGTAGAGTGTGAATGCGCGTTTTTGTTCAAGGTGATAGGTGAGGACGCAGGCAACTATTTTCTCCAGTAGCTTGCCCGCGGTGTTCTGTACCATGATGGTTCTGTAGGCACTGATCTGAGAATGGTCCTTGTTTATCTTCAGTAGTGGTAGTAAGTAGCTGTGAAGCCACTCCTCCTTAATCTGGCCACTTTGAATGCTGGCAAACTCTTTGGCCAGTTTTTGCAAGTCGTCGTCAGCTAAATCACCTATGTCGCCGTACCGAACACTAACTGTACCAGGAGCATGTGTTGTGTGAATGGTATCAGTTGTGATTGTGAGATTCTTCTCCCAGCACTACATCCTCCCACAATTCTGAAAGGGACCCCTGTATCATCATTCTTACAGCCTCATTTCTTTGGTCTGTTTGCTCAATGTAGCAGGCAAGCAGGGCCTTCCCTTTGCTCTTATCAGATTTGTGCCATATCGGGCCTGTGCTCTGGAAATCCGGCATGCTTCTGTGTCGTGTTGTGCCATTCATGCTCTGATGAAGGCGCCAGAATGTGGCTATAGCTCGTTTCAAAACATATGCCCAACTTCAAAACGCTATTACTCTCTAACCGTTTGTTAAATACTTTTGAAATTTTCCAAATGTTATTAGAATGCAAAAGACCCTTTAAATGTATATTTAACAAATATCTTGCAGCTGCAGTTTTCTTAAAGCGGCGATATTTCTTTGATGTTTGTCAAAATTGTAAATTGTGAAGCCCTAAAGAATAGAAATTACCGTAGTTGCTGGTCTACGATTAATTTTCACTAGGTAAAGGCGTGGCCGTAATGGGGAAATAACTGGATAAAACAAAACACCAGGATAATTATTGTCTGCTCAGTTTGAGGACGGACGATAATATCAAGGTATACCTGTATGTCCAATTTTCATAGTTGTGTGGTCCTGAAAAGGACCGTTTGTTGAAATAATTTAAGGTAATTTAGGGGCCAACATTGTGGGGGCTATATACTTTCATTCTGAATTAGACGAGTCTAAAAGATTAATAACTGTTTGGGGTTGAACATTCCACAAACCATCATTTTTCCAATATTCCTCTTCCTGTTTTAAGACGTGGTCTTCACATTTAGCCCAATAATCTTTGTCTATATTTAATAAAGCGAGATTAGCAAGAGTCTTTACATCGCATATTTTGAATGTTGTATTTTCATCTGCCACTTGTCCTTTTAATTTTGCCCAGATTAGTTCTATTGGATTTAAATGAGCATGGTAAGGTGGCAGCCTCAAACTTATATGACCGTGCTCTTGGATAATCTTATCTATTTGAAAAATCTTTGTCCCTTTGGTTAGTGTGGTGAGCATTGATCCATGTTTCATCCAAGTACACAATATCATAACCTTGCTTGTGCACCTCTTTTACTTCACGTAAGTACTTGCTTCTCATGACTACTATATGTGGCTTCTCACATGATGTTTCGTCCATTGGAATACTTTCTGAATGTAAAGCCTGCAGCTCTCACATTCCTCCATAATGTAGACTTTGATATTTCAATACTGTTGTTCTTTTTCAGCGATACTTTTAATTTTCTTATTGTAACAATTTCATTCATACCCAACATTTTGCGAATTTCACTTCTAATAAGTTCACTGTCGAAATTATCCAACATTTTTGCTCTTCCTTGTGATTTTGTATATTTGGAACATTGACGGTCACGTGCTTGAATCCAGCGATTAAATGACCGTTTAGATAAATCCAAAATGTGTCTTGTCCTATTCTCAGGGTTTTCTAAAGAATTAAATAATCTTCCTCGTTTAGCCTCTTTGCAAAAATAGTCATACATTTTTATTGCGATGTTTTGTAAACTGCAGAATTTCATTTTAAGACTCATGATAAATGTTAGCGTTCCACGTCTACACCTATGAATGAACGGAAATGGAACACACAATGCCTCGTGTTTTCTACAAGTGTCTAATTGTGTCAGACAACTCACGTTTAAAGCGTGCAAAATCGTAAATTTGACCGTGTATGGATTTGTAATCACTATTTTTAACTTAAATACTGTAAACACTAAGTTTTGACTACATCAATGGGTCGTTATAAATTTATATAAATCAAATAAGCAATAATAATAACCAAATGTTTGTTTTTAATGAAATTAATTCCCTGTTGGGTTCTAATCATTATAACTTTACATGCAAATTTTGAAAAAATTACAAAAAGCGGTTTAAAAGATATTGATTTTAAAAGTTGGGCACGACTTATGAAACAAGCTATAGTGATTTTTCTGAGCACACTTTTTTTTACAGAAATCATCCCACTTGGCATCCTTAGCCTGCTTAGCGCATAGTTTAAAGTGCATCATTTTTTGGTCAACCTCTTCTTTCAGACACTTCACACACAAGAGCTCAGGTTGTGTTCTTCCATTCCTTTTGGCTTTCTGCCATGTCTTGACCATTAATCTCTTGTTATTGTAATAATGTCCTGGTCTGTGTTCTCATAGTGGAATGTGTGAAACTTGCTTTTCTGGCTTCTATTTCTGTCTTTCTCAATTAGGAGGACACATGGATAGTGATCACTTCCGTGGAATCCCAATACATTCCACCTGCAAACCAGTGTGAAGTCAGAAGACATCAGTGCCAGGTCTATGACACTAACAGAGTTCCCTGTTCGAGTGGCCATTCTGGTTGCCCTTCCATCATTCAAGCACACTAAATGGCCGACACCAGTGTGTTCTCTATGTCTTCCCCCTGCTTGTTGATTATGACGTTACCCCACTGGTTTCTTCTAGCATTAAAGTGTAGAAGAAAAAGACGTTCTCCTCCTCAAATGCGAAGAGATTCTGCCATTGTTGTGTGTCCACTTTCCCATTACAGGTGTACACCACGAAAGGAACTGGGGTCTGCACCCTAATTGCATGTACCTGCAATTCTGCATTGTCTCGCGCAGACATATCAACCTCAGCTGCTACCATGTTGTTTCGCACAAGGATGGCCTGTCCAAGGTGTCTTCTATTGTAGAAACAATGAAATCCAGGGGCATTAACTGTCCTATCAACAAGAAGTGTTTCTTGCAAAATCATTATATCAGTACCGCACAGTAGCTTATCAAGAATGGGACGTCGTTGATTTATAGATGCACAATTCCAATATGTAACGCGCACATACTTTAGGACTAGCCTCTCACACTTCGACAATTTCATAACACCTCTTTTACCTTTTCTAGTTTTACTCCTTTGTTGTAGTCTTTTGGGCTTCATGTAAATACTTACTGTTGTCATGATTAATATGGTCGCTGAATGCCGATGCTGTGGATAGTCTAGACTCATGTGCACTCACTCAGTCGCACGGTCCAGAACCCGTTTCCACGTTATAGACTGGCCAACTCCAGTCAATTAGCTCTACAGAACATGGAGGCACTGTAGCTGATTGATTTCCATCATTATATAATAATATAGAAATATAATTACGCTTCGTAGACAACGGTCTAGTGAAAATACACCGTCATCTTGGATGCACCAAGCTACAAATCTCGGAGTTACATTTGACAACAAACTATCTTGGAAACAAAAGATAAATAAGGCAGCCCAAAAAGCAAGTAAGAAGTTGGCTATTCTAAGAAAGCTGTGTCATGGGGTGCGAGTGGGAAAATACTCAGTAAAGTTTACCAAGAGAGTATATGCCCACATTTAGAATATAGATCATCCGCATGCTGCTCAAAATCAAGCACCACACTGCAAGAGCTAGATAAAGTACATAACCAGGCACTTAGTGTCATCACAGGAGCAATGAAACCAACACCAATATTGGAGATGGAGAAATTGTGGAGGATACCATCACTGAGAGAATGGAGGGACACAAAGGTTCTGATACACGCTGTTCCAGCACAGAATGCAGTAAAGAATGGGGGAGCACCAAAATAACGTTAGGGATATGAATAAAATAGCAACAGGGTAATATTGTTACAATTACGATGCAGAAATCCAAGCAATAAAGTTGGCATTAGAAAAACTGCTGAACAGTAATCTTAGCCCACAGCCTGTAGTGTTTTTGACAGATGCAAAATCAGTATTCGAGGGACTACAATCCAGAAAATTTTCAAATCTGCAGACCTTATTAACTGAACTTTGCAAGCACCACAGGGTTGCCCTACAGTGGATCCCATCTCACTGTGGAATACCAGGAAACAAGAAAGCGGATCAATTGGCAAAGGAAGGTGCAGCAGGCACACAACCATGGGCACCAGTTACATACCATCAGAAGAAACAGATATTCAAATCAGAGGATCACAAGACCCAAATCAGGAAGTCTTTCATCATACAAAACTATAAGGGCCACTGCAAGGATTACAAAAGACAGTAAAATTTATACAGGAAACGACATTGCAGATATAGACAATACTTCAGGTGAACGAAAGATAGATAGATAGACCAGGTGGTGTTGAAAGCTAAAAAGGGCCTGTTTGTGATAAGGCTGCAACACAATGTTAGCAATGTCATCTTGTTCTCTTATTCAAAGGGCTTAGCCCAGTATGCACTGGTGATCTTTACTCTCTGCAACAGACAGATGGAATGATTGAAATGGATACGGAAGGAAACACAATCTCCACAAATTAGTGCACAAAAGATACTAATTGCAGGGTGATGTGTACCTCCTTGATTTGTCCACCATAACAGGCAAAATAAGACACGAGCATGTCTATACCTTTGAATCATGCAGTCACACAGCATCCGCTATACCTTGAATTTGTGAGTACAAAAGGCAGTAGATTAAAAATAAAAAAATCATGGATGAGTCAAGCTTTGGATATTGTTCAGCAAGTGTGATCAATAGAGGACATAGAGGTCGATGTAGAATGGATAAGAGTGCTATTAGTCAGTATGTTCTTTTCCAAAGTCACCGAAGATAGTGGTTGGTGTTACTAAAGAACTCAGGACTGACTGAACTATTTCATTTTCGTCCCTAGACATTTGAATTAGAAAGGAAATGAACGACAGCTGCCGTGGATGGCGGACATGCAATGGACCGAGCTGATATTCTGAATGCACTGAGGGAAGTAGGGCGAGTTAATCATTCAATGAACATGAATCTACAACCATAGTCAAAACTGGAGATGTCAAAAAGGAGCGTTATGTGGGAAAACACAGAAGAATAACAAATCAACAAAAGAACTGGAGTAATCAATCTCCACACATTGAGGGACATACTGGGGAGGAGCACTTATGGATGTGTCCGAAGTGCAGTGAGGATGGCCTGTCAACTAAATTAAACTAAACTACAAACTAAACTAGTCATCACAATGAACAAAGAATACAGACAACAAAACCCGTTGGTTGTTGTGGTAGAAGTGCAGGCCTTGATTTTCTATGACTTCTGAGAGTGAAGCAATCATTAACACAGATGGGTCCCGTTATTCAAATACTCAGGAAGATAGCAACTTACTGGGCTCAATGACAGTGGTGAGTGTCTCCAGGAAGGGCATGTAGGTAGAGGTATTGAGCATGCTGATAAACTTGCCAGTTTGGCTGATCTCAAATACAGAAGAGCAATGGACAGTGCTGACATTCTGAATGTCCTCAGGGATAATGGAATAACTAAAAAAATGACTAACTTTGCAACCTTGAAGAGACTGTACAAATGTTATGGCAGGTGGAAGATTCCAGATGAGCACTTTGCAGAAAGTCAGTCAAATCACTTGTAAACCAGCACAATATTCCTTGTTGCAGTTTCCTCATATTCCAAGTCCGACTTGTTGCAGGAGCTACTGAGTTAAGTGCTCTGTGCACACCGTGAGCTGTGTGACTCATCCGTTTTGATATTCCAATTGCTTTCGATGAATGATGATATCGTAGGACAAGGAACAGTTGGCTGTGTTCACTTTCTGCGCGGTTTCGCCTTATGTCTTTTGGCGTGTGCTGAGACTGCTATGATGGGGACTACAGTTACCTTTCTTTGTTTGGGAGATGAGATTTGAATGATTACGCTGGCACGGGCGGTTGAGAAATTATGGATTTTAATTTGTTTGCAGTGATACCGGGGCCTTCCATAACCAAATATCAGTGTCATTAGTCATTGCATGTTGAGGGATATACTTTGGAGATCTGAGAACTTATGGACTTGTCCAATGAGGATCACCTCTCAAGGCCCTGCTTGCCCGCTACATTGAGCAGACGGACCAAAGAAATGAGGCTGTAAGAATGAGGATACGGGGATCTTTGTCAAATTTGTGTAAGGATGTAGGGTTGGAAGAAGATCTCACAATCACAACCGATACCATTCGCACGACACTTCTCCTGGTCCAGATGGTGTTCAGTATGATGACATAGGCGATTTAGCTGATGACGACTTGACAACACTGGCCAATGAGTTTAATGCCAGTATTCGGAGTGGCCAGATTAAGGAGGAGTGGCTACACAGCTACTTACTACCGCTACCGAAGCCAAACAAGGACCATACTCAGATCAGTGCCTACAGAATCATCACAATGCAGAACAATGCGGGCAAGCTGCTGGAGAAAATAGTTGCCCGTGTCCTCACCTGTCGCCTTGAACAGAAACGCGTATTCCCATCCACACTCGGAGGTTATAGATATAACAAAGAGACATGGCTCAATGCGGCAGTATTTGCCTATGACTTCTTCGAAGGCTTCCACAGACGAGAGGAGACATGTGCTGCTGCTATAGATCTGGAGGATGCATACAACAGGGTACCATTTGAATATCTCATGCATATGCTTCTCAAACTGGCGGTGAACCCCTTCCTCATTAGATGGATCGCCGCTGCACTGTTTCAGAGGTAGGTGATACTCAGATGTGGAAGTTGGTCTTCCGAGCCAACATCCATTTGTCCTGGGCTGCCACAAGGCTCACCATTGTCACCAGTTCTATTTAGCGTGTACACAATAACGATCACGGCCCAACAGCTGGATGGGAGGGGAAGAACTATGACTTTTGCTGATAATATTCTGGTATATCAACAGGGAAGAGACAGACGGGGAATCGCCTCCACAATGCAAGACGAACTCGATCGCAGTTCTTCCTGGTGTGGGGTTTCAGGTGCCTTGGTTAATCCTAATAAAGCATCAGTTTCATGGTTCTCCCCTTAACAATCATATCGTTAATACGACCACACCGGTAGTATGAATGGGAGCTGATGAGGTGACCAGGGACAAGTTGATGACATACCTCGGAGTTAAGTTTGATCGCAGCCTGTGTTTTCAGGACCACTTCGACCATGTGATAACAAAATCCCGCAAAGAATTAGCCGCCTTGAAGGTCATGGCAGCTGCCAACATCGAGCAGAGGCTACTTACTCTTCTGTTCCAGGGATTAGTCCTCGCACCAATCGAGTATGCCCTGGCCATTCTTACTGTCAGTACGACTCAAATTGATAGGCTAGAGAAAATATAAAATGAAGCCATGCGCATTATCCTGGGATGTACGAGGGACACTCCCTGTGTAGCAATGATGTATCTTCTTGACTTTCCAACCATGGATGACAGAATCAAGATCCGGAGAGCACGAGCATACCTGAAGATTAGTACAGATACAGAGCATCCATTGCACCACGTGCTCAACACAGAGAAAGGTACCAGGCTAAAAAGAGGCAAATCATGGGTGGGCCGAGCAGAAGATGTCATCAAGCAGGTCTGTGGGCTTACCAATATCAGCGTTGGTGAGGAGTGGATACCGGTGTCTACGTCATTCAAGGGGACTTTCTCATGTATTGTCACACTCGACAGGAAAAGTAGGGAACAGAACCTGGTCGTGGTTAATGCTGAGGTCAAAGGTCTCATCTGTGATAACACCGATGAGAAAGATGCAGTCATCTATACAGATGGATCTGTAAGACGACACGAAAGAAGCGCATGGGCATTTACAGCAAGCTCAGCAGGCAGAATAGCCAAGGAAGACAGTGGTGCATATGCCATGACCACGAGTAGCATGACAATGGAGGTGATGGCAGTGACCAAGGCATTCAAATGGTTAGAGTCACAAGACTACACCCACGCATGTATACTGAGTGATTCGATGAGCATGATAAAAAAAGTGGAGGTGGGCTTTGTACGCATGCAATGGGTAAAGTCGTTGCAGAAATCCAAAATACGTAAGGTCACCTTTGTCTATGTCCCTGGACATGCGGGAGTACGGGGAAGTGAGAGAGCGGACAGGTTGGCTAGCTGCGCTGTCGTTGAGGACGGGCAACCGATGGATCGGGCGGACATCATCAATGCCCTCCGAGATGTGGGAAGAGCACAGGACTTCGACAAACACAGATCAACGTCACTTCTTCGGATGATGGAAATGGGAGTTAAGATGGGCACAGCCAGAAATGAGAAACTTGGTGGCCGTGTAAGAAGACTTATCAACCAACATAGAACTGGAGTCGTCAGTCGCTGGACACTGAGGGAATTGCTGAGGAGGGGATCTGAGCACCTATGGACATGTTCGGAGTGCAATGATGATGACCCCGCAAATAACTCAATAAACATACTCCATCAATCCCTATGAGCTATTTTAACATTTTTGTCTTCTAAATATCATTTAAAATTATTTGTGGATTTTATGTGTTATTACCAAAAGTTTCTGTCAAATGAACACAAGCTACAAGTTTTTTTTCTGAAATGTGCTCACCCTGATCAAGTTAAAGGCTGAACTTTGTCTGCTAAAGTTGTAAAGATCCTCCTCACAGTATGTTAACAGAATGTGCAACTGGTTCTCTGAAATCTCATAATAGGGTACATCTCTCACCAACACTGTCACGGCCTAAAAAAAAAACAAGAGAATATAATTCTTTACGGCATTAACAGCAAAGAATAAGATGAAAACTAAAACACTAAAATAACTTACAGCATGAAAGTTTTTTTATTTACCTATGCCTTCTTGCTCTTTAAGCTTAAGTGCCCATTGCTCTGCCCTATTGACCACAACCCAACATATCTTGGTGTCACCATGAATCGCAGAATGACTTGGAAAAGTCAGATAGACGGGGCAAGGATGAAAGCCAGACAACGAACAAATATTATGAAGAAATTGGCAGGAACGGACTGGGGACAGACAGCAATATTTTGATAAGACTATACGTAGGAAGAGTATGGAGTCACAGCCTGGGCTATGGCTTCCAAATCACACCTTAGCAAAATTAACAGAATACAGAACCAAGCTGCCTGTATCATCACTGGTGCTATGAAATCTACACCTATCAAGACTCTAGAAACAGTAACAGATTTACAACCCTTAGATGACAGACGGGTCACTAAAGTATTGCAACAAGCGGAGAAATATAGAAGGCTCCTTAGCCACCCCATGCACCAAAGAATATCTGGTTCCGGAATTGTATGACTAAAGAGGAGCCAACTTCGCTGCAATTGCCAATGAACTAACTGCTGGAGACCCAGTACTTTCCCAAACAATACCGAAACCCTTGGGCCCATCTGATATGCCTCCTCATTGAAAACATAGAATACCAGAACTTCAGGAAAATATAACAGGAATCATAAAAAAAGGCACCCAATCAGACACAGAAAGAAAACACAGCAGAAAAACATATACAAGTTACCTACCCACAGGACTCTTGGTCCCACATATACAGAGATAGCTCTGCTACAAATGCCACCAGAAATGGAGGGGGAGGTGTGTTCTTGACGCTGAACAATCAGGGCGAGATCACCAAATCAATAGCTACTGGAAAATTCTCAAACAACTTTAAAGCAGAAGCTGAGGCCATCAGAGATGCTGCAACAATGGCTACTCAACACAAAAATAACATGCACAATAAATTGGTGATTCTGACTGATGTACTGTCAGTACTAAAAAGCCCCAAGAACAATGAACTAGATGACTTGAGAACTACCCTGGACCAACTATGCAACAACTTCCAGAGAGTAGTCATTCAGTGGATATCATCACACAGTAATATACACGGGAACAAACGCGCAGACAAATTAGCTAAAGAGGGAGGGAGATTACCACAAGAGAACCATCCGCTCAGTTATGATGAAGCCAAATCCATCCTCAAGGGTCAGTTCCATGAAAAATGGAAACGTGAACACCCAAAGCATAACGAAAGTGACAGATACCACCAACTATCAAGGAGGGATCAAGTCATCATACTTCGCCTACGCACAGGCCACAATAGAATGAGAAATCACATATTCATGAAATTCAAAATAGGAACTACCAACCTATACCACTGTACACTGGACAATATGACTACAAATCATGTTCTACAGGATTGCCCCCAGTACACGGACCTGAGAAGAGCAATGTGGTCCACGCCCTCCTCCCTGGAGGAGAAACTATATGGGACAATCGATTCGCTTAAACAAACAGCTAACTTCATGAGAGAGTCTGGAATCCTACTCTGATTGAGTCTTGATCGCAGAGAGAGAGCTTAAGTGTACAAAAGCATATGCGCTCAAACAGATATATTTTAAACAAAAATATTCATTTCATGAACGAATGAACAATAAAAAATTAATTGTACAAAAACATAATGTGGAATCATTTCAATTTTTCCTACAATCCCATTACACTGTCCACAATTAATGATACATTACGATCATCATCATCATCATCATCATCGAGTGCCTTCTCCGCATCGAAGGTTGGCTACCATGGAGCGCCAATACGCTCTGTCTCTTGCTTTGATGGTGCAGATTGTCATAGGCTGATTTATCCATCTTTTGATGTTACTCGTCCATGTTAGTCTTGGTCTGCCTCTATTACCTTGTATTTTCCCTTCCAATATTACTTTTAGTAGGCTGTTGTGTCTTTTAACATGCCCCAATAATCTCATTTGTCTTGTTCTAATTCTAATTCTTCTACATTATGATACCGTCGCAAAAATTCTTCTTCTTTTCTCTTTTCACTGATACCTTAAAGGTGTCGTGGTTTATATAATTTGTCGTTCTTGAGCTGCTCGAACTGTCTGAATCAGTGATTTTCCTTTGTTGTTACATGTCTCTGTCACTGTGTCTATCCATCTTCTTCTGGGTCTTCCTCTTGGTCTTTTTCCATGCATTCTCAAGAAGAACGCCCTTGATGGTGATTGGTGAGGATTCATTCTGACCAGATGGACAAACCATTTAAGTTGTTGTTGTTCTGTATATTCTTGGCAGGGTTTTGTTCCTACTATTTTTCTTATGGTTTCATTTGGTATTCTATCTCTTCTTGTGTTGTTTGTTACTTTTCCCAAGCATCGCATCTCGCATAAATTGATCTTTCTTAAATGAGATTTAGAAACGGTCCACATTTGACTTTCATAGCACAAAGTTGGTATGAAAATGCTATTTATCATTTGTTGTTTAGCTGGCATAGAAATGTTTGGATGTCTTAGTAATGGTGAAAGCTGGTATGTGACAGCATTTGCTTTTTGTATTCTCATGTCAATTTCTCTGTCTAGTTTTCTATCTTCTGTGAACATTGTGTCCAAATACTTGAATTCCTCTACTTGTTTTATTTCTTTTTCTTTGATCTTAATGTTTAATGGGTGTCTTAATTTGCTTATTCTCATAGCCTCTGTTTTTGCTGTGTTAATTTTCATACTGTAGTTTGTGCAGCTTTTATCTAGAGATGTTATATGCTGTTGTAGCAGGTTTTTATCCTCATGAATTAGGCATTGGTCGTCTGCGAAGAGTAGCTCGTTGATGTTGGAATCTTCTACCTCTGTTATTATTTAATTTTTCCTTATTGTTGGTTGTTTCCTAATTTATTTTGTCCATATATATGATGAAGAGGAGTGGTGAGAGGACACATCCTTATCTTACACCTGAAACCTTTCTGACAGACCTTCCGATGTTCTAACGGCACTTTGGCTGTTTTTATATAATGCCATTATATTATCTAGTAATTGTCCTGCTACCCCGTAGGTTTCTAGAGTTTGCCAAAGTTTGTTCCTGTCCACACGATCAAATGCTTTTTCCTGATCTATAAACACTATATTTAAGTTTCTGTCATATTATATTGTTTTTTCACATAGTTGTCTTAATGTAAATATAGCATCAGTACAGCTTTGCCTTTTCTGAATCTGAATTGATCATTAATTACTTAATTGAGGTTCTATCTTACTCTCCTCTCCAATATTTTAGCATACATTTTACCAACTTGACTCAATGGGGATATTCCTCTGTACATTTCACACTCCCTTTTGCTTCCTTCATTCTTCCAAAATGGGATGATAAAATCTCGCAAAAAATGTCACAAAAATTACCAGCTCAAAATACAAATTCTTGAAATATGACAGTCTGTTGTTTTCCTTTGATGTTGGATTAAATTCAAAGATGTGTACTGTAAAAAGTACTACTGTATTGTAAAAAAGGAGCTTTTTGTGTGGTGTTTTTTTTTTTGGTTTAAATTTATATTTTGCTAATTTTTCAAGAAATGTATTTTTTTTTTTAATGACAGGGGAAATCTCTTCAGCCATTGGTGAGACATGTAACAAACCTTTATAACATGGGATAAACAGTGAACAATGCTTTGACGGAGCCAAACATACGGCTGGATTGACAGACTGGTGGTTGCTGTGTGAATAGACAACATAACACCTCCGATAGATACGGCACAATGGGGTTGAATTTCAGGCAATAAATCTAATGTAACCCAGGAAATGATTACAGCATCTGATTCTCGTGTCTCCGCATGGGTAAACACACAGCTGTGTAGCACAAGTTCAAAGAAAATCTTATTTTCTGAACTCCAAAAGTAAACAATTAAGTCGTAGTAATTTTTACGATGGTATCGTGAAAATATGACTCACAGATAGTTATTGTAATCCAGGGTTAAATAAACAGGATTCAAAACAACAATTTTTTCAAACTTCTTTTAGTCTATACTAATTTTGTATTAATGGCCTTGATCTTCAGTGTGCATATGTTATAGTGTTCTCTTAGATTGGAAGTTGGTATTGGAGTTTTTAAAAATTTGATTTTTACTAATAAGATGATACCTTGAAGCACATGCTTATTAGTTCTTGATTTCCTCCCTTGGCTGTGGCAACTCCGGCATAATTTTGAAGTACCACAAACATCCCCTTGACAATGTCAGAAATATTCTCTTTCAGTGAAGGCAGAGCAAATTTTAGCAGCCATGATAAGCAACGCACAGAATTAGCACTTGTCTGTCATGAAATATTTACATAAATATATTAGTAATGACAAGAAATGAGACTAAATGAAGGAAAACTAGCAAAAAGATAAATCAAGTGTAAAATAAAAGAATGAGCTATCAATTGCCCAGAAACATGCAATTTAAAAATTTAATTTGTTGTTTTTTATTTTTATTTTATTTCAAGCATTTTTGCTATTATGCAAGTTGGTATTCTGACAATTTTTATTTTTGTGTTTTGATCTTCCATGCTGCCATTTAGTGCAAAACTCCATTTTGTTTGTTGCACTTTAGCAAAGTTTACGGTTTTAATAATTTGCATTGATTCACTGAAAGTATTAATAGAGAGGTCCTAAAAAAAAAAAAAACAATCAATACAGTAATTCTATAAACCAACAAGACAGTTTATATGGGCTATATAGCTTAGCACTTTTACTATAAAAATTAGAATATGAAACAATCTCTAGAAATAGTTTTGACAAAATATCTTACTTTGAACTAAGGTTAGAGACAGTAAAAATCAAGGAAAACAATAAAATGTATGGTAACATATCATATGACGATAGTTTCATATACAAAATTAGAGCAAAGTTCTAAAAAATTTAAGAAAACATACTCATGAAAATTAAAACTGCTTTGAGGTAGATAATGTCAAACCATACAGATTGCCATTAAATCATCATGTGCCATGCCGATTGGCGTAGGCGATCAATGTTCTTCCACAATCTTCTAATCCTCTGGTGCATTGTATCAATTCTGTTGTTGAATCTTTTTCCATTAAAAATTTTTTTTTCTTAATGCTGATTGTTTCTTTCTGATGTTTTTTAGGAGCTCCCTTTTTCTGTTAGCCTCATTGAGAATGTTCTCATTGGTCTTTTTAACTGTCCAGGGAACTTTCAACATTCTTCTGAGAAATCCCATCGCTGTGGTCTTTAATCGTCTTTTAATTTGTTTGTCCATGATTCACTTCCATAAGTCAGAATTAGCTCTATACAGCAACGATGAACTCTCTTTCTCACTTCTATTGACATAGACTTGTTGCATAAGACATTTTTCCATTTTCTGAAATATTTTGCCCGTGTGTTACCGGGGCCCCATTATGTGGGATGTAAAGAATAGTGACACTGTGACCTTCCAGGCATGTCGTATGAGGCGACTAAGGAGGTTGATCGATGGCTTGACAAGCTGTCATTGTAAAAAGCATTGTTATGGAAACAGACCATAGATTTTAGAAGAAGTGATCTCTGCAATATGTGACATTTTGGCATGCAAGGTTTCTGTTTTTGAGATTGTGGTTCTGCCCTATGTGCCGTCTTCGGCTCGAAAGGATAATAGATAGAGATATTGTGCCTTTTACTTCTGTGGTGCATCTTCCATCTGATATTATTGTGTCCAAGTATTTGATGCGTTGCACTTGTTTCAGATATGTCCTGTTTATTTTTATGCTGCATGATGGTGATGATTGTTTCCTCGATATGACCATTACTTCTATTTTCTTACTAGTCGTACTGTGACCTTTCTCTTTGCTGTCTTTTACTATTATGTCTATCATTTCTTATAACTTATTCTGTCTCTGCTATTAAGACTGTTATCCGTATATCGCAAATTGTTTATGTTGTGATCGTTGACTTCAATTCCTTTTATAACTACTATTGATCTCATAAAATTTCCGCTGCAAAGTGAAAACAAATCCAGTGACAGAACACAGCCTTGTCCTACTCCTTGTTTTATATATTGGAACTGTCCTGTTTGGTTGCTAATTCTTACGGCTGCTGTTTGTTGTAAGTACATGTTTTTCATGATTCTCAGATCATTGTCATCAATATTTAATTTCTCCAGCATATTGATTATTTCCACATGCTTTACTTTGTCAAATGCTTTTGTGTAATTTATAAAGCACATACAGATCTTTGTTTACCTCCATAGCTTTCTCTAGTCTCTATCAATGTTCTCAGGATGTATATTGCATTATTAGTGCCCTTTCCTTCCACAAATCAACATTGTTCCTCACTAAATTCTGGTTTTATTTTGTTCCTTACATGTCTTATAATAATTCTTAGTCATATTTTTATGGCTCATGAGACTAATAGTGTGATGGTCTTCACAATCAGTGGTGCCTGACTTCTTTGATGTGGCTACAAAGAAATATTTTAGTAGATCTTCGGGTTAATGTCCACTGTTATTGAGTAAGTAGTTTTGTTATGACTTGTACTCCCAGCTCTCCTAACGCATCTATATCTTTGATTGTTATAATATCGGGACCTGCAGCGTTGCCTCTTTTCATATGTTGAATTTTCTCCTCCACTTCACTCTGCCTTATTGGTGGTCCTGTGTCTTTGTTTGAATTGCTTAGCTCTGGTCTTTCATCATCATAGAGTTGACAGATATATTCTGTCCATCTTTATTATAATAATAATTTATTTTAATTATATTCTTCTGTCCACATTAGTGAGTGAAAATGAGTTACAAGAAATGTTGGACATTATAGTGAAGGAAAGAAAAATAAAGGACTCAGCCTTAATAGCAAAAAGACAGAGGTAATGGTAACAACAAAGAAAAAGACATCACCTCAGTGCAAAATAAAGACAAGTGGAACAATATTAAAACAGGTAAATGAATTTAAATATTTCAGACTTTTGTTAACCTCAGACGGAAGATGTACAAAAGAGGTGAGATGCAGAATGGCTCAGGCAAAAGCAGCTTTCCAAAAATGAGGAAGATACTATGCAATCCATTTTTGACAATAGAAACAAGAAAAAGAGTTCTTAAATGTTATATAGAGACAGTCTTAACATATGGATGCGAATCATGGACAATAGGACAACAGACAAGAAAATCACTGGAGTCTGTAGAAATGTGGTTTTACAGAAGAATGTTGAGAGTACCATGGACAGCTAAGAAGAGTAATGAAAAAGTTCTGAAAGAGGTCAAAGCAAAAAGAGAACTAATTTCCAATATTAGGAAGAGACAATCATTTTTTGGCCACATAGTGAGAAGAGAACAACTGGAATATATTGTAACAACTGGAAAAATTGAGGGACGAAGAGATAGAGGGAAGCAAAGAGAAAAAATAACAGACAGCTTAAGAGAATGGCTTGGCAGAAGGTCAACAACAGAAATGATAAATAGCTGCCGAGATCGAAAATTGTGGAGAGACATGATCACCTACTCCAGTAGGCACGGTACTTGATGATGATGTCCCCATTAGTATAGTTCCTTCCTTTGATTTCACACATCCTGAAACTTTGATTTCTTTTCTTCCTGTAAATTCATTTAACAGACTGTGCATAAATTGTGTGTTTTTCTTTTGTTGTTTTTCCATTTCTTCACATTTCTGCTTTAACCATCCTTTTGCTTCTCTGAATTTGTTTTAGATATCTTTGTGCAATATTTTATATGTCAGTTCTTATGTTTTCATCTTTCGTCCATTAGTTTAGTATTTCTTCTGTCATTCATTTCTTTTGATTCTTTTAGTCACTGGTATTACTTCTTTTGATGTTTGCTGATGTTTGTTGTTTGAGCATTTCCCACTGCTCATCAATGTTCTGTATTTTCTTAATAGCATTATATCTATTTTGTATTATCATATTGTACTTATCACTCATCTGTCTATCTACTCTAAGCATATCTAGATCTAATTTCATATTTCTTGGGTATTTCTGTGTCGTCCGCAGTTTTATTTTCATTTTTTCAACCACTGATAGATGGTCACTGTTGGAATCTTGTTCCTGGCCTTATTTTAACAAATATTAGCCCATTCCTGAATCTTCTCTGTACCAGTATAAAATCAATTTGATTGTGTACTTTGTTGTTCCTTGTTTAGCTGTTCCTACCTTTGTATTAAAATCACCTAATATAGTAGTTACTTCTTGGGATTTACACTGTTCCATGGTCATCTCTAGCTCTAAAAAGCTCTAGCTGTAAAAGGTGTTAATGTCTTCTTCTTCACTATTACTTGTTGGCACATAAGCTTGATTTATGTTGCTATCCATTGGTTCTACCTCTAAATTTTACTAGCAGAAATCTGTCTGATACTGGTCAAAATCCTTTCAATATTTTGTTTCTTTCTCTATCTATCATGATGCCTACTCCTCTTCCATATGTAGCTCCCCCAGAGTAAATTTCCACTGTCGCGTTGTAATAATTCTGCTCCTTTCCGTCTCATTTCACATAGTCCCAGGATGTTCAGTTTCATTCCCTTGATTTATTGGCTGATATTTTCTAGCTTGCCAACCTGGAATGCCGCTCTAATGTTCCAAGTTCCTATTGATAGTGTCTCTTTATTGTCATTAAATAAGTAATGAAAAAATGGAAACGATATCCTTGCAAAATAATTTGACAATTTAACCAGATAAATAATATTTTCATATATATAAATGTGCACGATGAGTTAAAATTATTTTCAATTTGACAACATTCTAAAAAGCAGATACAAACTTCTTGACACATAATAGAAACAAGAAGAGAACATTGACTGTATATACCTTCACATGAGCACTGTTCAAGCAATCTCTTATGGTAGGCACTAGTGGGTCTAGAAGCTGCAGGTGTTTGTGTTCTGATTGCAACAGCACAGAATTCTTCAAGCACATATTGAGCACCTGAAAATAAATATTGATCTTATTAAAATATCTACACTGGAAGCAAACTAACAGGGTATTATTTATCAATAATACTTGTTCAGTAATAGTAAACTGTTCACTGTTTAACTGTTCTGATGTGACTACATATAAGGCTGAGGCGCATTATTCTCGCTGGTAACCCCTGACAAAGTCATTGCTGGTGGATTTTTTTTTTCTTCAGACAACATGCATGTTTAGTAAAAACTGCTAATGTAATGTAAAAGTACAGCTTTTTAATAAAAATTCTTTTACTTCTTCTTTTGCTTTCAGTGTCGAGGATAGATTTACTGTGTTTTGTTCTAATATTTCATCAATCCATCTTTTCCTAAGCTGGTACTTGAGTCTTGTGTTCTCGCAATATTTATTGAAGGCTTATTGCATTGTATATTGATTTTTCTGCCTTATTACGTGGTCAAACCATTTTATCTGTTATTTCTTTACGTATTCTACCGTGGGAATTATTCTTAGCATATTTCTAAGTTCTTCGTATCTGATCTTATCTCTCAGGCATCTCTTCATGTGTCTAATACATTTGATCTAAGTAATGATTATTTTTCTTATTGTTCTTGCATCTATTCTTGCGTCTGATATTGGCAGCACAACATGGACTCTTACTTCTGACGAAAGTCTCTTCATGCCGTGTACAGGTAAAATCACAAATCTTAATTATTTGCATCAGTCACTTGTGAACTCTTCATTGAAATCGGATGTATTTTTGTTTTTGGGATACAGAGGATACTTCTTCAAAAATATTATTTTGGACTTGGTAAGCTAACATTGCAGTCACGGCTAATGCTGCTGACATAGTTCAACCTTAGTCCGACCGTTATGAAAAAACTGTTATTTGTGTCCCTTACAAGCCAGAAGAATGACAAAAAACTTTTGTGTTTTGTGTAAAAGGACCATTTGTCAATAACATGTAAATGTTTGTTCTGGCTGTGCACTTTAATTTTTGTTGATTATTTAAAAATTGTTGTCCTTCTTATAACTCCTTAAGGCTGACAGAACGTTGTCATGGTTACTGGCACACGCCTATTTTGCTAAGTGAACGGTGACATGGTAACTTTAATTTTGTTTCATTCTTTTAAATACACATTTTGCACTCTAATACAATTTCCTGTTTTTAGACACGCTTTGATCGATCCAACATGTGCTATTTTGTTCCCAATATCATCATATCGTTTTGTTGTTTTGAAAAGTCATCAGCTGATTCGTATTTAGGAGTGAAAAACGGCTAGCAGCAGGGAAGCATCTAGCGTTCCTAAGAGCAAATTATTATTAACAGCTGAAAAAGCTAGAGAATTATTTTCTGAGAACATTGATTGTGATAGTGATCTAAATGACATTAATTTTAGTACCTCTGACGAAGATGATGTAGGTTTTAGCAGTTCTGAACTGTTCCAAGACCTCGCTTACTGACAATACTGTAGATGTTATTGTCAATTCTGTCATGACATTGCTAAACATAAAATAATAATTAATCTATTGTCCTTTCGAGCCGAAGACGGCACATAGGGCAGAACCACAATCTCAAAAACAGAAACCTTGCGTGCCAAAGTGGCACATATTGCAGAGATCACTGCTTCTAAAATCTATGGCTCTGTTTCCATAACAATACTTTTTACAATGACAGCTTGTCAAACCATCGATCAACCTCCTTAGTCGCCTCTTACGACATGCCTGGAAGGTCACAGTGTCACTATTCTTTACTTCCCTCATAATGAGGCCCCGGTAACACACAGATAATTAATACACCAGCTTTAAAAGGTCTTTTTTTAATAAGTGGAAGGGGCTTTCACAGTATGAATTTCTCAAATTTATGGCAGCCAAAGAATAAATCATAGAACAGTTCAAATAGGAGGTTGAATTTTTGTCGTAGTATAGAGATAGGGTGTCCGGTTAGCGCAATCGATAGGCGGTTGGCTTACCACGGCAACAGCCGGGGTTCGTAATCCTGGCGAGGACACCTGGGTTTTACTAATTCCCTAAAAATTAGTAGGAGCCGCGATAGCTCAGTGGTTAGTGAACTGGACTACTACGGACAAGGGGTAGGGTTCGATCCCAACCGACGGCTCCGGGTTCACCCAGCCTTAAATGGGTACCGGATTTTTTCTGGGAAAGTAAAAGCAGCACGGGCGTAATACCGACCACATTACCCCAAAAATCATGTGCTGAAGGTCTGTAAAATATAGGGTCACTAACACCATATTTCCCTATACGCCACTTGGCGTGACGGGGGGTACTTTTTTATAGAGGTATGATGCTGAATAGTAATCTTAGCCCACAGCCTGTAGTGTTTTTGACAGATGCAAAATCAGTAATCCAGGCACTACAATCCAGAAAATTACCACATCTGCAGACCTTATTGACTGAACTCTGCAAGCACCATAGAGTTGCCCTGCAGTGGATCCCATCATACTGTGGAATACCAGGAAATGAGAAAGCAGATCAGTTGGCAAAGGAAGGTTTAACAGGCACACAACTAGATGCACCGGTTACATACCATCATAAGAAACAGATAATCAAATAAATCAGAGGACCACAAGCCCCAAATCAGGATGCTTTTCATAATATGAATAGATATGAACAAGTTATCATTATACGCCTCAGAACAGGACACAATCAACTCCATAGTCACATGTATACAAAATTCAAGATCGGCACATTAACTACTTGTACATGTGGACAGGCGCCCCAGACAGCTGAACACATACTTCAAGACGGCACTGAATATAGTAGACTGAGGAAAATCCATTGGCCCATAGATACAATACTACAGACAAAACTATAAGGGCCCCTGCAAGAATTACAAAAGACAGTAAAATTTATAAAGGAAACGACATTGTAGATATAGACAATACTTCAGGCGAACGAAAGATAGACAGAATGAAGGACAAATCAATGAAAGACAAAATGATGAAGAATGAACTGAAGAGGGCAACTAAAGATCCCAACAAAGTTTCTACTAAAAAGGCAGGGGCTGCGGCCAGGAAGGACAAACATGAGAAAAAATATTGGCTGAGCTCTGTTATACTAAGGTGTCTGCACAACCACTCGCAGATCAATCAACCTGAAATGCGGACTTCAAAAGACCACCCACAATGGATTAGACACTCATTGGAGGGTTTGTTGCTATAGCTTTGCTGTTGGTGTGTAATCATAAGGGAGCTTAGCTGAAGCCTTTGGTGTCAAAGCTGAGTCTTTAGAACCACAGCAACATTATGTATCGAAGAAACATTCTTTTTACAGGTTTTGATATCTCAATTCCAAACATTAGTGTTGTGACAGTCTCTGCTATAGGCTGATCAAAGGCTGCTAAAGTGATTTTAAAAAAAGGCGATATTCTCCTCGCTTGACTTTGGTGTGTACAATGTTGGCTTGATGGCATTCGATATTGGTGTGACAATGGCCCTCTTGAATGTGCTCGTAAAACAGGGCTTGATACAAAATGACATTATAAAGCAACGGTTTTATTACAATACATTGTGTTGGTGTATTGGTTTTGCTGTTGTGAGTGTATTAGTATTTTCGGGTTTCAACAGCCAATTCTCACAATTAGGAGATGCCCACGCGGAGCAAAAATGTCTCAATAAGAAAAAAGAGTAAAAAAAAAAAAAAAAAAAAAAAAGAACAGTGCCATGATTGGCTCTATGATGAATTGTATAGACAGCCACATGTTGAAAAAACTTACCAGATTGTTGGTACAGCAATACAAGAGTACAATTTGGTTACCAACAAGAAGCCAGACCGCCTTCAATTCTGAGCTAATGCTCTGATTTTTTAAAAATGTTTCCTCCAAAATTTAAAGAGATCGCAAGATCTTTATCATGGGATAACTGTGATGGGGTTTATTGCTTATAAACTAATTTAAAGGTTGGTACCTTCTGTTTTACCATGGTTCACATCTACTATAGCCCCTAGCGGTACTGAAAAGGTATTGCGACTATAAAGAAATTGGCTAATGCTGCCAAAGTGTTTGAAGAAGCAAGTTATTTGACAGATATATATGTCAGCCCCTTGGTTTGGCCTAGACTCCCACAGGTTGATCTTGTCTACAAGTTCATGAGCAATATCACACAAATGTGTTGCTGGCCCAACATAAAAGTGCAGGTGTGGTGTGGGAAGGCCCACCGTCAAAAGAAGACAGTGGAAAACTTTAACTGTACTCTGGCCGAGCCATTGTTTGGGCATCAGTCTGCCCAGAAACTGTTATTTGTTACACATGGATTGTCTGAAAGATATGCAGAGAGGGTGCTCCGAATGCCTGAAGTCGTGACTACCCTCAGTGAAGAACCAACTAATTGAGGTGATTAACCCTAGATTATGATCATTCATAAAAATTATGATACATTTGTTTAATATCCAGTTTGCCGTGCGTGCGGTTGCCTTTTCCCCATCGTGTACCTTCCAAAATGTTGATAGCATTTATTCAGGAAGTGTCATTGAGACCGAACATATTTTTTGTTTTTGAAATACTGCTGGTTCATCATATAAAATAGGATTGTTTTGTGAGATTAGGCTTTTCAGTTTTGGTAAGCAAAAGATAGACATTCCAAAAATCAAACCGAAAGCTGACAGTTTAACCTCAGGTCCCTCAGGCAGGTCACTCATGAACAGTTTATTATTACCTGTGCCCTTCAAAAGCCAGAAAAATGACAACAAACTTGTGTTGTTTATAATGAGGCTATTTGTCTTGGACATGATGGCCACCTTTGTACTGACTTAATTGTTTGGATTATTTCTAAATTGCATTACTAGATTTCATTTTTTAACATATTTGTAACTAAATGTATACAAAAAATTATATTTTCTCAAAGTTAAATAGATTTTATGTGAGTTTTAAATTTTACTATATATATATATATATATATATATATATATATATATATATATATATATATATATATATATATATATATATATATATATATATATATATATATATATATATATATATTTTTGTAAAAACAATTATGTACAAATAAGTATTGTAATCTAGGGTTAAAGCTTCCAGAGGTTGTGAAAAAGCCCTCTCTACCAACTGGCTGAGGTCATAAGTAGCCTTTGATGCTTTCTGATGGTTTGCTACTTTTATGCACCTGATGAGCTTAGGGTGCCCAGCGACAGGCTATTGACCCTGTGTGGTCTTTGACCATGCATTCTGTGCACAACATTTTGACAGAACAGCCTAATGTACTACTTGGTGGATGGCCCTGCACGTGGGTTTGTGAAGGAAAGGCTGATGATTGTGCCTCCAGATACTGAATTGCCCCCAGATGGGGTTCTTCAGTAGACTGTCAATGTATAGGAGCTGGGTTTTTTCCTCCATATTGCCTTTTTATCTGGCTGTATCAAAAGTTGTACAGAAGAAGTTTTGATCAAGGTCCAGTACAGCTTGTCTGGCATAGACTGGGTGATTAAATTTTAGCCTACTTTTTTTTGCTGTGATTCGCCATAAGATCTACAGAAGATATCTTATGGGACTAGTATGCAGAATCTGCCTCCAGTCATTGCTGGCAATATGCCTTGTGTGCCAACCAGAATAAATCAACTCAGACATGCTTGCAGAGGTTCTCCATGATTTACTGAAGACGATATTAGCTTGGAGTCTTTTTAAATATTCTGATGTTACCTTTGTGCGCAGATCAGTATAGGCTGCTTAGGGGATCGTTGCTGTGAACATCTTTACAATATCTCGCCTGATGCAGGTACCCCTGTAGCATCCCACTTCAACTCTCAAGGCCATGAGGTTAAGACCAACATCCATATCATTGGTTTAGTGTCATGTTCGGACAGCCGCAGCCGTTTTCCTCTGGAGAATTGTCTGCTTGGTCTCATGGGCTGCCTCACTTTGGTGGAAGATTAATATATCCCTTTCTAATGGGTAATTAACTACATTTATCCGTTTCTCTTTCCATCAACACATCCAAATTCACTCATTCTCCCATCTTCATACCTCCCCCTGTCCCTGATCCATCCACCCATGCCAAATTTGTTATCCCATCATGTGGCCAGGTCTCTATTCCTACATTTCACTTTCCGTCCGGATAGGATACTGGGTTGTAGTTCAGCGAGAAGTTCAGCTAACTGATGCGTTTTTCCCACACCATTTACATTCTTTTTTTCTACACTCAATGTTCTCCTCTCTCTCTATGCACGTAATATAGGCATTTTTCTTATGTATTTATTCTCAAATTTATTCTCTTGGACAAGTCAATCTATGACAGCCTGCACCATCAAAGCAAGAAACAGTAGAATGGCGATCCATGGTAGCCAACCTTCGTTGCGGAGAAGGCACTCAATGATGATGATGATGATTTATTCTCATTCGATCCCATAGGGCATAGACCCGGATACTCTTTCTCTTATCTAAATTTTAATTCTAGCAGTTTTCAATCCTTCTACAGATATTTTATCAAATCTCGCCATTTGTCTCTGTTCTGTGCAAACAACTCTATCTCATTGTATAAACATACTCCTGAACAAATCATAGGTATATCTTCATTTCATTGTCCATTTGAATTGTTCTTGTTTTCTGAAAAAGGCACATGTAGACCAAAACGTCATACGTTTTGAATTTGTTTTTTTTTTGTAAAGCTGCCACCATACTTGTATGTTACATCCCCACCACTTGTTCCCTGCTACCAGCTTTACCGAACCACTACAATTATTTGCTTTTTCCTCATCTATTTCTATTTTGTGCACAATTTTCTTGGGCTCCTCCCAAAAAACAGTTCTGACTGTTTTACATACTACTGTTCTTTACCAGGTTTATTAACTTCAAACTCTTCTTCTCTTGTGGGTTCAACTTAAGTTCAGGTCTAGCTACATTTGTCATTATAAAAATACATGTACAGGTATATATGTAATTGAAGAACACACAAAAATTTACTAGAATAATGTGCTCAGCACTTGGAAAAAAGGGAATGTAAGGGGGTGTCTAATGTAATTTTAATAACTACTCATGAATATGGGGGCCGCGATAGCTCAGTGGTTAGTGAACTGGACAACAAAGGACAAGAGGTAGGGTTCGATCCCAACCGACGGCTTCCAGGTTCACCCAGCCTTTAATGGGTACCGGATTTCTTTCTGGGAAAAGTAAAGCGGCACGGGCATAATACCGACCACATTACCCCAAAAACCATGTGCTGAAGGCCTGTAAAATTTATGGTCACTAACACCATATTTCCTATACGCCACTTGGCATGACGGGGGCACTTTACTTTTTTTTTTTAACTCATGAATATGAATAAATACTGTACAGGTAATTTATTGAATAAATACACTGGACAATTAAGATCTGGATTTTATGGACAATTCTTGGTGGTACGGTGAAAATTATGCAACAAAAAACAAATGCTCTGTTCTCAATGGCTAGTGAAATGAACCAAAAAATATGAGAAAGTAATGAAAAACTAAATTATTTATAATGGAAAAGTATATCTGGAAGGAAAATCGGTGGAAGAAGTAGATCACTTTGTATATAACAGACTTGTATAGATCAAGGAGGCAAACACAGAAAAATCAGAACTAGAAAAGCAAAGGCAGCAATAACTTTCAGAAACATTGAAAAAATACACACAGAATCCTAAAAAACCATATCCACCATAAATTTTGTTGTTTCAGTTGGAAAACAAAAGAAACAGAAAATAAACTAGATGCATTTCTAAACAAATGTCTAACGAAAGTACTTAGCATACAATGGAATGAATTCAAGACTATCTATCTATCTATCTATTGACCTTTCGAGCCGTAACCGGCCCATAGGGCGTAGACCAAGATACACCTTCTCCTATATGAATTTTTGTTCTAACAGTTTTCTTTTAAAGATATTTTATCAAATCTCGCCATCTGTCTCTGTTCTGTGCAAGCAGTTCTATCTCATTGAGGGAGCCGATTCCTGCTGCTCTTGCCTCTCTCATCAATGTTCTTCTCAGTGTCTCCCTGGGTATTCCTCTTTTTCTTTTACCTGTTGTTTCCCATATGAGGGCTTGCTTTGCTATTCGATTATTATCTCTTCTCATCACATGTCCAACGTATGACCATCGTCTTTTCTTTATTACTGAAGATATTAGTGGTTGATTGGCGATTTCTCTAATTTCCTCGTTTGTTTTGAATTCGTTCCAATTTGGTGGAAGATTAATATATCCCTTTCTAATGGGTAATTAACTACATTTATCCGTTTCTCTTTCCATCAACACATCCAAATTCACTCATTCTCCCATCTTCATACCTCCCCCTGTCCCTGATCCTTCAATTCAAGACTAGAGTAAGAATAAGGAAAATAGTCATGCAACCCACAATATCATCTATAATCAAGCACAAAAGGTATGCATATGTCAGCCACAAGATGAGAAGAAATAATAAGAGAATTTCAAAGCAAATACACTAACTACACAAAGCAATAAAGCCCACATAACAGGTGAACGCTAAGAATACATGTCTGAAGGTGATTTTTGTTACATGATACTTCAAAACACTCCTTATGGTGATAAGATATTATATTTGATGCTGCACCGTCAATAATTGAATTTATGTTATAATGTACAGTTGTAAGCTTTTATCATTGCGTTTCTGATTATCTGAATTATACTTGTTTATAATTTTAAAACAAAACTAAATAAATTAATTAAAAAAGCTGTTGATTGCTAATAAGGTCATCATTGACATTTTCATACATGAATTAACCCTACATTACAATACCGTTGTAAAAATTACCACCTGAAAATAAAAATTCTTGCCTGCCATTGATATGCGTTTGAATTTCAGGCAATAAATCTAACGTAACCCAGGAAATGATAAGCATGACTTCCATGACAATGACAATGAGGACTTCCGGGGAATATGGCGCCCTGTTCGCTGGCTTCTTCAGAGGACTCACAGATAAGTGCTGATTTCCAGTGAACTTTTCTGTTTATTTGTTTTTATTGATATTTGAAGGGATCATGTGATTGTACAGGCTTTCTATTTGTTGTAAATCACTATGCTTCTTTTGCTTTATTGCATTTTATTCTTCTTCTTCTTTTCTCTGATACCTAAAAGGTGTCGTGGTTTATATCATTAGTCGTTCTTGTGCTGCTCGAATTGTCTGAATTAGTGATTTTCCTTTGTTGTTACATGTCTCTGTCACTGCATCTATCCATTTTCTTCTGGGTCTTCCTCTTGATCTTTTTCCATGCATTCTCGAGAAGAACGCCCTTGATGGTGATTGGTGACGATTCATTCTGACCAGGTGGCCAAACCATTTAAGTTGTTGTTGTTCTATATATTCTTGGCAGGGTTTTGTTCCTACCATTTTTCTTATGGTTTCATTTGGTATTCTATCTCTTCTTGTGTTGTTTGTTACTTTTCTCAAGCAACGCATCTCACATGTATTGATCTTTCTTAAATGTGATTTAGAAAGGGTCCATGTCTGACTTTCATAGCATAAAGTGATGCTATTTATCATTTGTTGTTTAGCTGGCATAGAAATGTTTGGATGTCTTAGCAATGGTGAAAGCTGGTACGTGACAGCATTTGCTTTTTGTATTCTCATGTCAATTTCTCTGTCTAGTTTTCCATCTTCTGTGAACATTGTGCCTAAATACTTGAATTCTTCTACTTGTTTTATTTCTTGATGTTTAATGGTTGTCTTAATTTGCTTATTCTTATAGCCTCTGTTTTTGCTGTGTTAATTTTCATACTGTAGTTTGTGCAGCTTTTATCTAGAGATGTTAAATGCTTTTGTAGCAGGTTTTCATCCTCATATATTAGGCATTGGTCATCTGCGAAGAGTAGCTCACTGATGTTGGAGTTTTCTACCTCTATGTTATTATTTCATTTGTCCTTATTGTTGGTTGTTTCCTGATTTATTTTGTCCATATATATGATGAAGAGGAGTGGTGAGAGGACACATCCTTGTCTTATTCCTGTTGTAACCTGAAACCATTCTGACAGACCTTCCGATGTTCTGACCGCACTTTGACTGTTTCTATATAATGCCATTATATTACCTAGTAGTTGTCCTGCTACCCCGTAGGTTTCTAAAGTTTGCATTTTATTACAATTTCCTTACTTAATCACTTATACTCATCCTTGTTGTTGATTGCGCTATTGAACGCGTAAAAAAAATTGCGGTTTGTTTTCGAAGGTCTGTCGTCAAGGACACATAATTCATTTAATTTGTAAAAGGCTCACAGTGTATCCGCATGCTGCAGAGCTATTTACTGGAGTTGGCCAGTTTATAACGTGGAAATGGGTTCTGGACCGTGGAGTAAGTGCACGTGAGCCTAGACCATCCACAATGACATTCAGCGACTACATCATCTATGATACTGTGACAACGGTAAGTATTCAGATGCAGCCCAAACGACAACATCGAAGAAGGAAAATACGACAAGGCAAGCGTGGTGGCATTAAACTGTTGAAGTGTGAGAGAGAGGCTAGGCCTAAAGTATGTGCGCGTTACATATTGGAATTGTTGTTCCATAAATCAACGACGGCCCATTCTTGATAAGCTACTGTGCAGCGCCGATATAATGGTTTTACAAGAAACTCTTCTTGGTGACAGGACAGTAAGTACTCCTGGTTTTCATTCTACAATAGGCGACACCTTGGGCAGGCCATCCTTGTGCACAACAATATAGCGGCAGCTGAGGTTGATATGTCTGCGTGGGACAATGCAGAATTGCAGGTACATGCGGTTAGGGTGCAGACCCCAGTTCATTTCGTGATTGTAAATGTGTATGCCTGTAATGGAAGGTGAACACACAATAATGGCAGAATCTCTTAGAGTTCGATGAAGAGAACGTCATTTTCTGTGGAGACTTTAATGCTAGAGGAAACCAGTGGGGTAACGTCATAACCAACAAGCAGGGAGAAGACCTAGAGAACGCACTAGTGTCAGTCGATTTATTGTGCTTGAATGATGGAAGGGCAACAAGAATGGCACTCGAACAGGGGACTCTGATAGTGTTATAGACCTTGCACTGGTGTCTTCCATCTTCGCACCGGTGGAGTGCACTGGGGTTCCAAGGAAGTGATCACTGTCCATGTGTCCTAATTGAGAAAAGCAGAAATAGAAGCCAGAAAAGAAAGCTCCACACATTCCACTAGGAGAAAACAGACCAGGACGTCATTAGAAAAATCACAGACATAGGAAACAGAGCGCCCCTCGTAGGAGGCAGAAGAGATGGACGAAGCCACCCTGGTGGAACGTAGAAGTTGAGGAAGCTTGGCGGAGCAAGAGACAAACGGCCAAGACATGGCAGAAAGCTAGAAAGAATGGAAGAACACAACCTGAGCTCTTGAAGCGTCAGAAAGTAGAGGTCGACCAAAAAATGATGCACTTTAAACTATGTGCTAAGCAGGCTAAGGATGCCAAATGGTATGACTTCTGTAAAAAAGTGTGCTTAGAAAAATCGCTAGCCAAATTTGGAGCCTTCATCAGAGCATGAATGGCACAACGCAACACAGAGGCATACCAGACTTTCAGAGCACAGGCCGGATATGGCACAAATCTGATGAGAGCAAAGGGAAGGCCCTACTTGCCCGCTACATTGAGCAGACGGACCAAAGAAATGAGGCTGTAAGAATGAGATTACGGGGATCGCTGTCAAAATTGTGTAAGGATGTAGTGCTGGAAGAAGATCTCACAATCGCAACCGATACCATTCGCACGACACTTAAAAGGTAGAAAGGTCCGAAGCCAAACAAGGACCATTCTCAGATCAGTGCCTACAGAATCATCACAATGCAGAACACTGCGGGCAAGCTGCTGGAGAAAATAGTTGTCCATCTCCTCACCTGTCACCTTGAACAGAAACGCGCATTCCCACCCACACTCGGAGGTTATAGATATAACAAAGAGACATGGCTCAAGGCGGCAGTCTTTGCTTATGACGTCTTCGAAGGCCACAGACGAGAGGAGACATGTTCTGCTGCTATAGATCTGGAGGATGCATACAATAGGGTACCATTTGAATATCTCATGCATATGCTCCTCAAACTGGCAGTGCACCCCTTCCTCATTAGATGGATCGCGCAGGCACTGTTTCAGAGGAAGGTGATACTCAGATGTGGAAGTTGGTCTTCCGAGCCAACATCCATTTGTCCAGGGCTGCCACAAGGTTCACCATTGTCACCAGTTCTATTTAACGTGTACACAATAACGATCATGGAACAACAGCTGGATGGAAGGGAAGAACTATGACTTTTGCTGATGATATTCTGGTATATCGACAGGGAAGAGATGGACGTGGAATCACCTCCACAATGCAAGACGAACTCGATCGCATTTCTTCCTGGTGTGGGGTTTCAGGTGCTTTGGTTAATCCTAATAAAGCATCAGTTTCATGGTTCTCCCTTAACAGTCATATCGTTAATATGACCACACCAGTAGTACGAATGGGAGCTGATGAAATGACCAGGAACAAGTTGATGATATACCTCGGAGTTAAGTTTGATCACAGCCTGTGTTTTCGGGACCACGTCGACCATGTGATAACAAAATCCCGCAAAGGATTAGCCGCCTTGAAGGTCATGGCAGCTGCCAGCCAACATCGAGCAGAGGCTACTTCTTCTGTTCCAGGGATTAGTCCTCGCACCTATCGAGTATTCCCTGGCAATTCTTACTGTCAGTATGACTCAAATTGATAGGCTGGAGAAAATACAAAATGAAGCCATGTGCATTATCTTGGGATGTACAAGGGAAACTCCCTATGTAGCAACGAGGTATGTTCTTGACTTTCCAACCATGGATCACAGAATCAAGATCTGGAGAGCACAAGCATACCTGAATATTAGTACAGATAAAGAGCATCCATTGCACCACATGCTCAACACAGGGAAAGGTGAAAGGCTGAAAAGAGGCAAATCATGGGTGGGCCGAGCAGAAGATGTCATCAAATAGGTTTGTGGGCTTATCTATATCATCGTTGGTGAGGAGTGGATACCGGTGCATACGTCTTTCAAGGGGACTTTCTCGTGTATTGTCACACTCGACAGGAAAAGTAGGGAACAGAACCTGGTCGTGGTTAATGCTGAGGTCAACGGTCTCATCTGCGATAACACCAATGAGAAAGATGCAGTCATCTATACATACGGATCTGTAAGACGACACCAAAGAAGTGCATGGGCATTTACAGCACGCTTGGCAGGCAGAATAGTCTACGAAGACAGTGGTGCATACGTCATGACCACGAGGAGCATGACAATGGAGGTGATGGCAGTGACCAAGGCATTCAAATGGAGTCACAAGACTACACCCACGCATGTATACTGAGTGATTCGATGAGCATGATAAAAAATGTGGAGGTGGGCTCTGTATGCATGCAATGGGTAGAGTTGTTGCAGAAATCCAAAATACGTAAGGTCACCTTTGTCTTTGTCCCTGGACATGCGGGGTCACCTTTGTCTATGTCCCTGGAAATGCGGGGAAATGAAAGAGTAGACATGTTGGCTAGCTGCGCTGTCATTGAGGACAGGCAACCAATGGATCGGGCGGACATCAATGCCCTCCGTGATGTGGGAAGAGCACAGGACTTCGACAAACACAGATCCACGTCACTTTTTCAGATGAAGGAAATGGGAGTTAAGGAGGGCACAGCCAGAAATGAGAAACTTAGTGGCCGTGTAAGAAGACTTATCAACCAACATAGAACTGGAGTCGTCAGTCGCTTGACACTGCGGGAATTGCTGAGGAGGGGATCTGAGCACCTATGGACATGTTCGGAGTGCAATGATGATGACCCGCAAACAACTCAATGATAAGCATTCAATTCCCATGTGTCTTCTTGGGTAAACACACAGCTGTGTAGCAAAAGTTCAAAGAAAATCTTATTTTCCAAACTCAAAATGTAACAATGTAGTAATTTTTACGATGGTATAAGGGAAACGTGACTCATAGTTATGTATTGTAATCTAAGATTACAGGGAAAAAAATATAGCAGTAAGGTTATGAAGTAAAATTCACTAAAGATTGACTATGTAAGAAAAATAATTTTACATTCTGAAATCTGCCAAAAGTGCTAAAGATAAATAAAAAGATAAGGATAAAAGAGTTCAGCTCTTGGTATGATGACTGGATAGATTGTGTCATAGATTCCACGTAAGGTTAACATCCATGGATAATGACCTCACAGGCTCCATATAAAAGTGCATAACATAAAAAAAAACCAAAAGCAGTTTATTAATTTACTTGCAAACCAAATTCCACAAGCACATGAATATTTGTTTTCCTGCTGGCTTTTGGTTTGAAGCCCCCTCTTGGCACAGCTTGAGGAAGTAGTAGACAACTGTCAGGAAGCCTATGCTGAATTTCTGTTTTGGCATTTTCCTCAGTCTTAGACCTAAAAATCAATATAAGAGATATAGTTAAAGACACAAATACAGCACATAAAATGTAAAAGCATACATCTCTACATACATTATAGGTTATATAACTATTTTACGACTGCAATATAGAAACATTATAAAAATGAAAAAAAGCCATTAAAAATATATGCATAAAAAAGATAACACATCTACCAAAATCACAGAATTACATTGTCAGACTATTTGCTGGAGGGAACACTAGCCCACAATAAAGAGTTGTCATCTTCCCTTTTGATGAAAGGTGTAAACAAATATTAGCAAAGTGAATGATTGTTACACATAATAAAAAATTCTATGAATATCAAACAGAATTGGTAACTGTTTGCTAACATCAATTTGAAATTGCTCATTCAGCAAAACTGTTAATAATGTAACAATATTTTTATTATTTTGATGACATGCAGACATCTTCGCAAGGATAATAAAATAAAACTAAGACGAATGCGTACTAATTTTCCTAAGCTTAACTAATCTTCCAAATGACAAGTACCTATAATTTTATCTGTCTAAAAGAAGTGAATCATATGAGGGTATTATATTTTTTATAAATTATAAATGAACCGAGACAAAAAATAATTGAATATTAACAGGAAAAATGACTGGTGCTAGAAAATTTTTTCCCCACTTAGAAAAAGTATGTCTTTAAAATGCCTGTTTTATAATTCATCAATTACTTTTTCATTTCACTGTACTTTTCTTTCATTCAGGTGTAACAAAATTTGTTAAACTGACATACAATTTCACATTTAAAAAAATTATTATCAGAATATCTAAAATAGTCTGGAAGCAGTTATGAGATAACAATTTGCTGTATGACTGTACTGCTAATATGGCAATCTAGTTTAGTTTAATTTAGTTGACAGAGCATCCTCTTTGCACATTGGACATGTCCATAAAATGTCAATCTCAAACACTCTCAGTTGAAACTAACCACATTTTTTTGGAAACCCTGGTATTCATCACATAAATATCTCAAGCTTTGGAATAGGGGAGGAAATGATTACCCTTTCAGAAAAAAAAACGCATGTGCACAAATACTGAGAGAGAGTGGATGGATGGAGAGTGAGGAAAAAAAAGTGGGGGTGAGAGAGAGGCAGAAAACTGAAATTAAATCCCAAGTATTGTGCAGTAAAACAGTATGTTATCAGTTAACATTATTGTTAAATTTTAAAAAGTGAAGAATGCCTTTGGGGTTGAGGAAAGGATCAATACAGCGAAATAGGAGTAATTGGCTACTAAAGGGATAATGGTAGCAGCAGATTGTCAACTGTGTCATCTTATTTTTTTATATCAGGAACTGGACTTTTCTGTGATTGATCATGCTCTAGCTATATTGAGTCTTAAACATACACAGAGACTGGCAAAGATACAAAATAAAGCTATGCACATAATTTTTGGATGCACCAAAAAAAAAAAAACATGTGTTACCTCCTTGACTTCCCCACCATGAAATAAAGGACAGAAATTTGCAAGCATATGCCTACATTTCTCTTAGCGTTGACAAACAACATCCACAATATGGTGTGATCAGAAGTTATAAGAGGCGAAGGTTAAATAGAGGGGGAATCTTAGATGGGTCAAACTGAAGATATAGTTTAACAGATTTGTTCACAAAAAATATTTTAAATTCCACATTACTGCTTGACATTCAAACTTTTGTGCACCTCATCTTACACATAATAAAGTGTCTCTGTGTTAAGCATTTTATTAAAAAAAAAAAAATAATTAAAATAAACTACAAGATAGTACTACGAAGTATGTACCATTTCATTTAACATACATTTCAATTTCCTGAGTATTAAATAACTTCTTTAAACTAGTACTTTGTTTCTTGATTTAGAATTGCTACTACCACATTATTTTTTCCCAGCATAACTTATGCCCTGTTTTCAATAGCTAGTGAAATGAATCAAGAAAAGATGAGCAAGTAATGAAAAACTAAATTATTTAGAATGAAAAAGTATATCTGGAAGGAAAATCAGTGGAAGAAGTAGATCACTTGATGACTATGGACATGGCAACGCCCAGACAACAAAGTATACAATCAAATTGATTTTATACTGGTATAGAGAAGATTCAGGAATGGGCTAGCATCTGTTAAAACAAGGCCAGGAGCAGAATTGCAATAGTGACCATGCACCAGTAGTTGGAAAAATGAAAATAAAACTACGGAAGAAACGAAAGTCCCCAAGAAATAATAAATTATAACTAGATATGCTTAAAGTAGATAAACAGATGAGTGATAAGTACAGTATAATAGTACAAAATAGATATAATGCTATTGAGAAAATACAGAACATCGATGAGCAGTGGGAAATGCTCAAACAATTGCGACAGCAAACATCAAAAGAAGTAATACAAGTGACTAAAAGAATCAAAAGAAATGGATGACAGAAGAAATACTAAACTAATGGACGAAGGATGAAAACATAAGAACTGACATACAAAATATTGCACAAAGAGATCTAAAACAAATTCAGTGAAGCAAAAGGATGGTTAAAGCAGAATTGTGAAGAAATGGAAAAACAACAAAAGAAAAACACACAATTTATGCACAATCAGTTGAATTAACAGGAAGAAAATAAATCAAAGGTTCAGGATGTGTGAAATCAAAGGAAGGAACTATACTAATGGGGACAGAAGAATATAATTAAAATAAATTATTATTATAACAAAGTTGGACTTTGAGAATATATCAGTCAACTCTATGGTGATGAAAGACAAGAGCTGAACAATTCAAACATATTTATAGACTACACAAAAGCAGATGACAAAGTAAAGCATGTGGAAATTAATATGCTGGAAAAATTAAGCATTGATAGCAAGGATCTGAGAATCATAAAAAATCATGTAAGGGCAATAAACAGCAGCCATACAAATTAGCAACCAACAGGACAGTTCCAATATATAAAACAAGGAGTCAGACAAGGCTGTGTTCTGTTGCCGGATTTGTTTTCACTTTACAGCGAAAATATTATGATCTGAATTGATAGGAATTGAAGTCAGCTGTCACAACATCAACAATTTGTGATATGCGGATGAATAACAGTCTTAATAACAGAGATAGAGAATGAACTACAAGAAATGATAGACATAGTAAAAGAAAGCAACAAGAAAGGTCTCAGTATGGCTATTAAGAAAACAGAAGTAATGGTCATATCGAAGAAACAATCATCACCAGCAAGCAGCATGAAAATAAGCAGGACAAATCTGAAACAAGTGCAACGCATCAAATACTTGGACACAATAATAACATCAGATGGAAGATCCACCACAGAAATAAAAGGCAGAATAGCTCAGGCCAAAATAGTATTTAAGAAAATGAAAAACTTATGCAACAAGTGTAGGTCAATAGAAGTGAGAAAGAGAGTTCATCAGTGCTTTATAGAACCAATTTCGACCTATGGAAGCAAATCAGGGACAGTAGTCAAACAAATGAAAAGACGACTATAGGTCACAGTGATGAGATTTCTTCAAAGAATGCTGAAAGTTCTCTGGAAAGTTAAAAAGACCAATGAGGACATTCTCAATGAGGTTAACACAAAAAAGGAGCTCCTAAAAACAAACAATCAACATTTTTCGGGCACACCATGAGATGAGTAAAGTTCGAATACTTGGCTACTGCTAGCAAAATACAGGGAAAGAGAGATTGCAGATGACTGAGATAGAAAATACTAGATAGCTTGGTGTCATGGTGTAGAAAACAGTCCACTACTGAAATCATACTATGTATGGTAGATAGAAGATTGTGGAAGGACATAATCGCCTCTCAGGGTATTTCATTTGAATCCCCAAAATCCTATAAAGCCAAATGTAAAAACAGCTTTAAAAGCAAGACATATCGAATAATTTATTACAATCTTTCACCATTGGCCACTGCTAAAATATTAAAGATTATGGCTCCTCTGAAGTATCCACCAACACATTGATGTCTATATTGCATAATTGTGCCTGTCCACCTGTGTGGACAATATTTTGCTAAAGGAAGCCCGGGATCTGTCTGAATGCAAGTTCATGTTTAGGGTCTCCCCCTGATTATCTCAACAACGTTTAAGAGCACCTAAAACTAGACTCATTCTATTAGTTCATTACTCTAAAAAATGCACATATTCTAATGTTTCACCTCTCCATTCATTTATCAGTCCACCAGATACAAATGCTCTGAGTCTTCATAATTAGTTTTCCTGATTGCGACAGTTTTTAATGTAGCTATGTCTGTGTGCACTTTCAGTCTCCAGCCACTAAAGTAGCAACTATCGTTAATCTGCACATGTCCCTAGGTTGCTCAAACTTACTCCCATCCACTACTTCTGGAGATGTCTTTAAATTGCTCAACTAAGGCTGTTCTGACTATAATCATTTGAATCAAGAAAAACTCTTTAAAGGATCCTCTACACAAACTGTCATAGAGTGACATATATTTATGGTGACCAAGCATAGTATTTTGTAAATGAAAATGTGCAGCAACATTTTGATGTATGTGGTACCAATATTTACCAATTTTGTTCCACAGTATCAATAACGTGTTGATTTATCAAACTGTTAATGAACACCATCATAGTTTCAATGGGAATGCTATCATTAGCCATAAGCCCATGAGCAACTTTAATTAATAATGTCTCAACTTTGTTTGCTGTGCGACGACTATGGGTACTTTCCAACACCTGAAGAGAAAAATTAATTGCAATAAGTCCACTGGATATTATTGCACATAAAATTATATAGTTTGTACACTGTACTAATATTAATATAATAAAGCATTTTGTTACATTAGTTTTGTCTGCTGACACTCACTGTTGAGTGTTGTTCTTAGGCCATTCTGGACTAAATTTCAGTGAGTGTGGTGGAGTTACATTTAATAGATTGACACACCAGCCTCACGGTTACATATTATTTTAGATGACTTCACCTTGAATGAGATGGCTGTAAGGCCAATGGCTAAAAACAATACTGCATTTGAAGCTGGTATAATATCTGGGATGCTAAAAGTAATTGATATCCAGAACCTAATAAACCTGCAGAAAATATTCACTACAATATGTACACTTTCCAATATGGAAAGCAGAAAAGGTATAATTGTAAAACTACCAAACAAGGCAATCTCAAGGATTGCAACAACAGGAGAAGAGTGACTTTTTAATAAGTTGCCACTAAAGTATTTCTGAAAGATTATCATGAACAGGATCAAAGATGCGCTAGCACTGCTATGCCTGAAGAACAAGCAGGATAGGCCTTGACCATATTTAAAAGTAAAACTATTTCTTGTAAATTTTATTGGCTTTCAAAAAGCTTTTGATGGCAAACATAGAGACTCATTATAGAACATACAGAGATCACCAAAAATCATTAACATCATCAAAGATCTGTATGACAGATTCTCAGAACTGAGATTTTATGCCATATTTAAATCAGAGTGAAACAATGAAGTATGTTGCCTCCCCTGTTATTGAGCTATTTGTGGGTGGGTTATCATCACTGTTGACCATCTTCAATGACAGCACAGCTAGCCAGCCTATCTGCTCTTTTATTTCCCCATACTTCCACATGCATAGGGACGAAGACAAAATTGACTTCTGTAATGATTCAACCCTCTTCCTACTTAAAGAGCCTACATCCACTTTTCTTAGTTTAGGTAGTTTAGTTGGCAGTGTGCTCTAGCAGTTATTTCTTGTGGCAAGGCACTATGTTGACGAGTCTGGGTTCGATCCTGCTTTGGGCTATTGTTTTTTTGTTGTTGATGGATTGATTGCGATTTTTTTTCCAAGTATTGTAAACATGCCTCTCCCAATGAAATGATTTGCTCCACCTTTCTTATCATGGTCATCAAATCACTAAGTATACAGGTGTGGTTGTAGTCTTGTGACCCCAACCAGATAAGTTATTGAGTTAATTGCAGGTCATCATCATTGCATTCCGAACATGTCCATAGGTGCTCAGATCCCCTCCTCAGCAATTCCCTCAGTGTCCAGCGACTGACGACTCCAGTTCTATGTTGGTTGATAAGTCTTCTTACATGGCCACTAAGTTTCTCATTTCTGGCTGCGCCCATCTTAACTCCCATTTCCTTCATCCGAAGGAAGTGACGTGGATCTGTGTTTGTCGAAGTCCTGTGCTCTTCCCACAACTCGGAGGGCATTGATGATGTCCGCCCGATCCATTGGTTGCCCGTCCCTAACGACAGCGCAGCTAACCAACTTGTCCGCTCTTTCATTTCTCCATACTTCCGCATGTCCAGGGACATAGACAAAGGTAACCTTACGCATTTTGGATTTCTGCAATGACTCTACCCATTGCAGGCATACAGAGCCCGCCTCCACTTTTTTAATCATGCTCATCGAATCACTCAGTATACATGCGTGGGTGTAGTCTTGTCATGCTAACCATTTGAATGCCTTGGTCACTGCCATCGCCTCCATTGTCATGCTACTTGTGGTCATGACGTATGCACCACTGTCTTCCTTGACTATTCTGCTTGTCGAGCGTGCTGTAAATGCCCATGCACTTCTTTGGTGTCGTCTTACAGATCCATCTGTATAGATGACTGCATCTTTCTCATCTTGTGTTATCGCAGATGAGACCGTTGACCTCAGCATTAACCATAAACGGGTTCTGTTCCCTACTTTTCCTGCGAAGTGTGACAATACACGAGAAAGTCCCCTTGAAAGACGTAGGCACCGGTATCCACTCCTCACCAACGCTGATATTGGAAAGCCCACAGACCTGTTTGATGACATCTTCTGCTCGGCTCACCCATGATTTACCTCTTTTTAGCCTGGCACCTTTCCCTGTGTTGAGCACGTGGTGCAATGGATGCTCTGTATCTATACTAATCTTCAGGTATGCTCGTGCTCTCCAGATCTTGATTCTGTCATCCATGGTTGGAAAGTCAATGCTACACAGGGAGTGTCCCTCACACATCCCAGGATAATGTGCATGGCTTCACTTTGTATTTTCTCCAGCCTATCAGCCAGATGAATGTCCTGTCACCTCCATCGTCATGCTACTTGTAATCATAAACTACGTACCACTACTTCTTTGACTGTTCTGCCTGAAGAATGTGCTGTATATACCTGTGCACTCCTTTCGTGTTGTATTATGGATTCACCTGTATAGACGACTGCATCTTCCATGTGTGTTGTACCAAATAAGGGCGCTGGCCCCGGCATTGACCATAAATGGATTCTGCTCCTTGTATTTCCTGTCAAATGTGACAATACCCGGGAATGTGCCCCTGAATGATGTAGGCATCAGTATCCACTCCTCACCAATTTGATACTGGTATACCATATGCTTGTTTGATGGCATTGTCTGCACAGTCCACTCATGATTTGTCCCTTTTTAACCTGTCATCTTTCCCCCTGTTGAGCTCTTGGTGCAATAGATGTTCTTTATCTGCACTTATCTTCAGGTATGCTCATGCTCTCCAGATCTTGATCCTGTCATCCATGGTTGGAAAGTCAAGGAGACTACTACAAGTGATGTGTCTCTCGTACACCCCAAGCTAATGCCCATCACCTCATTCTGTACTTTCTCTAGCCTTTCTATCTGCATTGTGCTGCTAGCGAGGATTGCTAGGGCATACTCAATTGGTGCGAGGATCAGTCCCTAGAACAGAAAGGTAAGTAGCCTCTGCTCAATATTAGCAGCTGCCATGACTTTCATGGACTATAAGCACTGTTTCAGAGGAAGGTGATACTCAGATGTGGAAAGCTGACATCCATTTTCCATGGCTGCCACAAGGCTCACCATTGTCACCAGTTCTATTTAACGTGTACACAATAACGATCATGGAACAACAGCTGGATGGGAAGAGAAGAACTATGACATTTGCTGATGATATTCTGGTATATAGACAGGGAAGAGCCTCCACTGTGCAAAACGAACTCAATCACATCTCTTCCTGGAGTAGAGTATCAGGTGCAATGGTTAATCCTAATAAAGCATCAGTTACGTGGTTCTCCTGTAACAATCATATCGATAACACAGAAACACCGGTGGTATGAATGGGGGCTGATGAGGTGACCAGGACAGGTTGATGACATACCTTGGAGTTAAATTTGATCGCAGCCTGTGTTTTCATGACCATGTGATAATAAAATCCCACAAAGGATTAGCTGCCTTGAAGGTCATGGCAGCTGCCAACATCGAGCAGAGGCTACTTATTCCTCTGTTCCAAGGACTTGTCCTTGCACCAATCGAGTATGCCCTGGCAATTCTTACTGTCAGTATGACCAGAGCATTCATCTGGTTAGTCAGAAGACTACACTGACGCCTGTATACGGAGTAATTCGATGATAAAAATATGTGGAGGCGAGCTCTGTATGCATGCAATGGTCATTGCAGAAGTCAAAAATATGAAAGGCCACCTTTGTGTACGTCCCAGGACATGCGGGAGTACGGGGAAATAGAAGCGCGGACAGATTGGCTAGCTCTATTGTCGTTGAGGATGGTCAACCAATGGATCGGGCGGACATCATCAATGCTCTCCGAGATGTGGGAAGAGCACAGGACTTCGACAAACACAGATCCACATCACTCCTTAGGATGGAACATATGGGAGTTGAGATGGGCACATCCAGAAACGAGAAACTTGGGCATGTGAGCAGACTTATCAACCAACACAGAACTGGAGTCGTCAGTCGCTGGACACTGAGGGACTTGCTGAGGAGGGAATCTGAGCACCTACGGACATGTTTGGAGTGTAATGATGATGACCCGCAAATAATTCAGTAACTCAATAACATTGGATAGACACTTGGATCACAATTATAGTTTTAATTTTGCAGATGATATAGTTCTTATCAGTAGCAATGTGAACAAGATAGAAGAAATGTCCCATCACCAATAGCTAGTAAAATAGAACTTGAGATCATCAAAGAAAAGCGAAAGTAATGAAAAATCTAATTCATCCAGAAAAAATAATATACATGGAAGGAAAAGCAGTGGAAAAAGTAGAAGTAGATTACTTTGTGTATCTTAGAAGCTGTATAGATCAAAGAGACATAAAGAAATTAGATTCAGAATAAAAAAAGGCAGCAATGATTTTCATAAACTTTAATAAAATATGTAAATCAAAATTATTAACCACAAAAGCAAAGCTCAGAATTTTCAAATCCAATGTATCCACCATTTTTTATGCATATGAGAACTGAAAAAATGAAATAGAAAATAAATTAGACCCAGTTGAAAAAAAATGCCTCAGGAAAATACTTTCCAGACAAAGTGTTCATTAATATATTTCATTAGAATATGTTTGTATACAACATATCCAGTTATTTGAAGGTATACTTGGCTGTGCACATTGGAATGAATTGAAAAGACTTTAAATACTCTAACTCTAGTCTGGAAGTAATAGATGATAGACTACCAGATTAGAATGATTCTTGCCAGTAACTCGTTTAGCACGTCTAGACATTACTGCTTGTTTGCTTATTAGCAACTGGACATTCAAGATCATTCAACAGTCAAGAACTTGAGTTGATCATTACCTGGCTTGGCCTCTTTAGACAGCTGTATACATAGATGAAAAGGACCATATAACATGAATGTCAACTCAGAAAGCAACTCATGGTGGTAAAAACATCATAGCCACCCTGGCCTTTATGACGTTCCTCAGCTAATTCTGTATTTATTTCAATTTTAAAAGTCTGTCTGTACAAATCAAAGTATAAATGCTATACAACACAACAAACCATTTCCATGTATAAATCACAATGTTCAGTTGGCCTAATCACATAGACCTCATGCCATGAAGAACATATGGCACAATACCTACAAGGCAATACAATTAAAACTACTGAGGGTGTGTATCTTTCTGACAGAAGCGTGCAATCTTGCTAACAAGAATGATGAAAATTGGTTCATTCAAAATAAGATGCTACATAAAAAATCCTTAGGATATCTTGGATAATGAAAAAAAGAAATGAGGACATAATAAAGGATCAAAACATTTAAAAGAACTGATTTATAAACATCTTACATAGAAATGTAAAATGTATGGCCATGTCAAAAGACAGTAGATTGAACAGAACAATAATGGAAGACATGGTTCCAGAAAGATGAAACAGGGACATGCCAAAAAGAAAATAGTTTGAAGATATCAAAGAGATCTAGAAAATAGACAACAGAAGAAGTGATGGATCTGGCTAGAGACAGGAATTATTTCAGATGGACTGTGGTGAGTGCAACATTCTGTAAAGGTCATGCATCAAGATGATGACGATTTATAAATAAACTCTGTGCTATCAAAATAAAGTGCATTTTCTAAGAAAACAAAGGATGGAACATAAAAGTTAAGTTTTGAAGAAAAAAATTAAGAATATTAATTATTTAAAAAAACACAAAATTAAAACATGTCAGTGCTGCATGTTGCCTTAAACTTATATATTATCACAGTCACTTTATTGCCACAGATCCTGACTTATGTCCCCTTTAATTCAACATTTTATCTAGATCAAAAAATAAACAGATTATTTTTATTTCTTGAAACATTAACACACACACACACCCCCCCACCTCCCCCCCCCCCCCCCCCCCAAACAAACACAATTTTTATGCAAAATCCTCTTTATTGGGAAATGTATAATGGACTAGTTATTATCTCACATATAGAATTAGATTTCAGCTAAGTTGACTGGCAACTCTGGAGCATAGTAACCGAAAGGGAAAGTTATTATTTAATATAATATTATTAATGTCAGGTCAGGTCAGATAATTGTACCTGCTACTGTATGCAGTAAACAGCACAACCTGTGGCTGCCCTGCTGCCTTGAAGGTAAGCTCGTGAGAGTAAAAAGCTAAAGGAGGGTACCCCGAAGTAAAACAACACCACTGCCTTGTGGGTGAGACTTTTTAGTCAAACGCTAGCGGAGCCAACAGTAAACAAACCGACGGAAGGCAACAGAAAACCACCATCGTAACTTCTTTGTACAATCATGAATCGCCACAACAATAGAAATCACGACAACAACAATAAGGGGGATTCCAACAGAACACAATCAAAAACTGGATGTTTAAGATCAAAGGAAGGAGAACTGTTGATTGAACAAGAAAGCATAAGGGAACGATGGACAGAATACATTAAAGATCTTTACAATGATAAACGAACAGAAGTAAATATTAAGGATAATGGAGAAGGACCAGAAATAGTCAGAGACAAGTGGAAGATGCCTTGCGCAATATGAAAGCAGGAAAAGCTCCTGGACCAGATAATATAATTAAAGAAGAGATTGAGGCCATGGGTGATTTTGAAATAGAAATAATAACAAAAATATTGAATATCTACAACAGCGGATATATACCAGACGACATAATAATATATTATGTTATCATCATCAAGTACCGGGCCTGCTGGCGTAGGTGAATATGTCTCTCCACAACTTTCGATCTTTCTCTTAAGCTGTCTGGTATATTTTATTTGTTGAAACATTCGCAATTGGTTTCAAGTTCTTATGGTCACTGTTTGTTGCCAATACGTGTTCTTTATATTATGTTATATATATAAATATATTAATATATAAACTATAATATAATCAGCATTTAAATCACCTCACAGATACTTACTCCTCTTATTGGCTGCAACAGCTGATTCAAACATGTAGGAGATACAAATTTGGCAAGCAGATGATAAACATCATAACCTTTAATAAACTGTGCCTCAAAGTACTTGGCCTTTATGGCTGCCACTTCTTTCTCATCAGCAACCTGTCCAAACAGCTCTGAATAGACAACTTCCTGCACAGTGGCTAAAACTGGGTCGAAATCACCTGGTTTTATAACTGAGCTCAGAACTTTCAGAAGTCGGTAAACTGTGTAGCTCAGAACATGAAGCTGAAACAGATGGATAATGAAATGCACCATTATTCTGCATCTTCAACTGTTGTGATCATCGCCAGACAAAATAAAAAATAACCTAAGATTTGCTGAGGTTACTGAATTTTTAAAAAATCTTTTTTTAGGCATAAAAATACATCACACGTGCTCATACATAATGTAAAAGTGGTAGTCAAAGTGGTGAAAGGAAGAGAATGAGAAAAAGAAATGTGTGTTATTCTCTCAGAAGCAAGAGAAGGCTCATAGTGTTGCATTTGAAAGAATAATCTGTAGCATGAATGGTGTAAAACAAATTGTGGGTAATTGCTATCATTATTGGCCTGAATGAAATTTGGATCTACTTAAAAGTTTAATAACGGTTAAAAGATGGCACCCCAGCAAGACACCAAAGTGCATGGGCATTTACAGCACGCTCGGCAGGCAGAATAGTCAAAGAAGAGGAGTGGTGCATATGTCATGACCACGAGTAGTATGACAATGGAGGTGATGACAGTGACCAAGGCATTCAAATGGTTAGAGTCACAAGACTACACCCACGCATGTATACTGAGTTATTCGATGAGCATGATAAAAAAAAGTGGAGGCGGGCTCTGTACGCATGCAATGGATAGTGTCATTGCAGAAGTCAAAAATACGTAAGGTCACCTTTGTCTATGTCCCTGGACTTCGACAAACACAGATCCACGTCACTTCTTCGGATGATGGAGATGGGAGTTAAGATGGGCACAGCCAGAAATGAGAAACTTAGTGGGCGTGTAAGAAGACTTATCAACCAACACAGAACTGGAGTCATCAGTCGCTGGACACTGTGGGACTTGCTGAGAGGGGATCTGAGCACCTATGGACATGTTCGGAATGCAATGATGATGACCTGCAAAGAACTCAATAACCCCAGCAAGAAAAAAATTGTGTAGTGTGTGTAGAAGACTGTGGGCAATTAATGAACTATTTACACCAGAATGGGTAAAAGAGGATGTGAAGAAAAAAAAAGAGAAAGAAAAATGCAATCCACATATACAGAGACTTCAGAAACAGTGATGGGTCTTCAAGCGAATGAATGACACATGCAAGTAATACAAGCTGAGAAATACCACAGACTAATCAACAACTCTACATACCAAGGAATAATTAACTTTGGCACAAGCAGGCTAGAGAAGAGCAACTTTGTGAGTTTCAGAGAATCTGATGTTCAAAGACCAAGAATTGTCTCAATTAAAACTAAGACATTCAACCAGCTAACACCACTTTCCTCGCAATATGCACAATGCCTGAACTCATAGAATGGATCAAGGAAATTGGTACAAGTACAGACCCAAAGTGAAAAGTTATCAAACAAAAGTACCAAGATGGAATTTGTTCCAAGACCTGATGCGCATAATGATGATTCAACTACAAACTCCTAGTAATGGAGAACAGGAAAGGTGTGTGCGTGTAATAAAAATTAGGAAAGTACTAACTCACTTGGAAATAACAGGACAGAAAGCATAAAGTTTAATATATTATTTTTTGATAAGTCGTGAAAGAAACCAGTTTTATAATACTGTTCTTCACCTTTAATTGTAGCCTCAGTGGCTGAGTGGTTAGTGTGCTCACTTCCTGATCAGAAGGGTATATTTTGGTAAAATTAACATATATTCCTTCAGAAGTGTTTGAACACTATCATGTTCTATCATGCCTAACAGCTATGGTAGCATAGATCAGCTATCAGAAAAGTTTGTAAAGCTGGAAGGGTCTAAATGTTGGAAATTAGACCTGTTGAAACTGAATTCTATTTGCATATACAATTTTTGCCATCATTTACCTGGTAGCCTCTAGTAAGGGCAGTCTTCAATTCTCTGAATATGAAAGGCAAAAATTTTGCACCAAGTGACAATGCAGTTTTCTCAAGTGTGTCCCTGGCAGTTGTGCGCACATCTCGTGACCGGGATCGGAGAAAAGCACATATTTTTAAAAGAATGCTGAAAATGTAATGAACAATGCATTAACAATAGACAAATTCACGTCAGTAAAGTGACAAAGGCATAAAATATAACTGAATTCTTAATCTTTTAAAGTCACAAATGTATGTGTCAATCATGTTATGTTATGTTAGTATCATCATCACTACACTCCATAAACATTCACTGGCGCTCCAATCACGTTGAAATACTATGAAACCACAGCAGAACCCTGATACATGTGCATGAATTATGTTACATAGCATGGGATCCAATTAGGTAGATTTCTAACAATTTGTTACCCAAGCAGGGGCTGTTTGGCTTACTCTTTTTTTTATTTTATAATTGTCACAAGTTCTTTGACAGAGTACACACGGGACCCCTGTTTTTTGCTGTTGTCCAATGGTATAGACATCAGATCTCACCACCCAGAGATCAGCACAGAGTAGAAATATCAATAAACCATGAATTCAAAGAGAAAGATTTCCACCAGTGACAGGATTTGAATCTGGGAGCTTCAGAAGCCAATGTCTTACTTCCTGTTGTGTGTGTATCATCATCATCATGTGCCATACTGGTTCGCGTAGGCGATCATGTCCTTCCACAATCTTCTATCCACAGTGCAACGTATCAGTTCTGTTGTTGACTGTTTTCCATGCCATGACACCAAGTTATCCAGTATTTTCTCTCTTTGTCATCCGTGACACGTTTTCCTTTTATTTTGCCAGTTGTAACCAAGTATTCCAACGCATGATGTTGGACTCTATTAGGAGTTCCCTTTTTGTATTGGCCTTTTTGAGAATTTCCTCATTGGTATTTTTTTTTAGCTGTCCAGAGAACTTTCAACATTCTCCGAGAAATCCCATCTCTGTGGCCTCTAATCGTCTTTTCATTTGATTGTCTACTGTCCATGATTCACTTCCATAGGTCAGAATTGGTTCTTTATAGCACTGATGAACTCTCTTTCTCACTTCTATTGACATTTGTTGCATAAGATATTTTTCATTTTCTGGAATGCTATTATGGCCTGAGCTATTCAGCTTTTTATTTCTGTGGTGCACCTCCCATCTGATATTATTGTGTCAAAGTATTTGACACGTTGCACTTGTTTCAGATTTCTCCTGTTTATTTTTATGCTGCATGATGGTGATGATTGTTTCTTTGATATGACCATTACTTCTGTTTTCTTACTATTCAGACTGAGACCTTTTTTTTTGTTGCTATCTTTTACTATTATGTCTATCATTTCTTGTAGTTCATTCTCTGTCTCTGCTATTAAGACTGTGTCATCCGGATATCGCAAATTATTTATGTTGTGACTGTTGACTTCAATTCCTTTTTTATCTACTACTGATTTCATAATATGCCCCCTGTAAAGTGAAAACAACACAGCCTTGTCTGACTCCTTGTTTTATAAATTGGAATTGTCCTGTTTGGTTGATAATTCGTATAGCTGCTGTTGCCAGTACGTTTTTTATGATTCGCAGATCCTTGCCATCAATGTTTAATTTCTCCAGCATATTGCTTATTTCCACATGCTTTACTTTGTCAAATGATTTTGTGTAGTTTATAAAGCACAAATATAGATCTTTCTTTACCTCTATAGATCTTTATATTAATGTTCTTAAGATGTATATTGCATCTTTGTGTTTGTATATGTAAGTATAAAATATATATGTATTATATATATATATATATATATATATATATATATATATATATATATATATATATATATATATATATATATATATATATATATATATATATATATATATATATATATATATATATATATATATGAAACAGGATGTTAGACAAGGTTGTGTGCTGTCACCAGATTTGTTTAATATTTATAGTGAGATTATTTTAAGATCAATAAGGGGCATGCCTGGAATAATAATTGGAGGTCATAATATAAATAATCTAAGGTATGCTGGTGATACAGTCTTAATCGCTAGAAGTGAAAATGAGTTACAAGAAATGTTGGACATTATAGTGAAAGAAAGCAAAAATAAAGGACTCAGCCTTAATAGCAAAAAGACAGAAGTAATGGTAACAACAGAGAAAAAGACACCACCTCAGTGCAAAATAAAGACAAGTGGAACAATATTAAAACAGGAAAAGGAATTTAAATATTTCGGAACTTTGTTAACCTCAGACGGAATATGTACAAAAGAGATGTGAGATGCAGAATGGCTCAGGCAATAGCAGCTTTCCAAAAAATGAGGATACTATGCAATCCATTTTCGACAATAGAAACAAGAAAAAGAGTTCTTAAATGGTAATGTAGAGCCACTCTTAACATATGGATGTGAATGGACAATAGGACAACAGACAAGAAAATCACTGGAGTCTGTAGAAATGTGGTTTTTTGCAGAAGAATGTTGAGAATACCATAGGCATCTAAGGAAAGTAATGAAAAATGTTCTGAAAGAGGTCAAAGCAAAACGAGCTAATTTCCAATATTAGGAAGAAACAATCATCATTTTTTGGCCATGTAATGAGAAGAGAACAACTGGAATATATTGTAACAACTGGAAAAATTGAGGGACGAAGAGATAGAGGGAAGCAAAGAGAAAAAATAACAGACAGCTTAAGAGAATGGCTTGGCAGAAGATGAACAACAGAAATGATAAATAGCTGCCAAGATCGAAAATTGTGGAGAAACATGATCACCTACGCCAGTAGGCCCGGTACTTCTTGATGATGATGATCTATCTATTGACCTTTCGAGCCATAGCCAGCACATAGGGCATAGACCCAGATACTCTTTCTAAATCTAAATTTTTATTGTAGCAGTTTTCAATCCTTCTAAAGATATTTTATCAAATCTCGCCATTTGTCTCTGTTCTGTGCAAGCAACTCTATCTCACTGAGGGAGTCAATTGGATTAACTGCAGAGATGATAAAATCAATTTAACACACACAACTTAAGTTTCCTGACAGGTGCATTCAACAAAATCTGGAAAGAAGAAAGAGTTCCTGCAAGCTGGAAAAGAAGGATTATGTTCAAAATTGCTAAAGAAAGGCAATCATAAGGCTTGCAATAACTGGAGAGAAGTAACACTTTTATCAGTTACCTCCGAATTACTTTGTAAAATTGTGCACAACAGAATAAAAGAAGCAGTAGTCAATATTATGTATGAAGAACAGGCAGGATTTAGAAAAGGGAAAAGTTGCCTTGACCAAATATTCACTTGAAGAATTATACTTGAGGAGCGTGTCAAAAAAACAAAAATCGTCAGTTTTACATTTAATAGACTTTAGGAAGGCATTCAACAACATACACAAGATATTATTTATTTTTGCCTTTATTTTACCATTATCACCTTTATTTGATATCCTGAAACAATGCAGAATACCACAGAAAGTCATTAACATCAAAAAGGATCTATACAATGGTTATGAATGTGCAGTTCGTACAGTGGAAGGATTGAGTGAGTAGTTCCAGATGGAAACAGGAGTAAAACAGGGATCTATTTTATCACTTTTGTTATTTGGAATATCCACTGATTGCATTATGGGGCACTGTTGTACTGGCAAAAATGATAAGTGGCTCAATGGGACTCATCTGGATTTTGCAAACAACATTGTGATCCTTAGTGATAGTATGCATAAGATACAGAAGACCACAGGTTCTCTGTCATTACTGGCTGGCAGAACAGGACTTGAAATTAACAGAGAGAAGATCAAAATAATGACAACCAGCAATATTTACTTGGATAGGAAGAAGTGCTGGAAATGGATACTTGGTAGGAGTTCAGATCAAGGAGAAACTAGAAAAGGAATCAGAATAGCAAAGGTGGCTTTAAGTTAGTTTTAAACACCTTGAAAAAATATGGCAATCAAAGATACTCAGCAAGAAAACAAAACTTAGAATTTTCAACTAAAATGTATTAACAACAACACCCCACCCCCATACACCCCCCCAACCCCACCACCACCACCACACACACACACTTATGCATGTGAAAGCTGGAAAACAACAAAGGAGATTGAGTAAAAAACTAAATGCACTTGAAAGATACTTTGCATTAAATGGAATGAATTCAAGACTAATGTTGAAATAAGAGAAATGTAACCATTTATCTCATCTACTATTAAGAAAAGAAGATGGACATATGTTGGGCATGTGTTTAGAAGAAATGACCAGGGAATTACTAAGCAGACTTTCAAATGGGAACAAAAGTGGCAGGGTCCACAGGCATAGACTCACACACTATAATCGAACAATTCTTCCAGAATAAAGACAATTGGTGGAAAACTCAATTCCTAGTGCCATCTAATGTCACTGGAAGGATTAAGAATCACGAAGAATCTTTATATTGAATGAATTAAGCAAAAAGATAAGTAACAATATAAGATAATGTTTTCCTGCAAACAAATCAATACTTTAAGAAACATCCAACAAATTTCCTTTAATTCACTAGTCTTATCATACCTTGGTATCATGTTTTCCAATGTTCCTGCTGGCAAATTCTGCAGCAATTTGATCATGGCCAAAGCGACTGGAACTCGCAGGATTTCTTCATCCTCAGGGTACTTTGATTTGACAAGTTTGTGCTCATCGTCACTTTTTGCCTATTTATTTTGAAGAAAAAAACATTAAACGAATGATCTTGAATGATATCCACAACAGCGGTTATATACCAGATGACCTGCTAAAATCAAAATCCATAGATCTAAAAAGAAATCAGGTGTGATTGAATGCGATGATCACACAATAAGCCAATTGAATAAGATATTACTAAGAATCATCATGCAAAGAGTGCAAAACAAAATTAGTCCAGAAATTAGTGAGGAAGAGTGTGATTTTGTTGGATGTAAAGGTACGAACAATGCCATATACATCATAAGGTCTTTAGTAGAAAGAGCCATAGAGGTGAAAACAGATCTTTACCTATGTTTCATAGATTATACCAAAACATTTGACACTAAAGCATCAAGAAATAATCACAATTTTAGAAGGCATAAACATAGACAGCAAAGATCTAAGAATAATAAAGAACATGTACTGGCAACAAACATGTGACCATAAGAACTGGAAATCATTTGGGAATGTTTCCAACAAAAAAAGAACAGGATGTTATGCGAGGTTGTGTGCTGTCACCGATTTATTTAATATTTATAGTGAGATTATTTCCATAAGGTCCATAAGGGGCATGCCTGGAATAAAAATTGAAGGTCATGATATAAATAAAATGTAAGGTATGCTGATGATACAATCTTAATCGCTAAGAGTCAAAATGAGTTCCAAGGAATGTTAGACATAGTAATGGAAAGCAAAAATAAAGGACTCAGCCTTAATAGCAAAAAGACAGAAGTAATGGTAGCAACAAAGAAAAAGACATCACTGCAATGCACAACAAAGACAAGTGGAACAATATTAAAACAGGTAAATGAATTTAGATATTTGGTAAAAATGTTAACCTCAGATGGTAGATATATAACAGAGATGCAGAATGGCTCAGGCAAAAGCAGCATTCCAAAAAATGAGGAAGATACTGTGCAAACCATTTTTGACAATCATGATCTCATCAAGTACCATGCCTGCTGGTGTAGGTGATCATGTCTCTCCACAACTTTTGATCTTGATAGTTATTTATAATTTCTACAGCCTCCAGTGATTTTCACTTTTCAAGTACTTTCAAAATTTTCAATTTTTGACATTAGAAACAAGAAAAATAATTCTTAAATGTTATGTAGAGCCGGTCGTAATATTTGGATGTGAATCATGGACAAATGGACAACAAACAAGAAGATCAACGGAGACCATAGAAATGTGGTTTTACAGAACAATGTTAAGAATATCATAGACATCTAAGAAGAGCAATTAAAACATTCTGAAAGAGGCCAAAGCAAAGAGAGAGCTAATTTCTAATATTAGGAAGAAACAATCATCATTTTTTAGCTATCTAATGAGAAGGGATCAGCTGGAATATATTGTGACAACTGGGAAAAGTTGATGTATGAAAAGATAGAGGGAAGCAAAGAAAAAAGATACCAGACAGCTTAAGAGAATGGCTTGGCAGAAGGGCAACAACAGAAATGATAAATAACTGTCAGGATCAAAAGCTGTGGAGAGACATGATCACCTAAGCCAGCAGGCATGGTACTTTATGATGACGATGATCCATATAAATCACCAGATTCAGAATGGGCAGAACATAATAGAAAAAACTGGATTCAGAATGGGCAGAAAATAATAGAAACAACTTTCAAACAAATATTATACATAGAATATATTAGAAATAAAGACAAATTCACAGAAATATCATGTTAGACTCCTTACTTACTCTTTGTGTAATAATACTGTGTAGTTGAGGTAAGAGTGACACCACAATTGTTTTATGTATTCTGGTTGCAGCTGCCGATGTACAAATTACACTTCCATCATCAACTGTGCCTTCATCTGCTTTCGCTGTTTCATCAGAATTTTTTATTGTTGTAAAAATAGATGGAATTATTTCTAAACTATTTTCATTATATCTTGATTTATCTAAATTATGTTCAGCTTTGCCTTCTTCCTCCTTGTCATCATGTGTCAGTGTTCCTGAAACACAAGAACATGTCAGTGCAGTGTTAATTTAACTATGATCTTCTTTTAAAAAAAACCAACCCTTTAAAATGCAAAGATTACAATTTCAACAATCATTTTTTTTTTCATTATTACACAGACCCTAACTTTAGCAAACAACATACCAGCAGAGGTTGTTAACTCATTATAATATCTAAGTCATGTTTAGATATAGTAGCTAAATAATTTTTAGTTCTCCTCCCCAACTATCATATCTAAGTTTATTTTGAAGCTACAGGACAGAACTAGTGGATTTCTAAGAAAGAAATGGGATGTGGCATTGAACTCTATGTCTAAATCATGATTTGTTATAAATTTCAGCTTTTGGATTGTGAAGTGTCACATGCCTTTCATATTTTGCCTGCCTTCCTCTGTGTGTGTATCTGTGGGTGGGGACACATAAAGGCAGAAAATCATGCATGCATGCACACACACACACAAATTGTTGCAGCTATGAACTTTATCTGGTGCTGTTCATAATGTACAGGAGGAAGTCAAGCTTTATTTTCAAAGTATGAAATAGATAAACCGATGAGTATAAACACAAATAAATACATGCATAGGTGTGCAGAAGCTGGCATCGACATGCACACTTACCCACTGATATATTTAAAGCTATCAAGTTCACATCTTGTACACCCACTGCCTCTGTCACATTCCTAGATCTTATCGTTTCTTTGGGTACTTCTGGCCTCCATACTTCGGTTTTCTATAAACCCACAGACGCCCATTGCTATCTTCTCTACACTTCATCCCATTCACCTTCTTGTCGTGATTCTATTCCGTTCTCTCAGTTACTGCGTCTCCGTCGCATCTGCCAGGATGACCAAGATTTCCTCCTACAGGCTCACCTCATGTTAGGTTTCTTCAGCCGCCGGCTTTATCCAGACTCGATCCTCCAGTCTGCCCTCAAGCGGGTCCTCCTTATCTCCCGTCCCGAGGCACTCACCCCTTCCAACCGCCCCCCTTCTGAGAGAACTATACTCACTCTCACATATCATCCTCACAACTTAGCTGCTGTGAGGATACTCAACCGCTACCATTCCATTCTCCTCTCCGATCCCACTACCCGTCTACTTTTTAGTGATCCCCCGATGATCGCGTTTAAGCGTGACAGGAATCTGAGAGATATTTTGGTTAGGAGCCATCTCCCTCGCTCCCATCCTCAACACTTCGGTACGGCCCCTTGTGGTCGAAACTGTATCACCTGTGCCTATGTGCTCCCTGCTGACTCGGTTTTGTTCCCTAATGGACGGTTCGAGATCAAGCATAGCTTTACATGTGTGTCCCACAACATCATTTATGTCATCATATGCCAACGATGCCACATGACCTATATTGGTGAGTCTGGGAGAAGATTAGCGGAAAGATTTTGTGAGCATCTACGTGATGTCCAACAAAATACTGGTACTCCGGTATCTTCCCACTTCAACTCCCCTGATCACAAGGGCAAAGACGACATCCGTGTCACTGGTATTGTCCTTTGTCACTCTGGCGATCGCAGCCGCTATACTTTGGAAAATCGCCTTATAGTCCAGTATGGTTCGCTGACCCCGAGAGGTATGAATGAATCACACTCATACGCATAGTTTCTTTTTGGTTGCTCCTTCCCTTTTGCATAGCCTTCTCTACTACACATATTTGGGTTCTTTGGTCTACTTACTATGCCATGCTTTTTATAGTTCCTCTCCTCTAGTCCCTTATGAGACACTTCGGTTCTCTCCTCTATAATTTTTGTCTGTGCTTCTTACCCCTCATTTATTTTTATTGTACCCCACTCTCAGACAACTCACTCTAAGCGTCTTTTTACACCTGTCAGTCTACTATTCGATTCTTTCTCCTTTGTGTTTGCACACTGACCCCTGTGTTAACTCCTCTGGTTCTGTTTACATTTACGCACTTTTTGGCACGATTTTCGACGTTCACGACAGCCGCACTTGGTTACGATTTTATTTTGGATTTTACAGGATAGTTTTATTTATTTTTGTTGTTTTCTTTAACACATTTCGATTGTTTTTGTTTTGGTTGTTTCGTTATCAGTTTTGTGTGTGTGTTTTTTTGCTTGTTCCTGATGAAGGCATATTGAGCCGAAACGTTGTTTAGTCTGTGTCGTCCACTTGTCACGTAAAGCTTCTTATATACCATTTTTTATTTTTTTATTTTTCCTTATATTCAAAGCAACATTTTGAAATCATGTATAATGAATTTCAAAGTTGATTACCTTCATTTTTGTCCATTTGACTTCCGGAAACAGCCTCTGGTGTGAATGTTGTGATGTATTTTGAATTTCTCAAGTCAAAATGAAATGCATCAAGAAGGGTTACAACCACCCTAAAGTAAGAAATGTAGTAAAGTAAGAAATGTAGTTAACATATTAATTACATCAGTGAACAAATTTCCACAATTTTTTAAAATTATCAATTAATGTAAATAAGACCATTAAAATAATTGCATCAACAGGGTTTTGCAGTGGCTATATCTCTCCATTTGCTTCAATATTTGATATCTTCAGATTGTATTTTCCCTTTTCTTTCCAAAGTTGATCACTTACTTATTGGTTATATATGTAAGTGATCAACTTTGGAAAGAAAAGGGAAAATACAATCTGAAGATATCATTACTTACTTATCTTTCTATACTTTATAAATTTACTAAAAAAGTAAAGTCTTGATGTACATGAGGAATTAATTTCTTTTCTGAAACGTTTTTTTTTTTTTTTGCATTCGCCAGCTTTTATCTCTGATGAAATCGCTAGAGACTTGGAACAGAATTTTGCATGTTAATCCATTTTTCCCTGGCAGCAGTGTGCACAGGGGTCCCTTGTCACACAGGCAGATAATTTGGTCATTGGAGGTACTAATTTTTTTCCGTCCAAGAATAATTGACGTTTCAAGCTGGGCCTCGCTGCTGGGACCAGGGGAGGTTGTCGCAGAGAGAAATCATAAATAAAAATCCCAACTGGTGCAGCCAGGATTTGAACTCACAACGCCTCTGTCTCGAGGCCGGCGTCTTGCCTTGTTGCTTTGGAGACTAACCAGTCCCCCACACAGCGATCTACGCCAATCAGTTTTAATTAATCAGTCGCCAAATGCAAATCTTGCAGCAGCAGATGGAACACAAACGAAACTGATGGAAAACAAACAAAACTGATGGAACACAAACGAAACTGATGGAACAGAAACGAAACTGAGATCAACCAGTCTCCCAAAAAAAACATATTTTGTAAAACTATTCATGTTACTTCTACTATTCATCTTGAATATAATGTCAATAAATAATGATGGATAAAGTGTTTCCCCACACTATAATAGTGAGCGTATCAAGCTATAACCTGTCCAGTCTTCTAGTGAAAAATGGTATCTACCTTGCATGAGAAACAAATTATATTTAAATCAAGTGCACTAATTTGATAACTGTTAACTATTACAATTTCTAAAACATGTTACTTTAACCTGAATACACTTGCTAGATCCATTCTCTGTATAATCTTTTTATACAGAGTAGTTTATTTTCTGTGAGGCAGGATGAAAATATCATGCACTGACCACCAGAAATCATGTTTTTGTCTAATTTGGACAAATAAATTTCAAATTGCAAATGAAAAGAAGAATGTAAAGATTTTTTTAAATTATTGGATAACCAAAACATGTAAGCAGAAAAAATACACATATATTTTTAAATCAAAGACGATCGTAAAAAATATGAAATCTTTAAACACCAGCCATTTAATAAAGAGTGCCTGATGACCATTAGGTTAGCGGGGTAGAGTTCTGCCCTACCAAAGGAGGAGTAAGATGTCTCCTTTCCTCCGCAAGTCTTCGGGACACCCCTGGGCAAGGTGGAGCTCCCGTTTAGTCCCCCTATCAGGGTTATGTGAAGCCATTGGAGCAGGTGGTGGATGGTGTTGTGGGAGCAGCCGACAAGTAGTGACGGTTATGGTCCCCACACCACGATGGCAGGCAGAGGATCTCATGTATAAAGACAATGGCTGCGCTCTCCGACTAGTACAGTCACTGCCAAGAAGGAAAGGAATGGCAAACTACCTTCTTAAATTGCCTGGAATAATCATGACAAATCACAACGTTCTATTTACAGCTAACGACGTTAATGGGACTTCACAGCCACCTCATCCGGTAGGGAGCGTCATGTGCTACAGGTGAGCATCGTCATCAAGCAACTGTATGCAAGATAAAAAATAAAGAGACATTAGCTTTACGAACTTGGAACATTAGATCAGCATTCCAGGTTGGAAAACTAGAAAACATCAGCCAAGAAATGAAGAGAATGAAGTTGAACATCTTGGGACTATGTGAAATGAGATGGACAGGAGCAGAATTATTACAACGCGACAGTGGAAATGTAATTTACTCTGGGGGAACCACACACGAAAGAGGAGTAGGCATTATGTTAGATAGAGAAAGAAGCAAAACAGTGAAATGATTTTGGCCAGTATCAGACAGAATTCTGCTAGTAATATTGAGAGGCAGACCAATGGATATTAACATAATTCAAGTTTATGCACCAACACGTAATAGCGAAGAAGAAGACATTGACACTTTTTACGAGGAGCTAGAGGCAACCATGGAACAGTGTAAACCCCAAGAATAACTATTATATTAGGGGATTTCAATGCAAAGGTAGGAACAGCTAAAGTGCAAAATGTGACTGGGGGGCATGGCCTTGGAGAGACGAATGACAGAGGGGATAGATTGAAAGATTGGGCAAAGACACATTAAATGATTATAGGTAACACCTGGTTCAAACAACACCCTAGGTGGCTATGGACAAGGCAAAGCCCAGACAAAAAAGTACACAATCAAATTGATTTTATAATGGTACAGAGAAAATTCAGGAATGGGCTAACATCTGTTAAAACAAGGCCAGGAGCAGATTGCAATAGTGACCATGTACCAGTAGTTGGAAAGATAAGAATAAAACTGCGGAAGGCACAGAAATCACCAAGAAATATAAAATTAGAACTAGATATGCTAAGAGTAGATAAACAGATGAGTGATAAGTACAGCACGATAGCACAAAATAGATATAATGCTATTGAGAAAATACAGGACATCCAGAAGCAGTGGGAAATGCTCAAACAATCGATTCAACAAACATCAAAAGAAGTAATACTAGTGACTAAAAGAATCAACAAAAAGAAATGGATGACAGAAGAAATATTACAACTAATGGACGAAAGAAGAAAACATAAGAAAGAAGAACGGACATACAAAATATTGCACAAAGAGATTCAAAACAAGTGCAGTGAAGCAAAGGAAGGATGGTTAAAACAGAAATGTGAAGAAATTGAAAAACAACAAAAGAAAGACTCAAAATGTATGCACAATCAGTTAAATGAATTAACAGGAAGAAAAGAAGTCAAAGTTTCAGGATGTGTGAAATCAAAGGAAGGAAATATAATAATGGGACAGGAGAAGACAATGGAAAGAAAGATGGACAGAATATATCAGTCAACTCTATGATGATGAAAGACTAGAATTAAACAATTCAAATCAAGACACAGGACCACCAATAATGCAGAGTGAAGTGGAGGATGCAATTCAACACATGAAAAGAGGCAATGCTCCAGGTCCTGACAATATAACAATCGAAGAGATGCATTAGGAGAGCTGGGAGTACAAGTCATAACAAAATTACTCAATGACATATATAACACTGGACACATACCCGAAGATCTACTAAAATCTATCTTTGTAGCCATACCGAAGAAGTCAGGAGCCACTGATTGTGAAGACCATCGCACTATTAGTCTCATGAGCCATATGACTAAAATATTACTAAGAATAATCATGAGACGTGTAAGGAACAAAATAAAACCAGAAATAAGTGAGGAACAATGTGGATTTGTGGAAGGAAAGGGCACCAATAATGCAGTATACATCTTTAAGAACATTGATAGAAAGATCTATAGAGGTAAAGAAAAATCTATATATGTGCTTTATAGACTACACGAAAGCATTTGACAAAGTAAAGCATGTGGAAATAATCAATATGCTGGAGAAATTAAACATTGATGGCAAGGATCTGCGAATCATAAAAAACATGTACTGGCAACAAACAACAGCTATACGAATTAACAACAAAACAGGACAATTCCAATATATAAAGCAAGGAGTCAGACAAGGCTGTGTTCTGTCGCCGGATTTGTTTTCACTTTACAGCGAATATATTATAAGATCAATAGTAGACAAAAAAGGAATTGAAGTCAACGGTCACAACATAAATAATTTGCGATATGCGGATGACACAGTTTTAATAGCAGAGACAGAGATTGAACTACAAGATATGATAGACATAATAGTAAAAGAAAGCAACAAGAAAGGTCTCAGTCTGAATAGTAAGAAAACAGAAGTAATGGTTATATCGAAGAAACAATCACCACCATCATGCAGCATAAAAATAAACGAGACAAATCTGAAACAAGTGCAACGTTTCAAATACTTGGGCACAATAATAACATCAGATGGGAGATGCACCACGGAAATAAAAAGCAGAATAGCTCAGGCCAAAATAGCATTTAAGAAAATGAAAAATATCTTATGCAACAAATCTATGTCAATAAAAATGAGAAAGAGAGTTCATCGGTGCTATATAGAACCAATTCTGACCTATGGAAGCGAATCATGGACAGTAGACAAACAAATGAAAAGACGATTAGAGGCCACAGAGGTGGGATTTCTCAGAAGAATGTTGAAAGTTCCCTGGACAGCTAAAAAGACCAATGAGGAAGTTCTCAAAGAGGCCAACACAAAAAAGGAGCTCTTAAAAAACATCAGAAAGAAGCAATCAACATTTTTCGGGCACATCATTAGAAGAGGAAAGTTGGAATACTTGGTTACAACTGGCAAAATAAAAGGAAAGAGAGATCGCGGGCGACAGAGAGAGAAGATACTGGATAGCTTGGTGTCATGGCATGGAAAACAGTCAACAACAGAACTGATACGATGCACTGTAGATAGAAGATTGTGGAGGGACATGATCATCTACACCAACCAGTATGGCACATGATGATGATGATGACCATTATAAACATTGTACTCAGCTAAAAAAAAAATATGAACTAACATAATTTTCAAATTTCAATCAAAGGTCAGTACCATGAAAAATGGAAATAAGAACACCCAAAGCATAGCGAGAGGGACGGATACCATCAACTATCAAGGAGGGATCAAGTCATCCTACTTCGCCTACACACTGGCCACAATAGAATGAGAAATCACATGTTCACCAAATTCAAAATAGGTACAACCTGCCTATGCCACTGTACAATATGACTACAAAACTTGTTCTACAGAATTGCCCCCAGTACACAGACCTGAGAAGAGCAATGTGGTCCACACCCACCTCCCTGGAAGAGAAACTATATGGGGCAATCGAATCACTTAAACAGACAGCTGACTTCATGAGAGAGTCTGGAATCCTACTCTGATTGAGTCTTGATCGCAGAGAGAGAGAGAGAAATTTTAATCTCTCTCACGGTGAGATGAACTTTATTTGAAAGTTGTAATTTACAGTTGAACTAGAGCTATTTTTAGATAGTTGTGACACCAGAAAAGGGATTCCCAACTGCAACATTGCAGAATAGTCTTGAATTAAATTTTTTTCAGCCTGCCTTTCCTGATAATTTGGCAGTGCCTGTTTGCGCAATTTTTGCTGTGTTGTACTTGTTAATGCAATAATAAAATCTCATGATTTCTTTGGCATAATGTGAAACTTTAACCCTAGATTATGATACCTATCTATGGGTCATGGTTTTACAGTACAGTTTTACCATGGTAAAAATTATTACCACTAAATGATTACATATGGAATTCAGAAAATAAGATTTTCTTTGAACTTTTGCTACACAATTATGCGTTTACCCTAGCAGAAACACAGGAAATCAAATACTGTAATAATTTTCTTGCTTAGATTAAATTAATAGCCTGAAATTCACCCCCCTTGCGCTGTGGCTACTGGAGGTATTACATTGTCTATTTACATGGTGAAGCATTTGAAATAAGAACAGTATCTCAATTGCTCTTTCTACTGGCCATAGATTGGATTATGAAAATAACTCAAAACAATGGAAATGGAATCCAGTGGTCATTGACCAAGCAACTTAATGATTTTGACTTTGCTGATGACTATCTCTCCTATCACACAACCATCAACAGATGCAAGATAAAATGAGCATACATGATGACAGATCACAACAGATGGGAATGAAAATAAATAGAGATAAGACAAAAATTATGAGAATTAATGCAGTTAGCAATAACCAAATAAAAATAGGAGAAATATCTCTACTAGACGTACAATCTTACATATATCTGGGCAGTAATATAGACAAAGAGGGAGAAACAGAAAATGATACCAAAATAAGGATATCAAAAGCAAGCGGAGCATTTGTTGCACTGGGAAACATATGGAAGTCCAAAGAAATTAGGTTTAATACTAAAATAAAACTGTTCAACTCCAATGTTATGTCAGTCTTATTATATGGCTGTGAAACATGGAGAACAACAAAAATGACAATCATGAAGATACAGACTTTAATGGATGCTTACACAGAATAAAAGGATGGAAATGGCAGGACAAAATCACTAATGTAGAATTATAGAAATGTACCAGTCAAATACCAGTGGATAAAGAGATACAGCGAAGACGATGGCACTGGATAGGACACACACTGCGGAAGTCATGAGAGTATTACACAACAGGCCCCTTTTTGGAATCCCCAGGGAAAAAGACAAAGAGGAAGACCAAGGAATTCTTGGAGAAGAAAGATGGAAGCAGAGATTGAAGATGATAGGGAAGACATGGAACTAATCTTAAAAGAATGGCAAGAAACAGAACGGCTCGGAAAGTGTTTGTTGAAGACTTATGCTCCACATGGAGCTGAAAGGTAGAAGAAGAAAGAATTGACATGGTGGCCATAAGTATGTCAATCTAGCCTTATGCTCGACTCCCTCTGAGCGTCATTCACTGGCTATCACATGTTACAACGGTTTGTTTGATGTATGTGCCAACCGCCAAGATTGTCTCATCATAAGAAAAAAAAAATGAAATTCTTGAAAATTAGAGAAATAAAAAGAAAAAAACGATTCCTTCTGTACGATAAAGTAGTACTTTTAACCCTAATTTACGCTAACGTGGTCAAAAGTACTACTACCTCAAAATACAAATTCTTCAAATTTGACAGTTTGGTTGTGTGCAACCACCGCCCCAACTACTACTTCCAGTGACCCCTGAGTGTTGGATGTGTTTCCTCTGATGTTGAATTGGATTCAAACATGCACACCGTAGCTCTTTAAGAGTTAAATATTTTAATAACACTAAGATTTTTTGTGATATTGCGTTTTACTAGACAGAAAACAGAATAGAAATTTGAAACATTTGAAATGTGGATTTATAGAAGAATAGGATGGGAAAAAAAAGAAAGCAAATGAAGTCTTAGAACAGAGAACTACAAAACACAATTCAAACAAGACAAATGAGATTTTTGGAGCATGTTAAAAGACACCGCAACCTGCTAAAAGTAATCTTGGAAGGAAAGATGGAAGTTCGTCCGAGTTCTAGCCGTGGTGTATACAATGCTGATCTTGAACATCGCGCTGTCTGTTGTCACAGCGAGTTGGCGGATTGTTAGAATTGTAACCACGGGTTTGAAATAATTGTTTGTGCACATTTCGTTAACCACCGATGTAGATCAAGTCTTTATTCTGCTGGCTTTGTTTGCGACATTGGAAGCTAATGACCTAACTGCCCAACTTGTGTAGATTGTTGGTTCGGGGCAAATTGTGCGTTGCAGTGTCACTGCTAAAATCGCTCAGTTTGTGACAGGGCTACAGGGACATGCACAAACGGTGACAGTTGTCGGCGAGAGCGTTTCGGACCCCAGTGTCAGTACTTTGATCTAGTTTGCAAATACGCCTAGGGATCTGAACCTACAGATCCGGACAGTTTCATGGTCTAATCAATATGCTACGAATTGAAGGGACGATAGTTGCAAATATCTGCTCCATCTACATTGGCGGGGGTCGGAATGTGGCTCTCAAACAGAACGCAAACTAGACTGACACATTTAATGCTTGTTAATACAGTGGACGGGTGTGGACCAGAGGCCGCAGTTAATGGCAAAACAAAGATCAATCTTTATGACAATGACTGCACACACACACACAATTGAGAAGTGGAACCAATTCTGTTTACTGGTATCTTAACTTTGACACGTCCCAGAAGACTCACACCATTCGAATTTATCATCGAGCTAGCACTATGATTCGGGTAAAGAATTACACTCCAAAGGCTTTCTCTGACAGTGGCGGTGTAGTGTTCCAGTATAATGATATAACATACCCAAATATTTCTGTGAACACTATTGTAGTCACCATACAAGCGACAATGGCACACAGTAAGTTTGAGTTCTCACCGACCTTTTCGCAGGACGAGAGTGCACTGACGGTGTGTGAGGTGCAAACATTGTGTGAGGTGCAAACATTTACAGACATCTATTGTCTGGACGGGCATTCTTGGTCGTTTTGTACAGTGTGTGGTGGGAGTAGCAAAGGCTGCACCGTCATCATCGGTACGTGTCACGGCAACTGTTCACATGGGATTTATGGACACGACTGCTCCGCGTCTTGTCTTAGTGTCAGTTCTTTATGTGAGGAAAATCAGGAAAATGCCAACAATGCAAACATCCTGGCTATACCTGTGATGACACTTGTCCTGATGGTAATTTTGGCCTACGGTGCGAACAGACCAGTTCTAATGGTTGTGACATCATATGTGACACAGAAAGAGCAGACTGTACGCGCAAGGAAGCGTACTACGGGCCTGACTGCACTCTCAAATGTCCTGACCACTGTTTCAACGTCACCTGTGAACAGTCAACCGGGATCTGTTCATGCAAGGGAACGTTCTACGGGTCAGACTGCACTCTCAAATCTCCGTACAACTGTTTGGACGATATCTGTTAACAGTTCATGGGGGCTGGCGTCTCGTATGTCGATGATTCTCAATGTCGATGATTCTCACGTTAAGAAGAGTCTGCCGACTACAACAAACCCAAGCATATGGATACCTTAATGTGTACTGGATATTTTCTTTCTGTGCTGGACATGGTTCATTTCTTGGTGTGTTTCATTGCTAGCCAAGGCTCATATCTTGGCTTGTGTGTGTGCCATGTTAGTCATATCTCATATCTTGGAGTGTCCGTGTTAATCATGTCTCATATCTTTAAGTGTGTATGTGTTTAGTCATATCTCATATCTTAGTGTGTATCTGTGTTAGTCATATGTCATATCTTTGTGTTTGGGCTAGTGATATCTCATATCTCTGTGTGTATGTTTATGTTAGTCATATCTCATATCTTTGTGTGTACATGTCTGTGTAAGTCACATCTCATATAATTGTGTGTGCCTATCTATGTTGGTCATATCTCATATCTTTGTGTGCATGTCCATGTTAGACATGTGTAATTTCTTTGTGGGTGCATGTCTATGTCAGTCATATCTCATATCTTTATGTGTATGTTTATGTTAGTCATGTGTCATATATCTTGATGTATGTCAGTGTTAGTCATGCCTCGTATCGCTATGTGCATGTATGTGTTAGTCACCTCTAGTGACTCGGGCAGATGGTGCTCGTAAACCTGGGAGGGCCGACCATCTAAGGGCAGAATCCCCCTACAGAAAAGATCACCTGCTGTCTTGCAGGAAGATTGGGGACAATCGAAGGCTAGGGAAAGCAAACCTGAATAAAATGCTGGCTGAAATCGGATGCACTGGGCCACTGGCGCAGAACAAAGTGCAACGTTCTTAACGGGTGTTCAATCAGAGTGGATCTGGCAGACTCTAATTGTGATGTTCTGTTTGTAACACACCTAACCTGACAGCTGAGTTCATGTGAGGAGCTTGAATCCTACTCTGATTGGGTCCTGATCGCAGAGAGAGAGAGAGGGAAGGAAAATACAAGGTAAAAGAGGCAGACTAAGACTAACATGGACGAGTAACATCAAAAGATGGACAAGTCAGCCAATGACAACCTGCACTATCAAAGCAAGAGACAGAACGGAATGGCACTCCATGGTAGCCAACCTTAGATGTGGAGACTGCATGCAATGAATGAATCACTACAATATTTCACTTATTTATTCTGTTCTGTTTCTACATTGAAATCTATCTCTTGCCTTGACAGTTACACTTTGTCATAGATTTGTATGTACATCTTTTGATGTTATCAGTCCACATTAGTCTTAGTCTGCCTCTGTCTTGTATACCTCGTACCTTCCCTTCCAAGATGACTTTTAGTAGTGTATTGCATCTTTTCATATGTCCTACAAATTTTTGTTGTAAGTAGTTCTTTATTTTTTATTTTCAGCTGATTCAAAACTTCACTGGTTTTCTTTTACTACAAAATAAGATTTATACATAATTTTCATTATGCATATAAATGTGTGTTAACTCTTTCCATACAGAAGCGTTTTATTGATGCAATGGAGGAGATTTCAGAGACAACATTTTTCATGGCTTCAAGAATCAATCTACATATTTATATTTTTCTAACAGATAACATATTATATATGAATTTTTAAATACTTGAACAAGATATTAGATTTCACCAACACCAAGATGGTAAACATGTAAAAAGAATATGGTCTGATGACAGTTCACCCTAATCAAATTGAGAGTGGTGCACTGTGTAGCGAAACATAAACAGCTGAAATCAGCATGGCAACACCATTATGTGAATCTCATGTGTTTGCAATCTTCTGAGCCTATGTATATTATCTGACTAAATTAGAAACAGCATATAAATGAAAAACAGCTGTGACCTACACTAACACTAGTCAATAATAAATTGAATTACACATTCTAACACAAGAGTATAAATAAACTGTTTGACATACAAATATTAGGTTGGCAAATATATTCAAGAGTTTCATATTTAAAAATGAAACTCCATAAACAAAATTTTTCAAACCTGACAAGCTGTCGCTGCAATTCAACTTTCTTTGGTAAGGAGTACAAATAAAACCTCAGAAGTTGTAAGTAATATTGCCATGGCAGCTGCTTGCAAATGGCTCCAAGAAGGTCCACAGCAGCATCTTGTAGATTGGCATGTTTTGAATATGTATAATCAATAATGAATGCATAAACCAAAGGGATGAAATAGGACATATGAATTTCAGCACGAAAAGTATGGTCTTTAAGGTGTTTGTACAAGCGTCGAAGGGCCCTTGATCTTTTGTGAATCTGGAATATTAAATAAAAAGCAAAATTTGTTAATCTAGTTATTAGAATATGTACAGATGTATGCACAAATATATCCTCCCTCAAAATGGATCAACAGCAACACAATAAGAGAATAGAAGTGGATGATTATAAACAACTAAACTGACTTAGAAATTCAAATATTCACAATAAGCCATTAAAAAAAACACTTATAGTCACTTATACCACTGCCTCCCTCTGTCTATATTACTGCACAGACATGTAAAATTGTATGTCTAGTAGAGGTATTTCTCCATATTGTTATTTGATTATAACAACTGCATTAATTCTCATAATTTTGGTCTTATCTCTATTTATTTTCAATCCCAGCTGTTATAATCTCTCATCAAGTATACTCATTTTATCTTGCATCTGTTGATGATTATGTGATAGGATACCTATGTCATCAGCAAAGTCTAAGTCATTAAGTTGCACTGGTCAATGACCACTGGATTTCATTTCTGTTGTTCTGTATTACACTCAAAATCCAATCTATGGCCAGCAGAAAGAGAAATGGAGATAGATACTAATCCTACCTGCCTCACTCCTGTTCTTAATTTCAGCTTTCCACTGTAGATCACTGCGTTCAGTCAACAGGATGTTCCTCTTAACAAATTTGTGCCGGCTCTACAGTCCGTGCACTTCGCCTGTGGTCCTTTTTGGCAAATCTGGTGGTGTGAATGTGGCCATGACATTGAGAACGTGTTTAATAACTGTCATTGGATTTGTTTAGCGCTAATTAATTTTCAGCTCCCTGATTTTTGTGCCCAGTCTACCGAAGCTTTCAAGTTGAGGATTCTGCATTGTTGCTTCGGTGTCCGTGCAAAATGACAGCATTCTTTGGAGTTAATCAAACATTGTGGATTGTTCCATTGTGTGTCCTACCTCATGATGGATGATCATATATCCTTAAATGTACGCTCGAAAAAAGGGGCAAGATGATAACGATTTTTTATGCTGTTCAAGAATCTCAAGCTCTTGTGCGACTCCACAGAGCTTCATGAGAGATTGCTCCTAAATTCAGGGGCGCTAGAAGGAGATCCACTTGTAAACCAGTTTATCATTTCACGCTGCATGAAGCTTGGAAGGAAATCTGGGTCCTTATGGACAGTGTTCGATGTGTAAATAATTGTGAAAAATTAGTTAATGGTTTTGCTGAATACTTTATGTTTAAATAAATTGCAACACTTTACAAACCACACCAACAAAGTACTGTTTCACTCAATGTATATATGAGACAGTTGCACGTATGTATGTTTATATATATGTGTGTACATATATATGTGCACGCACACACACACACACTCAAATAGACACATACATACATACAGGGTGTTTGTAAAATCTCACTACACTTTTATATATATATATATATATAAAATATATATAGAGTGGTTTCCAGTTGTTTCCAAAATGGAGGAATTATTTTTCTCCGGCTTGGTATAGAACCGTTGATCAGAGGTTTAACAAGCCGCTATCGTAAAAACGATGTTGTTAATGAAACGTAGACCTGATACAGAATGTGTAAATTAGCAGTAGATAGTAGTGATAGTTTTTTCGGCCCTAAAACAACAACAAAAATAGGATTCTGGAATGTGCGAACAATGGCCGCTCCGACGAAACATGCACAGGTCGCGAGCGAGATGGACAGATACGATCTAGATATTTTAGGATTAAGCGAAATGCGCTGGCTTGGAACAGGTAGGAGATCTATTGATAATAAAATAGTAGTTTTTTCTGGAAGGGAAGATGGAAAACACCGTGAAGGAGTAGGCATAATGATGACAGACAAAGCTGCAAGAAGTTTATTAGAATGGGAACCGGTAAATAGCCGTCTGATACGAACACGATACAAAACAAAACATGGAAGACTTTCAATTATTCAATGTTATGCGCCTACTAACGAAGCTGATGATGAAGTTAAGGATGATTTTTATAACCAACTGCAACAACTTATAAACAAAATACCAAAACACGATCTTTTAATTGTAATGGGAGACTTCAACGCCAAAGTAGGACAAGATAACGCAGGAGTGGAACATGTGATGGGGAGAGAAGGCTGTAATACAACAAGTCAGAATGGAGAAAGATTAATAGAATTATGTTTAATAGAAAATTTAGTTATAGGTGGGACATTATTTCCACATAAAAATATCCACAAAACAACATGGATATCTCCTGATGATAGAACATCAAATCAAATTGACCACCTATGTATTAAACAACAATTCAGATCATCATTAATAGATGTAAGAGCATACAGAGGTGCTGATGTTAATAGTGACCACAACCTGTGCATTGGGAAAATAAGATTAAAATTTAGAAACCAACAGAAGAGGTCAATTACACATAAAATTGATAGTCATAAACTGAAAGATGAAGCAATAAAGGAAAAGTTTAACATAGAGCTAAGTAATTGTTATTCAGCACTTGGTGAAATAGACTTAGATATCAATGAAATGTGGGACTCACAGAGCAAAATACTAATGACAGCAGCAGAAGCAAGTGCTGGACTGAAGAAAATGGAAAAACGAGCTTGGATCTCAGACACCACATGGAAATACATCAAAGAAAGAAGAGAAGCGAAGAGAGCCATGACTAATGTAAAGACAGATCTTGGAAAGGTTCTGGCAAAAGCAACATACAAAGAATTAGACAACAAAGTGAAAAGTTCGGCAAGAAGAGATACAAGAGCTTATATAGACAACTTGGCAGAGAAAGCAGAGACAGCTGCAATTACAGGAGACAGCAGAACTCTTTATACTGTACAAAAGATGCTGACAAACACCTATACATCCAGTGGAACACCAATTCTAGACAAATCTGGATTAATGCTAACAACAAGCGCAGACATAAAAGCCCGTTGGGCGGAACACTTCAAAGAAATTCTTAACCGTCCACTACCTCACAGTTTAATAGATTTTGAAGCTGAAACACCAGCAGCAGAATTAGATGTAAATTTAGATGACTTCACCTTGAGTGAAATAGAAACCACCTTAAAGCTAATGACCAATAACAAGGCTGCTGGAGAGGATAAGTTAACAGCTGAGATCCTCAAGGCAATTGATAGCCATAATTTAATACATCTCCAAAAAATGTTCAACATCATTTGGAAAACAGAGAAGACGCCTCATAAATGGAAAAAAGGAATCATTGTTAAGATCCCAAAAAAGGGCAATCTTAGAGATTGTAACAATTGGAGAGGCGTGACACTTTTGTCAGTTGCCTCAAAATTATTCTGTAAAATCATCCTAAATAGAATAAAGGATTCAATAGATACAGTAATGCGTGAAGAACAGGCTGGGTTTAGAAAAGGGAGAAGCTGTCTTGACCACATTTTCACTCTACGACTTATATTGGAGGAACACATTGAAAAGCAAAAACCTTTTGTACTTAACTTCATCGACTTCAAAAAAGCATTTGATAGTATTCATAGAGATTCTTTGTGGAAAATTCTGAAGCAATATGGCTTACCATCAAAAATCATAAATATTATCAAAGACATGTATGATGGTTACACATGTGCAGTTCGAACAGAGGAAGGACTGAGCGAATGTTTCCCAATAGAAACTGGGGTTAAACAAGGATGTATTTTATCGCCCTTGTTATTTGGAATTGTTATGGACTTCATAATGAAGAAATGCTGCACTGGTAATAAAGGCATCGAATGGATACAAGGAGACCATTTGGAGGACCTGGACTTTGCTGATGACATAGTTCTCATCAGCAATCAGATAAAAACGATGCAGGAAAACACAAATGAACTATCATCAATAGCCAGCAAAATTGGGCTTGAGGTCAATCATGAAAAGACTAAAGTCATGAAAAGTTTAATTCCAACAAGTGACAAAATATACATGGAAAACAAACCAGTAGAAGAGATCGATCACTTCATCTATCTTGGAAGTCACATTGATCGAGAAGGGGATACGAGCAAAGAAATTAGAATCAGACTGGCTAAAGCAGCAATGTCTTTCAGAAGCCTTGAAAAGTTGTGGAAATCAAAACTCATTAGCACAAACACAAAACTTAGGCTATTCAAATCAAATGTACTATCAACCCTTACGTATGCGTGTGAAAGCTGGAAAACAACAAGAGATATAGAAACAAAGTTGAACGCATTCGAAAATAAATGTCTAAGGAAAATACTTGGTATAGAATGGAACGAATTCAAAACAAACGAGGAAATTAGAGAAATCGCCAATCAACCACTAATATCTTCAGTAATAAAGAAAAGACGATGGTCATACGTTGGACATGTGATGAGAAGAGATAATAATCGAATAGCAAAGCAAGCCCTCATATGGGAAACAACAGGTAAAAGAAAAAGAGGAAGACCCAGGGAGACACTGAGAAGAACATTGATGAGAGAGGCAAGAGCAGCAGGAATCGGCTCCCTCAATGAGATAGAGCTGCTTGCACAGAACAGAGACAGATGGCGGGATTTGATAAAATATCTTTAAAAGAAAACTGCTAGAACAAAAATTCATATAGGAGAAGGTGTATCTTGGTCTACGCCCTATGGGCCGGTTACGGCTCGAAAGGTCAATAGATAGATAGATAGATATATATATATATAACACATTTGAAAAAATAAGTAAATGTCATCATGACATCATTAAAAAAATGTGCTGCACAGTCCAACGTGAAGCAAAATGCAGTGAATGGCTATTGTCTGCTGGAGTAATTCTTTGCACTCAAAACAGAATGATGTTAACGGAAGAAATAATTTTTTTGGTTGAAAGTGTTTTGAAATGGTGGCCGATACACACGGATGGTTGTTCAGATTTATAGCAAGATTCCTTGCTGGAAAGTGTTTGTTGAAGACCACAGTGAGTTGAAACATAGAAGAAGAATACCACTGCGGATAAAAATAAAAATGTTAAAAATAGAATGACAGCGTCAATTGTTTTGTTCATCCATCACAGATCTTTTCCTTTAGTTATTCAATTTGTCTGAGTGAAAAAAACATACCAATACAGCATAGAATATTCTAGAACAGCATGACCATGTAATACTTTAAGATGCCACAAAAATGTGTTTTACAGAAAATTGTTGAGAACACCGTGGACAGCTAAAGTGAAAAATTAGCTTTTTGACTGCATCAGGAAGAAAGAATTGTAATAGTTGAAATATTTTGTGACACCTAGAAAAATAAGGACAAATAGATGAAAGACACGGAGAAAGGATAAGTTAAAGAGAATGGTTTTCAAGTCAACATGAGTTGATGAATAACTGTTGAGATTGAAAACTGTGGGGAGACATGATCATATCCACCAGCAAGGCAAAGTACTTAATGATAATGAAGATAAGATAATGGTGATTAGAAGGATAGTTAATTAGCAAATTAAACAGAAAATGATGATTAACAGATTTATAAACCCTGCATCTTACTTGAATGTGTCGAATGTTTTCAAAAAAGTCTGCTTCTGGATCTTTATCACACAAATCTTGAAGTCCTGTAAACATCTGATGATTGTGGCAACTATTAACCAGACTTTGTAAGACTGCGAGAAACTCATGACGAACAGCCTAAAAAACATTTAAAAATTATATTAAATCTATATTATGAATATTATGATTCCATCATAAAAATTACCACCACAAAATACAAATTCTTGAAATTTAACAATCTGCTGCAGGCAAACATTCCCTCCCACATACCTTCCTAAGTACACCTCTGGTGGTGAGTGTTGGATTTGTTTCCTTTGATATTGGAGTACGATGCATCGTAGAAAAGGGGGTGTTTTTTTTTTAATTATAAATTTTGCCACTCTTCAAGAAATTACTATTTTTCTTATGATGAGGTAAATCTCCTTGGCTGTCGGCGAGACATCATACAAACCTTTGTAACAAGGGATAGACAGCTAACAACACTCGGAGAGAGCCAAACATATGGCTGGATTGCCAGACTTATGGCCATCATTTTAATAGGCACTGTAACACCTCTCAGTGCTGTGTGTTCTAATTTCAGGCCATAAATCGAAGGAACACAGGAATGATTAGCACAAACAGATTCATTTATACCATTACTTATTAGAAATAAAATGAAACAACAAAAATTATCACACCTCTGATTTGTTCCTTATTCCAAGCTTTATTTGAGGTACTAGTGTCTTCTCTATAACAATGTTAAAAGTCTTGTTGCAGTCTGATGATGCAGATGTCACTTTAGTTACAATGCTTATGAGACAATGGGTAGCATTATCTCTTATAGATAAGTCATCAATCTGAGGAAAATTATAGAATTATGACAAATAATATGCAAATTCATAAGAAACAGTGACATCTACAACTTTTTAACCATACAGTTTTTCACTTTAATTATTTTTATTAAACTAAAAATGAAACAAACAAGTCTACTGTACATGCCTTTTCATCATAATCATAACTGGACAAATCTCAGATGCTACTAAAATTGGTATTAAAATTAATATAATCTAGGTTTTTTTAACCTTAGTTTATGGTCGTAAAAATTATCACCACAAAGTAGAAATTCTTGGAATTCAACAGTTGTTCTTCTTCCTATGAGCTCCCTGAGGAGCATAGATCTTCAAGAAACACTTTCCAAGCCAATTTGTTTCTTGCTATTCTTTTAACCATAGATTATGATCATCATCATCAAGTACCGCGTCTATTGGCGTAGATGATCATGTCTCTCCACAAATTTCGATCTCGGCAACTATTTATCATTTCTGTTGTTGACCTTCTGCCAAGCCATTCTCTTAAACTGTCCGTTATTTTTTTTATTTGCTTCCCTCTATCTCTTCGTCCCTCAATTTTTCCAGTTGTTACAATATATTCCAGTTGTTATTCCACCTACGCCAACCGGTATGGCACATGATGATTGTCTCTTCCTAAAATTTGGAAATTAGTTCTCTTTTTGCTTTGACCTCTTTCAGAACGTTTTCATTACTCTTCTTAGCTGTCCATGGTACTCTCAACATTCTTCTGTAAAACTACATTTCTACAGACTCCAGTGATTTTCTTGTCTGTTGTCCTATTGTTCATGATTCGCATCCATATGTTAAGACTGGCTCTACATAACATTTAAGAACTCTTTTTCTTGTTTCTATTGTCAAAAATGGATTGCATAGTATCTTCCTCACTTTTTGGAAAGCTGCTTTTGCCTGAGCCATTCTGCATCTCACCTCTTTTGTACATCTTCCGTCTGAGGTTAACAAAGTTCCCAAATATTTAAATTCATTTACCTGTTTTAATATTGTTCCACTTGTCTTTATTTTGCACTGAGGTGATGTCTTTTTCATTAGATTATGATGTCATAGTAAAAATTACAGCATCAAAACACACAAATTCTTCAAATTCCTGTTGTGTAGTACTCTCAGATGGCTCTTTCACTCGCAGTGTTATCATCCAGCATCATCATCTTCATTAAATCTTTGTTCACTGGTAGTTCCCTAAATTTTAAGTAAGTGCACCCGACTAGGCTACAAATATTCAGACAACCTGTGTTAGATTCCCGCTGGAAGCAGTGTGAATTGTACTCGTGGATGGAAAAAAAATACCCCTGAGGTTGACGCAGCCGCTGGAAGAAATAGTTACCAGGGTAGTACTTTGGGAAGAGGAGGAATACCATCTCGCATCGGGAGTTTTAATGTTTGAAGCAACACTATCAAGAAGTCTTTAAACATTTCTGGATAGGCGGCCAAGCACATCTGGATGAAAATTTGCATGCTAACGTGTTGATTCAAATCTCGTACTTTACCATTATTTAAGTTAGTGATCAAACAAATTAAAAGACGATTAGAGGCCACAGAGATGGGATTTCTCAGAAGAATGTTGAAAGTTCCCTGGACAAGCTGTAAATAGAACGGTATAAAGTGGGGTTGTAATTCCAAAAAGACCAATGAGGAAGTTCTCAAAGAGGCCAACACAAAATGGGAGCTCCTAAAAAAACATCAGAAAGAAACAATCAACATTTTTCGGGCACATCATGAGAAGAGGAAAGTTGGAATACTTGGTTACAACTGGCAAAACAAAAGGAAAGAGAGATCACGGATGAGAGAAAATACTGGATAGCTTGGTGTCATGGCATGGAAAACAGTCAAAAACAGAATTGATACGATGCACTGTAGATAGAAGATTGTGGAAGGATATGATCGCCTACGCCAACCAGTATAGCATATAATGATGATGATGAAGTTATTGATTTTGTCCTGCAATTTCCATCCTTTTATTTTGTGCAAACATCCATTAAAGAAGGTGTGCATCTTCGCGTTGTCATTTTTGCTGTTCTCCATGTTTCAAAGTCAAATAATAGGATTGATTTACATTTGGAGTTGAAAATTTTTATTTTTGTATTTAACCTAATTTCTTTGGATTTCCATGTTTACCTAATGCAATATAGGCTTCTCTTGCTTTTTGTATTCTTTATTTTTGCATCATTCTCTGTTCCTCCATTGTCTATATTATTGCCTTGATATAGGTAAGAACATAGTCTAGTAGAGGTATTTCTCCTGTTGTTATTTGGTTGTTGATAACTGCATAAATTCTCATAATTTTGGTATTATCTCTATTTATTTTCAGTCCCAGCTGTTGTGGTCTCTCATAATTTTATCTTGCATCTGTTGATAATTATGTGATAGGAGACCTACGTCATCAGTTGCATTGGTCAATGACCACTAGATTCCATTTCTGTTGTTCTGCGTTATACTCATAATCCAATCTATGGCCAGCAGCAAGAGAAATGGAGATAAAAAGCAATCCTACCTGCCTTACTCTTGTTCTTATTTCAAATTCTTCTATAAGCGTGAACAACACTACATTTCATTCCTTCAAACATTGTTATTATCAGGTTATTAAACTTTATTGGGATTCCGTAATGACTCAACAATTTCCAAAGCATTCCTCTGTCTAAACTATCAAATGTCTTTTCATAATCTATGAAGACGGTATAAAGTGGGGCTGTAATTCCAAGCTTTGTTCAACTTTTATATGTAAGGTAGTTATTTGATCAGTGCATGACCTGTTTTTTCTAAAATCGGTTATCTCATCTCTCAGATGTTTCTCTATGACCTCTTTTAGTTTCTCCAGAATGTCAATTCGACAGTTTGCCTCTCACAAATTTGTTCCCACCCTACACCTTCCTAATTTATCCTGCATCTGGCTTGTGATGGTGTCATTGCGCCCAGAAGTGTGTTATTTTTCAAGACACAGCAGGGGTATCATAAGAAATAGTAAAAAGTACAAATCCATCATAAATGTGGTTTTTTTTAAATTAACGGTATTTGGAAGAGATATAATTTTACGTTTTGTTTTTAAGGCATGTCAAATAATGATAAAAAGAGAGTATTGAGGTATAATTCTACTGCAACCAGTGGAAAATCTGAAACAATAGAATTTTTTAATTCTACAAAGGGAGCCTTTGACACAGTAGACCAAAATTGCTCCAGTAGATGACATCTTGCCTATTTTACAATAAGCTAAACACCTAAACTAAGGCTGACGATACTGCACAGCAGAAAATCCAAAAGATGAACAATTACTCAAAACTCAAAATACTCAAAACTCACAAGTGGATATCAAAATTGAAGGAATAGACCTGGAGACAGTTCAGAACTACAACTACCTTGGACATACTATAACCAGTGATGGAAAATGTACAACTGAAATAAACAAAAGAATAGGAATGGCAAAAAGGAATTTTAATGTCATGAAGAACATACTAACATCAAAACAAATAACACCAGGGCTAAAACTAAGAATAGCAAAATGTTACATCTTCTCAATACTCCTATATGGTGCAGAAACATGGACATTAGACAAGAAAACAGAACAGAGAATTGAAGCCTTTAAAATGTGAATATAAAGAAGAATAGGTAGAATTGGATGGAAGGAAAAGAAAACAAACGATGAAGTCTTAAAACAACTAAAAATGTAAAGAGAACTACTAAGCACAATTCAAACAAGACAAATGCGATTTTTGTCTAAAATACTACTAAAAGTAATCCTGGAGGGGAAAATACAAGGTAAAAGAGGCAGAGGCAGACCAAGACTAACATGGACGAGTAACATCAAAAGATAGACAAACTGCACCATCAAAGCAAGAGACAGCAGAATGGCGCTCCATGGTAGCCAACCTTCGTTGCGGAGACGGCACTCAATGATGATGATGAAACACCTAACAATTCTAAATTAATTTTTTTAATGTTTAAAATAATATTCAGGATAAGAAAGAAACAAAATTCATTCAGGTGGAATCTCATCATGAAAATAGCAGATCTCATAAATGCACATTTGCTTGAAGGATTCAACACTCTTTATACTTTATACAGATATACAGACTTTATAACACGATGTCCTGGTAGTGACAGACCAGACAAGTTATACAACATTAACAATACTGACACTCAGAATTAATAGTCCACAAGGTTGATGATGATTTCATTCATTAGGTGCCATCTCCATGTTGAAGGTTGGCTACCATGAAACTCCATTTTATCTTGTCTCTTGCTTCATGCTGTTTTGTGTTTATTCTACATATTCTGTCTCTTGCCTTGATAGTGCTCGCTGTCATTCATCTGTGTCATATATTCGATGTTTAGTAACCTTGGAAGGTGGAATGGTTACTCTCACTCTTCACAACTTAGTCTATCTCTGGGACCAAGAACATGGTCTCTATCACAGTTGTTTTACTTTCTTTTCACACATCCATATAATGACTGTCATCTCAAAATGCAATAATTTGGCAGGCAGGCAAGCTTACCAGCAGCAACTGGTAAGTTTAAAAAACCCATGATCCAACTCAAGATATTGTTGTGTAGTTACATAATTGACGTGGCTTGAGATGTACTGATATCTACCTGTGCAATTATTAACTCTCATTAGTCTCTATTATGTATTCAATGTTTAGTAAACAAAGCTGTTCAAGTGATTTATAAATTACTACAGGCTTTCTGTCTGAGAAACCAGACAATTTGACATCTAACAATTTATCTTTGCCCTTGGTAGTGAATCTGGCCAGATTCAAAGGTAAAGGTAAAGTACGAGACTTGAACCAGCATCTTAGCACGCGAGTTTCCACTCATATGTGCTCGGCCACCTATCCAGAAATGTTCAGATTCAAAGGTGTGTCAAGTGAATGCAATTGATTATGTACTTATATTCTATCTTTCTATCTATTGACCTTTAAAGCCAATGGCCGGCCCATAGGGCATAGACCCTGATACTCTCCTCTCTCTCTTTTTCTAAATTTCCTTTCTAGCAGTTTCAATCCTAGCAAAAATCATTTATCAAATCTTGCCATTTGTCTCTGTTCTGTGCAAGCATCTCCTTGAGGGAGCTGATTCCTGCTGCCTTTGCCTCTCTGATCAATGTTCTTCTCAGTGTATCTCTGGGTCTTCCTCTATACGTCCTACCTGTTGTTTCCCACTTGAGGGCTTGCTATGTTATTCGGTTATTATTTCTTCTCACCACGTCCAACATCTTTTCTTGATTATTGATGATACTAGTGATTGATTGGCACTTTCTCTAATTTTCTTGTTTATTTTGAATTCGTTGCACACGTTAGTATTTTCCTTAGACATTTATTTTCAACTTTGTTTCTATGGCTCTTTTTTTTTTCAGCTCTTGCATGCATACGAACAGGTTGATAGCACGTTTGATTTTAATAGTCTAAGTTATGTTTTTGTGCTGATGGAGTTTTGATTTCCACATCTTTTCAAGGCTTTTGAAGAACATTGCTGCTTTAGCTATTCTAATTTCTTTACTTGTATCCCCTTCACCATCAATGTGACTTTCAAGATAGACAAAGTGATCAATCTCTTCCACTGTTCTGTTTTCCAAAATCTGTCATCTGTTGGAATGAAGCTTTACATGACTTTAGTCTTTTCATAATTGATCTCAAACCCAATTTTGCTGGCTATTGATGACAGTTCTTGTATTACCTGTTGGCTATTCTTTTTCGATTACAATATCAGAGAACCTACCAAAGAAAATTCAATAAATGGAATAGAAAACTGACATGTTTCAAAGATTTGTATATTATTTCTCCAAGTTACACTTGGGCTTCTCTGAGGAGATGAGGATTTTACTGCTCTAACTTAAGAGTTCATAATCTGTTCTCTGTGCCCCTCAAAGCAAGAAAAATTATAACAAACTTTCATGCTGCTTGTTAAAAGTGTTAACCATTGATTGTTTTGTTGATACATGATCAAAGACAAGAAAATGAATGCAAGACACCAGAAGATGTTTCAGGCGGCAATAACAATAGTTTGGGCATGGTCAATGGATTATGAATAAATGTGACACAGCATTTTAAAACTGAGGAATGAGGAAAAAAATGGAGAAAATGTTTCATGTTTGTAATGCTTGTAATGAAATGTATGATTTTTAAGAAAAGTATCTAAATATGATGATATATGATCAGTCTGCACATGCTTTGTGAAATGCTGGGATGGGCAGTGTAGCGGATATGGGGATGCTCCAACTGTAAGGAAACTAATTCCATGAATAGAATAGAATCATTATTGAGTACCGTCTCTGCAACAAAGGTTGGCTACAATGGAGCACCATTCTGCTCTGTCTCTTGCTTTGATAGTGCAGGTTGTCATAGGCTGATTTGTCCATCTTTTGATGTTACTCATCCATGTTAGTCTTGGTCTGCCCCTGCTTCTTTTACCTTAAATTTTCCCCTGGTGTTATTTGTTTTGATGTTAGTATGTTCTTCATGACATTAAAATTACTTTTTGCCAATCCTATTCTTTTAGAATAGAATAGAAAATTTAATGAATAGCTTTTCAGACATTACAATCATAGATAGTGTATGTGAGCTAGTTATTTATAATACCTGTTTCACTTCTTGAGAAATATATTACTACAGGACACTATGACTTGGGGGGGGGGGGGGGGGGGGGGGGGGGGGGGGGGGGGGGGGGAAGAAATTATAGGGTAAGTTCTATTTGTGCACTTACAAGCATGATGAAATTAATGAGATCAAGATTCTCAAGGCAGACTTATGTAATGAAAAAACTGATTTGCAAAGCAATGTGCTTTTTTAAACACAGTTTGATAAACAAATAGCCATAACCTTTAGCCATAATTTATTTCCCTATTTAATTTTGAAATGTCTAGTGTGTTACTTTCAGCATATTTAAAACATAACTCTAATAACTTACATTATTGATGAAGTAACAACAGTTGTAGACAACTGGCAATAAAACATCAACGGTGATTATCTCACTATTTAAGAACATTGCATTAATTTCACTGAAGGCCTCAAGTCTGGCAAAATAGTCAGGCTCCTCAGCTTTACGTGCATCCCATGCATTCAGCTGAAATTTTTCAGGAGAGTAAGTTATTTATTTAATTTCAGTCAACACAATGTATTGAAAATGAAGTTTTAAGTTTCAATGAAGTAATAAAAAACACAATTATATGATTTAATACTTAAAAGTAATTTTAAATGTCTATAATAAAGACATTGACATCAAGTAGAATGAGGAGGCATGGATTTTGCTTGCTGGTCTCAATTATTTTATTTTTTTTTTTTTATCTCAACAGCTAATGGCTGAATGAGATAAACAAATTAATAGACTATTGTACTTGACTGCCACAGTTACTTTTCTGTATCCTAAGTTTCCCAGAGAAGGGAACTCTCTTGTTGTCTCTTCTCAACACTGGTTTGACATATGTCCATCTTCTCTACCTAATTGTAAATGAGAACGTTGGTTGCATGGTCCTTTCTCTTATCTCTATATTAGTCTTGAATTCATTCTATTGTGCACAGAGTATTTTTCTTAGGCATTTAATTTTAAAAGCGTTTAGTTTTCTCTCAACTTTTGTTGTTTTCCAGCTTTCGTGCTGCAAAGGTAAGTGTTGATAATACATTTGAGTGGAATAAAAATGCACATGCTTCTATTATATATTCAAAGTAATTATAAGAAACTCATCATCATCATCATTGGGTGTCGTCTTCACAACGAAGGTTGGCTACCATGTATCGCCATTCCACTCAGTTTCTTGCTTTGATGGTGCAGGCTTTCATAGATTGACTTATCCACCTTTTGATGTTACTCGTCCATGTTAGTCTTGGTCTGCCTCTATTACCTTGTACTTTTGTGTCTTTTAACATGGCCCAAAAATTGTATTTGTCTTGTTCTAATTGTGTTTAGTAGTTCTCTTTTTATTTGTTTTAAAGCTTCATTGTTTGTTTTCTTTTCTTTCCATCCAATTCTACCTAATCTTCTATAAATCCACATTTCAAAGGCTTCAATTTTCTGTTCTGTTTTCTTTTCTAATGTCCATGTTTCTGCACCATACAGGAATATTGAGAAGATGTAACATTTTGCTATTCTTAGTTTCAGCCCTGCTGTTATTTGTTTTGTTGTTAGTATATTTTTCATGGAATTAAAATTACTTTTTGCCATACCTATTCTTTTGTTTATTTCAAGTTTATATTTTCCATCATTTGTTATAGTATCTCCAAGGTAGTTGTAGCTCTGAACTGTCTCCAGATGTATTCCTTCAACTGTGATATTTATTTGTAGGTCTTGAGAATTTTCTTTGTTTATGATCATAGTTTTAGTCTTTTTGATATTCATTTCTAGTCCATATTTTTTGCTTGTTATGTTTATCACATTAAGCAGTTGTTGTAGGTCTTTAGTATTTTCTACTAGTAGAACAGTATCATCAGCATATCTTAGGTTATTAATTATCTTTCCATTAATGATTAGGCCTGGCAACTCAGAGATGTTTTAAAGATTTGTTCATTGTATAGATTGAACAAGCTTGGTGATAGGATGCATTCTTGTCTTACTCCTCTTTTTATGTCCTTGGGTGTAGAGTTCTTGTTATATTTTATTATTGCTGTTTGCTCCTAGTACAAATTGCATATTAGTTGTATGTCTGTGTCGTCTAGATTTATATCTTTTAGGCAGTCTATAAGTTGATTATGATGTACTTTATCGAAAGCTTTGGTGTAGTCTATGAAGCAGGAAAATATTGGTTTGTTTACTTCTATGTACTTTTCAATCAATGTTCTCATGCTAAATATTGCTTCCTTTGTGCCACTGTTTTTCCTGAATCCAAATTGTTGCTCATGTAATTCAGTTTTGATTTTATTCTGAATCCTTCCCTGAATAACTTTTAGTAAATTTTTTTTTACCTGGCTCATCAGGCTTATTGTTCTAAAATCACTGCATTCAACTGCACCATTCTTTTTAGGCAATGCAAAGAAAGTTGATGTTTTTAGTTCGTTTGGTATATATCCTGTTGGTATATGTCATTGCATATGTCTGTGATCACTTCAATGCCATAATCTTCTAGAGCCTGTATCATCTCTATCTGTATATTGTCAGGTCCTGCTGAGTTTCCATTTTTCATTGTTTTTATAGCTTTTTCTACCTCAGATTTCAGGATTTTATAGCTGTGTGTACATTTTATAAATGGCTTTTTGTTCCTTTTGTTATGAAATAATTCTGTTATATATTCCTGCCATCTATCTATTATATCTTTGTTGTCTGTTAGCATTCTTCCCTCTTTGTTTGCAATACATCTGCATCCTGCAGCTTTTTTGTCTTTATTAGTCATTCTCTTTACTTCTATGTGCATCTCTCTTTAAGTTTTGTTTACTTTCCATAGTTTCGACTTCTAGACTTCTTTGGTTGAGCCAGTCATCTTTTGCCTTTTTGCACATTCTCCGTATTTCATTGTCAATGTCCTTGTATCTTGGCAGTGTTTTTAGCTTGTCTTCTTTCTTCCATTTTTTCTAAGATTTTGTCAGTTATCCATTTTTGTTTTTTGTTACTTTCCTTTTTGGGTAAGGTGTGGCAGGATTCTTGTATGTTGTTTTTATGCATTGCCATTTTGTTGTGACTTTTTCCTTAGGATTTCCTCTTCTGTACTTCTCAATCCCTTCTTCTAGCAGCTTCTGATATGTGTTCTTTACTTGTACCTTTTCTTACTTTAGCGTTCATGTCACCCATAACAATCAAGATGTCTGATAATTTCACTTGCTTCATAACTGTATTTAGATCTTCATAGTGTGCTTCTATTTGTTCATTTGTATAGTCTTGAGTATGTGCGTATGTCTGTATTATTGCTATGTCAAATGGTTTTGCCTTCATTTTTAATAGTATAATCCTATCATTGTATGCCCAGTGGGTATTTATATATTCTTGTAGCTCTAGTTTTATTAGTATGCCTACCCCTCTCTGATGTTCTGTTGTGTTACCTGAATATATAAATGTATATTTATCGTCTTGTGTGTATCCATTTTCCTTCCATTTTAATAAGAAACTGTATCTTCAAATTTAAACATTTTTATAGTTAAAAATTGAACATTGCACCCTTTCCCTCCTAAACTCTCAAATTTTCAAATTTATACTTTTTTGTTAAGAGTGTTAACTGCTAAAATATCATTCATATGTAAATAGTTATTTAGCAAACTTATTTCACATTTTATGCATGGTATCACAAATTTAAACCACTTACATAAAATATCAATTTTAAGAATGAGTGGAATGTACTAGTCTCAAGATATCTTCATCTATAAATGCTGCAAAATTTTCAAGAATAAAGCTAAAATGTTACTGTGAGCTGAAAACAAAAAAGATGTGTGGCATGTATTTTAAAAAAAAAAAAGCCTAAGGATATTACTTTGAAAACATTATTTTATTTTTAATTTGCGCTATTTCTTAAAAAAAAAAAACTGCTTTGGCTTACCTTGAAAATCAAATTAGCCATTGTGGTTAAACATATATTTCTCTCACTTATAACTCTGAAAAACCTGCACAGCAGTGAACGAGACTCTCTCCTTTTAACAGTGCAGAAGAGTTGAGAAACAGATCTGCAGATATGAATTTTCTTCGTGTAACCAATACATAAAATGACATTTATAAGCATGCATGCACGCCACACACACAGAGTTGTAAGTAAAAAAAGTAAAGTACCCCCGTCACGCCAAGTGGCGTATAGGGAAATATGGTGTTAGTGACCCTATATTTTACAGACCTTCAGCACATGATTTTTGGGGTAATGTGCTCAGTATTACGCCCGTGCTGCTTTACTTTCCCAGAAAAAAATCCAGTACCCATTTACCCGGGTGAACCCGGAAGCCGTCGGTTGGGATCGAACCCTACCCCTTGTCCGTGGTAGTCCAGTTCACTAACCACTGAGCTATCGCGGCTCCCACACAGAGTTGTGCCTCATACTTTAAATTTAATTTGTTCCAGGAAGTTATTCAAACTCAAAACTAAAAATAAAATTTTCCATTACAAATAACAGAAAGTGAAATAATTCATTCTCCCTCCCTAAAAAAACAACACATTTGATAAATGCATAATTTAAAGTAAAGAAAACACAATTACATGCCCTAAATAATAAATTAAAATACAACAATAAATATGGTTATGGTTATTCGAAGGCCCCGGTATCACAGCAAATGATTGGAAATCCATAATTGCTTAACCGCCCGTGCCAGTGGAATCATCCAAATTAACATCTCATCGAATATTCAAAAAAAGAAAGGCAGTTGCAGTCCCCATTGTATCAAACACAGCACATGTCAAAAGACATAAGGTGTATTATAGCACCGACAGTGAACGAACTGAACTGTCCGTCATTCGATATCATCATTCATTGTAAGCAATCTGAATACAGAAACACCAACCGGAAAAAATACACAGCTCACGGTGTGCACAGAGCACTCACTACTCAGTAGCGGCTGAGATTTGGAATATGAGGAAACTGCAACAAGGAACACTTTTCAGAAAGTGCCTCAACTGTTCCCTGCTGCCTATCCACCATATTAACTGGAAGTCCACAACAATAAACAAAATACAATAAATTGAACATTTACTGTAACTAACTGAGAATTGATGAGGTCCCATGTGGATGATGGAGAGGAAGAGAAAGGTTACTGCTAGAAAATGGAGTCCCCTTACATCAGCATATAAAATAACTGTACTTCTGGTGTTCTTTCAGCACTAGTGGTTAAGGATTTTGATACATTTTCTCATTTATAGATCCGTCACATGTACTGTTTTAAAGCTTCACAATATGTTCCTTTTTCACTTAACTGTTGATACTAAAACCTTCTTCTCAAGCTTTGCAGGTTTCATATCTGGTTAACTCATGTACTGTTCTTCTATTGTAAATTAAATAATAAGAACAACAATTTGTGGAGGTCTATGAATAGCAATGCATATTACATGACACATGATGATGATAAAATGGATGCAACAATATTGACCATTACAATCAAAATGTGACATCTTGCTAAATATATCATAAAAGAAAGAAATTTATACCTGTAGAATGTCTCTGAGTTATCAATATACTGGACCAAGTTGATCAGTGAGAACAGCACATTTTCTTCCATGTCCTGTTACATAACCATAAATACTATAAGTAGCAATAAGGAACAAATGTTATTTATAACCAAAAATTGTGAAATAATTACTTTAAAGCAAAATAATATTGTTTTATAACTGACTTATTAGCAGAGCCGATCTGGCTGCACTGCACGATGTCACAGAAATACCAGTTAGTAACCACAAGAGGCATGCATATTGGTGGTTCATGTTGTTCATTATTTAAACAGTCCAACCTCATTCATTTATTGGGTGCCATCTCCACATCAAAGGTTGGCTACCATGGAGCACCATTTTACTCTCTTGTCTTGAAGATGCAGGTTGTCACAGATTTGTCTGCCCACATTTAGATGTTATCAGTCTACTTTAGTCTTGGTCTGCCTCTGCCTCATCAACCTTGTATCTTCCAAGTTGAATTTTATAATTATGTCTCTTTACATGTCCAAAAATGGCTGCTGTTTGTTGCCAATAACATTTTTTTATTATTCTTAGATCTTTGCTGTCTACATTTATGCTTTCTAAAATTGTGATTATTTCTTGGTGCTTTACTTTGTCAAATGCTTTGGTATAATCAATGAAACATAGGTATAGATCTGTTTTCACCTCTATGGCTCTTTCTACTGAAGATCGTATGATGTATATGACATTTCTTGTTCCTTTATCTCTAACAAAACCACACCGTTCATCATTAATTTCTGGACTGATTTTGTTTCGCACTCTTCGCATGATGATTCTTAGAAATATATCTTAGTCATGTGACACATAAGGCTTATTGTGCGATGATCATTCAATTGCACAAGATTTATTTTTTAGATCTATGAATATTCATTTCAGCAGGTCGTCTGGTATATATCCGCTGTTGTAGATATCATTCAATATTTTTATTATTTCTATTTCAAAATCACCCATGGCTTCAATTTCTTCTTTAGTTAAATTATCTGTTCCAGGAGCTTTTCCTGCTTCCATTTTGTGCAAGGCGTCTTCTACTTCTTCTTTGAGTATTTCTGGTCCTTCTCCATTATCCTTAATATTTACTTCTGTTCGTTCATCATTATAAAAATCTTTAATATATTCTGTCCATCGTTCAATTATGCTTTCTTGTTCAATCAACAGTTCTCTTTTCTTTGATCTTAAACATCCAGTTTTTTATTTTTTCTTCCTGTTAATTCTTCAAAATTGTTTGTATATAGCTTTGGCATCTCCTTTTTGTTGCATTTCAATTTCTTTGCATCTCTGTTTTAGCCATCCTTCTTTTGCTTCATTGCATTTTATTACAATTTCTTTATTTAATCTCTTATACTCATCTCATTTTCTTTATTTCTTCTTCTTATATCCATTAGCTGCAAAATGTCATCTGTCATCCATTTCTTTCCTGAATTTGTCCTCACTGGTGGTATGAACTCCTTTGATGTTTGTTGCATTAATTCTTTTAGCATTTCCAACTGTTCTTCAATGCTTTGTATCTTCTCTATTGCACTGTACCGATTCTGAATTGTGATTTTATATTTGTCTTGCAACTTCTTGTCTGATTTGAGTAAATCTAAATTTAACTTGATGTTAACTGAGGCTCATTTTGTTGCTTTTAATTTTACTCTAAGCTTTCCCACAACTGGTACATGATCACTATTGCAATCTGCCCCATGCCTAGTTTTCACACACACCAGACTGTTTCTAAATCTATTGTTTATCATTATGTAATGTATCTACTGGCTTTCCATTCAATTTCACTAAAAGGACTCTATCAGATATTGGGTAAAAGCCTTTCACTGTTCTTGCTCTTTCTGCATCCAAGATGATACCTACTCCTCTTTGGTGTTCAGTACCTCCAGAATAGATTATTTTATGTTTATCAGAATACATCTCCCCTGATCCAGTGTATCTCATTTTGCAAAGTCCCAGTAAATGTAAACCCATTCTTTTCATTTCCTGTTTGATGTTTTCCAGTTTACCCTTCTGCATGAGTGTACTCACATTCCAAGTATCTATCTTTAGAGTCTGTTTTATCGTTATTTTGCTTACAGTATGAAAGCTGTTGCCAGGTCTGGTAATTTTACCATAATTCAAGTTTATGCACCATCAAGTAATAGCGAAGAAGAAGACATCGACACTTTTTACGAGAAGCTAGAGGCGACCATAAAAAAAGAGTAAAGTACCCCCGTCACGCCAAGTGACGCATAGGGAATATGGTGTTAGTGACCATAAATTTTACAGACCTTCGGCACATGATTCTTGGGGTAATGTGGTCGGTATTACGCCCGTGCCACTTCACTTTCCCAGAAAAAAATCTGGTATCCATTAAAGGCTGAGTGAACCCGGAAGCCATCAGTTGGGATCGAACCCTACCCTTATCCTTTGTAGTCCAGTTCACTAACCAATGAGCTCTAGAGGCGACCATGGAACAGTGTAAATCCCAAGAAATAACTATTATATTAAGGGATTTCAATGCAAAGGTAGGAACAGCTAAAGTGCAAAATGTGACTGGGGGGCATGGCCTTGGAGAGACGAATGACAGAGGGGATAGATTGAAAGATTTGGCAAAGACACATTAAATGATTATAGGTAACACCTGGTTCAAACAACACCCTAGGTGGCTATGGACAAGGCAAAGCCCAGACAAAAAAGTACACAATCAAATTGATTTTATAATGGTACAGAGAAAATTCAGGAATGGGCTAACATCTGTTAAAACAAGGCCAGGAGCAGATTGCAATAGTGACCATGTACCAGTAGTTGGAAAGATAAGAATAAAACTGCGGAAGGCACAGAAATCACCAAGAAATATAAAATTAGAACTAGATATGCTAAGAGTAGATAAACAGATGAGTGATAAGTACAGCACGATAGCACAAAATAGATATAATGCTATTGAGAAAATACAGGACATCCAGGAGCAGTGGGAAATGCTCAAACAATCGATTCAACAAACATCAAAAGAAGTAATACTAGTGACTAAAAGAATCAACAAAAAGAAATGGATGACAGAAGAAATATTACAACTAATGGACGAAAGAAGAAAACATAAGAAAGAAGAACGGACATACAAAATATTGCACAAAGAGATTCAAAACAAGTGCAGTGAAGGAAAGGAAGGATGGTTAAAACAGAAATGTGAAGAAATGGAAAAACAAAAGAAAGACTCAAAATGTATGCACAATCAGTTAAATGAATTAACAGGAAGAAAAGAAGTCAAAGTTTCAGGATGTGTGAAATCAAAGGAAGGGAATATAATAATGGGACAGGAGAAGACAATGGAAAGAAAGATGGACAGAATATATCAGTCAACTCTATGATGATGAAAGACTAGAATTAAACAATTCAAATCAAGACACAGGACCACCAATAATGCAGAGTGAAGTGGAGGATGCAATTCAACACATGAAAAGAGGCAATGCTCCAGGTCCTGACAATATAACAATCGAAGAGATAAATGCATTAGGAGAGCTGGGAGTACAAGTCATAACAAAATTACTCAATGACATATATAACACTGGGCACATACCCGAAGATCTACTAAAATCTATCTTTGTAGCCATACCGAAGAAGTCAGGAGCCACTGATTGTGAAGACCATCGCACTATTAGTCTCATGAGCCATATGACTAAAATATTACTAAGAATAATCATGAGACGTGTAAGGAACAAAATAAAACCAGAAATAAGTGAGAAACAATGTGGATTTGTGGAAGGAAAGGGCACCAATAATGCAATATACATCTTAACTCTTTCCATACGATTTCGGCAACGAACGTTTCGCCGCATAGTGCGCTATGCTCAATTTGATTAGTGTGAACGCCATCAAACCATATTCTTTTTACATGTCTTGTATTTTCTGGATATTGGTGAAATCTAATACCTTGTTCAATTATCTAAACATTCATATAAATATAAATAAGTAGACTGATTCTTACAACCATGAACAATATTGTCTCTGAAATATCTTCCGTTGCATCGATGAAAAGCTTCCGTACGGAAAGAGTTAAGAACATTGATAGAAAGATCTATAGAGGTAAAGAAAGATCTATATATGTGCTATATAGACTACACGAAAGCATTTGACAAAGTAAAGCATGTGGAAATAATCAATATGCTGGAGAAATTAAATATTGATGGCAAGGATCTGCGAATCATAAAAAAACATGTACTGGCAACAAACATCAGCTATACGAATTATCAACCAAACAGGACAATTCCAATTTATAAAACAAGGAGTCAGACAAGGCTGTGTTCTGTCACCGGATTTGTTTTCACTTTACAGCGAATATATTATGAGATCAATAGTAGATAAAAAAGGAATTGAAGTCAACGGTCACAACATAAATAATTTGCGATATGCGGATGACACAGTTTTAATAGCAGAGACAGAGAATGAACTACAAGAAATGATAGACATAACAGTAAAAGAAAGCAACAAGAAAGGTCTCAGTCTGAATAGTAAGAAAACAGAAGTAATGGTTATATCGAAGAAACAATCAACACCATCATGCAGCATAAAAATAAGCAAGACAAAACTGAAACAAGTGCAACGTTTCAAATACTTGGGCACAATAATAACATCAGATGGGAGATGCACCACAGAAATAAAAAGCAGAATAGCTCAGGCCAAAATAGCATTTCAGAAAATGTAAAATATCTTATGCAACAAATCTATGTCAATAAAAATGAGAACGAGAATTCATTGGTGCTATATAGAACCAATTCTGACCTATGGAAGCGAATCATGGACAGTAGACAAACAAATGAAAAGACGATTAGAGGCCACAGAGATGGGATTTCTCAGAAGAATGTTGAAAGTTCCCTGGAGAACTAAAAAGACCAATGAGGAAGTTCTCAAAGAGGCCAACACAAAAGGGAGCCCTTAAAAAGCATCAGAAAGAAGCAATCAACATTTTTCGGGCACATCATGAGAAGAGGAAAGTTGGAATACTTGGTTACAACTGGCAAAATAAAAGGAAAGAGAGATCGCGGATGACAAAGAGATAAAATACTGGATAGCTTGGTGTCATGGCATGGAAAACAGTCAGCAACAGAACTAATACGATGCACTGTAGACAGAAGATTGTGGAGGGACATGATCGCCTACGCCAACCGGTACGGCACATGATGATGATGACGACTGTATGCAGTAAACAATACAACCTGTGGTTGCTCTGCTGCCTTGCAGGTATGCTCGGGAGAGTAAAAGGCTATGGGAGGGTACCCTGAAGTATAACAACCCCACTTCCTTGTGGGTGAGACTTTTTAGTCAAAGGTTAGCGGAGCCAACCGTAAAAAACCAACGGAAGGCAACAGAAAACCACTGTCGTAAGTTTCTATGGACAAATCAGCTTATGACAACCTGCACCATCAAAGCAAGAGACAGAGCAGAATGGCGCTCCATTGGTAGCCAACCTTCATTGCGGAGACGGCACTCGATGATGATGAATATTATTTTCAGACAGAAAAGTTGGAAAATACAGAGAAAGAGTAGGAATACTGATGACAAAAACAGCTGCAAGAAGCCTTATAGAATGGGAACCAGTGAATAGTCGTCTGATAAGAGCTCACTATAAATTAAGACATGAAAGACTCACAATTATACAATGTTATGCACCTACAAATGAGGCAGAAGATGAAATTAAAGATGAGTTTTACCATCAACAACTAAGTAAAATACCTAAACATAATATTCTCATTATAATGGGTGGTTTCAAAACCAAAGTAGGAAAAGACAACACGGGAGCTGAGAAGGGAATGGGGAAAGAAGGAATTGGTGCAACAAGCCAAAATGGAGAAACAAATGTAAACACAAATCTTGAAAAAGATCTGGCTAAAGCAACATACAAAGAACAATACAACAAAGTAAAAAGCTAGGCATGAACATGATGCAAGAAAAAACAAATGTCTTATTATCAATGGCTAGAAAAATAATCATCATCATCAGGTGCCATCTCCGCAGCGAAGGTTGACTATCATGGATCGCCATTCAACTCAGTTTCTTGCTTTGATGGTGCAGGCTGTCATAGAGTGTCTTGTCCATCTTTTGATGTTACTCGTCCATGTTAGTCTTGGTCTGCCTTTTTTACCTTGTATTTTCCCTTCCAATATTACTTTTATTAGGCTGTTGTGTCTTTTAACATGACCCAAAAATTTCATTTGCCTTGCTCTAATTGTGTTTAGTAGTTCTCTTTTTACTTGTTTTAAAGCTTCATTGTTTGTTTTCTTTTCTTTCCATCCAATTCTACCTAATCTTCTATAAATCCACATTTCAAGGCTTCAATTTTCTGTTCTGTTTTCTTTTCTAATGTCCATGTTTCTGCTGTTCAGTCAACAACAGAACTGATACGATGCACTGTGGATAGAAGATTGTGGAGGGACATGATTACCTACACCAACCGGTATAGCACATGATGATGATGATGATGTTTCTGCACCACACAGGAATATTGAGATGTAACATTTTGCTATTCTTTGTTTCAGCCCTGCTGTTATTTGTTTTGTTGTTAGTATATTTTTCATGGAATTAAAATTACTTTTTGCCATCCCGATTCTTTATTTCAAATTTCTATTGTTTATTTCAAGTTTACATTTTCCATCATTTGTTATAGTATGTCCAAGGTAGTTGTAGCTCTGAACTGTCTCTAGATGTATTCCTTTCACTGTGATATTTATTTGTCGGTCTTGAGAATTTTCTTTGTTTATGATCATAGTTTTAGTCTTTTTGATATTCATATCTAGTCCATATTTTGTGCTTGTCATGTTTATTACATTAAGTAATTGTTGTAGATCTTTAGGTCTATTTGATGTCGGCCTACGGCCCAGGAAAAGAAGAAAAATTTCTTGAGAGTCACCGAAAATGGTAATTTTTGAACACGGTGAAATATCAATTTTGCAGAACTTGTTTTGATATAGTAATTTTTACCACATGGTACCATAATCTAGGGTGTGGTATGTCTCTAGTTTACGGTAAAGCCACATTATTTTGTGTCTTTAGGCCTGATACATCTGTCTTCAGTGTATCTCTGAGTAGTTACAACAGTTTTGTGAAAACTAACTTATGATGCTTATGATACATATCATAATTTATATATCATAATTTAGGATTTAAAAAATTGCAAATGATACAAGATAAAGGATAGAGGTAAGTTTGCATTAGCAAAAGATATCACCAATTTTGATGTTGCACCCCAGGCTTCTGCCAGTACATAGACTAAAAAATACATACACAAAATATACATTATACAACAATACATATAATATATTTATAAAAATGGAGTCTAAATACTGATATACAAAATTGGGTAAAAAACAGGTTTAGAAATTCAACTTATTCAGCAAAAGGATCATAAGTACAAAGGAAGGCTTGATAGGTATGCCAGTGGCCATAATTTTCCATGTCCAACTGCACATTTTTTGGGTGAAGAGGTTAGTTTCACACCAGATCACCTTTACTTCCCATATCTTTGGTATCCATTTTGTGGTAGCCACATGAAGCTCAGTTTTTCAAGCTTCTGATGATTATCATAAGGTTTATAATTGTATATTATTAATTATTTCAATTATATTACCTGTGACATGCTAGCTTCCTGAGCAAAGAGCAAAATTAACAGATCACACAGACTGTGGCATTCCTTTGACTCTATTACAAAACTGCTGATTCTAAAAAAAAATGCAATTGATTATTTATGAAATTAAAAGATAAGGTAATTGTTAGTAAAATATTATACATATATAAACACAACTGGGATCTAGATGGAGCGCTTAAAAAAAAAAATGTACCCAGCCAGGCAACTAATCGCCTTATAGTCCAGTATGGTTCGCTGACCCCGAGAGGTATGAATGTATCACACTCATACGCATAGTTTCCTTTTGGTTGCTCCTTCCCTTTTGCATAGCCTTCTCTACTACACATATTTGGGTTCTTTGGTCTACTTACTATGCCATGCTTTTTATAGTTCTTCTCCTCTAGTCCCTTATGAGACACTTCGGTTTTCTCCTCTATACCTTTTTTTTTCTGTGCTCCTTACCCTCATTTGTTTTTATTGTACCCCACTCTCAGACATCTCACTCTTACCGTCTTTTTACACCTGTTAGTCTACTATTTGATTCTTTCTCCTTTGTGTTTGCACACTGACCCCTGTGTGAACTCCTCTGGTTCTGTGTACATTTACGCACTTTTTTTTGCACATTTCTCGACGTTCACGACAGCCGCACTTGGTTACGATTTCATTTTGGATTTGACAGGATAGTTTTATTTATTTTGTTTTCTTTAACACATTTCGATTGTTTTTGTTTTGGTTGTTTCGTTATTAGTTTTGTGTGTGTGTTTTTTTGTTTGTTCCTGATGAAGGCCTATTGAGCCGAAACGTTGTTTAGTCTGTGTCGTCCACTTGTCACGTAAAGCTTCTTACATACCATTTTTTTATTTTTCCAACTAACAAGGATTAGGAATGATAGTACATTGTTTAATTTAAAATAAAACGGAACATGGATAAAATAATAAAAGTAAAGCGAAAGAAGGCAAAATAATTAAAGCCAAGTCAAAGAAGCTAAGACTGTTAAAAAAGAAGAAAGAAAGAAAGAAAGAAAGAAAGAAAGAAAGAAAGAAAGAAAGAAAAAGAAAGAAAGAAAGAAAGAAAGAAAGAAAGAAAGAAAGAAAGAAAGAAAGAAAGAAAGAAAGAAAGAAAAAGAAAGAAAGAAAGAAAGAAAGAAAAGAAAAATAGCCACATGGCTTATGGTGATGTTGAACATATTTATTGTTAGCGAACATATAAGTGTTGATATTTTTCTATGACCTTAGTATTTTGTCACCTGAGGGCTTCTGGGACCTGAAAGGAGAGTAAAGAATTCTAGCCCTCTTGCCTTAGGCAGCTCTTATGAACATGCCTGGTAGGGAACAGCGTTGCTATTCTTTAGTCCCCTTTTGGGGCCCTACAGCACACAACGGGCCTTTTTTTGGTATCCCAAGGGGAAAAGACAAAGAGGAAGACCAAAATAATCTTGGAGAAGACAGAGGGGAGCAGAGATGAAGATGATGGAGAAGCAAAAGAATGATCTTAAAAGAATGGCAAGAAACAGAATGGCTTGGAAAGTGTTTGTTGAAAATCTATGCTCCACAGGGAGTTAAATGTAGAAGATGCAGAAGATAGCTATTTTGGTCAACTTTTAGTTGTCATGGATGGATATGAAGAGAAAAATTCTCACCTCAAATGGTGAAATACAAAGCAATGAATTTCTTGTTCAGGGGCAGACATCCCCCACCACACACACACACATTCACACTGAGATAGAGATGCTTACCCAGAGGGATTTATAACGCGACACATACACAGCCCTGGAATGATGATGATAAGCACAAAATTAATTTTAAAATGAAAACAATATAATAGATCCAATCTGATAACCTTGCAAGAATCTTTAATTCCAAGTTAAATGTTTGCCTGCCTCTGGGCACTCTCAGGGATCTCTGTAAATAAGCCAGCAGGCTGCTGATATGACACATCAGGAGGTCTTTACCAGCTGGAGGTTTTTCTTGTTTTAAATCTGAAACATTAATTGTATGTGTGTATAGTAGTGTCTTACACGCACGCACGCGCACACACATACACACACACACATATATATACATATACATAGATACACACAAACACACACACATATACATAGATACAAACACGAGCGCGCACACACATGCACGCACACACACACACATATACATATACATAGATACACACAAACACACATATATACATAGATACAAACACGAGCGCGCACACACATGCACGCACACACACACGCGCCTGCGGAGCCTCTGTGGCTGAGTGATTAATGTGTCTGCTTCCTGATCAGAAGTGTCCGGGTTCAAGTCGCTGAATTATATTAGGGCTGACAAGGCTCTGGGATTCAACCAGCCTCTAAAAATGGGTACCAGGCTTTTTTCTGGGAAGCAAAGGCGGCCTGGCATGATACCAACCACATAACCAAAAAATGTGCATGGATCATAGAAAAATATGGTCACTAACACCATATTCTCCATATGCCTAAGAAGGGGTGAAAGGAACCTTTACTTTTTTGCATACAAAAATAAGACTCTTATCAAAGTGTCTGAACCGTAGTACGTTTCCTTGCACATACAGTCTGTACTTTCCGGGTCACATATGATGTCACAGCCATCAGAACACGTCTGTTTGCACTGTAGCCCAAAATTACCATCGGGACATGTGTCATTACAGGTGTAGCCAGGATGTTTACATTGCAGGCATTTTCCTGATTTTTCCTCACATTTAAGCTCACTTACAAAGTTTGTCCTTTCTTTTATATTGTCCACCGACAAAGTTATGGTCTGTCCTTTCTTTTATATTGTCCTCTTACAAAGTTACAGTCTGTCCTTTCTTTCATATTGTCCTCTTACAAAGTTACAGTCTGTCCTTTCTTTTATATTGTCCACTTACAAAGTTACAGTCTGTCCTTTCTTTTATATTGTCAATTTACAAAGTTACAGCTTGTCCTTTCTTTTATATTGTCCATTTACAAAGTTATAGCTTGTCCTTTCTTTTATATTGGAAGTTTTATTATTAGTCATGTGTTTCACAGCTAATTCAATATCTATTTTAGTGATTTCTTTTATATTGATGTCTAGATGCGGAGTTGGTGCATCTGTTTCAAACTGCATCAGGGGACTGGGATGCAGGCGGTAAAAAATATCCTGGAAATGTTCACATAATGGCTTTTTTTTAAATTAGTAATTAAAGTTAGTAAAGGTGCCATTTTTACTTAGCACTCCATTTGACGTAAAGAAGCCTGTTAGTTGTTTCTATATATATTATATAGCACCTTGCCATTTCCAGTTTTGGAGGCTAATTCAGCTTCAACTGCAAGATATCTATATCATCATCATCATATATATATATTCTTTTATCATGTCTTACTGAATTTTTCATCTTATCAACATGGTCTTTATATGTTGCTTTGGTTAGTATAAACTAACTCAGTCTTTATTCTAACAAGGTTAGTCTTCATGCCTGTTTTGTATAAGTCTCCATGATATGTCTGAGATCCATGCCTTTCTTTTCAGTTTCCTTAAATCCAGAACTTAATTCAGCTGATGTTAATACTGCTGTGTTGTAAATATCCCATTGTTCATCTATATTCAACTCAAACATGCATGAAACTGTACATAAAATTTTAACTAAACAAAGCAATACCCAAACAGTACATTATATAATATCACTGTGTACCATGGTTAGAGAGATACAGGTTTGGTTTAGGATTTAATGAGGAACAGGATCAGAACTTTTTAATTAAACTATTTCACAACTAGAGATAAGAGCAAGGGGTTTTAGAAATGAAACAGCAAAAGTAAAATCAATTATAGAATTACATCTACAAGTTTGTCATTGCCAAACCCCTATGACAACATTAACAACCTAATAAGAAGAAACCAAACCACCGTTTCCGGACTGAGAACTAGTTATGTATCACTGAATAATTACATCAACAGAATCCAATGAAACCAAATTCTAGCATGACCACTCTGTGAACACCAACATGTAGAACATCACCTTTATGGATATCAAAAGGTCACTGATATCAGAGCAACACCTGAAAGACCTGATAAATAGAACACCTTGTATACAACAAGGGAAGTCAAAAAGACTTGCAATTCATAGTATTGGTCCAAAGGACATCAGTTCTGGATTCATAACACCAACAACATTCATTGTGGACTCCTCTTCAATAATGTAAACAAAGGGATCATGGACAGAGAACTTAGGCACTATTCACTTGAGATATAGACACATGCTGTGAATATAGCATAATCAGCTGCATGCCACAAAACAAAAATAAGAGGTGTTTACAGAGGGTGGGTTGAATTAATTGTGTGGGGTAGCTAATTCTATAAAATGCTCCATATGCCATGTAAGGTAATAATTGGCGAACCGAAGGCAACATAATCTCTTTCCCAGTAGATTATAAACCCTTGCTATCTAGCGGGTCTACCCATTCATAGACTTCAAGAGTAAACCCTGAGGAAGAATCAGGAGATGGAACCCCTAAGACAGTTAAGTGTTGATTTTGACATTGTTCTGGCAACACCTGCCATGCAGCTGGCATCAAATTGTTCTGCCCTGTCAGTTCTTTCGATTGCTTGGCTGTGTGGAGAGAAGAAACATGTTGCATGGGCAACAGCTTGTCTCTTATTTTTCTTCTGCCCAAGCTCAAGCCCTGGAGTGGAACTCAAACTAGAAGCAGACAGATTCATAGAAAAAGAGAATACACAGGGAAAATAAAGGGGAAAAATAAAACTTCCTAGGGGCACTGCAAAATCTAGTCAATTATGACTGACAGAGGCTACTGCTATTACTATAACTTCCATTATGAAGGCGACAGAAAGGCAGGCTGAATTAATTATACTTTTCAATTGAATAAACTCTGCTCATCTCAGAGAATAACATAATACTGTTATAGCTGAGGTTAACCATTAATTGGGGATTCATGTATCAAGACTAACAGATCAGGTAAATCTCTGTCTGCATAAAATGTTGTTGACCACAATGAATCTGCATGGGGGGGCGCGACACACACTGGTTGGTCTCGTGGTAAGACGCCGGCCTCGAGACAGAGAGGTAGTGGGTTCAAATCCCGGCTACACCGGTTAGGATTTTTATTTATGATTTCTCTCTGCGGCAACCACCCCTGGTCTCAGCAGCGAGGCCCGGCTTAAAACGTCAATTTCTCAAGGACGGAAAAATATGCGTACCTCCAAAGTCGGAGTTATCTGCCTGTGCGGCGAGGGTCCCCTGTGCACACGGCTGCCAGAGAAAAATGGATTAACACGCAAAAAAAAAATCAGCATGAAGGGATTACTTTTTGTTCTGAGAGACAAGAGATATTCCTAACATGTAAAAGCTGAATAAAATTTGACAAATCAACAAATCTGTTCATTAATATGAAATGCAATAGCATGTTCAAATATGTACTGCAGACACATTTTTAAAATATATGTCAAGTTTGAAAAGTCACACAGCAATGGGCCAACAAATGGTACATAATATTTATAATTCACTGTTGATGTTTTATAATCCTTTTTTCTCTTCTTTGTTAAACTTTTACTTCTTGTGGGAAAATGCAAGTTTTTTTCTTGGAATAAATAAAATAAAAAGTGAACTATACCATTTACCTTTAAATTGTCCAAATGGTAACGGCAATGGTTGTGACATCTGCACATCCTTATCATCGTACTCTGCCTCCTCCAACAAGTTGTTTATGAGGTCCAAGATTGCTATTTCCACTGAGGGATTAAGTTTTGGAGCATTCAACAATGAAAATATAGCACACAGAGGAGTGAAGCCAGCTGGAGCACTATCCTTGAAATAGCCCAGTAATGGATTAAACCTATAAATGAAAACATAAAAGAATCTCAGTTGTATAACAAACATGTAAAATGATTAAAAACAGCAGGAAATGTAGACTTCAACAAGTTATGGGACAGCAGAAACATCATTTGCCCATTTTCTGTTCTCTATTTGTTGAAGGGAAATCAATATTTTGCACAATACTTTACACCTAGGATATAATTACAGCATATAGATCTAATATAAGAACACATTTCAATTTTATTTTATTTATCCTATTTTAGATGCTATAAGTAGGAACTAACAATGTAGGTACTACCACATGCAAAAATAAGGAAAGATTGTGTAAAATATGTTAAAAAGAAGATTCTGATGATCCACATATATTTTGTGCACATAACATTATTTATTAATTAACTCTAATGATATGCAATGATCCAAACTTCCATCGATCATGGAAACATTTAGGAGTAGGAGATTAAGGTGGTTGAGTCATGTGAGAAGATTGGACAACAATCATTAAATGGGTACCAGAGATATTTTCTGGGAAGGAAAGGCAGCAAGGAAGTGAAATGGCACTCCATCTCATGATGCTAAACTTTAGTACAATGAAGTCACTAATAGTTTATTACTAACAACTTTTATGGGACTAACCTTGACACCTCAAACTCACTCAAAACATTATGCAGTGTTCACTAATTGTGAAATATGATAGCATATTAAAACTACAAATTGTGAGATATTCTTCTTCTTCTGAAATCATGGCTCATTCAGACTAGGATTCTGGACTCTTATGAAGGCTGTTGTCTGTTTAAGTGATTTGGTTGCCTAGTAGAATTTCTCTTCCATGGAGGTAGGCATGGGCCACATTGACCTCCTCAGGTCTGTGTATTGGAGGCAATCATGTAGAACATGTTTTGTTGTCATGTCATCCAGGATACAGTGGCATTGGTTGGTAGTTCCTATTTTGAATTTAGTGAACTGCGGTTTCTCATTCTGTTGTGTCCAGTGCATAGGTGAAGTGTGATGACTTGATCCCTCCTTGATAGTTGGAGGTATTGGTCCCTCTCATTATACTTTGGGTGTTCTTGTTTCCATTTTGCAAGATACTGGCCTTTGATGATGGATTAGGCTTTATTGTAACTGATTAGATGATTTTCTTGTGATGATCTCCCTCCCTCCTTAGCTAGTTTGTGCGTGTATTCGTTTCCTAGTATGTTACAATGTAATGGTATCCACTGGATGATCAATCTCTGAAAGTTATTGCACAATTGGTTTAGGGTTGCTCTTAGGTCATCTAGCTCACCGTTCCTGGGTTTTATTTTAAGGTGTTAGGACTGACAGTGCATCTGTCAGTATCATCAATTTCTTATGCACTTTATTTTTGAGTTGAATAACCAGTTTTGAAGCATCTTTGAGGGTTTCAGTTTATGCTTTATAGTTCTTTGTGAATTTTCCAGTAGCTATTGATTTGGTAAACAAATTATGAGATATAGATCATGTATAGATAAAAAGAGTATCTATCTATCTATCGTCCTTACGAGCCGAAGACTGCACATAGGGCAGAACTACAAAAAAGCGGAAACCTTGCGTGCCAAAATGGCACAAAAAGAGTATAAGATATTAAATAAAGAAATTGTAGTAAAATGCAATGAAGCAAAAGAAGCATGGCTAAAAGAGAGATGCAAAGAGATTGAAATGCAATAAAAAGGAGATGCTAAAGCTATATACAAATAAATTGAGGAATTAACAGGAAGAAAAACGCAATAAAAAACTGGATGTCTAAGATCAAAGAAAGGAGAACTGTTGATTGATCAAGAAAACATAAGGGAACGATGGACAGAATACATTAAAGATCTCTATAATGATGAACGAACGGAAGTAAATATTAAGGAAAATGGAGAAGGACCAGAAATACTCAGAGAAGAAGTGGAAGATGTCTTGCGCAATATGAAAGCAGGCAAAGCTCCTGGACCAGATAATATAACTAAAGAAGAGATTGAAGCCATGGGTGATTTTGGAATAGAAATAATAACAAAAATATTGAATGATATCTACAATAGCGGATACATACTAGACGACCTGCTCAAATCAATATTCATAGCCCTACAAAATAAATCGGGTGCGATTGAATGTGATGATCATCGCATAATAAGCCTTATGAGGCATATGACTCTCTCTCTCTCTGAGACCAGGACTCAATCAGAGAAGGATTTCAGACACTCACATGAAGTCAGCTGTCAGGTTAAGTGTTGATCTGACAGAACATCACAATTAGAGACTGCCAGATCCACTCTGATTGAACACCCGTTAAAACGTTGCACTGTGTTCTGAACCAGTTGCCCAGTGCATCCGACTTCAGCCAGCATTTTACTCTACTCAGGTTTGCTTTCCTTAGCCTTTGATTGTCCCCAATCTTCCTGCAAAGCAGCAGATTCTCTTTTCTGTAGGGGGATTCTGCACTTATGTGGTCGGCCCTCCCAGGTTTACGAGCACCATCTGCCCGAGTCACTAGAGGTGACTAACACAGACATGCACATACAAAGATATAAGATGTGACTAACACAGGCATGCACACAGCGATACGAGGCATGACTAACACTGACACACATCAAGATATGAGATATGACTAACACAGACATAGACTAGAGGTGACTAACACAGACATGCACACACAAAGATATAACACATGGCTAACATAGACATGCACACAAAGATATGAGGTATGACTGACAGATATGCACACACAAAGATATGACACATGACTAACATAGATATGCACACAAATATACGAGATATGACTGACATAGACATGCACACACAAAGATATGACACATGCCTAACATGGACATGCACACAAAGATATGAGATATGAATAACATAGACATGCACACACAAGGATATGAGATGTGACTAACATAGCCATACACACACAAGGATATGAGATGTGACTAACATAGCCATACACACACAAGGATATGAGATGTGACATACACAGACATGCACACACAAAGATATGAGATATGACTAACATAAACATGCACACAAAGATATGAGATATCACTAACCCAAACATGCACACACAAAGATATGACACAAGACTAACACAGATACACACTAAGATATGAGACATGATTAACACGGACACACTAAGATATGAGATACACACACGCGCGCGCACGCACACACACACACAAGAGCTAAGATATGAGCCATGGCTAGCACAGAAACACACTAAGATATGAACCATGGCTAGCACGGAAACACATTAAGATATGAGCCATGGCTTCACGGAAACACACCAAGATATGAACCATGTCTAGCACAGAAACACATTAAGATATGAGCCATGGCTTCACGGAAACACACCAAGATATGAACCATGTCTAGCACAGAAACACATTAAGATATGAGCCATGGCTAGCACGGAAATACACTAAGATATGTACCATGGCCAGCACAGACACACAGTAAGATATGAACCCTGGCCAGCACGGACACCCACCAAGATATGAGCTATGGCTAGCACAGGCACACACTAAGATATAAATCATATGACTAAGATATTACTAAGAATCATCATGCGAAGAGTGTAAAACAAAATCAGTCCAAAATTAGCGATGAACAGTGTGGTTTTGTTAGAGATAAAGGAACAAGCAATGCCATTTATATCATAAGATCTTTAAAAGAAAGAGCCATAGAGGTGAAAATAGATCTATACCTATGTTTCATAGATTACACCAAGGTATTTGACAAAGTAAAGCACCAAGAAATAATCAAAATTTTAGAAAGCATAAACGTAGACAGCAAATATCTAAGAATAATAAAAAACATGTACTGGCAACAAACAGCGGCCATTAGAACTAGAAACCAATTGGGAATGTTTCAACAAATAAAACAGGGTGTTAGACAAGATTGTGTGCTGTCACCAGATTTGTTTAATATTTATAGTGAGATTATTTTAAGATCCACAAGGGAATATAATCTAAGGTATGCTGATGATACAGTCTTAATCGCTAAGAGTGAAAATGAGTTACAAGAAATGTTGGATATTATAGTGAAAGAAAGCAAAAATAAAGGACTCAGCCTTAAGCAAAGACAGAGGTAATGGTAACAACAAAGAAAAAGACATCAACTCAGTGCAAAATGAAAACAAGTGGAACAATATTAAAACAGGTAAATGAATTTAAATATTTGGGAACTTTGTTAACCTCAGACGGAAGATGTACAAAAGAGGTGAGATGCAGAATGGCTCAGGCAAAAGCAGCTTTCCAAAAAATGAGGAAGATACTATGCAATCCATTTTTGACACTAGAAACAAGAAAAAGAGTTCTGAAATGTTATGTAGAGCCAGTCTTAACATATGGATGCGAATCTAGGACAATAGACAAGAAAATCACTGGAGTCTGTAGAAATGTGGTTTTATAGAAGAATGTTCAGAGTACCATGGACAGCTAAGAAGAGTAATGAAGATGTTCTGAGAGAGGTCAAAGCAAAAAGAGAGCTAACTTCCAATATTAGGAAGAAACAATCATCATTTTTTAGCCATGTAATGAGAAGGGAACAACTGGAATATATTGTAACAACTGGAAAAATTGAGGGACGAAGAGATAGAGGGAAGCAAAGAGAAAAAATAACAGACAGCTTAAGAGAATGGCTTGGCAGAAGGTCAACAACAAAAATGACAAATAGCTGCAGAGATTGAAAGTTGTGGAGAGACATGATCACCTATGCCATCAGGTCCGGTACTTGATGATGATGACAGATAAAAAGAAAGCATGTCTTCGGGAAACAACTTAGATTTATATATGTACATTTTTAATTGGACCCAAAGAGGGCAACCAACAAATATGAAATAGAATAGATGAAGTGGGGGAGGAGGAGGTGATCTAGACTGGACAAGAAGGTCACAAATTTGATTCCCACCAGTCACAGGTGTTTAAGGAGGGGAGATAGAATCTATTACATTACCCTCCCTTGATCACTGAGTAGTGATATCTGCTGTCTATCCCTCTGGTAAAATAGTGAAAAATAGGAGGTCCAGTGTGTATTTTGCGCACCTTTGGCAGTAGGAAATCAAAGAGTAGGCCAAAAATTGTTGCTACCCAGGCAAAATTAATAGCAAAAATAACTACCCAAAAACGATCAAAGCAACTTACACTTACCGTTTGCTTTGGCTCCAAAACATAAAAAGTTTTAAAATAGGAGTAGGATGATGTATACCCTCAACTGTCAGCTTCTGTGCCTGTTTGACAAATAATATTAATTAATTTGCAGTTAAAATAAGGTCACATAAACATTGGAAGTCTACTTTACTGTTTACCACAAAGTGAGCTTTCATATTTTAAATGTAAACATTTTGTAAACATATGCACTGTTTTAGCACTGTCCCTCTTTTGACTAGTCGCTACATGAAATCTCATTGTGTGTGCACCTCCAAGATGGCATCTTTCTTTCTTTCTTTTGTACCCTTTCGGGTCTTGAGGAAGATAAAGGCACAAAATGCAACACGAAAATTAACATCAACAAAACAGAAGTCATGAATATCGCAAAAGAGAAACATAACATCAACATAACTACAGACAACTAAAACAAGTAGAGGAATTTTAAAATACCTATGAAATCTTGTGACAGATAACAATTCACAAACAGCAGAAATAGAAATATGCAACAAAGCTTGTCAAATCATTGTATCCAACAAGGATTGTCTAACAAGGAAATAACTCTAGATTATATGAGTTAGACGAGTGACAGGAAACAGCCTGAGAGATAAGATCAGAAATGATGAACTGAGAAAAAAGCTAGGAATAATCCCCACCATATAATATATAAAGAAACAACGGATAAAATGGTTTGGCCACATGACAAGGTAGAGTGATCAAAACACAACACAATTAGCCTTCAATAAACATTGAAAGAACACCAGACCCAAAGACCAACCACGAAAAAGATGGATTGTGGGATATTAGAAACACTAGGAAACATAACAGCAACAGAAGCGAACAGAAGAGCCAAAGACCCCAAATTATATTTCACCTTGATGCTGAAAGGAAATTAGGAAAGAAGAATTCATTTTATATTCTTTATTCAAGGACAGCAAATGTTTTTTAACCTCTATTTCAGTGAAAGCTATTAGGGCATGGTCATCAGCAAAAACTAGTTCATTCAAATCTTCATACAGTGATTTGGCATCCTTGCATATTTTGTCAATGTAAGTGATACACATGAGTGGTAACAGCATGCACCCATGTCTTACTCCAGATGTTATTGCGAATGATTTTGATGTTCCTTTACTCACTCTAATCACACTTCTGCAATTACTATATAAGCTCTTGCCATATCTAATAAGGTGACCATTTACTCCATACTGGGCCAATGTTTGTCACAATACATATCTATCCACCCTATCCAAAGCTTTCTCCTGGTCCACAAATGCTATGCATAGATTATTTTTTTTTATTCTATGTGCTTCTCTACTAGCTGCCTGAGTGATAATTTTGCATCTGTGTAATATCTATTTTTTTTTAAACCCTACTTCTTCTACCAACTAGAGTTCTATAATAGGTCTTAATATTGTTTATATAATGTTGGCATACATATTACTTTCGTGGCTCAGCGGTGATATGGTTTTGTGAGTATTCTATTTTATTTTGTTACCTTTATACTTGCAGGGGAATTGTTATTGCTAGTCACCAGTCAGTAAGTGTTTGTTGTTGTACCCATGCTGCAATTAAAATTCTATGTAATCATCTACTGCTAAACTCTATATTCTATTATATATATATATTTATTGCTAAACTATTTCTGATGGTAAACTACCTGCTCCTGATGATTTGTATTACTGTGACTGATTAACAGCCTTTCCTACTTCTTAACAGTAATATTCTGGTTCTAGTTTTGTCTTTTTCTAGTCCTCTATTGTTATATTCTGAATTTCCCATATGAAAGCATTCTATTACTTTTTAGACATTTCTTCCAATTTTTAATGTTTTGTATTTTCCTTTGTTTGTTTTTGTCCTTTAGTAAAGACCATTTAGTCAAAACTTCTTCATTTTGTCTTTTCTTGTTCACAAAGTAAATTGTCTTTTATAATAATAATAATCCAGCTTTGCCATGGTGCTACATAATTTTTGGTGTGTATTCTTATATATAACAAAGTAGTTAGGACAGGTTAGGTAGGGTCATGACAATTTCAGTGCATTATACTTATGGCTATATAACAACCGGAGCCGCGATAGCTCAGTGGTTAGTGAACTGGACTACTACGGACAAGGGGTAGGGTTCGATCCCAACCGACGGCTCCGGGTTCACCCAGCCTTAAATGGGTACCGGATTTTTTCTGGGAAAGTAAAGCAGCACGGGCGTAATACCGACCACATTACCCCAAAAATCATGTGCTGAAGGTCTGTAAAATATAGGGTCACTAACACCATATTTCGCTATACGCCACTTGGCGTGACGGGGGGTACTTTACTTTACTTTTATATAACAACCATAAATGATTAGTAGTAGTAGCCTCAGTCAGTCATAGTTGACTATCGATTTCTCAACACCCCTAGAAATGTTATTTTTTTTCTTTTCTTTCCTTTTGCCGGGCATTCTCTTTTTCTATGAATCTGTCTGCTACTTGTTTGAGGTGGACCTTTTGAGCGTCCATAGATTGTGGTCTGCAGCTATTTCTTCCCAGGGTGTAGGGTTTATGTTCATGTCGGTTTACAAATGTCTACAAATCAAAGTTTTGGGCGCCTCCTAGTCCTTTTGCCATCTGCCAGTTGTCCGTAGAGTATATCTTTTGGTATGCAGTCATCTTTCAAACAATGCACATGGCCAAGTTAGCATAACCGATGTGGTTTGAGCAGTGTGTAGATGTTCAGGAGGCCTCAGTGAGTAATGACTTCCACATTTGTTACTTTATCCTTCCAGGTGATACGGCATGGAAAACGGTACAGACATCACATATGGAATACATTTAGCCTTCTCCCCTGCTTTGCATAGGTTGTTCTTGTCCTGGTATACTTTCCCTGACTGTCAAATTTTCATAGAATTTGTCCTTGGTTTCAGATGAAGAGCACAAGGTCGAGGCATATACACTTATAAGAGTAACAGATCCTGCTGTTGTATTAATGTGAGGTGTTATTATCTGCACTGATGCATTCTGGCCAAGTATAACCAGACCTTTCAGAGATTTTTTCACAGCAAATCCCACACCGTGTTCTCTGATATTGTCGCTGCTCTTTCCTTTCCAACACGTAGTCTACCTCATTCAGCATACCTGAGTCTGCCAAACAGGTCATCTGAAGTGCAGCTATATCTACCTGGAGTCTTTTCAGTTCATTATTGATTATAGCTATCTTTCTGGAGTCGTTTATGTTGTGCAAATTGTCAGATAGGCCAGTGTGCATTGTGCGGATGTTCCAGCAACCCAAACGTAGGTTGAGATTCTTGGTTGTTGAGTTCATCCTCTTAAAGGCGCAAGCTTGGGCAGAAAAAGAAAGAGATATGCTGTTGCCCACGCAACATGTTTTTTTTCTCCCCACAGCCGAGTGATCATAAAGTCTAGCAGGGCAAGAACAGTTTGGTGCCAACTGCGCCGCTGGAGTTCCCAGAGCAATGTTGAAATCAACACTAAACATCCTTAGGGACTGCATCTCTGGATTTTTCCTCAAGGTTTACTCACAAAGTATGTCCTGTGAACATGTGCCCGCTAGACAGCAGGGGTTTATAATCAGATTTGACCTTCTCCTAGATGCCATTCTCTTAAGCTGTCTGGTATTTTTTCTCTTTGCTTCACACTATCTCTTCGTCCCACAATTTTTCCAGTTGTTACAATATATTGCGGCTGTTCCCTTCTCATTATCTATCTATCTATTGACCTTTCGAGCCGCAGCCGGCCCATAGGGTGTGAGACCAAGATACTCTATCTCTTATCTGAATTTTTGTTCTAGCAGTTTCCAATTCTTTTAAAGATATTTTATCAAATCTCGCCATTTGTCTCTGTTCTGTGCAAGCAGGTCTATCTCATTGAGGGAGCCGCTTCCTGCTGCTCTTACCTTTTTCATCAATATTCTTCTCAGTGTCTTTCTGGGTCTTCCTCTTTTCCTTTTACCTGTTGTTTCCCCACATGAGGGCTTGCTTTGCTATTCGTGTATTATCTCTTCACATCATATGTCCAACATATGACAGTTGTCTTTTCTTTATTACTGAAGATATTAGTGGTTGATTGGCGATTCCTCTAATTTCTTAGCTTGTTTTGAATTCGTTCCACGCTATACCAAGTATTTTCCTTAGATATTTATTTTCTAATGCGTTCAACTTTATTTCTATATCACTTGTTGTTTTCCACCTTTCACACGCATACATTGATAGTACATTTGATTTGAAAAGTCTATGTTTTGTGTTTGTGCTGATGAGTTTTGATGTTCACAACTTTTCAAGGCTTCTGAAAGACATTGCTGCTTTAGCTATTCTGATTCTAATTTCTTTGCTTGCATCCCCTTCTCGATCAATGCGACTTCCAAGATAGATAAAGTGGTTGATCTCTTCCACTGGTTTGTTTTCCATGTATATTTTGTCGTCTGTTGGAATTTTTATGATTTTAGTCTTTTCATTTTTGATCTCCAATTTTGCTGGCTATTGATGTGTTTTCCTGCATCGTTTTTATCAGACTGCTGATGGGAATTATGTCATCAGCAAAGTCGAGGTCCTACAAATGGTCTCCATGTATCCATTCAATGCCTTTATTACCAGTGCAGCATTTCTTCATTATGAAGTCCATAACAACTCCAATTAACAAGGGCGATAAAATACATCCTTGTTAACCCCAGTTTCTATTGGGAAACATTAGCTCAGTCCTTCCTCTGTTCGAAATGCACATGTGTAACCATCATCTATCTATCTATTGGCCTTTCGAGCCGTAGCAGGCCCATAGGGCGTAGACTGAGATACTCCTTTTATCTGAATTTGTTCTAGCAGTTTTCAATTCTTTTAAAGATATTTTATCAAATCTTGCCATTTATCTCTGTTCTGTGCAAGCAGCTCTATCTCATTGAGGAGCCAATTCCTGCTGCTTTTGCCTCTCTCATCAATGTTCTTCTCAGTGTCTCTCTGGGTCTTCCTCTTTTTCTCTTACCTGTTGGAACTTCCGGTTGTATCCAAGATGGAGGAATTATTTTTCTCCGGCTTGGCATGAAACCGTTGATCAGAGGTTTAACAAGCCGCTATCGTAAAAATGATTTTGTTAATGAAACGTAACCATCATACATGTCTTTACTAATATTTATGATTTTTTATGGTAAGCCATATTGCTTCAGACTTTTCCACAAAGGATCTCTATGAATACTGTCAAATGCTTTTTTGAAGTCAATGAAGTTAAGTGCAAAAGCTTTTTGCTTTTCAATGTGTTCCTCCAATATAAGTTGTAGAGTAAAAATGTGGTCAAGGAAGCTTCTCCTTTTCTAAACCCAGCCTGTTCTTCAGCATTACTGTATCTATTGAATCCTTTATTCTATTTAGATGATTTTGCAGAATAACTTTGAGGCAACTGACAAAAGTGTAACGCCTCTCCAGTTGTTACAATCTCTAAGATTGCCCTTTTTTTGTAATCTTAACAATGATTCCTTTTTTCCATTTATGAGGCGTCTTCTCTGCTTTCCAAATGATGTTGAACATTTTCTGGAGATGTATTAAATTATGGCCATCAAATGCCTTGAGTATCTCAGCTGTTAACTTATCCTCTCCAGCAGCCTTCTTCTCATTAGATGGCCAAAGAAAAATGATTGTTTCTTCCTAATATTGGATATTAGCTCCCTTTTTTTCCTTTGGCCTCTTTCAGAACATTTTTATTACTTTTCTTAGCTGTCCATGGTATTCTCAATATTCTTCTGTAAAACCACATTTGCACAGCCTGCAATGATTTTCTTGTCTTGTCCTGGAGTCCATGATTCACATCCATGTGTTAAGACTGGCCCTATATAACATTTAAGAACTCTTTTTCTTGTTTCAATTGTCAAATGGATTGCACTATATCTTAAATAAATATTAAATATATTAAATATCTTTATAACATTTTTAGTATTTCTTGGTGCTTTTCATTGTCAAATGCTTTGTTATAATCTATGAAACATAGGTATAAATCTGTTTTCACCTCTATGCCTCTTTCTACTAAAGATCTTATGATGTATATGGCAGTGCTCGTTCCTTTACCTCCAACAAAACCACACTGTTCATCACTAATTTCTGTACTGATTTTGTTTTGCATTCTTCGCATAATTATTCTTAGTAGTATCTTAGTTACTATTACTCATAAGGCTTATTGTGTGATGATCATCGCATTCAGTCACACCAGATTTCTTTGGTAGGGCTAAGAATATTGATTTGAGCAGGTTGTCTGGTATATATCCGTTGTAGACATAATTCAATATTTTTTTAATTTGTATTGCAAAATTACGCATATCTTCAATATCTTCTTTAGTTATATATATATATAACATATATACATGCAGGACTTCAGTTGCTGCAAATTATTACCTGAGGCCACACAACAGCACTAAAGACAGCTTCAATCTCATTTGATGTGTAATCAAGATCTTCAAAATTCTCAAAGAACTGAAATATTTGAAAGAAAAGAAAATTAAACGAGGTAACTAATCATGATAATGTTGATAAAACTAATCAATGTTTAACTAAAGGCTACCTCAAAAACATGTTGCTTTCCATTAAAGCATTGTGGTCTAACCCATGACCAGCAAAGCTCATGTAAGCCCTTTGCAGTCACCATGTCAGAAAGTTAATTGACTTTCATATACATTGCGTCAATAACTAAAGTACATGTATTATGGCACAATTCAGCATGGCTAACACTTTGTGGTGTAGATCACAGCTAGATAGGCTGAACATGCGGTTTGCATACTGATGACTAAAACTAATTTAGTTAAAGTTTAATTGTTTTTATTGGCTAAATCAAAGTGAGGCTGTATTCTGAGGCTTTAAATTTCAAGTATATAGAGGTTAATCTGTAAGCTTGTCACTCACAAGAAAACTGCTGTTGGTAGAGCAAGCTATAAAATAAAATGACTCAATCTTTACTAAAACATTAACTTTCTCATCCAGTCTGCTTCCACAATATGCATTTAGTAAATAGGAAAGATTTTCATGGCTGGTAATAGCAACAGATGACATATTAATGATGAAAACACAGCCAACATATGTTATTTTCAACAGAAATGTATTAGCTGTGTAAGCTCTGGATGGCTTGTAATGAACGCAATGTCAAAAAACAATACATTTGCATACCTCATTTACTTAAATTAATTATGAAATTTTTAAAATGTTAAATATATTTGACTCACTCTAGTGTTAATTTTTCAGCAATTACAAAGCTAATTCTTAAAATGTTTGCATTAATATTTTATTACAAAATATAACAATACCTGAGTGATTCTGCTCACAGTGGTATGCAACAATGTCTTAAGAAGATTAACAACACCTTTCAGCAGAGCTTGCCTTTGCATCAGTGCAGTAATAATAGTGGTTGTTAGTCCCAAAAGAATGTGAAGAAGTGAGTGTGCAAAATTCTGCAGACGACTTCCAAGTTTCAGAGAAACAGATTGCACAGTATTTAGAACTCTGAAATAGTCATCAGAATAAAAGGTTGCATACAAAGTTTACATTTACATTCCTGCTACAACAGCATATAACCTCTAGATAAAAGTTGTGCAAACTACAGTATGAAAATGAACATAGCAAAAACAGACATACTTTCACACAGCTTTCACCATTGTTAAGACATTTCTATAGCAGCAAAACAACAAATGATAAATAGCATTTTCATACCAACTTTGGGCTATGAAAATCAAACATGGAGCAACAACAAATTAAATGGTTCGGCCACCTCACCAATCACCATCAACGGCGTTCTTCTCGAGAATGCATGGGAAAAGACCAAGAGAAAGACCTAGAAGAAGATGGATATATGCAGTGATAGAAACATGTAACAACAAAGGAAAATCACTAATTCAGACAATTCGAGCAACTCAAGAATGACAAATGATATAAACTACGACACCTTTCGGTTTCAGTGAAAAGAGAAAAGCAGAAGAAGATACAAAGTTTACAAGATTCTTTTAAAACTATAATTATTTCAAATCAATAACAAACCTTTGTCCACACTCAAGAATCATTATGTGCTCAAATACAATATAACTGAGAGCAGCAAATATTGAAAATTACTAAATTATTAAATAATAGCATAAATCAGGACTTATAATATGTAAATATCATACTGCTCATAAAAGACAATTGTTCAGAAATGCTCACCCCTTGATTCTTTTCAATGGAAGAAATTTATCCAAATTTATATCCGTCTGAATACTGCTAACCATTCTCACTGGATCATCTATACAGGGTAAAAACAATAGGATTTATCAACTAATTAAACTGCTTACTGAAATAATATAGTAATATTTAATGGGGGAAAAAAAGTTAACTTCAAATCAGTTAATAAAATAGCTAAACTTAAATGTAACTTAAATAAGAATCATCATGCGAAGAGTGCGAAACAAAATCAGTCCAGAAATTAGTGATGAACAGTTGTTTTGTTTGAGGTAAAGGAATGAACAATGCTATATACACATAAGATCTTTAGTAGAAAGAGCCATAGAGATGAAAACAGATTTATACCTATGTTTCTAAGATTTGATTCCAAAACATTTGACAAAGTAAAGCACCCAAAAAAAAATTTTTTTTAATTGTAGAAGGCATAAACGTAGACAGCAAAGATCTAAGAATAATAAAGAACATGTGCTGTCACCAGTTTTATTTAATATATATAGTGAGATTTCTTTAAAATTAAAACAAAAAGAGTTCTTAAATGTTACGTAGAGCCAGTCTTAACATATGGATGCGAATCATGGACAATAGGACAACAGACAAGAAAATCACTGGAGTCTGTAGAAATGTGGTTTTACAGAAGAATGTTGAGAGTACCATGGACAGCTAAGAAGAGAAATGAAGATGTTCTGAGAGAGGTCAAAGCAAAAAGAGAGCTAATTTCCAATATTAGGAAGAAACAATCAGCTTAAGGGAATGGCTTGGCAGAAGGTTAAAAACAGAGATGATAAATAGCTGCTGAAATCGAAAGTTGTGGAGAGACATGATCACCTACGCCAGTAGGCCCGGTACTTGATGATGATGATGATGATGATAGTGAGATCATTTTAAGATCCATAAGGGGCATGCCTGGAATAACAGAGGTCATAATATAAATAATCTAAGGTATGCCTATGATAAGAAAAATATACGGGGAAGGAAATTTGTGGAAGAAGACAGCTTCATATATCTTGAAAGTTAATGAAATCAAGAAGGAGACATGTAGAAAGAAATAAAAATAAAAATGACTAAAGCAGTAGTGACTTTCAGAAACAGTGAAAATTTGGAAATCAAAATTCATAGGCACAAAAAAAAAAAGTTAAATATTTTCAAATTAAATGTATTATCTGCCCTTACTTATGCATATTACTCAAAGATCCATAAGGGGCATGCCTAGAATAACAATTGGAGGTCATAATATAAATAATTTAAGGTATGCTGAAGATACAGTCTTAATCACTAAGAGTGAAAATGAGTTACATGAAATGTTAGACATTATAGTGAAAGAAAGCAAAAATAAGGGACACAGTCTTAATAGCAAAAAGACAGAGGTAATGGTAACAAAAAAGAAAAAGAACAAGAGACAAAAACAAAGTTGAATGCATTTGAAAATAAATGTCTGAGGAAAATACATGGTATAGTATGGAACGAATTCAAAACAAAGGAGAAAGTTAGAGAAACTGCCAATTAACTACTAATATAAATAGTAATCAAGAAAAGATGATGCACATATGTTGGGCATGTGATGAGAAGAAATAATAACCAATTACAAAGTAAGCCATCATGTGGGAAACAACAGATAGAGGAAAGAAAAGAGGAAGAGAGAAAAACATTGATCAGAGAGGCAAAGGCAGCAGGAATCGGCTCCATCAATGAGGTCGAGATGCTTGCATAGAACAGATACAAATGGCGAGATATGAAATGATTTTTGCAAGGATTGAGACTGCTGGAAAGAAAATTTAGAAAAAGAGAAAGACTTCACTGCAATGCACAATAAAAATTAAAGACAAGTGGAACAATAAAACAGGTAAATGAATGTAAATATCTGGGAATAATGTTAACTTCAGATGTTAGATGTACAACAGAGACAAAAAAATGAGGAAGATATAGTGCAATCCATTTGGCAATAGAAACAAGAAAAAGAGTTCTTAAATGTTATATAGAGCCAATATTAACATTTAGATGTGAATCATAGACTCTAGTACAACAGACAAGAAAATCACTGGAGTCTGTAGAAATGTGGTTTTACAGAAGAAGGTTGAGAATACCATGAACAGCTAAGAAGAGTTATGAGTGTTCTGAAAGAGGCCAAAGGAAAAAAGAGAGCTTATATCCATTATTAGAAAGAAACAATCATCATTTTTTGGCCATGTAATGAGAAGGGAACAGCTGGAATACATTGTAACAACTCATTTGGGAAAATTGAGGGACGAAGAGATAGAGGGAAGCAAAGAGAAAAGATACCAGACAGCTTAAGAGAATGGCTTGGCAGAAGGGCAACAACAGAAATGGTAAATAACTGTCGAGATTGAAAGTTGTGGAGAGACATTATCACCTACGTCATCATGGTACTTAATGATGATGATGAATTAAAATTTGTTGAGGGACAACCTTTAGTTAGTTTGCTTAGTTTAGTCGACGGATCATCCTTATCCAACAATATTTTTTAAAATCCAGAGTTTTTTTTACTAGTAAATTATTTTTAAAAAAAACATGTAAAAGTTAATTAATAAGATTTGGCTAATGATACATTAATCAAAGTATTGATGTAATTTGAACACTATGTGAGATCAAGAAAATGGTTTAATTGAAGTGGCAGTCACTGACCCAATGTTATTGTCATATTTATTTTATTTTTTGTTATTGCTATGTTAGACAGGCTGGTGACGTAAATGGTTTTTTTGTGGGGTGGGGTGGGGTGGGGTGGGGTGGAGGGGTGAGAAGAAGGATATGTATGCTATTTATTTCACTTACAAAGATGTGCAACAAAATGTATAATTTTCACACTTAAATATTGCATAACTGTTCTGTAATAATGTATGCTTGACATAAACAATTGATTGTTTATTACATACATGGACTATATATGCAAGTTAGCCAACCCATCAGAGACAGAGGAGATCAATGAGCTTTTATTTGCAGACGTTCAGGCACTAATACTACAAGGCAAAATAGAAGACCTACAAACTCAACAGCACAGGCACAAAATACAATCATGAAAATCAACAAAGTCATGAAAGTCACCAAAGATAAACAGAACAATATTACTATAGAAGGCAGGCACCTAAAACAAGTATAGGAATTTAAATACCTATGAAATCTTGTGACAAATAACAATTTACAAACAGCAGAAATAGACTCAAGATGCAACAACGCTTGTCAAACCATTGTACAGCAATCCAACAAGGAAATAACTCTAGAAACAAAATGGGCACTTTACAATACAATCTTCATCCCAATGTTGTGCTACCAATGCCAGACCTGGACGCTAGATGCAAGAACAATAAGACAAATAACCTCTACTGGGATAAAATGTGTTAGACGAGAGACAGGAAACAGCCTGAGAGATAAGATCAGAAATGAAGAACTGAAAAAAGCTAGGAATAGCTCCCACCATAGAATATATAAAGAAACAACAGATAAAATGGTTTGGCCACATGACAAGGTAGAGTGATCAAAACACAACACAATGAGCTCTCAATAAACATTGCGAGAATACCAGACCCAAGGGTCGACCATGAAAATGATGAATCGATGGAATATTAGAAGCACTAGGATACATAACAGCAGCAGAGGCGGACAGAAGAGCAAAAGACTACAAATTATATCTCCCCTCGACGCTGAAAGGCAAATGAGAAAGGAAAAAATAATAATTGATGTGCAGGCATGAATGTGGTATCATTGTTTTGCTACATTTCACTTTTATATTTTAAATAACATAAAAAATATCAAAGTATACACATAACCTAGTTTCAAACTTGATTCTCGCAATGTCATAAGCCTATGTGTATTGATATACAACTGTCTTTTAACTAGCACAGTATTAACATGAACATTAATGAAACATTGTAATTTGAGATTAATACAAATAAATAAAACAATTTACGGTAACCTTCTATATTATGGCACAGAACCTACCTGTAACAAAATGCATGAATGGTTTGAAAAGCAACTCCAAAAAGTATATGAGTTCTTCAGATTTACAGCCACACAAAAAGCCAAAGATAATGGCACGCCGAAGATTGCTACGGGACTTTCCTGAGGTATCATTCCCTGCCTTACCATGAAATTTTCCAAATAGAATTCTGCAATTTTGAAGTTGTAAATAAAATGATGTTGATATTGATGTCATATTTTGAATACATTATATAACAAGCATAAACAGATATATGATAACAATCTAAATTCTTGTGATTTAAAGCTGCAGTTCTACTCTCTTGTTTTGGTTCTCTCTCTCTCTCCCAGGTTTTATTAGGCGAGGTCAAATGAAACCCGCTCGAATTGCAACAAGTGGACAAATAAATAAATCATGATGTCACATCTGAGGTAATGAGCCCACACAAATGTGCAATTATGTATGTCTTTGTTTTCTGCACAGTGTTAATTGGTTTTGATTAGGTTCCTGTAGGCAAAGTTTTAACTCTTTCCGTACTGAAGCTTTTTATCGACGCAGTGGAAGAGATTTCAGAGACAAAATTGTTCATTTGAGAATTTTAAGAGGTTTTAAGAATCAATTTACATATTTAATTTTATCTAAAATATAACATATTATATATGAATGTTTAGATAACTGAACAAGGTATTAGATTTCACCAATATCAAGATGATACAAGACATGTAAAAAGAATATGGTTTAATAGCATACACGCTAATCAAATTGAACGTGGCGCACTATGCGGCAAAACGTACGTTGTCGAAATCGGCATGCCGCACAGTGCGGCGAAACAAACATCAATGCCATCTGCCACACTAGACAAACTGCATACAGCCATCAAGAATAAGAGATCCATTAAGCTATTGCATGGTGTGTTCTGCTGCATGACAATGCTTGCACATGTGTTTCGAATATTGTGTTGAAAGCTTTAACAAGAAAACAGACATCGTTGGCCTTGGTGACAAAATGTTTCAATGAGCAGCCAAAGTAATTAATCTTGAACAGCACACGCCGTCTACCCAAACAGTGGGATGCAACTATTTTACAGAATTTTATTATTGGTGACATCAGGGTTTCATAAATCTAAGTTAATCAGGTCAAACGAGCAAAATAGTCAGGAAGGGAAAGAGTTAATTCTGCATTATTTTAACTTTCTTGTTTTGGTACTTGCTCACCGAGCTTTAGCTATTTTACCTCATAAGCACAGGAATCAATTCTTTTCTATCACTGTCTTTCACCTCGGTACTTTCTTCATCCACTCTAAATAGAACAATTTCACTTTTAAATGTCTTATCATCGAGCAGACGATTGAAGTTCTCTCTGTAAATGAAAAAAAAAAATGTTAATCTAGGTACATTTCTTGTATTCGTTTATATATAGCATTATCAGAATGATGGAAAAAATATTTTCAATGCTTCTCATGATCTTGGAACATTATGAGAACAGAACACAAGGTGACAAAGCAACAGTTCTAGAACCAGAAATACTAACAGAAGATGTAGAAAAGGCAGTAAGGTGATTGCCTAAATAAAACCAACAGGAGGTGATGGGCTACTGGCAGAGATAATCCAAGCAGCAGGGTAAAGCAGTATCAAATAGCTAGATGGAATCTTTAATACAGTATGGATTTAACTAATTGTGCCCATCGATTGCTGCATAGCAATAGCAATACCATTATGGAAAAACAAAGGGAACAAATAAGAATACTTATAATAACAAGGCACCCACTACTAAGCCACAAAGGAAAAAAAGACCAATTATAGAACCACAGTTGGCAGATCAGATGGCTTTATACAAAATTTAAAATGCACAGATGCTATCTTTACACAAAGCAGCTCATAGAAAAGAACATGGAATATGATAGGAACCTATTTGTCACTTGAAAACCAAGAAAACGTAATTCAGAGTTAATAGATATGTATAATGGCAGAAAATGCCTCAATATGGAATAATTGAACATATATTATGCAAAAGTTTAAGCAGTGATTGCAGAATAGCGGTTAGAACAAATCAAGGAAAATAAGAACCATTTAATGCCATGTCCATAATAAGACAGGAATGTCCTATCACACACTTGTTCATTACCCACATTGCAAATATGTGCCCAAAAATGAATATAATGTTAATGAACTTCTCTTTACAGTTGACTAGGCTCTGATAGCAGAAACACAAATTGAAACATCTCATGTCCATGAATCAGGAGGGTAAAACAATATAAAAATCAACACAGGAAAAATAGCAGAAGACATGGCAATGAGGAGAGTGAAACAAAATGTAAATATCTAGCACTAGAAAATTCAGGTATAAAACAGGTGTCAGAATTAAAGTAACTAGGAACATAACATGGCAAAATGGATTAAGAAATACACATTCAGTGCAATACGGTAAATCATGTTTTGGAACAATTAGCTCTCCTATAAATAAAGACAGTGCCACTGTCTCCACTAGTATGCTACCAATGCCAGACATAGTTACTCACAATAAATGAAAATAGAAAGTTAGTCACAAAAGATGTGAGAAATGCTGTAGGAGTGACCAGAATATACCAGATCATAAACCAAGGTTAAAAGAGAAAAAACTGAACCAATTATGAAACCAAAGAAGATACTGAACCAATTATGAATTACATACAAAAACAACAAATAAAATGGTTTGTCAGTCTGGAGAGAATACCTAGTAGTGCCATAACATAGAAGGTTAACTAACTTTTGATTATTAATTTAAAAAATCTATTTAGTAAACTTTTCATATTGTTTGTTGTATTAACCCTAGATAGAAATAAATATGTGTGGGTCACGCTTTCACGATACTGTCATAAAAATTACTACCACTTAATTTTACATTTGGAGTTCTGAAAATAAGATTTCCTCTTTGAACCTTTGCTACACAGCTGTGTATTTACCCAAGCAGACACATGGGCATTCGATGATGCAATCATTTCCTGGTTATGTTTGATTTATAGCCTGAAATTCAAATTGCATGCCATGGTGGCCACCGGTGTTGTAAGTCCATCAATCCAGCCACATGTTCAGCTCCTTTCCTTGTTTGCTGCCTATCCCATGATTTGTGAAATTTTTAAAAAAGACAGCTCCCTTTCAACAATACCGGGTCACAGGATGTAGTAATTAGGAAGAAATGAGACGGGATGGAGGATACTTGCTGCAGCAAACTGAAACTGTTAAATTTCAAGAATAAGTGTTTTGAGGTAGTAACTTTTATGATGGTATTGTAATGTAGGGTTTTTAAAAATTATAACAACTATAATAAAAGAAGCAAGAAAATTAGGAAACTTAAGAATAATATATAATAATACAAAATTCGGATAAAAGATACAATTTTGATCAAAGAAACTAAGCAAAACAAACAGACACAATTCAGACAAAATATGAGCAGGGCCTTCAAGACAGCCATAAGAGATTTCTATAAAAGCTGTAAAAGCAACAAAAGCGAGAAAAGAAAACTATGATCCCACTGAGCTCATAAATGACAAAGACGGACAGCCAATACCAAATAACCAACACATGCAATAGATAGAAAGAATATTTTTAAGACCTATAAAACATGGCACCAACTACCAAAAACACAACAAAAACCATGCAGGAATGCACAAATACTGAACCCAACATCATGAAAGAGAAAATTGAAAAAGTAATCAAATATGCACTAAGAAATAAAGCAATGGGGATAGATAACATTCCAATAGAAAAAATAGCTGCTGCAGGAGAAACACGAGTTACATTGCTACACAGAATATTCAATGCAGCATGACACTAACAAAAGGCCCCAGATACTGGAAACAGGCGATCATCATACAAATAAAGGTAGCAACAGAAACTGCAATCAACATAGAGGATAATCGCTTTTCAGCCATGTAGAAAAGTTTTGCGCAAAAATTGTGGAAAAAAGGATGAGACCACAAATAGAAATACAGTTATGCAATTCTAAAATGGGGTTAAGAAAAGACGACAGAACACAAAATTTGCACCTGGCTTTCATTGACCAGGAAAAAGAAGTTTCGACAGAATAAACAGAGAACAACTGTAGGAGATACTAACAACATACGGAGTAAGCCAACATTTAACCAATCTAATTAAAAGTCTCTATTTCAAAGTTCAAAGACTGAGGTGTGCACTATTTCCCCTACTGTTTTTTACATACATGGACTACATATGCCAGTCATTCATCATCAAGTACTGGGCCTGCTGGCATAGGTGATCATATCTCTCCACAATTTTCTATCACGACAGTTATTTATCATTTCTGTTGTTGACCTTCTGCCAAGCCATTCTCTTAAGCTGTCTGGTATTTTTTCTCTTTGCTTTCCTCTATATATTCGTCCCTCAATTTTCCCAGTTGTTACAATATATTCCAGTTGTTCTCTTCTCATTACATGACCAAAAAATGATGATTGTTTCTTCCAGAAGAATGTTGAAAGTTCCCTGTACAGCTAAAAAGACCAATGATGAAGTTCTGAAAGAGGCCAACACAAAAAGGCAGCTCCTAAAAAGCATCAGAAAGAAACAATCAACATTTTTCAGGCACATCACGAGAAGAGTAAAGTTGGAATACTTGGTTGCAACTGGCAAAATAGAATGAAAGAGAGATCGTGGACGACAAAGAGAGAAAGTACTGGATAGCTTGGTGTCATGGCATGGAAAACAGTCAAAAACAGAACTGATACGATGCACTGTAGATAGAAGATTGTAGAAGGACATGACCGCCAACGCCAACCGGTATGGCACATGATGATGTTTCTTCCTAATATTGGATATTAGCTCTCTTTTTGCTTTGGCCACTTTCAGAACGTTTTCATTACTCTTCTTAGCTGTCCATGGTATTCTCAGCATTCTTCTGTAAAACCACATTTCTACAGACTCCAGTGGTTTTCTTGTCCGTTGTCCTATTGACCATGATTACATCCATATGTTAAGACTGACTCTACATAACATTTAAGAACTCTTTTTCTTGTTTCGGTTGTCAAAAATGGATTGCATAGTATCTTCCTCATTTTTTGGAAAGCTGCTTTTGCCTGAGCAATTCTGCATCTCACCTCTTTTGTACAACTTCCGTCTGAGGTTAACAAAGTTCCCAAATATTTAAATTCATTCTTCTTCTTCTTCTATCCTTCCTCTGATGCCGTTGGCATCGAGGGGAGAAACAATCTGCGATTCTTTGCTCTTCTGTTGGTATCTTCTGATGTTATTCCTCCTAGTGACTCTAGTATTCCATTTATCCATCTCTTTCTCGGTCTTCCTCTTAATCTGACGTTTTCGTAGCGTTTGTTTATGGCTCTTTGATTCATTGTTAGTTCTTTCTGTCTTGTTATGTGGCCGAACCAATTTATCTGTTGTTTCTTTATGTATTCGATGGCTGGTTCAATTTCGAGTTTCTTCCTCAGGTCAGTGTTTCTTACTCTGTCCCTTAAGCTGTTTCCTGTCATTCTTCTGACACATTTCATTTCTGTGGTCGTTATCTTTCTTATTGTTCTAGAGTCCAGCTTCCAATTCTGGCACTGATAGCACAGAGTTGGTAGAAAAATTTATTTGTATATTGCCCTTTTTGCTTCCGTAGTTATTGCTTTGTTTTTCAAGTGTTGATACTTGGCCTATAACTTGGCATGCTTTGTTACACCTTATATCTATCTCTGTTTCTTGGTTATTGTCTTGTGTTAGCGTGCTACCCAGATATTTAAAATTGTCAACTTGCTTCAAAGATGTATTATCTATTATGATGTTTAGTTTTTCTTCCTTTCTCGCTATTGCCATTACTTCGGTTTTGCTTATGTTGATCTTCATGTTGCATTGTTTACAAGTGTTGTTTAGCCTGTTGATATGTTCTTGTAGGTCCTCAGTTGTTTCATGTATCAGAACTTGGTCGTCTGCAAATAGTATTTCATTTATTTCTTCCTCTCTTCTGTTGTTTTCTGGTACGAATATTTCGTTCTCTTCTGTGTTATCGTTTGTTGTCATCCGTGTTGGTATGTTTCCTTTGATTGGGCACGCTAATTTGCTTATATTGTCCATATATGTGATGAAAAGTAAGGGGGAAAGCACGCAGCCTTGTCTTACTCCGGAGTTAATGGTGAAATGTTTAGAGTAACCTGCTGAAGATCTTACTGTAGTGCGACTACTTTCATAGAGGCTCTTGCATATCTCTACTAGGTGGTGACTCACTCCGTACAAGGGCAATACGGACCATAGTTGTTCCCTGTCCACCCTATCGACATTAAATTCATTAACCTGCTTTAATATTGTTCCACTTGTCTTTATTTTGTCCTGAGGTGATGTCTTTGTTGTTACTATTACTTCAGTCTTTTTGCTATTAAGGCTGATCTTTATTTTTGCTTTCTTTCATTATAATGTCTAACATTTCTTGTAACTCATTTTCACTCTTAGCGATTAAGACTGTATCATTAGCATACCTTCTATCTATCTATCTATCTATTGACCTTTCGAGCCGTAACCGGCCCATAGGGCGTAGACCAAGATACACCTTCTCCTATATGAATTTTTTTGTTCTAGCAATTTGTCTTTTAAAGATATTTTATCAAATCTCGCCATCTGTCTCTGTTCTGTGCAAGCAGTTCTATCTCATTGAGGGAGCCGATTCCTGCTGCTCTTGCCTCTCTCATCAATGTTCTTCTCAGTGTCTCCCTGGGTCTTCCTCTTTTTCTTTTACCTGTTGTTTCCCATATGAGAGCTTGCTTTGCTATTCGATTATTATCTCTTCTCATCACATGTCCAACGTATGACCATCGTCTTTTCTTTATTACTGAAGATATTAGTGGTTGATTGGCAATTTCTCTAATTTCCTCATTTGTTTTGAATTCGTTCCATTCTATACCAAGTATTTTCCTTAGACATTTATTTTCGAATGCGTTCAACTTTGTTTCTATATCTCTTGTTGTTTTCCAGCCTTCACACGCATACGTAAGGGTTGATAGTACATTTGATTTGAATAGCCTAAGTTTTGTGTTTGTGCTGATGAGTTTTGATTTCCACAACTTTTCAAGGCTTCTGAAAGACATTGCTGCTTTAGCCATTCTGATTCTAATTTCTTTGCTCGTATCCCCTTCTCGATCAATGTGACTTCCAAGATAGATAAAGTGATCGATCTCTTCTACTGGTTTGTTTTCCATGTATATTTTGTCACTTGTTGGAATTAAACTTTTCATGACTTTAGTCTTTTCATGATTGACCTCAAGCCCAATTTTGCTGGCTATTGATGATAGTTCATTTGTGTTTTCCTGCATTGTTTTTGTCTGACTGCTGATGAGAACTATGTCATCAGCAAAGTCGAGGTCCTCTAAATGGTCTCCTTGTATCCATTCGATGCCTTTATTACCAGTGCAGCATTTCTTCATTATGAAGTCCATAACAATTTAAAATAACAAGGGCAATAAAATACATCCTTGTTTAACCCCAGTTTCTATTGGGAAACATTCGCTCAGTCCTTCCTCTGTTCGAACTGCACATGTGTAACCATCATTCATGTCTTTGATAATATTTATGATTTTTGATGGTAAACCATATTGCTTCAGAATTTTCCACAAAGAATCTCTATGAATACTATCAAATGCTTTTTTGAAGTCGATGAAGTTAATGAAGTTAAGTACAAAAGGTTTTTGCTTTTCAATGTGTTCCTCCAATATAAGTCATAGAGTGAAAATGTGGTCAAGACAGCTTCTCCCTTTTCTAAACCCAGCCTGTTCTTCACGCATTACTGTATCTATTGAATCCTTTATTCTATTTAGGATGATTTTGCAGATTAGCTTTGAGGCAACTGACAAAAGTGTCACGCCTCTCCAGTTGTTACAATCTCTAAGATTGCCCTTTTTTGGGATCTTAACAATGATTCCCTTTTTCCATTTATGAGGCGTCTTCTCTGTTTTCCAAATGATGTTGAACATTTTTTGGAGATGTATTAGATTATGGCTATCGATTGCCTTGAGGATCTCAGCTGTTAACTTATCCTCTCCAGCAGCCTTGTTATTGGTCATTAGCTTTAAGGTGGTTTCTATTTCACTCAAGGTGAAGTCATCTAAATTTACATCTAATTCTGCTGCTGGTGTTTCAGCTTCAAAATCTATTAAACTGTGGGGTAGTGGACGGTTAAGAATTTCTTTGAAGTGTTCCGCCCAACAGGCTTTTATGTCTGCGCTTGTTGTTAGCATTAATCCAGCTTTGTCTAGAATTGGTGTTCCACTGGATGTATAGGTGTTTGTCAGCATCTTTTGTACAGTATAAAGAGTTCTGCTGTCTCCTGTAATTGCAGCTGTCTCTGCTTTCTCTGCCAAGTTGTCTATATAAGCTCTTGTATCTCTTCTTGCTGAACTTTTCACTTTGTTGTCTAATTCTTTGTATGTTGCTTTTGCCAGAACCTTTCCAAGATTTGTCTTTACATTAGTCATGGCTCTCTTCTTTCTTTGATGTATTTCCACGTGGTGTCTGAGATCCAAGCTCGTTTTTCCATTTTCTTCAGTCCAGCACTTGCTTCCTGCTGCTGTCATTAGTATTTTGCTCTGTGAGTCCCACATTTCATTGATATCTAAGCCTATTTCACCGAGTGCTGTATAACAATTACTTAGCTCTATGTTAAACTTTTCCTTTATGGCTTCATCTTTCAGTTTATGACTATCAATTTTATGTGTAATTGACCTCTTCTGTTGGCTTCTAAATTTCAATCTTATTTTCCCAATGCACAGGTTGTGGTCACTATTAACATCAGCACCTCTGTATGCTCTTACATCTATTAATGATGATCTGAATTGTTTAATACATAGGTGGTCAATTTGATTTGATGTTCTATCATCAGGAGATATCCATGTTGTTTTGTGAATATTTTTGTGTGGAAATAATGTCCCACCTATAACTAAATTTTCTATTAAACATAATTCTATTAATCTTTCTCCATTCTGACTTGTAGTATCACAGCCTTCTCTCCCCATCACATGTTCCACTCCTGCATTATCTTGTCCCACTTTGGCGTTGAAATCCCCCATTACAATTAAAAGATCGTGTTTTGGTATTTTGTTTATAAGTTGTTGCAGTTGGTTATAAAAATCGTCCTTAACTTCATCATCAGCTTCGTTAGTAGGCGCATAACATTGAATAATTGAAAGTCTTCCATGTTTTGTTTTGTAGCGTGTTCGTATCAGACGGCTATTTACCGGTTCCCATTCTAATAAACTTCTTGCAGCTTTGTCTGTCATCATTATGCCTACTCCTTCACTGTGTTTTCCATCTTCCCTTCCAGAAAAAAAATAATATTTTATTATCAATAGATCTCCTACCTGTTCCAAGCCAGCGCATTTCGCTTAATCCTAAAATATCTAGATCGTATCTGTCCATCTCGCTCGCGACCTGTGCATGTTTCGTCGAAGCGGCCATTGTTCGCACATTCCAGAATCCTATTTTTGTTGTTGTTTTAGGGCCGAAAAAACTATCACTACTATCTACTGCTAATTTACACATTCTGTATCAGGTCTACGTTTCATTAGCATACCTTAGCCAACTCAATAACAATTCACAAACAGCAGAAATAGACTCATGATGCAACAAAGCTTGTCAAATCATTGTACAGCAATCCAACATGCATTGTCCAACAAGGAAATAATTCAGACAGGAGACAAAACTGACAGTCTACAATACAATCTACATTCCAACATTGTGCTACCAATGTCAGTCCTGGACCCTAGATGCAAGAACAATAAGAAAAATAAGCACTATCAAGATGAAATGTGCTAGACAAATTACAGCAAACAGCCTGAGAGATAAGATCAGAAATGAAGAACTGAAAAAAATGCTAGGAATAACCACTGCCATAGAATATAAGTAAACAGATAAAATGGTTTGGCCACATGACAAGGAGGAAAGATCAAAATACAACACAACTAGCCTTCAATAAATGTTGCGAAAACACCAGATCCAAGGGCAAACCACGAAAAAGATGGATTGACGGGATATAAGAAACACTAGGAAACAACAGCAGCAGAGGCAAATTGAAGAGCAAAAGACCACAAATTATATTTCCCCTCGAAACTGAAAGACAAATGAGGAAGAATTTATAATGAAACTGTCTGGGACTACTGCTAAAGAGTAAATAACTCTCAGTACTATTAACCCTACATTAGGCATAGTAAAAATTACTGCATCAATATACAAACTCTACCAAATTTCAGTTTTCGGTGGTCAGACATTTCTCCCCTGAGTACCTTTCCTAATTACTACTTCCATGACCCCTGAGTATTGGTCTCCAAATATGTTAGATTCTCTTTATTTTTTTTTTCATTGTGTGAGATAGGATATTGTATAATGCAAAAAAAAAAAAAAAAAAAAAAGTTTTCAAGAAACTGGCTGTTTTTCCTTCATTGTGACCAGGGAAATTTCTTCAGTTGTCAGCTATCAAACAACCTTTGTAACTCTGGAAATGTAGTGAATAATGATGCCATGAGGTAACAAAACATGCTGATGGCAGTCGTATGAATAGATAATATAACACGTCTGGTCCATGCAGTCAAATTTCATGTAATAAGTCAACCTAAGTCAGTAGTCCCCTTTTCTCTCATAGTGTCCTAAGGCACAACTGTGTGTCAAAAGTTTAAAGAAAACCCTATCTTTAGTGCTCGTAATGTTATATTTCAAGGTAGTAATTTTTACTACTGTATCATATATGGGAGAGTCTACATATTGTAATCTAGGGTTAACTTATTGTAGCACTGTTTTTTTTTTTAAAATCAGTTACTCACAAAGTGTACCAAATTTTCAAACAGGTTTGTGACTTTCAACGGTTAATAAACATTTCAAACAATGAGATATATAGGTTTTCCTGTCAGTTCATGTCAATTTCTTTGGGATTTGGAAGTAAGCCTGACTTCAATTTTTTTCTTATAAAGTCCTTAATATTGATTTCACACACTTTTTCTAATATCCGGAACAACTTATTCATGTAGTCTTCATGCTTTATTTATTTGATTTTATTTATCATGCCTTGCCAAGCATATTCACAGTACCAGATAAACGAATTACAGGGCAGACAGAGAAAGAGGTGGGTGGACAAAATTAGTAAATTGATAAAGACGATAACCATTGCCACATCTCTTGAAACTATATCCACTCATGGTAAAAAAAAACAATGCATTAATTACTGTTTGGTACATTTAATGAAATATTGTTCCTACATCTTGCACAGAGATATTTACATCAAATGTAATGATTACCTGTAAGGCAAGATATGTGGGTTCTTGTAGCTCAAAACACATTCAAATGCAGCTTTTTGTACTGAAGAATGCTTATGTTTTAAAAGCTGGATTAGAAAAAGAAAGGTAATATGCATTATATAATTTGAATGTGTGTATCATGCACAAATTACTTAACAATATCATGTGATTACAATTTGTATAATCAGTTGATCTAGAAAAAAAAAAACCAAATTTTGCTATAAATTCAATTGTGTACCACTACAGGCATAAAAAAAAAAGTAAAGTATCACTATCAGGCCAAGTGGCGTATAGGTAATATGGTGATAGTGACCATAAATATTACAGGCCTTCGGCACATGATTTTTGGGTAATTAGGTCGGTATTACGCCTGTGCCGCTTTATTTTCCCAGAAAAAATCTGGTACCCATTAAAGGCTGGTGAACCTGGAAGCCGTTGGTTGGGATCGAACTCTACCTCTTGTCCTTTGTAGTCCAGTTCACTAACCACTGAGCTATCGCAGCTCCCACTACAGGCATGATTAAAGAAATATAAGCTGGCTCCATGTCAAACAGACCTTCATTTAGCAGCAAAATGCTTTGCATTCAGTAACCAAGTATGACCCCTCTCAGTATTTTTGATAATTGTTAAAATATTTTTCCTGGAGGAGGGGGAGGAGAAGACAGTGCTGGAGAAAGAGTAATGATGCTGTCAAGTCTGATCTACCTAGGAGAATTCTTAAAGGACTTTCATTAATGAAAAGTTAAAATAATATATTTAGCAGGCCGAGACCACAAAACAGCATCTGAGGTTGCTTGATGTATGGCAAGAATAGTTAGTTAAAAATAGATTTGCATTACTGATTGAATTAAACCAAAACAGTAAAATTACTACTGGAGCATATAACAAGGTTTAGGTTAAAGACTAAAATTTTGCTAAAAACAAATGTCTTCAAAGATCTCTAGCATAAGCTTGAAAGAATACATTTCAAATGAACAGATAAGAGATGAATCAAAACAAGAATATGTGTCAAGCTTTATTTTTTTTTAAATGTTAGAAATACATAGGTCATGTACTGAGAATGAATGAAGAAACTTCCCTTTCAGGCATTCATGTGGAAACAATCTGGTAAAAGAAACAAGGTAGACCGAGAGAATCACTACTCCGAACAATTAATAGGGATGGCTCAACCATGGGACTAAAATGAAATCTCTCTCTCACTCTCTACAATCAGGACTCAATCAGAGTAGGATTCCAGACTCCCGCATGAAGTCAGCTGTCAGGTTAAGTGTGTTGATCGCCCCCACAGACAGAACAACACATTTAGAGTCTGCCAGATCCACTCTGATTGAACACCCGTTAAAACGTTACACTGTGCTCTGTGCCAGTGGCCCAGTGCATCCGATAGCCAGCATTTTATTCAGGTTTGCTTTCCTTAGCCTTTGATTGTCCCCAATCTTCCTGCAAGGCAGCAGATTGTCTTTTCTGTAGGGGAATTCTGCCCTTAGATGGTCTGCCTTCCCAGGTTTACGAGCACCATCTGCCCGAGTCACTAGAGGTGACTAACACAGACATGCACACACAAAGATATGAGATGTGAATAACATAGACATGTACATAGCGATACGAGACATGACTAACACCGACACACATCAAGATATATGACACATGACTAACATAGATATGCACATAAAGAAATGAGATATGACTAACATAGACATGCACATACAAAGATATGACACATACCTAACATAGACATACACACAAAGATATAAGATATGACTAACATAGCCAGGCACACACAAGGATATGAGAAGTGACAAACAAAGACATGCACACACAAAGATATGAGATGTGACTAACATAGCGAGACACACACAAGGATATTAGATGTGACTAACATAGCCAGGCACAAACAAGGATATGAGAAGTGACAAACACAGACATGCACACACAAAGATATGAGATATGATGAACATAAACATGCACACAAAGATATGAGATATCCCTAACCCAGACATGCACACACAAAGATATGACACATGACCAACACAGATACACATTAAGATAGGAGATATTACTAAACTCAGACACACATAAAGATATGAGACATGATTAACACAGACACACCAAGATATGAGATATGACTAACGTGATACACCCCTAGATATGAGCCATGACTAGCACACACACACACAAGCTAAGATTTGAGCCATGGCTAGCACAGAAACACACCAAGATATGAGCCATGACTAGCACAGAAACACATTAAGATTTGAGCCATGGCTTCACTGAAAAACACCAAGAAATGAACCAAGTCTAGCACATAAACACATTGAAGTATCCATATGCTTGGGTTTGTTGTAGTCTGCAGACTCTTCTTAACATGGGAATCATCGACATACGAGACGCAGGCTTCGATTAACTGTTCACAGGTTTCGTTCAAACAGTTGTCCGGTGATTTGAGAGCAGTCTGACCCGTAGAACGTTTCCGTGCATGCACAGTTCCCGGTTAACTGTTCACAGGTGTCGTTGAAACAGTTGTCCAGACATTTGAGAGTGCAGTCTGACCCGTAGTACGTTTCCTTGCACTTACAGTCTGCACTTTCCGGGTCACATATGATGTTACAGCCATCAGAACACGTAGGTAGCCCAAAATTACCATCGGGACAAGTGTCATTACACCACCACCACTGTGTGTCTATATGTTTGGAATTGGAGTCATCAATGATGGCCTAACATCATCAAGTGCTACGACGATCATCATTTTCGGGAGTACGTGAACTTCCATGGTATATGGTGGATAGGCGGCAGGAACCATTGAAGGCTATGTCTGAAAAGTGTTCCTTCCTGCAGTTTCCTCATATTCCAAGTCCGGCTTGTTGCAGGAGCTACTGAGTTAAGTGCTCTGTGCACACTGTGAGCTGTGTGTCTCATCCGTTTTGATCCTGTTTCGATATCCCGCTTGTTTACGATGAATGATGATATCGTATGACAGGGAACAGTTGGCTGTGGTCACTTTCTGCGCGGTTTCGCCTTATGTCTTTTGGCGTGTGCTGAGACTGCTACGATGGGGACTAGTTACCTTTCTTTGTTTGGGAGATGTGTTAGTAATTCGGATGATTCCACTGGCACGGGCGGTTGAGCAATTATGGATTTTAATTCATTTGCAGTGATACCGAGGCCTTCCATAACCAATAACAATAACAATAACACCGTCAGTGCACTGCCGGCCTGCGAAATGGTCGGTGAGAACTCAATCTTAATGTGTGCCATTGGCGTTTGTGTGGTGTGTTCACAGAATCATTAGGGTATGATATATCATTACACTGGAACACTACGCCGCCACTGTCAGAGAAAGCCTTTAGAGTGGCATTCTTTACCCAAATCGTAGTGCTAGCTCGATGATAGATTTGAATGTTGTGAATCTTCTGGGGCGTGGCAAAATTCAGATACCAGTAAACAGGACTGGTTCCACTTCTCAGTTTTGTGTGTGTGCAGTTATTGTCATAGAGATTGGTCTTTGTTTTGCCATTAACTGCGGCCTCTGGTCCATATCCGTCTCATATATAACAAGCATTAAATATGTCGGCCTGGTTTGTGTTCTGTTTGAGAGCCACATTCAGACCCCCGCCAATGTAGATGGAGCAGATATTTGCAACTATCGCCCCTTCAATCCATAACTTGTTGATCAGACCAGCCCCAGAGCAAAAGACATCAATCTCGTGCTGACTAACTACAAACCTTGAATCATTGCTACATGAGGCAGAACCATTTAGTTTTATCGTGAAACTGTCCGGATATGTTAAATCATTCGCATAAATCCTAAACCAGGAGAACAGCAAAGATTGGTTGAGAGTTGCCTCAACTGGTGTAGACTTTGTGTCCGATTTACATGTGGTGACGTTGACAGGAGAGTAGGTTTTTTGGGCGTATTTGTGCACGAGAATCAAGTACTGACGCTGGGGTCCAAAATATTCGTGCTGACAACTGTCATTGTTTGGGCATGTCCCTGTAGTTTTGTCACAAACTCTCTCTCTCTCTTTTTCTCTCTCTGCGATCAAGACTCAATCTGAAATCTAGAAAAAAAATGAAATCTAGAACTACAACTAGCAGCAGATCGTCAATGTGGAGAAAATCTCCAATCAATGAAATCTGCTCTATCTGACGTTTCGGCCCGAGAGGAAAATGAATGGGTGATAGAGTATTTGTGATATTTGGCATCTTGTTAGTGTTGTCACTTAGGGAGCACTGTCATCTACAAAATTGAGAGCTTGAAGGTAATTCTCATTGTGCCATTTAATGTCGTCATCGACTATGCAACATTTATTCATTAAGCAATCAATAGCAGTTCCAAATAAAGTTGATAGTATACATCCCTGCTTAATTCTTGTTTTAATCTGAAAACAATCATTCATTCCATAATCTATGTAAACTGTGCAATTATTGTGGATATACATATCTTTTTATGATGATAATTTTTGGTGGTATTCCATAATGTTTCAAGATATTCCACAATGACAACCTGTGTATACTGTCAAGTGCTTTTTAAAAAAAAAAAAGATTTACTGTTGTTTTTCAGCATGTTCTTCAAGTATAATCATTCTTATGAATATGGTAGGCCCCGGTATCACTGCAAACGAATTAAATCCATTTTTGCTCAACTGCCCATGCCAGTGGAACCATCCAAATTAGTGCATCTCCTAAACAAAGAAAGGTAGCTGCAATCCCTATCATAGCAGTCTCAGCACATGATAAAAGACATGAAGCGAAACCGCATAGAAAGTGAACACAGGAAGTTCACCTCCTCTTGAAAATGTTGATTGGCATATTTTTTTTAAAATGTATAATGCCTAATCCTGTTAGGACATCATTTTTTCTCTCCAAATCCGAACATATGAAACAGTTATTCGTTGTATTATCCTCAGCGTACAACAAACAACTCGATATGTAAGAGCGCATAATTTCTCCAGCAATGTGAATTTGTTAAATAATAAACCAGTTCACACCGGGGCTGCAAAATCATGAACTAACAATCCGTCATTTTGCCCTTCATTATAAGCATATGGCTGGTTTAGGGTTATACAATCAGCAATCATGATGATGTACCACACACAACAATGGATGCGCCCACAAACGACCAATTCTAGTGAATGCAGTCAACAACACATGAAACACTGTAGTACAATCATTACTGTGAATAAACGTATGGTCAAGACAGCTTCTCCCATGCATTCTCTGTTCAGCAATGATTCTGCTAAAAACTTTGGAGGAAACTGATGACTATGAACTAGTTATACTATGAAAATTAATGAAAGTTAAACTATAAAAGAGTTATTCCTCTTCAGTCATTGCAATCTTTAAGATTGACTTTTTTTTTTTTTTTTTTTTTTAAGATAATTTGATAATGACTCCCTTCTTCTGGTTCCTTCTTCATCCCAAATACTATTAAATAACTTTTGTGAATGGATTAGGTTTTGCATGTTAAATTATTTCAGCAGTTACTTTATATTTGCCAGAGGCTTTACTATTACTCATGTATTAATAAGCAATTTTGGATATGTATGCATACTGTCTTTCTTGCAAGATAAAAATTAAACATTACAATTACATAGAAAAGTAAGCATTACAAATGTATCAAGTTTCAACTTACATCGTAGAAAGTATTCTGTACTTCAGGCTTGTTGAACATTGACCGTTGCTTCTTGAATGTGGCAAACAGATCAAGATGCACTAAAAGGCTTCTGATGGGAAAAGAAAAACAAATGTTATGTCTTTTCAAACAAAAATGACAGTTATTTGCATATATTGAAATTGATTATGCATTTGCATGTCACCATATACAGCTTTGGGAACAACTTGATTAGAAAAACTTATGTCTATGGTGCTAAACAAAGAGATAAAAAGTAAATGTGGTCTCTTAGTATATATTGCTAGCGTTTTTATCACACCAGCACAGTACTTACCACATTCTCTTTAATAAATACATGAGCCAAATGCTTTTATAATTTTACAATAAAGTGGAGTGAGCTCATCAAGACCTAGTCTGTGTTTGTACAGCTGTGTAAAAGTGTCACCAAATTATGAGGATATTTTACAAATAGCTGTGGCCGAATTTATTTCTAGGAAACTATAATATGCCTTTACTGGCATTAACTCATAAGAGTCTTAGGTTTATAGCCATTGGAGAATTCATTACGATGGGAGCAGAACCTTTTACAATGTGGGGAGGGGGAAGAGATCATCACTTACGTCTAAGCATAAAAGAAAGCTTGTCCGCACAGAATTACGAAGTCTGAGAAAAGCGCTTGAAGTGACCAGACATGACAGAATCAGAAATGATATTAAATGAGAAAGAGTTGGCATTGAACCAATCCTAAGCTACGTATAGAAAGAATAAATAAACTGGTTTGACAATCTAGAAAGAATGCCATGCAATTCCTTACCATACAAAGCACATATTAAAAGAGAAGGTAGAAGAGCAAGAGGCAGACACAGAGTAAGATGGACAGACCACATCAAAGAAGCACTACATCAACATCAACTGACAATGAGTGAAGCTGCCAAAAGAGCTAGAACCAGAACTTCATATCTCTCACGACACTAGAATTGGGACGAGAGGAAGTGAAGTAGAAAAGAGAAAGAATGCTTTTACTTTCTAATAGATACAATTCATACCTTTGGTTACTAAATATTGATTTCTATCTATCTATCTATTGTCCTTTCGAGCCGAAGACGGCACATAGGGCAGAACTACAATCTCAAAAGCAGACACCTTGCATGCCAAAATGGCACAAATTGCAGAGATCACTGCTTCTAGAATCTATGGTTCTGTTTCCATAACAATACTTTTTACAATGACAGCTTGTCAAGCCATCGATCAACCCCCTTCATCGCCTCTTACGACATGCCTGGAAGGTTACAGTGTCACTATTCTTTACTTCCCACATATTGGTTATTGGTTATGGAAGGCCTCGGTATCACTGCAAACAAATCAAAATCCATAATTGCACAACCACCCGTGCAAGTGGAATCATCAGAATTACTAACTCATCTCCCAAACAAAGAAAGGTAACTGTAGTCCCCATCGTAGTAGTCTCAGCACACGCCAAAAGACATAAGGTGAAACCGCACAGAAAGTGAACACAGTCAACTGTTCCCTGTCATACGATATCATCCTTCATCGTAAACAATTGGGACATCGAAAAAGGATCAAAACGGATGAGACACACAGCTCACAGTGTGCACAGAGCACTTAACTCAGTAGCTCCTGCAACAAGCCGGACTTGGAATATGAGGAAACTGCAAGAAGGAACACTTTTCAGACATAGCCTTCAATGGTTCCTGCCGCCTATCCACCATATGCCATGGAAGTTCACGTCCTCCCGAAAATGATGATCGTCATATTGAAAACAAAAAATGTATAGCGCTTGATGATGTTAGGACATCGTTCTTGACAGTACACCAACCAAACATATAAACACACAGTTAGTCATCGAATTATCACCGTCACACATCAAACAACATACCCTGCGGTTAGCGTACAACGAACGAAACACGGTGCAAATTCCCAAAGATGAAAATCTTCGGTTGACTTGACGGAGATATCCATTAATGCGTTTCAGCATGTAAATAACTTGCGTCCAAAATCCCAAAGTCGGCCATTGAATAGCACTCACTGTGACGTAAACCGCATGTCAACACTAGACGGTGAAGGTCGCCGTTACAATACTTGACTTGTCAACAAGAAACATTGCTGTATGTACATCGCCGGTGCAGATTTGTCCACTTCGTCACGCAGATTTGCTAAGTAGAACATCATTTTGATTTCAACACAGAAAAAATTGCAATCAGAGAGCCGAAATTAATCAAGCCCCCGATGCATTGTCTGCAGCGGTCGAGAGAACGTGAAACGTTCCACCATTTTGAAACGGAAGTCTCACTTCCCACAAAATGAGGCCCCAGTAACACACGGGAGAATATTGATTTAGTAATGAATCACCCGTGTGCTGCCGGGGCCCGAAAGGGGAGTAAAGAATAGTGGTGCTGTACCCTACCAGGCATGTTCGTAAGAGGCGAGAAAGGAGGGTTGGGTATGGGACTGGCTATCCCATACTGTAAAAAAAATAAGCCGAAAAAACTTCACAAACATGGACAAGTCAAAGAGAGAAATAATTATTTTAATTAATACAGTTGGCAATACCCAAATAAAACTATGAGAAATACCTCTACTAGATGTACAATCTTACATATATCTGGGCAGTAATATATATAAAGAGGGAGGAACAGAAAATGATACCAAAATAAGGATATCAAAAGCAAGAGGAGCTTTCATTGCACTGGGAAACATATGGAAATCCAAAGAAATTAGGTTAAATACAAAAATAAAAATTTTCAACTCAAATGTTAAGTCGGTCCTATTATATGGCTGTGAAACATGGAGAACAACAAAATTGACAATCACGAAGATACAGACTTTCATTAATGGATGCTTACGCAGAATAAAAGGATGGAAATGGCAGGACAAAATCACTAACATAGAATTATGGAAATGTACCAGTCAAATACCAGTGGATAAAGAGATACAGCGAAGACGATACGATGGCGCTGAATAGGACACACACTGCAGAAGCCAACTGAGAGTATTACATAAAGGCCCTTTTTTGGAATCCCCAGGGGAAAAGACAAACAGGAAAACCAAAATACTTTTGGAGAAGACAGATAGAAGCAGAGATGAAGATGATGGGGAAGACATGGAATGATCTTAAAAGTATGGCAAAAAACAGAATGACTTGGAAAATGTTTGTTGAAGACCTATGCTCCACTGTGAGCTAAAAAGGTAGAAGAAGAATGAATGAATAAATGCTTATTTATTTATTTATCAACAGACTTAACATTCAACCACCTGTTCATATGACTTAGAAGTATCACACCCATACTGAAGGACATTTAGACAATCATCACCATCATCGGGTGCCATCTCTGCAGCGAAGGTTGGCTACCATGGATCGCCATTCCACTGTTTCTTGCTTTGATGGTGCAGGCTGTCATAGATTGGCTTGTCCATCTCTTGATGTTACTCGTCCATGTTAGTCTTGGTCTGCCTCTGCCTCTTTTACCTTGTATTTTCCCTTCCAATATTACTTTTATTAGGCTGTTGTGTCTTTTAACATGACCCAACAAATTTCATTTGTCTTACTCTAATTGTGTTTAGTAGTACTCTTTTCATTTTAGTTGTTTTAAAACTTCCTCGTTTGTTTTCTTTTCTTTACATCCAATTCTATCTATTCTTCTATAAATCCACATTTCAAAGGCTTCAATTTTCTGTTCTGTTTTCTGGTCTAATGTCCATGTTTCTGTACCATTTAGACAATGCATAAAGGATAAATAAAAGAAATAAAGAATGAAATGTGGGCAGTAACAGATATAGGTTCAGTAACAGGATATGCAAATAAGTTTAGTATAGTATACTATACTATATATAAATAGAGTATACATGGAAAGATTTCGTTATTAAACACAAGGTTTGGGAATAGATGTTATTAAATTATGTAAAAGCCTCTTCAGTGAGGAATATATATAGATCTCTGCATTGGTCATGTGAAAACCAGGAGCTTCTTCTTTCCTTCCTCATCTGCCTTTCAGCGTCGAGGGGAGATATAATTTGGAGTCTTTTGCTCTTCTGTTCGCCTCTGCTGCTGTTATGTTTCCTAGTGCTTCTAATATTCCATCGATCCATCTTTTTCGTGGTCGACCCTTGGGTCTGGTGTACTCACAATGTTTGTTGAAGGCTCGTTGTGTTGTGTTTTGTTCTTTCTGCCTTGTCACATGGCCAAACCATTTTATCTGTTGTTTCCTTATATATTCTATGACCGGGGCTATTCCTAGCTTTTTTCTCAGTTCTTCATTTCTGATCTTATCTCTCAGACTGTTTCCTGTCATTCGTCTAACACATTTAATCTCTGTAGAGGTTATTTTTCTCATTGTTCTTGCATCTAGGGTCCAGGTCTGGCATTGGTAGCACAACATTGGGATGAAAATTGTATTGTATAGTGCTCGTTTTGCCTCCAGAGTTATTTCCTTGTTGGACAATAGTGGTGATAACTGTCCAATGATTTGACAAGATTTGTTGCATCTTGATTCTATCTCTGCTGTTTGAGAATTATCGTTTGTCATTAGACTTCCTAGGTATTTGAATTCTTCTACTTGTTTTAGTTGTCTGCCTTCTATAGTTATGTTGATTTTCTGTTTATTTTTGGCGACATTCATGACTTCTGTTTTGTTGATGTTGAGTTACATGTTGTATTTTGTGCCTGAGATGTTGAGTTTGTTTAAGTGTTCTTGTAGGTCTTCTATTGTTTCATATATTAGTGCCTGATCATCTGCAAATAAAAGCTCGTTGATCTCCCTGTCTCTGATGGGTTGGCTAGCTTGCATATATAGTCCATGTATGTAATAAACGGTAGAGGGGATGTTGGCTTACTCTGTATGTTATTAGTATCTCCCACAGTTGTTACTCGGAGCTGAAATTTACAAAAATAAAAGTGGGTGCCAATCACTGGATAATAACCACTGCCCTGGCAGGCAACCCACTTTCCATGCAGATGAGCTCTATGCATAGGATGTAGGAATAGCAGTTTAATAGCAAATTTAGTGGGTGTATAAGAAGACTTGAGAAGAACTGGAGTCGTCAGTCGCTGAACACTGCGGGAATTACTGAAAGGGGATCTGAGCACTTATGGACATGTTCAAAGTGCAATGATGATGACCTGCAAATAACTCAATAACTCATTTTCATTTTTAATGATTAAGACTATCATCAGCATACCTTAGATTACTTATACAAGACCTCACAAGGTAGAGGGTGGAGCCACATTTCCCTCCTCAAGTTTGGCAGGTGGAGTCTTGCAGAATATATTTTTGGTATGTATAGTTTTGGTTTATAGGATGTAAATAATCTTTTATTTTAAAAATATTTTGCTGACTTGGTATAATTTGATAAGCTTAAGATTGTGTAGGTTGTTTCTGCTCCACTAATGGACTGTCCATCAAAATAGCCATAAACTTGTCAATTTTTATAGTTTCCCCATCTTGCATCCTGGAGCAGGCATTGATGTTGACAGGCAAGTACTGTGTCTGCTGACGTAGGTAATCCTGTCTCTCCACAACTTTCGATCTCGACAGCCATTTATCATTACTGTTGTTGACCTTCTGCCAAGCCATTCTCTTAAAATGTCTGGTATCTTTCTCTTTGCTTCCCTCTATCTCTTCTTCCCTCAATTTTTCCAGTTGTTACAATACAGTCCAGCTGTTCCTTTCTCATATCGCCAAAAAAATGATGATTGTTTCTTCCTAATATTGGAAATTAGCTCTCTTTTTGCTTTGGCCTTTTTCAGAACATTTTCATTACTCTTTATTATATATATATATGGCCCTTTTCGTCTTGTCAGATGGTCTAATGGAGGCTATTGCGTATTTTTTTGAGGTATTGTTTTTGCCGTGGCTAATTCTACCAATGTTTGACAAACACACGCGGTCACATAATGAACAAGTCAGGCTCGCTGGTCCACAGGGTTTACCATCCTTTTTCATGAGTCTCTTCTCTTCTAAGTCCTGTCTTAGCACAGTCTCAAATGTTGTTATACCGTTCCTTATACATGCTCTCCATGATGTGCGATCACTTGCCAGATGTTGCCAGTCGTTTTCACAGATGGAGAAGTCTTTCAGAGATGATTTGCAGATATTTCTATATCGTAGTTTAGGTCTGCCGATTTGTCTTTTTCCGTGTTTTAGCTCACCATATAGTATTTGCCTAGGAATGCGTTTTTCTTCCATCCGTTGGACATGCCCCAGCCATCTTAGCCTTCGACTTCTGAGCATCGACATGATGGTTAGGGTCTTAGCACGTTGCAGGACAGTTAAGTTGGTTATTTGTCTTGCCATTTGATGTGCATTATTTTGCGGAGACATCGCATGTGGAAGACATTTAGTCTTTTTTTTCCTGGTTTGAGTATGTTGTCCAGGTTTCGATACTCTTTATTACTAGTCTTTATACTACTACTCTATTACTATTTTCATTACTTCTTCTTCTTAGCTGTCCATGATATTCTCAACATTCTTCTGTAAAATCACATTTCTACAGACTCCAGTGATTTTCTTGTCTGTTGTCCTATTGTCCACAATTCAGATCCATATGTAACCCTTCTCATTACTTTGCCAAAAATGAAGATTGTTTCTTCCTAATATTGGAAATTAGCTCTCTTTTTTGCTTTGGCCTCTTTAAGAACATTTTCATTACTCTTCTTAGCTGTCTTGGTATTCTCAACATTCTTCTGTAAAACCACATTTCCACACCCTCCAGTGATTTTCTTGTTTGTTGTCCTTTTTGTCCATGATTTCCAGGATGACATCCATATGTTACGACTGGCTCTACATAACATTTAAGAACTCTTTTTTTTGTTTCTATTGTCAAAGATGGATTGCACAGTATCTTCCTCGTTTTTTTTGGAAAGCCTCATTTTTTTTTGGAAAGCTGCTTTTGCTTGAGCCATTCTGCATCTTACCTGTGTTGTACATCAACCATCTGAGGTTAACAATGTTTCCAGATAGATATTTAAATTGATCTACCTGTTTTAATATTGTTCTAATTGTCTTTATTGTGCACTGCAATGATGGCTTTTTCTTTGTTGTTACCATTAATTCTGTCCCTTTGTTATTAAGGCTGAGTCCTTTATTTTTGCTTTCTTTCACTATAATATCTAACATTTCTTGTAACTCATTTTTACTCTTAACGATTAAGACTGTATCATCAGCATACCTTAGATTATTTATATTATGTTATTCCAGGCATGCCTCTTATGGATTTTAAAATAATCTTAATATACATATTAAACAAATTTCACAAAAAAAAACACAGAACCTTGCCTAACACCCTATTTTATTTGTAACTGCCAATTAACTTTCAGTTCTATTGGCTGCCATTTTTTGCCAGTACATGTTTTTTTTTATTTATTCTTAGATCTTTGCTGTCTATGTTTATGCTTTCTAAAATTATGATTATTTCTTGGTACTTTTCTTTGTCAAATGCTTTGTTATAATCTATGAAACATAGGTATAAACCTGTTTTCACCTCTATGCCTCTTTCTACTAAAGATCTTATGATGTATATGGCAGTGCTCGTTCCTTTACCTCCAACAAAACCACACTGTTCATCACTAGTTTCTGGAGTGATTTTGTTTCGCACGATGATTCTTACTAATATTTTAGTCATGTGACTCATGATGTTCTATCAACAGGGAATATAATCAGAATCAGTATTATAGTAAAGTAAACATTGTATATAAAATAATGGACAATTTTTCACACTTTTTAAAAATTATTAATAATTCAATACTATATTTTTGCCTTTAAATTAGGATGTAAATGTATTTATTAACTATCTAACATGAATCTCTAGCATTGAGTTCTGACTGTTTAAAAAATGGTCTCAACCAAAAAAATTAATTTTTATTGAAAACTTATGCTGAATAAACTACAAGGAAATATGAATGCAGAGAAGATTTTTTGAATTGGAAATAATTTTTGTTAAAAGCACTAATCTTTAAAAACATCACAGAGATGCCAGGCCTACAAATTAATGGAAAGATAATCAATAACCTTAGATATGCTTATGATCTACTACTAGCAGAAAATCCTAAAGATCTACAACAATTACTTAATGAAATAAACATAACAAGCAAAAAATATGGACTAGATATGGATATCAAAAAGACTAAAACTATTATAATAAACAAAGGAAATACTCAAAACTCACAAATGGATATCAAAATTGAAAGAATAGACCTGGAGACAGTTCAGAACTACAACTACCTTGGACATACTATAACCAATGATGGAAAATGTACAACTGAAATAAACAAAAGAATAGGAATGGCAAAAAGTAATTTTAATGTCATGAAGAACATACTAACATCAAAACAAATAACACCAGGGCTAAAACTAAGAATAGCAAAATGTTACATCTTCTCAATATTTCTATATCGTGCAGAAACATGGACATTGGACAAGAAAACAGAACAGAGAATTGAAGCCTTTGAAATGTAGATACATAGAAGAATAGGTAGAATTGGATGGAAGGAAAAGAAAACAAAGATATCTTAAAACAACTAAAAATGAAAAGAGAACTAGTAAACACAATTCAAACAAGACAAATGCGATTTTTGGGCCATGTTAAAAGACACAACAGCCTACTAAAAGTAATCCTGGAGGGGAAAATACAAGGTAAAAGAGGCAGAGACAGACCAAGACTAACATGGACGAGTAACATCAAAAGATGGACAAATCAGCCTATGACATCCTGCACCATCAAAGCAAGAGACAGAGCAGAATGGCGCCCCATGGTAGCCAACCTTCGTTGCGGAAACGGCACTCGATGATGATGATGAAAAGCACTAAGCACTGCACTCGGTGGTTGGTTGAAAAATTAGACAGAACTATGACTGACTGATTAATCTGATAAATCATAATTAAAAGATTCGTAAATTAAAAACAATTAACAACATATTTCCTTTTAGTATGCTCACTGCATTTGTAACAACCCAAAATAATGAATTTTTATAAAGTGTAAGACACCAACAGATCAGACATTAACCCTAGATTATGATCTTGATGAAGGCAAAATAAATATTTGTGAAATTCAACAGTTGGGCAAAAAAAAAAAAAAAAAAAAAAAAAAAAAAAAAGGCACACTCAACCAACACCCCCCCCCCCCCCCCCCCCAATTTATATATAATACTTACTGAATGGCTGCCTTTTTTGGTTTAATACTTTTTGCTCTGGCATCATGTACAACAGATGTATCCTCTTGATCATTATTTTCATTTTGAATATCCACTGGCCCTTCACACTGCCAATCCATTAGAGTAGAATCTATATCAGTCTGGTGGGGAACCTCAGAGACAATGCGGTTTCTAATATTTTGATAAGATTTGCTGTCTTCATCCGCAACATGAAATTCATTTCTGTAAAAGCCAAATAGAATAACTGAACTCACCACTATCAGGTATAAATATATTTTAACTGTACATCACATAATAATATATATATAAAATAATTCACACTAAAATGAAATGCTGACTAGTGCAATATAGGAGAAATTCTACTGGTAAAGTCATAATACATGAAATCTGTAAAGGTGAATGTGCTGGGGAGATTAGAAATGATCAGCGAATCATAAAGGCCAAACCAAAACCAAGATGTGAGGCAGGTTCAGGCCACAAAAGAAAAATGTAACAGGTATACATATTTTTCCAAAGAAAATTGTGGAAAGCATTTTAACAAAAACAAGAGAAGCAATTCATCTAGCTCTTTGGGACAGTGAACACATTGCAAATAAAATTTAGCATAATGATGAATGTGTCCACAACCTTATCTATGGAAATCTAAAAACAAGATAGAAAAAATCTCTGAATATGAAGACCTTGACAATCCCATTTTATAAGCATAAAGAATGGACAAATTTAGCTCAGACTATATTGTAATACCTGGAAACTAAAGATCAATACACAAAAGACAGTATACACAATTTTTACCAAAAGTAACAAAACAACAAGGGCAAATATCAAGCTTAATCTCCAATAGGTAGGTCTACAAAAAGAGGAGCCCACATACTTAGGGAGTATAATTAGATCGTAAAGTGAAGAAACATGTAGAAAACATGACTAAGAAGGCAATACAAAGAATACAACTTATGAAAAGGCTTGGTAGTACTTCATGGAAAGAGCTATATGAAAGACAAAAAATAATGGAGAAAGACCAACCTAACAGAAAGTTATGTGTTACATGGGTTCTTATCTAAAGAATCAAACAGATCTCATGTCAGGGACATAAAAGAAAGATACTACCTACCTGAGAAATGTGAACAAACATCAAGAGTCATCAAAGAACTATCACCAAATGCAAATTACATAAATCCAGAAATCTGTATAAAAGCATAGATAAACATGCTGACCCACTAAAAGCTAGAGAATTATGTTTTGAGAACTTTGAATGTGATAGATAGTGATCTCGATGATATTAATTTTATTTATTATGAATGAAGTCGAAGAAGCAAATAATATATGCTTACGTCTGTTGCTTATGTCTGCAACAATTATGATGCAGAAATAACAGTCCTAGAAACAAAGATAGCATATTATCACCATGTAGTTAGATTTCTGTGTATATCTTTACATATATTTTTGTGCTGTTTATTGTTCCAACTGAAGGCCTACCTGGCTGAAACTTCATTGACTTTTGTTTTGTTTCTCTATATAAAGCTTTTACCATACCAGCGTTGCACCTCTTTGCATCTTTATATCTTTACCCCCAGCCCTAAAAACAGTAGTGCACTTTCTGAATACTGTTTTTTATACCATACAATAAAAGAAAAGAAATTATTGACTATTGTGAAGAAACATAAAATGAAATGGTTTGTTATTATCATGTACCTACCTGTCTGTAAGTGTGTGTTTATGTGCGTACATGTATGTAAATAAATATTAAGTGGTGGCATGTGCTTTCTTGCAGTGTGTTCTGTCTGGCTCTAGGGGAAGAATATACCTACCTGTCTGAAAGTGTGTGTTTATGTGCGTACATGTATGTAAATAAATATTAAGTGGTGGCATGTGCTTTCTTGCAGTGTGTTCTGTCTGGCTCTAGGGGAAGAAAATACTGAACTAAAAGTGGGACAAATATACCTACCTGTCTGAAAGTGTGTGTTTATGTGCGTACATGTATGTAAATAAATATTAAGTGGTGGCATGTGCTTTCTTGCAGTGTGTTCTGTCTGGCTCTAGGGGAAGAATATACCTACCTGTCTGAAAGTGTGTACTTATGTGCGTATATGTATGTAAATAAATATTAAGTGGTGGTCTGTGCTTTCTTGCAGTGTGTTCTGTTTGGCTCTAGGGCAAGAAAAGACAACTAAAAGTGGGACAAACCCATCTATCCAAACAACGCCCCCCCCCCCCCCCCCCACACACACACACACACACACACACACACACACACACAAAGACTTTTAATACATACTCCAGAAAATTGAGGTAAAGCTCACAAAGTGTGTTCTGTCTGGCTCTAGGGGAAGAAAATACTGAACTAAAAGTGGGACAAATATACCTACCTGTCTGAAAGTGTGTGTTTATGTGCGTACATGTATGTAAATAAATATTAAGTGGTGGCATGTGCTTTCTTGCAGTGTGTTCTGTCTGGCTCTAGGGGAAGAATATACCTACCTGTCTGAAAGTGTGTACTTATGTGCATATATGTATGTAAATAAATATTAAGTGGTGGTCTGTGCTTTCTTGCAGTGTGTTCTGTTTGGCTCTAGGGCAAGAAAAGACAACTAAAAGTGGGACAAACCCATCTATCCAAACAACGCCCCCCCCCCCCCCCCAACACACACACACACACACACACACAAAGACTTTTAATACATACTCCAGAAAGTTGAGGTAAAGCTCACAAAGTCTATCAGATCTCTGTATACATTTATCTGGGAACTTCTTCAAAGCCTTCCACAATTGCAGACGAAAATTGGTGAAGTCTGGTTGTCGTGTGTCTGCAAGGAACTGAGACATGTAGTTTTTGAAAAGCTTCAGTGCAGCTGAATGAACTGTACTGTCACTAATTTGCTCTCTGACCTCCAGCTCTCTTTCTGCAACAGTGATCATAACAAAATTGTGTGAAATATAGAAATAACAAAACAAAATATTAATTTAAAAAAATAAAGCAATCTAAACTCAACAATTTCCGATCAGCGACACAGTCATTGCAGATTCTCACATGTAGATCACCAATCAGCACTAACACAGTTGATTACCAAATGTCTGAATAATTGTTTTTCTTTAGATTAACCCCACATTACAATACCGTAGTAAAAATTACCACATCAAACAAATTCTTCAAAATTTGACATTTTGTCATGTTCAAACATTTTCCACTTTCAAATTACCACTTCCTGTGACCCTTGAGTGTTGGATTTGTTTCCATTGCTGTTGGATTAAAAAAAAAAATGTTTGCAATTTCACGAGATATGATCTCATGAAATGTCATTTTTAATTTCCAACACAAAACATGTGGATGTACGGGGAAACGAAAGTGTGGACAGGCAGGCAAGCTGCGCTGTTGTTGAAGCCGATCAACCAATGCCTTTCCAAGATGTGGGAAGGGCACAGGACTTCGACAACCATGAGTCCACTGCAAGATTTGCTGAGTAGGGGGAATCTGAGCACCTAGGGACATGTTTGGAGTGCAATGATTATGACCTGCAAACAACTCAGTAGCTCAAAAACATGTCGCCCACAGATAGACATCATAAGCTAGGGTTAATAAAAATAATGGAATAAACTTTGCACCAGATCTTATTGTATTATGATTTGATTCATATTTGGCAACGTACATTTTAATTTGTCCAACTGTCTTCACTTTTTAAAAACTTACTCCAATTATTTTATGACATCTATCTGCTGACCTTTTGAGCCGTAGGTAGCTCATAGGGCATAGACCCAGATACCCTTTCTCTTATCTAAATATTTTACTTTTTTTTTGTACTAGCAGTTTTCAATCCTTGTAAAGATCTTTTATCAAATCTCGACATTTGTCTCTGTTCTGTGCAAGCAACTCTATCTCATTGAGGAAGCTGATTCCTGCTGCTCTTGCCTCTCTGATCAATGTTCTCAGTGTCTCTCTGGTCGGCCTCTTACATTAGTGATTTATTGGCGATTTCTCTTATTTCCTCATTTGAAAAGTTTTGTGTTTGTGCTGAGTTTTGATTACCACAATTTTTCAAGGATGCTGAAAGACATTGCTGCGTTGAAAAGTTGGCGTTACTTTGGCGTTGAAGTCTCCCATTACAATTAAAAGATCGTGTTTTGGTATTTTGTTATAGTAAGTAAGTATTTGGTAAGTTGTAGTTGGTTATAAAAATCGTCCTTAGCTTCATCATCAGCTTCGTTTGTAAGCACATAGCATTGAATAATTGAAAGTCTACCATATTTTGTTTTGTAGCGTGTTCATATCAGACGTCTATTTACGGGTTCCCATTCTAATAGACTACTTGCAGCTATGTCTGTCATCCTTATGCCAACTCCTCCGTAGTATTTTCCATCTTCTCTTCCTGAAAACCTACTGTTTTATTGTCAACAGATTTCCTACCTGTTCCTAGCCAGCGCATTTCACTTATTCCTAATATATCTAGGTCACATATATCCATCTCGCTTGTGACTTGTTCTTATTTATCGGTGCAGCCATTTTTTGTACATTCCAGAATCCTATTTTTTTTTTTATTTTAGAGCCAAAAATACTATCACTATTATCTACTGTTATATACACATTCTGTATCAAGTCTACGTTTAATTAACAAAAGTGTTTTTACGATAGCGGCTTGTTAAACCTCTGATCAGCGGTTCTATACCAAGCGGGAGAAAAATTTTACGACATACAAATATCTATTTCATGCTGTGCAATATTCCCTCTTTAATTGTATATATTATATGATATTTATTTTAAAAAAACAGAATCACAAAAACAGAAGCTTTAAATTGATGTCTGTGTTCACAAATTAAAGTTAGGTAATTCAGTTCAAAGAAGCAAAACAATGAAAAGGTAAAAGAGTTTTTAAAATGTACTTTTAATGCAGTTCAATCAAAATATGTATATGTGATGGAACTCCTAGCAATATAATAGTTACTCACCTGCAGCCAAAGATGCATTTTTCAACTGACCAAACATGAGTTCCCAAAATTCCTCTGCATCAAGGCCATGAGCATGAGACACAATTATGTCAGATAAAGGATTCCACAAAAGTTTAAAATTCCAAAACTCATTACCCAGCAAGAACAGAAGTGGTGCCTGAAATAGTAATTCCATGGTACAAAACAATAATTATTTTCATTATCGCTAGATGTGAACATGTACAGTGGCAAGTCTTCCTCACTCTCTGTATATTATAAGTAATTTAAATGGCAATTGACAATATACTGTAAAATCAGTAAACGAGTGTGAACCAACCCATGGCCTGGACCTCTTCAACAGTTCAGCTCTCATTAATAGATTATAAATAATGTTTAAATTAATTTTAATTTGTGGGTTACATGGGGGGGGTGTGTGTGTGTTCCAGACATGATCCAAAGATTTTGTTGTACGCAACTTTCACTGTGTAACAACCCAATAGAAGTGATTAGGCAGCCCTCGTAACCTTAGATTAGTGATTTTCAGGCAGATCCTTTTTGTGGATTCCACAAAGTGTGACATTTCTTTCTGAGGACTTTTGGTAAATCGTATTGAACATGCTTTACTGAAAACCTGTCTAATATTTTACTGTACAGATGTAAAGTAAACATTGAGAAACTTGTTTCAGAAAAGCAGTGTCAATCTTCCAATTAAATTACCTTGGAGCACAGTGAATAATTTATTGGAAGTTGTTATTTTTCAGAAAATTTACTTATAAGTAAACTTACGATATTACCATATACCTGCAACCTATGTTTGTCCATCTGTGTATGTGTGTGTATATGTATACATGTGTGTGAGAGATGGCACGCACTCCCAGTAGTATATTCAGTTTGGCCCTCGAACAACAAAAAGTTGGACCACAATGCATTGAAATATACAACAAAATCATCAAAGGTATGTCGTGATTCGGTAAAAGTTAGTGTACCCTTTCAAATTGGATAGTTACCGTAAAAAGAAAGCACTTGCATGTGATAATGAGTACCTTTTCAGGCTGGATCGAAGAACAATGATACAAATATAATTGTAAGTCTATTTTTATTCAAGAGGGTTAATACGGTAAGTCTCTAACCTTACCACGATTGAACATTATCAGTCTATCTGCTAATTACCACTATTGGAACATATGTTCTTTCACTGCTCAGTATGAAAAAAAAATATAATTTAATCTCACTCAACTTATAAAAATGTTCCTGTCAATTTCCTCTATTTAAAATCTAACACGCGCACGCACGTGTGCACACGCATGCACACATACATATACATATACATCAGTCCCTCTGTTATACATTCTTCTTAATTTCACTGTTATGTTTGTTCATCCATCCTTTCTCTATAAATTTATATATTTATCTATATCTATCTATTGTCATTTTGAGTGAGTTATTGAGTTATTTGCGGGTCATCATCACTGCACTCCGAACATGTCCATAGGTGCTCAGATCCCCTCCTCAGCAAGTCCTGCAGTGTCCAGCAAATGATGACTCCAATTCTCCAACTCCAGTTGGTTGATTAGTCTTCTTACACACCTACTAAGTTTCTCATTTCTGTCTATGCCCATTCTAACTCCCATCTCTTTCATCCGAAGGAGTGACGTGGATTTAGTGGTTGTCAAAGTCCTGTGCTCTTCCCACATCTTGGGGGGCATTGATGATGTCTGCCCGATGCAGTGGTTGACCATCCTCAACAACAGCACAGCTAGCCAACTTGTCCACTCTTTCATTTCCCTGTACTTCTACATGTCAAGGGACATAGACAAAGGTCAGCTTACATATTTTTAACTTCTGCAATGACTCTGCCCATTGCATGCATACATAGCCCGCCTCCACTTTTTTTATCATGCTCATTGAATCACTCAGTATACAGGCATGGGTGTAGTCTTGTGACTCTAACCAGTTGAATACCTCCACCATCATGCTACTTGTGGTCATGACGTATGCACCACTGTCTTCTTTGACTATTCTGCCTGCGGAGTGTTCTGTAAATGCCCATTCACTTCTTTGGTGTCGTCTTACAGACCCGTCTGTATAGATGACTGCATCTTTCTTAATGGTGTTAACAAAGATGAGACCATTGACCTCCGCATTTACCACAACTGAGTTCTGTTCCCTACTTTTCCTGTTGAGTGTGACAATACACGAGAATATCCCTTTGAAATGACGTAGGCACAGGTATCAACAACTCACCAACATTGATATTGGTAAGCCCACAGACCTGTTTGATGACATCTTCTTCTTGGCCCACCCATGATTTGTCTCTTTTTAGCCTGGCACCTTTCCCTGTGTTGAGCTCGTGGTGCAATAGATGCTCTTTATCTGCACTAATCTTCAAGTATGCTTGTGCCCTCCAGATCTTGATTCTGTCATCCATGTTTGGAAACTGAAGAAGATATCTCATTGCTACACAGGGAGTGTCCCTCGCACACCTCAAGAAAATGCGCATGGCCTTATTCTGTATTATCTCCTTCCTGTCAATTTCAGTTGTACTGAGTAAGAATAGTCAGGGCATATTTGATTGGTGCGAGGACTAATCCCTGGAACAGAGGAGTAAGTAGCCTCTGCTCGATGTTGGCAGCTGCAATGACCTTCAAGGTGGCTAATCCTTTGTGGGATTTTATTAAAACATGGTCAACATGGACCCGAAAACACATGCTGTGATCAAACTTAACTCCAAGGTATGTCATCAACTTGTCCCTGGTCACCCTCATCAGCTACCATTCGTATTACCGGTGTGGTCGTATTAATGATATGATTGTTAAGAGAACCATGAAACTGATGCTTTATTAGGATTAACCAAGGCACATGAAACCCCACACAAGGAAGAAATGCGATCATCAATTCGTCTTGCAGCGTGGAGGCGATTTCTCAACTGTTCCCTGTCAATTTACCAGAATATCATCAGCAAAAGTCATAGTTCTTCCCCTCCCATCCAGCTGTTGTTCCGTGATCATTATTGTGTACACATTAAATAGAACTGATGACAATGGTGAGCCTTGTGGCAGCCCTGGACAAATGTAAGTTGGCTCGGAAGACCAACTTCCACATCTGAGTATCACCTTCCTCTGAAACAATGCAGCAGTGATCCATCTAATGAGGAAGGGGTGCACAGCCAGTTTGAGGAGCATGTGCATGAGATATTCAAATGGTACCTTGTTGTATGCATCCTCCACATCTATAGCAGCAACACATGTCTCCTCGTGTCTGTTGAAGCCTTCGAAGACTGCCACATTCAGCTATGTCTCTTTGTTATATCTATAACCTCTGAATGTGGGTGGGAATGCGTGTTTCTGTTCAAGGTGACAGGTGAGGACACTGGCAACTATTTTCTTCAGCAGCTTGCCCACAGTGTTCTGCATCGTGATGATTCTGTAGGCACTGATCTGAGAATGGTCCTTGTTTGGCTGCAGTAGTGGTAGTAAGTAGCTGTGTAGCCACTCCTCCTTAATCTGGCCATTCCAAATGCAATCCAAAAACTCTTTGGCCAGTTTTTTCAAGTCGTCAGCTAAATCGCCTATGACGTCGTACCGAACACCATCTGGACCAGTAGCAGTGTTGTGTGACTTTTTAAGTGTTGTGCGAATGAAAAGTTTTTTTATTTTGAGTGAAAAGAGCAACAATTCAAGACTATGTCAGGTGATCTTTGCTGTCAGACTTTGCACATGACCTCTATTGCATCTTGCCATATGTTTCTGTTCTGGGCAAGCATATCAATCTCAGCAATGAAACTAAGTCTGCTGTTGTTGCCTCTTGCCGCAGTGTTCTTTTTAGTGTTTCTATTGGTCAGCCTTTTTCTATTTTACCCTCTGGTTCGAATATGAGGAATGTCTTTGAGATCCTGTTATCTCTTCTCAACACATAACCAACATATGCTCACCTTCTTCTTTTCTTGATAATTGATTATATTTTTGGATACTTTGCGATTTCTCTCAACTCTTCACACTGGTCTTGAATTCATTCCATATATTTATTCCTGTATATACTAACATTTTCAGATGTCACCAAGATTGCAGCCGAACTCCTATTTTTAACTATTACAGCATGGGTGTTATGAAAGGCATTTTAATCTTAAATCCACAAGATTTTATCTGAATTCAACAACATGTGCAACCATGCGCTGCATTATCACTTGGTTCCTTTTCATTATTTTAGATTTGGTAACTCCAGGATACCTTCCATCAATGAAATATAGAATTACTTGAATTGTCCATTAAGAGAAAGACAGACAAAACTTCCACTTCATGGACTGTGACCACTTCAATGACTACATCACTCAAACATGGACTACTGCAGACAAATCTGAATGTGCAGATTAGAGCTTTGCTTGGTTTGAAGTATGGAAGTAGCTGAATTTTTCAGACTCTAAATAATGATAATGACCAGGGAACACTTCGATTGATTACATGCAAGATTTTGGAAAACACAAGTATTACATTATTATATGCAGCTCTTTTTCTAAATTTGGTAGGCCACAGGAGACTGTCAGATACTTCTCATACCTCACAATCAAAGCATAAGCAAACACCTTTGACTAGAAACTACACTGACCTTAATGAAAACTCTTGAAGGTAGACATTTCATTATCACATCATATTCTAGCTTGCGCAAATAGATAAGTTTATCTCTGTAGTTGTGAACATTAGGAACAAGTTTTTCAGCTTCATACATTATCTTGAATGCACTCTCTCTTGTCAAGCCCTAGGAAAAGAGCAACAAACATTTTTTATGTACTTTATGTAAAACAAAATGAATATTACAAGAGCATACAATAAAGTGGTGCTACATTATCAAGAGGTCAAAACTTCAAATGGACATGAAGAGCAATAAGCACGGAAAAGACGAAGGATGAAGAAAATTAATAATCATTTTAAAACAGAACAGAGAATTGAAGACTAACATGGACAAGTAACATCAAAAGATGGACAAATCAGCCTATGACAATCTGAATCATCAAACCAAGAGACAGAGCAGAATGGCAGCTAACCTTCGCTGCGGAGACGGCACTCGATGATAGGACAGAAGAAAAGAAAAGTGTCACAAACACAAATGGTTGAAACTTGATAATTTTGATCTATTGTGACCTGGTGCAGTCCAAATAATAATAAAATCTAGAAAATGAAAGTTTTACTTTATATACAATAATAATATGAACTTTTATATGAATATAGAACACTTTATAGAAAACAAACGTAAAAAAAAAAAATACAATACCAACAAAACAACATTTATATTGTGTTTTAGTGCAAAATTCTTTAGCACATCTTAAACTAAAGACTGGCATGAAAATGTCAATGAAAAACTGAGGCAACAAGTACTTTTATAAGATCAACAAGTCTTAAAGATCAAAGGGATGATGCAGCATTTCTTTTAGCATCCAAGCAGCTAGCAAAAGGTAAAGAACCTTGACAGAAGCTATTAAAAATTTGGCACGAATAGAAACCGGCAGTCAAAATTAATAGCAGAGTATTAAAAAATGAATTTGGATAACTAAATGTCAGAATAATCATGTAAAGTATTAAATTAACTTACATCAGCATAGACTTGCAGATCCACATGAAACTTGGAAAGAATATGACAGGTTATCAGTCGAATCTGTAAGAAAACACACAGAAATATATGATACAATGTTAGGTACTGCTGTTTTAAACTGTTTACCTTTGCTGGCAAGCCACCTAGTTATCTCTTTAGGTCTTTCTCTTTTTTTGTTTCCTAATATTTCCTAAACAAAGAAAAGCCTGTTTAGGAATTCTTTTGTTGTCTCTTCTCATTACATGTGCGACATATACCCATCTTCTTTCTTTAATTGTAGATGAGATCTTTTGTTGCAAGGCCATTCCTCCTGATGTTCTCCCGCTTCCACATGCATAGGTAAGTGTTGATAATAAGTTTGGGTGGAATATTGCTATCTTGCTTCTGATGTCTTTCTTTGTTTCACCTTCTAATCTACATTACTACCACAATATACATAGTGGTCTGCTCTTTCCAATGCCTGGCAATTTCGATATATATAATGCCCTCTGGGGTATTGTTGTTTATTTCTTTATTGTTTGCTGTCAAACACTTTTTTAAAATCAATGAATTTGCAGATTAATGCTTGTTGTTTTTCTATGAGTTCTAGTATTATCCTTAGAGTGAATATTTGGTTGAATATTGGAAGGGAAAATACAAGGTAAAAGAGGTAGAGGCAGACCAAGACTAACATGGACGAGTAACATGTAACATAATAACAAAAGATGGACAAGTCAACCTTTGACAATCTGCACCAAGTCAAGAGACAGAGTGGAATGGCGCTCCATGTTACCCAACCTTTGATGAAAAAGAGATCGCGGATGATCAATGATGATGAATATTTGGTCAAAACAGTTTTTCCCCTTTCTGAATCATATCTGAATATAATCTACAGCATCTTTTATTCTTTTTAGCATGATTCTACAGAAAACCTTGGAGCCAACTGAAAAAAGTGTAATTCCTCTCCAGTAATTGCAATCTTTAAGATTGCATCTTTTAGATAATGATCCCTTTTTTCCAGTTTGTATTAACTTTTTATTCATCCCAAATGTTATCAAATAATGTTCTTATGTGGAATAGATTTTGATTATTAAATGCTTTCAGCATCTCTGCAGTTATTGTATCTACGTCAGAGGCTTTATTATTAGCCATGTGAATGTCTTCACCGCTAATTCAATCTGGTATAATGGTTTCTTTCATATTAATCGTACTCATCATACTGATGACATAGACTTCATCATTTGTTTTCTTTTCTTTCCATCCAATTCTACCTATTCTTTTTATATATCCACATTTCAAAGGCTTCAAATCTCTGTTCTGTTTTCTTGCCTAGTGTCCATGTTTCTGCGCCATATAGGAATATTGAGAAGATGTAACATTTTGTTATTCTTATTTTTAGCCCTGGTGTTATTTGTTTTGATGTTAGTATATTTTTCATAGTTCTCAAAGAGGCCAACACAAAAAGGGAGCTCTTATAAAACATCAGAAAGAAGCAATCAACATTTTTTGGGCACATCATGAGAAGAGGAAAGTTGGAATACTTGGTTACAACTAACGGAAAAAGAAATCGCAGACGACAAAGAGAGAAAATACTGGATAGCTTGGTGTCATGGCATGGAAAACAGTTAACAACAGAACTGATACAATGCACTGTAGATAGAATATTGTGGAGGGACATGATCCCCTATGCCAACCGGTATGGCACATGATGATGATATTTTTCATGCCATTAAAATTACTTTTTACCATTCCTACTCTTTTGTATATTTTAGTTTTACATTTTCCATCACTGGTTATAGTATGTCCAAGGTAGTTGTAGTTCTGAATTGTCTCCAGGTCTATTCCTTCTATTTTGATATCCACTTGTGGGTTTTGAGTATTTTCTTTGTTTATGATCATAGTTTTAGTCTTTTTGATATTCATATCTAATCCATATTTTTTGCTTGTCATGTTTATTTCATTAAGTAATTGTTGTAGATCTTTAGGATGTTCTGCTAGTAGTACTGTATCAATAGCATATCTTAGGTTATTGATTATCTTTCCATTAATGAAAAGGTCTGGCATCTCTGTGATGCTTTTATTGACACCCCCCCCCCCCCACTTTGGAATTAAAGTCACCCATTACTATTAAAATAACATGGCTAGGAACTTTATTTATTACATGTTGCAACTGATAATAAAACTCATCCTTAATTTCAGTTTCATTAGTGGTCGCATAGCATTAAATAATTGTTAATCTTCCACACTTGGTTTTATTTTTTATAATTAACCTATGATTCACTGCCTCCCATCTGGTAAGATTGATATAATCTCATTATAATTCCCACTGCCCCACAATGTATACCATCTGTACCTGAATAAATAAGTGTCATGTTATTATTGATGGGTTTTTAATTAATTAAATTTTTTTTATTACCCGTATAAATAACATATAATATTAAGGGCTAACAAGAAACATTAAACCAGATACATTACAAACGTACATTATGTGAGGGAGAAACCAGATTTGGTTCCAGTACACCATAGATTTTAGTAAGCTCTTGCTCTGTAAGTAGACTTGAATTTTGGGGAATGGACAAGTAAAGATCCATCATTTGTACCGAAAACAGGCTAAAAGGCCTGAATCTGGAGAAGTTTTAAAAAATAACAGTCAGTCAATAATTCTCAGAGCATGGAAAGTATGTGCACTTATTTTATACATTAAAAAATATGATAGATATAAATGAGTACTGATATTCTGCATGAATTGAATAAATCTGCATAACTTATAACTATTGTTCCAGTAACAGTGAATGTCATCTAGTGGTATCACCAAGAAGTTATTTTTCATACAGTGTTCATTCATTTATGTTAAGTTTTTAAGTGCTGGGAGAGAGGTGGTTAATTGATTTCAGAAGTGTGTGTACACAATAAGAAATTTGGAGAGCACACTTTGTATATACAGACAGATCTGTAATACGACACCAAAGAAGTGCATGGGCATTTACAGCACACTCAGCAGGCAGTATAGTCAAAGAAGACAGTGACCACGAGTAGCATGATGATGGAGGTGATGGCAGTGACCAGGGCATTTAACTGTTTGAGTCACAAGACTACACCCATGCCTGTATGATTCGATGAGCATGATAAAAAGGAGTGGAGGTGGGCTCTGTACGCATGCAATGGTTAAAGTCATTGCAGAAGTTAAAAATATGTAAGGTGACCTTTGTCTATGTCCTTGCACACGCAAGAGTACGGGGGAAAGAGCGGACAGGTTGGCTAGCTGCGTTGTCATTGAGTGGTCAACCAATGGATCGGGCAGACCTTATCAGTGCTCTCCGAGATGTGGGAAGAGCACAGGACTCAACAACCACAAATCCATGTCACTCCTTCGGATGAAAGAGATGGGAGTTAAGGACAATGGAGACTGCCAGAAAGAGATCAAAAAAAGATTAGCAAAAGCAACAGAAAAGTTAAATGCCTTTAAAAACATTTGGCACAACACTAATGAGACAGTAAAATTAAAATTACCCACAGCAATCTTCTCTTTAGCAACATATGGTTGTGAATCATGGACTATATCGCAAAAAGCAAAGAAGAAAATTGATTCATTCAAAACAAAATCCTCAACATACCTTGGATAATGAAAAAGAGCAATGAAGACATACTAAAAGAGATAAACATTAAAAAGAACTGGTTTTAAAACACCATTTTACAGATGTAATTTAAATACTAAGGTCACGCTAAAAGACAGAGTGAGATGGAAAAAATAATGATATACGGCATGGTTCCTGTGCGATGCATTAATGAGGTGGTTTCAAGACATCAAGGAGATCTTGAACATGACAACAGAAATATTGGTAAATCATGCTAGAGAGAGAGAGAGAGAGAGAGAGAGAGAGAGAGAGAGAGAGATTCTTTCAGATGGGGCTGTGGCGAATGCAACATCCTGCAGAGGTCAAGTGACCCGATGATGAGGATGAAGTTACAATTACAACTCTTTACTTAAGCTTTATTATTTATACAAAGCTATCTAAAAATGAAACTCTTCAGTATGTTTAACGGCATTGTGCGCTACTCTCTATTTTATTCATGTAAACCATCAACAAACTGAATTTCAATTTCTTTTTCTTCCTATTTTATTAGATTCCTTCACTGGAGAGTTCCTTCCTTCTTCAACGTGTAGTAGAAGTTGAAGGCCATATGCAAAATTTTCTTCATTTTTATTTAGTGTTTATAGCAAACAACTGCATAAACAAAAATCAGCTGATCGAAATGGCTTCAAGTAATATTAAAATTCAGTTGACAGCTAAAGAAGCCAGTCAATTAATTTGCCATTCCTATGATGATAGTTCTGATAGTTAAGATAATGGTGGCAGTGTTTTGAGTGAACCAGATCAGGATTTAGTAATGAAAATGAGTTTCATGTTGGATATTAACATTGATGAGGAATACATTCCTCGAGTCAAAAAAAAACTGCAGATGGATGCATTTCAATGAAGTTTCCTGGAGAATAACAGCTGGGCTTTTTCATGCAGTTGAAAAAATGCAAATATTTTGTGTATATAGTGATTTTCCCCCACCCCCCAAATAGTTTAAATTTATTATTTTTTTTTTCAGTTGTGATTGGGATGACAAAAGATAAATTATTTTTATTCTCCATCAACAAAACTTTTATTGTTGCTTGAAGACATATTGCTAATTGTATTTCACAACATTATTCATTTTCAATTACTATGACCAGATCTATATGATGGTATGCTGGCAATTTACCATTTACTTTTGTTTTTGTCATATATCTACAATTTTTCTTATTACATGTCTTTTATCATCTTGGTATAGGTGAGGTCTAATTCCTTGTTCAATTATCTAAAAATCCATATATAATATGTTATGTCTTAGATAAATATAAATGATGTAGACTGATTTTGTCTCTGGAATCTCTTCTGCTATATTGCTAAAAAAAACTTCCATTGAGAAATAGTTAATGGTGTAAATAGCTAAAAACAAAGCATGTTATCACTATAGTCCGTTCAGATTCGTTTGCCTAGACATTAATTTATTTTTTTTCAAAAACTTATTGTTCATTTGCATTGATCTTTTGAAGATAGGTTTAGAATACTAATGTCGCTATAAAAATATTTTTTTATCAAAGAAATGTGATCCAGTTTCAAAGATGCCTTATTTAACCTATATTTTAAAAAAAGTTAATCGATATTATAAACACCGGCAGGATTATGTAGATGCTTACATCTCACAGCTGATTCTTTAACATATAGGCATGACCTTCACGGCTGAATGCGCACCGTCCTAAAATAGTTATGTTTCCACTATAAATTTTTATAAAGAAATGTTACATATGAAATTTCCCGTTTAGCACAAAATGACATTTTAGCCGAAACCGGAAATTATGTGACGTCAAAATCACGGCCGTAGACTCGAGTTCGAGTCATAATTCAGAGGCAAATCTCAATATTTACAGAAAGGAGGCGGCACTATCCATATTATCTTCTGCAAGTCTATGTGAGAATGAATATAAAGGCAAAATATTTTACTGAGCATAACATTGCTATAAAGATTTATCAATACTTCTGCAGAGAGCATAAAAAGGGACATCTTTATTGTTCTTTATCAAACCCTGAGAAGAGAACAATGCATATTTTAGGTTTGTGTAAACGTTCATTTGATCGAATAGTTAAAGGAAGCGGATATTTATTGCCAACAAATGCAAGAAAGCAAGGGAGGAAAGAAACGTTAGACAGTTTTGATAAGGACCTAGTAAAAAGAGAAATCTGTCGAATGTTTGATATAAACGAAGGAGTGACACTTAGAAAGTTGAAGCTTTGGCTGAAAACTAACAACAACATTGAAATATCAAAAACTTCATTATGGAAAATATTAAGAAGTGCAGGCTTCACCTTTAGAAAGTATGCTGGTGGAAAAAACATTATTTGTGAGAAGCCACATCTAGTAGCTCTTAGAAGCAAGTATTTACGTGAAGTGAAGGAAATGCGCGAAAATGATTATGATATTGTTTATTTAGATGAAACTTGGATCATACAAATGAAAAGGAATGGCAGTTAGCAGATGGAAGTATTAAAAGATCAGTACCAAGCAGTAAAGGGCAACGTTTGATAGTTGCACATGCAGGTAGCAGACATAATGGGTTGTTGCAGAATGCTCATCTCGTTTTCATTTCAAAATCCATAGACAATAGAGACTACCACTCCGAAATGAATGGGCACATATTTAAAGACTGGATCGAGAAAAGTATCCTTCCAATATTAGATCGACCTTCTTGTCTGATAATGGACAATGAGCATGGAACTATATCAAATTGACTCTACGAACAAAAGTTCTATATATAATTTAAAATTTGTATACTTGCCACCAAGTACAATTTTATGGACACGCCTATGGGTCATCGTTGCACTAGATTACTGTAAAACATTTTGATTAGGGTCAAAATAATAGTTACATGGGCAAAGATCAAAGGAATTCGCCGCTTTAAGAAAACCGTTATAGCTAGACATCGAGTAACACATATGTTCTCGTGACATGGACATTTTAACACCGTATGCCAAAAATCATGTGAAATCATCAAGAACTTTTTGAATTATAAATCATAACATCTCGGCAAACGAATCTGAACGGACTATAGTACAACAAACACAGCACACAAGAACCAACAAAACTGAATTAAGAACATAAGGTAATATTTTTAAAAGTTGACAGTCATTTGATTTACATTTTGAAAGCTACTACATCAATAATGTTAAAAAAAAAAATAAATAAACCAACAAAAGGATGTGGCAGAACTAATTATGACTATAGCATACTATAATAATCAGAGCACAAGTACAGCAGTGGAATGATTTCTGCAAAAAAGTGTACTTAAAAAAAATCCCTAGCCACATTCTGGAACCTTCATCAGAGCATGTATGGCATGACACTGAGGCATACCAGACTTCCAGAGCACAGGCAAGATATGGCAGAAATCTAATGAGAGCAAAGGGATGGCTCTGCTAGCACGTGACTTCGAGCAGACTGACCAAATAAATCAGGTGTGGTGTTCGGTATGATGATAGGTGATTTAGCTGATGACGACTTAATCTGGCAAAAGAGGTTTTCTAAAAAGAAGATTTATCACACAGAACTGGAGTCGTCAGTTGCTGGACACTGTGGGAATTGCTCAGAGGATCTGAGCACCTATGTTTGGGGTGCAGTCATGATGACCCGCAAATAACACAGTAAATGTGATGAAAATTATATATCATAATAGGTATAGCTTTGTTCAAATAACACCACTATAGCTTACTGTAGTATTAAACAAGTCTAATTACCTTAAAATATCACAGATATCCTTGTATTCAACTGGCAAAGTGTCCATTTTATGTTCCAGGAATACTATCAAAATGCTTTTCAAAAGATGATTCAATACAGCTAGTACCATTTCCACTGAAAAGTAACATATTTTGATAACATATTTAAATACACTCCATTATATTCTTCAAGAGTATATATGTATTAGTCGAGAGGGGGATAGTGCGACTGGATAAAGCACTATATAGTCCTTGAAACTTTATACCTTGATAAACCATATTCCTTGCCTAGGCAGAGTAGGCATAGTGAAATGAGAAAGAAAGCACCACTGTTTAAACTTGGCACATGGAACGTAAGGGCCTGTCTGTCAACTGTCTTTGTAGTAATGAAGAAATCCTATATATATTCTATTAATGTGAATTGTGGTCCTCATGTGGGAAACAACTGGTAAGAGGAAAAGAGGGCACCCAGAGAGACACTGAGAAGAACATTGCCCAGAGAGGCAACAGCAGCAGGAATCGGCTCCCTCAATGAGATAGAGCTGCTTTCTCAGGACAGAAACAAATGGCGAGATTTGATAAAAGATCTTTACAAGGAATGAAAACTGTTAGAATAAAAATTAAGATAAGAGAGGGAGTATCTGGGTCTACGCCCTATGGGCCGGCTATGGCTCGAAAGGTCAATAGATAGATAGAATTGTGACCGTGGATCTATTAAATAGTACATTAATAAACATGTTTTGGTGTTATTGAACACCTCAGGCGTTTGTCGCTTATCAAGAATGAAAAGAATAGATTTTATTAGAATGGGTTAAAGATGTAAACGAGGCAGTCTATATCATTATAAGATGCATGTGAAATAAGGAACGAGAGATATAAAAGTTACAACAACAGAAATACAAGAGATTAAAAATAGCACCAATAAAAAATACAAACTGCATCAAGCTCTAATTTATTTACAGTTGTTTTACAATTTACAGCAGACTCAATACTGAACCATTGTAACTTTAGGAAAAGTACCTTGATCATCATCATCATTGAGTGCCGTCTCCGCAACGAAGGTTGGCTACCATGGAGCGCCATTTTGCTCTATCTCTTGCTTTGATGGTGCAGGTTGTCATCAGTTGATTTGTCCATCTTTTGATGTTACTCGTCCATGTTAATCTTGGTCTGCCTCTGCCTCTTTTACCTTGTATTTTCCCCTCCAGGATCACTTTCAGTAGGCTGTTGTGTCTTTTAACATGGCCTAAGAATCGCATTTGTCTTGTTCTAATTGTGTTCACAAGTTCTCTTTTCATTTTTAGTTGTTTTAAGACTTTGTCGTTTGTTTTCTTTTCCTTCCATCCAATTCTACCTATTCTTCTATATATCCACATTTCAAAGGCTTCAATTCCCTGTTCTGTTTTCTTGTCTAATGTCCATGTTTCAGCACCATATAGGAATATTGAGAAGATGTAACATTTTGCTATTCTTAGTTTTAGCTCTGGTGTTATTTGTTTTGATGTTAGTATGTCCTTCATGACATTAAAATTACTTTTTGCCATTCCTATTCTTTTGTTTATTTCAGTTGTACATTTTCCATCACTGGTTATAGTATGTCCAAGGTAGTTATAGTTCTGAACTGTCTCAAGGTCTATTTCTTCAATTTTGATATCCACTTGTGGGTTTTGAGTATTTTCTTTGTTTATGATCATAGTTTTAGTCTTTTTGATATTCATATCTAGTCCATATTTTTTGCTTACCTCCGACATAAGTTCGAATTTCTCCGACTCTCCATGGCTTCCTCTGGACTGGTACGTGATGAGGCTCCAATCTCTTTCACGGTGGTCAGCCATGTTCGTCTTTCGTGTTCTGAACATGCCTCTTGTGTACCACACACTTTGCTGTTTTCGCTTTCTGGGCCGTTGATCATTCTTGATTCCTCCGCCTCCATCCACCGTCACAAACTTTTCACATAAGGGTTGAACATACCCGTTTTTCCGTTGACATTTTTGTCAAACCATGTGCTTGCCTATCGAACCGCGAACACAAAGAAGAATAAATCATATTCCACTTAAATTTCGGCAATCACAGTCCATCCCCACGTAAGAAGTAAAACATACACCAAACGGGAGAATAGCAACACATAATTTCACAACTAGACTGTCGCATAAATCATTTAAATATATCAGCAAGAGCCGAATTATAAAAATCGACTACACGAAGCCGCCATGACACCGGAAACATTTGATAAATATGACAATAGTGATATGTGTGAACAAAATTTAATTGAAACTCGCACTACAAATGTATATCTAACTAAATACTTACATAAAGTCTCATCTTCATAACATTTTAGCTGCACCATAAGCTGCCTCCACAATGATGATGTATTCCGCAGATCACTAGTGCTGAATTATCATAAGAAGAAAAAAATTTGTAAGCTTCAAAAAACGTGAAAGTGATGATAATCTGTTGCTCTTATGGTAATAACAATAATACCCAGAAATTTTGTTTACAACTGTCTTTATCTATTGAATTTATAAATAATCATCTGAATATCGTACAAATCATACATGCATAAAGCAAACTGATCATCACCATCATCAATCTCATATAATATGGGACACACTTTTTCACAACGCCCCTCCAACCTTCACAAGAGTTGCTTTCTGATATGTGAATGTATAAATTATATAAATTCCCTGATGTAGTCTTCCCACTCCTTTCTCTGTACAAAGCGTACATTCTTCTTTCAAGATCAACAGTGAGAGTGTCTCCGCATTTGGATGCCTAAAGTAATACAGATGACACTACAGTGCATAATATCTATTTTCTTATAGGAATGGCTTTGTTCTTCCACATATGGAAATAATTGTTTAGTCTCAGTGCTACCATTGCCAGTACAATACTTCTAAATTGTTCAGTGTGTTGCAGAATCCTGGTGTCTCTTCTATCTTCCATTGATTTCAAATTGTGACTTTTCTAGTATAGTAGGTGTTGATCTCATACCACCAGTTATAATTCTCATTGCTTGATTTTGGAGTCATTTTGGCAAAATTTGACTTTGTTTTTGTTGTCCACGATGCAATGACACACTCCAGGACTAGCCTCACTCACCCCATGTAAAGCTTCTTTAGCACACTCTTGTCTGCTCCCCAAGTTGTGCCAGATAAATTTGTCATGATTGCCATCTTTTGACTTACTCTAAATCTAGCTCCTATCTTTGAGTTTTCTATGTCAAACGATGGTCTAATGTTATGCCTAAATTTGGGGTTTTCATCCAGATGTATATTTTTACAGAGTTTCGGGTGTTGAGGTTTGTTTGAGACGGAGGATACTGTGTGTTATTTTTCCTTCATTTATTTTATTAACTATTAAATAAAAAATATGGATTAGATATGAATATCAAAAAGACTAATACTATGATCATAAAATATCAAAATTGAAGGAATAGACTTAGAGACAGTTCAGAGTCACTCAGAGCTACAACTACTTGGACATATTATAACCAGGGATAGAAAATGTAAAATTGAAATATACTTGTTTATTTAGCATCATCATCATCATCATATGCCATACCGGTTGGCGTGGACGATCATGTCCCTCCACAATCTTCTATCTACAGTGCATCGTATCAGTTCTGTTGTTGACTGTTTTCCATGCCATGACACCAAGCTATCCAGTATTTTCTCTCTTTGTCATCCGCGATCTCTCTTTCCTTTTATTCTGCCAGTTGTAACCAAGTATTCCAACTTTCCTCTTCTCATGATGTGCCTAAAAAATGTTGCTTCTTTCTGATGTTTTTTAAGAGCTCCCTTTTTGTGTTGGCCTCTTTGAGAACTTCCTCATTGGTCTTTTAGTTCTCCAGGGAACTTTCAACATTCTGAGAAATCCCATCTCTATGGCCTCTAATCGTCTTTTCATTTGTTTGTCTACTGTCCATGATTCGCTTCCATAGGTCAGACTTGGTTCTTTATAGCACCGATGAACTCTCTTTCTCATTTTTTTTTTACATAGATTTGTTGCATAAGATATTATTCATTTTCTGAATTGCTATTTTGGCCTGAGCTATTCTGCTCTTTATTTCTGTGGTGCATCTCCCATCTGATATTTTTGTGCCCAAGTATTTGAAACGTTGCACTTGTTTCAGATTTGTCTTATTTATTTTTATGCTGCATGATGGTGATGATTGTTTCTTCGATATAACCATAACTTCTGTTTTCTTACTATTCAGACTGAGACCTTTCTTGTTGCTTTCTTTTACTATTATGTCTATCATTTCTTGTAGTTTGTTCTCTGTCTCTGCTATTAGGACTGTCATCCGCATATCGGATTATTCATATCAAATTATTTATTTATATATATGATCTTATAATATATTCGCTGTATAATAAAGAGATCGATCACTTTATCTATCTTGGAAGTCACATTGATCGAGAAGGGAATACGAGCAAAGAAATTAGAATCAGACTGGCTAAAGCAGCAATGTCTTTCAGAAGCCTTGAAAAGTTGTGGAAATCAAAACTCATTAGCACAAACACAAAACTTAGGCTATTCAAATCAAATGTACTATCAACCCTTACGTATGCGTGTGAAAGCTGGAAAACAACAAGAGATATAGAAACAAAGTTGAACGCATTCGAAAATAAATGTCTAAGGAAAATACTTGGTATAGAATGGAACGAATTCAAAACAAACGAGGAAATTAGAGAAATCGCCAATCAACCACTAATATCTTCAGTAATAAAGAAAAGACGATGGTCATACGTTGGACATGTGATGAGAAGAGATAATAATCGAATAGCAAAGCAAGCCCTCATATGGGAAACAACAGGTAAAAGAAAAAGAGGAAGACCCAGGGAGACACTGAGAAGAACATTGATGAGAGAGGCAAGAGCAGCAGGAATCGGCTCCCTCAATGAGATAGAACTGCTTGCACAGAACAGAGACAGATGGCGAGATTTGATAAAATATCTTTAAAAGAAAACTGCTAGAACAAAAATTCATATAGGAGAAGGTGTATCTTGGTCTACGCCCTATGGGCCGGTTACGGCTCGAAAGGTCAATAGATAGATAGATAGATAATAAACAGAATAGGAATGGCAAAAAGCAATTTTAATGCCTTAAAATATATCTATCTATCTATCTATTGACCTGCTTTGCTATTCGATTATTATCTCTTCTCATCACATGTCCAACGTATGACCATCGTCTTTTCTTAATTACTGAAGATATTAGTGGTTGATTGGCGATTTCTCTAATTTCCTCGTTTGTTTTGAATTCGTTCCATGCTATACCAAGTATTTTCCTTAGACATTTATTTTCGAATGCGTTTAACTTTGTTTCTATATCTCTTGTTGTTTTCCAGCTTTCACACGCATACGTAAGGGTTGATAGTACCTTTGATTTGAATAGCCTAAGTTTTGTGTTTGTGCTGATGAGTTTTGATTTCGACAACTTTTCAAGGCTTCCGAAAGACACTGCTGCTTTAGCCATTCTGATTATAATTTCTTTGCTCGTATCCCCTTCTCGATCAATGTGACTTCCAAGATAGATAAAATGATCGATCTCTTCTACTGGTTTGTTTTCCATGTATATTTTGTCACTTGTTGGAATTAAACTTTTCATGACTTTTTTTTTTTCATGATTGACCTCAAGCCCAATTTTGCTGGCTATTGATGATATTGATGACTTAAAATATATACTAACATCAAAACAAAAAACATCAGTGCTTAAACTAAGAATAGCAAAATGCTGTATCTTCTCAACATTTCTGTATGGTGCAGAAACATGGACATTCGATAAGAAAACAGAACAGAAAATTGAAGCCTTTGAGCTGATGCCGGCTGTTCTTGCCTCTCACTTCAGTGTTCTTCTGTATATCAACCTTTTTGTTTTGCCCTCTGGTTCCCATTTAAGCGCTTGCTTTGAGATTTTCTTGTCTCTTTTCATTCAGATGCCCAACATATGACCACCTTCTCTTGATGAAATTATTGGATGCTTTGTTAATTTCTCTTATTTCTGTACTGGTCTTGAATTCCAATGTATACAAAGTACTTTCCTGAGGCATTTATTTTCAAAAGCATTTAACTTATTTTCTATCTCTTTAGTTGTTTTCTAGGTCTCTCACAAGTAAGAGTCATTTCTAATTATGCCAAGAATTATGGCGACACTGACACCACCCAGCTATGTACTGGTTTGCACCAGGTGCACCCGGCACTTCTGCAAGATGATGAGGATTATAACAGGTACTGTTGGTCACATTGAAATCCCCAGCACCTTCTTGGTTAGCACCAGATGGTCTTTCTGAAACCACCCAGGTTTGCTGAGTGTTAACCACTCAGGTTATTCTGAGCTCGCCCTGGTGTCCTCTGGTAGGAGGTAAGCCCCTCCCATGTAGCTCACTGATCATATGGCTGTACTTCAAGTTGTGTTGATTTTTACCTGCAACCCCCCCCCCCTTCTTTTTTTTTTTGGGCCCGTTCTTCGCGAAGACATTATAGTGCCAAGACAAATGATGAAATCAACTTTCTTGAATAGAAACACAATTGGATTTATTTACAACCGGACCACATGCGTGGCCTCAACAAGACATCTGTAATATCATGGCATGATACATGACACTCTGGATCTTATACAGCTATCAACCCTCTACACACGTCGACGCTATGCTGTCCTTAAGATCTCTTGTACACACATGGTTCTGATTAATGTCCCCAGGCGGCTAACAACCGTCTTTACATGGTAGGAACTGTTTATTCCCTAATGTCTCTTGCACAAATCTTGTATATAAATGGTTCTCATTATTGTCTCTATGCTGCTACCATCGTCTACACATGGTCGAAGCTATGATATATATATATATATATTCTCTACTGTCTCATGTATATATCTTGTACACAAATGGTTCTGCTTAATGTCTGTATGTGGTTAACAACCGTCTATACATGGTAGGAACTGTCTGTTCCCTAAATCTCTTGCACATCGTGGTACATGATTGATTCATGTCATCGTCTATTAACGGCCACACTAGCCTAGACTGACAAACTCATGTACTACAAATTTGTAGCTACACTGCATTGCTAATTGACTGGAGTATCACAACTCTTACTGTCAATCATACATAGTTATGTCCATGGCACTGGTAGTTCATATAATCACTTATCAATCACAATTAATCACAAGCAATTTCAAGCAGCTGATTCCTTTGTTTGGTCTCTTCATTGCAACAGAGACAGCTGATGACATCATTCTCGTAAGATCAAGAAACCTTCATAGAATACCTTAGATATTTGCTTCATTGTGTAGAATATGTTCCCCCTAAAAGAACATTAAACACATCTAGTTCCGTTTCTACCACATCATTGATTCCATATTGAAAATGTCCAGCTATGTGCTAACAGATAGCAGATGCACACCCATCAAAAATGTGGTGAAAAATGAAACCATAAATAAGGAGTGAACAATTCAACAAGAGCCAAAATAAGATGACTTGGTCAATGTCATCAGTGAAAGATGTTTTCTTGTATAAATTAATTTCAACACATTACCAGAACCTTAAATTATGACATAAAAATAAGGATTATAATTGCTTACCACCAGTGGGGTGAACATACAACAGCTGCCCACAACACTGATAAATCAGAAGCTGACATTATTTTATCTTGTTCAAGTGTGTAAACCAATACAGAATTTATGAACACAGAGAGGGAATGTTCTTGTAAAGATCTGAAATGTGGTATATGAAACAGTTTTTTTTTTAATTCAAAGCTGCAAAAAAAAAAAAAAACAACTTCAAATACAAGAATTCAAATACCACAACATAATTATTATATATTTAATCCTAGATTATAATACCTATCACAATATCCCCACCCATTGTGTGGAGAAATTTTCTTTCAACTTTTCTATAAAGCTTTGCATTTACATGGGAGCCGTGATGGCTCAGTGGTTAGTGAACTGGACTCATGGGGATAATTCGACCACTGTGTGTATATATGTTCGGTTGGAGTCAAGAAAGGTGTTCTAACATCATCAAGCGCTATACATATTTTGTTCTCAATATGACGATCATCATTTTCAGGAGGACATGAACTTCCGGTATATGGTGTATAGGCGGCAGGAACCATTGCAGGCTATGTCTGTATACGGTTATCTTTCTTTGTTTGGGAGATGAGTTAGTAATTTGGATGATTCTACTGGCACAGGCGGTTGAGAGATTATGGATTTTAATTCGTTTGCAGTGATACCGAGGCCTTCCAAAACCAACAGAACCAATAGAACTATAAAGGACATGGGGTAGGGTCTGATCCCAACCGACGGCTTCCGGGTTCACCCAGCCTTAAGGGGGGACGAGGGCGACGTTTCTCAACTTTGTTATTTGAAAGTCTTATGTCTTGAGACTTTGGGATATCGATATACATGAACAAAAACTTTGATTTTGGTTATCAGATATTTAAAAAATTTATCGGTTGCCATGGTAACGGCGGCCATCTTGAAAAAAAACATGTTTTACAAGAATGCTTGTTTTTCTATCGATCTATTGAAGATTTTGCCAAATTTTAAATTCTGTTGCATAGATATATGCAAACCATAGGTAACTGGCTATTTATTTTTAAATTTCCATTATTTTTGTTGAACTGAGGCCATAAATAATATGTGCCTATTTTACGAAGCGCTTTTTTCCCCACCAATTTCATTTTAAAATTCTCTTGGGGAGTAAAGTATACAAGATATTAGCAAAATAAATAGCTAGGTACCTCCGTATACTTCAGGGTAATAACCATGCAAATTTTTAAGTCTCTATCTAACAGCATGGCTGAGAAACAAGCATTTTGGTGCTGTGGGTAGCTGAAAAAAAAAGTTTGAGAAAAACGCATTTAAAGTTTTTACATGGAGTAAAAACTTTAATTTACACATGACATTACTGAAATAACATATTTAAACATTAACACACATTTAAGTACTTACATTTTAGTGCTCTAGATGTTGAATTCCCCTGCAGCATAGGAAATACCTTCCTTCTTCTCCCTGCCATGTTCTGTTTCTATGCGTCGTTTTTTCTGGGTTTTTCTTTTCCATTTGGAAATTCCAAGTGTCCTTTTCTTAGCATTTGTCAGTTTTAACTTTTGTTTGTTTGTAAAGTAGCTATTACTTATGGTTGTCCACTTTAAATTTAATTTATCCATTACCAACTTGATGCCTGTTCTACCACAATTGAAAGCTAAGATGGCAAGATATGTGGCGGTTTCCACAGAACGCTTGCTAGCAAACTCTACTTTTGGACAGATGAGAGAGTTAAAACTCTCATTAGCATTTTGAGTTCCCATTTTGGCACAGCGCTGCAGAAGTTCAGGTTCTGTCAGTCTTTTAATTATTGGAAAAACAAGCTTTCCTACATCAGCCGTTATTGTTGGTGTATGCTTGCGAAATGGGGCGTTGGTTGCAATTGACCTCTTGTAGTGGCACCATGAATTTTCTCCATCAGGGCATAACCGGTGGTTTGGCTGAGAATCTGTGCTTAGCATATGAAAAAATCCACCTAAAACACTGAACTTCATTTTTGCAGGGTCTGGTGCATTACATTTTAAATTAACCGCATATGTGTTTGTGATTTTTTCTATATTTGGCTTAGTAAGTCTATAGTTAAGAGAATCTTTGTTTGATTTTTTCAAATTTTCTAAAGCATTGAACATTCTTTTGGCTATATGGTTTATGCAATCCTCTTTGGTAATGCTAATGTCATAGCCACATGATGCTTGTGCTGCATGGAAAGCTTTGGAATCACCATCACACAGCATAGTGCCATAAACTAAACTGCGCTTCCTGACAGACCGCTGAAATATAATCTGTGCTGCTTCAGCCTCCATGGCATTAGAGGAGCCTTCAAAGTTTTTTTGGCATTTCCAATTGTGATTTCTGTGCCACTTTAAATATGTACTATTTCCTGGCTTTGGTCCCATCTCACATGCCTTGCAGTAGTTGCTAATGACTTGTGCATCCAGTACAAGACCTGTGTCAAACTCAATAGCTACTCCAACACCACTGTGAGAGGAGTGGCCTCTTTTATGCCATGTCCCATCAAATGATACTGCGACAGCAGGACATCCATTACTTCTAACAGTATCAGATTTAGATAAAGCTCTTTCATGCACCACAGCAGCAGCAGCTTGCATAGATTCCTCAGCGGCCTGCACCACAGCGGAATGAACTTCAGTTGAAATCTCTTCATATGTTTTATGATGGAAGGGAGATTTGATGCTCAGAATGGCAAACATTGATAACAGCTTTGTCAGAGAAACACTAGTCTCCTTACAAGCTAAGACAGCTCTGTAGTTGACATCATGTCGCTTAGTCTCGGTATTGGTGATGTCCAGCCTGTCCACACTGTCGTATCACAAACATCACAACACAGTTTGTATAAGCTGGCCAGCCCCTTCTTTGCAGTAACAGTAATGTGAAAGTTAGATGTTTTGCATGAAGCACAAACAACAGCGGACAAAATTGATGGCAAAAATGTGCAATGAATAATGCCATAGAAATCTGCTGAGAGTGAGTCCTGAGTCTGCGAATATGTTGAGTAAACAGTAGACTTTCTTTCTGCTGTAGTAGTACATGTTCCAATTTCCTGACTTTTTGAAACATTATGAGAAGGACTTGCAACATCTCCTACCCTAAGTTCTGTAGTGGACTTACGGCGCGACTTTGCATATCTCTTCTTTTTTCCAAACATAAAGCCTTTTCTGGGCATGACTTTAAAACAACGTGTTTACACAAAATAGCTAAGCTAATATGAAATTAAATAACAACTTTGTAACTGACACACGGAAACACAAATAATTAACAATAATAACTAATGAACACAAAGAATCGCTTAGCTAAATAAGGTATAAACACATGGTCTAATTCTGCCGGCTCAGCGTTCGTTTTCGTTTGTTTACTGTCGGAAGTTTTGATACGGACATGCGCAGACAGCAGAGTCCCCCTGTCGTCACCAAGCTTTAGAGCTCTTCTATGACTGAAAATCACATAATTTTTTCGCTAGCCATCGGATTTCGGGAATTGGGAAAACCTTCTCTCCGATTGCGGCTATATTTAGATTGCCTAATTTTCAGAAGTGCTTGCAATTACTGGAATCGATTTCTGCCAAAAATTATCTTTCTAACAATATATAATATGTTTATGTTTTACGAAAAGAACAGTACGTAACCAAGGTGCAAACCATGCACATTTCTACTTTTTTAGCTCAATCTTTGTGGGGGGTCATGTACTTTAAAAGTATTTTGTGCAGTGAAATCATAAATTTCATGGCAAAACAATGATAGTTTATGAATCTAGGGATATTAAAACACAATTTTACGTTTAAAAAAAAATATCGATATTTTTGGAAAAAATCGATTATTCATTACCCGCGTCCCCCCTTAAATGGGTACCGGATTTTTTCTGGGAAAGTAAAGCGGCACAGGCGTAATACCGACCACATTACCCCAAAAATCATGTGCCGAAGGTCTGTAAAATTTATGGCCAGGAACACCATATTCCCTATATGCCACCACTTGGCGTGACAGGGGTAGTTTACTATAATGTACGAATAGAATCGGTAATCACGTGCTGACTTCTGAGGCTATGATGCTTTGTTTATTGACACGTAATGAGAACTTTTGCTACAAAGCTTTGCGTTAACCATGAAAGAACCACAGTATCTTAGTGTTGGTTGTTTCGCTGACAGCCAAAGAGACTGCAGTCAAAATGAAAAAAAAAGAGAGAGAGAGAGTAATTTATTGTGCCTATGGCCAAATCTATTTTAAAGAAAAAAAAGGTTATTTATATTATTTAATAAGTTAGACTTTTTGATTTTTTTTGGGGGGGGGGGGGGGGGGTGTCCCTAAATGCATGTGTTTTAACCTAATCATGTCGGGCATTGTAATCTAGGGAGGGTTAAATCTGGTATTCCATTGTATGATAATTTGCTCAAAATGGATACTAGCAAATACAATCACTAATGGTGTGGTGGACAAGTGTTCTAAAAATATCCCTTCCTGTAATTGTCCTGGATTAAAAGCACTTTTCATTAAAATTTTAAAAGCCTGCATCGGCATACTCAAAAAAGCTTGGTCCAACCCATGGTTAATTTTCACATGTAGGTTATCAATCATAATTTTCCTAAGATCTACTGTTCCACTCATGGAAAAGAAATAAAAACCGCCAGCAAATTTTGAAATACTAACTAAAATAAGAAATCTAGCAGTTACAAGTAGCAGCAAAGAAAGTGATTATTTACCTAGACACTGAGTGGTCAAGACAATATGCTTTCAACAGATTTGCACCATCATCTACAACAGGTGATTTTGTTTTGAACATAATAAGCTCTGAGATAAAAGCAAGAACTTCAAGTTTCTGGTCTGTGTCCATAAGTGGCAACGCGCAATGTAATCTGTTCATTAATCTTGGCAGCACATCCTAAAAATAGTTATAAATATGTATGTTAGTTTGTAAAGTTTATGAGCACACCTATAAAAGCACATACACTGTAAATTGTAATTATTTTCTTAATGTAAATTTAAAAAATTGAAAGAAAAAAAAATACAAGAAATAAAATCAGAATAGGCAAAGAAACAATAAAATACATATTTCGAGCTTAAATTTGTTTATAAACCTAAAAACATTTGTAAACAGAATAACTTAGGCTCTACTTATGATTCTTTATCCAGGGACAACAAATCAATTAGTGGCTGGTACAACAAAATTCTTCCAATCGCTGGTCATCCTCTTTGGGTGCCCATGTTTAGCCTTTTTACTTTTCATCGATGTTTTAAAGCATGGCAGCTCTTTTGAATGTTTCTGAAATAATTGTGAACCAATCTATCTGTTTTCACTATTGACTTAATATGAGACTACATCAGGCAAGTTGTGTGGAATGAAAACCTTACTCTTAGCTCAGACAACACTGGACATTTTCAGCATCATAGGTATATCAATGCCATGCATGAAGACATGTTCTCTAAACTAATGATTTTTTTTCTTTTTTTTGGTGGAAACTTAAACTCTCACCTTTTCAAAGAACGGCAAATTCAGAAGACAGGTCACAAAACTCTTCAATGCAGAAAATTCTACCGGCACTGAAAACACTAGTGAATTCAGCTGTACTATTGTTTCAACAAAGAGTCTTCCATGGCAAATCATCAGCAAATTTGAAACGGCCATGAGGAGATCTGTGCCTAATACTGCTGCTAGGTGTGGAAACTTCAAGACTGAGTTCAGAGTCTGTGAATTGAGTAATCATACTGGTATTGTTTTACTTAAATAAAATATAAGAACATGCTTACATTTTTAAGAATTGATAAGCCTATTAACAGGAAATTAATGTTTATAGTATTAAACAAAAAGCTGGGCCCATATGGGGAAAGAGCAGAGTTTCATCATTTGCTTAGTCATTCATGGTAAAAATATGATAATATAATGCATGTACATATAACTGAAATTATGATGTCTTTTCTTTTCCAGCAAAAAAATTGAACAAAACAGATTACATGGTGCAACAAGTGATATTATTAAATCTTTAAATCCACTGTATATAAGTTGTATGTGGGGGTTTGCCAAGCATATCCCCTGAGAATGGTGAATGGTTTGTCTAAAGAATTTGAAATTTAAAACATTTGAAATGTAGTCTCCTGTGTTGAAATTAACCATGTTTAGCACTGATAAAGATGACATGACAAAATAATAAATAATAAAATTAGCTGGGTCTTAACAAACTTACCTAGATACAATAAACTCAAACAGGAGTATATTAAGAAAGATTTGTTCTCCATTAATTAAAATTACTTACTTGTGCTATACTTTCCGCATTTGAGACAACACTGCCACTATTATGTGTCAACCAAACAGAAATTAGCCTCAGGAGCCGGCAAAGATGTTGAACCAAACCTGAAGAAGCATTGCTGTCATTTGCTTCAGTGACCTCAATTTCTATGCAAGCATGACTTACATGATTAACTGTATCCTGAAATAAAATAGTTTATCTACAATAAGGTCAATTACCTCATGTAATAAACAAAAAAGTTGTATGTGGCTTAGGAAATATACTTTCCATATTCTTTCTATTCAAGGTAAATAGAACCTTCCCTAATCGAGGAAACCAATAAGTGTTTTATGTCATGACATTGAGAGCTGTATAATAACTGAATTTTTTATGTGCTGATTACTTTCAGGTCCTTAACTCTATATTACGAGACCATAGTAAAAATTACCTCAAAATACTCATTCTTAGAATCCGACAATTTGCAGCTACAAGGAGAATGAGGGGTGAATATTTTTTTTTTTTTTTTTTGCTGCAGGATTCGCTGGGGAGGAAATCTGAGCACTTATAGACAGTTGTTCGATGTGCGATGATGATGATCTGATGACCAACTATCTCTTCTAGATGCAGTAAGAACATGAATAATGAAAAAGCATTAGGGCAGTATGAAACTGAGCTGCATGCGCATTATCTTGGGATGTACAAGGGACACTCCCTGTGTAGCAATGAGGTATCTTCTTGACATTCCAACTATGGATGACAGAATCAAGATCTGGAGAGCACGAGCATACCTGAATATTAGTACAGATAAAGAGCATCCATCGCACCATGAGCTATACAACAGGGTCCCATTTTAATATCTCATGCATATGCTCCTCAACTCAAACTGGTGGAGCACCCCTTCCTTATTAGATGAATCGCTGCAGCACTGTTTCAGAGGAAGGTGATACTCAGATGTGGAAGTTGGTCTTCCGAGCCAGCATCCATTTGTCCAGGGCTGCCACAAGGCTCACCATTGGTTAATCCTCAAATGGTTAGTGTCTCAAGACTACACCCATGCCTGTATACTGAGTGATTAAGATGAGCATGATAAGAAAAGTGGAGGCGGGCTCTGTACTCATGCAATGGGTAGAGTCATTGCAGAAGTCCAAAATATGTACGGTCACATTTGTCAAAGTCCCTGGACATGTGGGAGTACAGGGAAATGAAAGAGCGGACAGGTTGGCTAGCTGCGCTGTCGTTAGGGATGGTCAACCAATGGATCGGGTGGACATCATCAATGCCCTCCGAGATGTGGGAAGAGCACAGGACTTGGAACTTGGCAATGGAAATGGGAGGTAAGATTGGCACAGCCAAGAAGACTTATCAACCAACATAGAACTGGAGTCGTCAGTTGCTGGACACTGCGGAACTTGCTGAGGAGGGGATCTGAGCACCTATGGACATGTTCGGAGTGCAATGATGATGACCCGCAAATAACTCAATACAAAGTGCTGGTTGGTTAGAGTAGGTTGCACACATGCACCTGCTTTTCTTTCACACACCCTTCTTAATGTACACTCTGAAGAATATTAGAGGAGTGACCATTGTTGTGCTACAAAAAAATTGTCATGTTCAGTACTCACTGAGATGTTTGCTCATTGCAGATTTGATGGAGTCATAGGCCAGAAATTAGAGCATTTGTTTGAAATGGGTAAAAGTAGTCAGCAGGTGACAAATTGTCAAGTCACCGTAAAGCCAAAATTTCCTGTGAAATCACATAATAGGGGATCTTGGCCAGCATCACTCACACTAGAAGACATTCAAAGTTTCTTGGCCATGCCCTCTTCCCCACCTACTGCTTTATGATCGAATTCCATGAAGAGTGTTTACTATATAACCTTGGTGAAGGAATTATTCTAGTGCTAGAACTAGTAAATTTTGCATCTACCCCAACAGTAGTGCCATGTATAGATGTGCTGGGTTATACATCAACAGAGCAGATGACACTAACAGGCACTGTTTTGAGTATGGACTTGAAAACCGTTTTAACACACTTAGGTTTACTTACGATAATCCATCTCACCTTCCCGACATTCATCAGCAGAAAATAATGATTGCTTTCCAACTGATGTCATTCTTTTAAAAAGCACGGTCGGGCCCTCTAAATCACTGTCTATATGTATTGGTTACCTTCAATAAATAACAGATAATGTTCTAGAATAATGAGTGAACTTGTCTCTGGTACAGTGCTAAGGATTAGACATGTACTTGTCATTGGGAGTGAAGAAGTTAACAAAATCATAATCCTAGAACTAATAAATTCAGGTTTAGAATCCTTAGTGAAAGAAATATTTACATAATACTCACAAGTAACAAATCCCACAGTGATTTACAATGCTCTTTGGTTGTATGCTCTGCGCACTCACGCATGAGCAGTGTGACTGCATCCTCCACTAAATCATAAGGCAAATGCAATTCTTTCTTTCCATGTGGGTTCCAAGGTCCCAATTTTTGGAGAATCAAAGGAAACACCTATTGAAAGAAATATAATTTATAATCAAGTTTATATTGAACTATATTTGTGCTAACTATAAATAATTTAACCCTAGATTATGATAATATCATAAAATTACCACATCAAAGTACAAAATCTTCCAAATTTGAGTTTGCCATTGTCAAATATTGATACATAAGCATATGTACACACACACATACATATATACATATATCTGTTAAGAAGAACATCCTGTTGACATTAATGCAGTGATCTGCAATGGAAAGCTAAAATTAATCAATCTTCAAACACAAATCCTGCAGCAGTTAATAGAACACAACTCTATTCCACTCATACTTTACTTCTCACCATCTTCATAATTGTGTTTGAAATAATGGGAAAATTACTCACAGACAAGTCACAAGTGTAGATACAAACAAAACCATACCTTTCCACTGATGGTATGAAAGTGGTGCCTCACACCTTTCAACATTTCAAAGAGTAAAAGCCCAATGCCATTCACCAACTGTCAACATGTTTAAAATAAAAAAGTTAAAACCTTGAATTAGTTGAATTAACAATCTTCAACATAACCTCAGCTACATTGTAATTGTATACAAAACAAAAAGTGTTTGAATAGTCTCATTTAAAGAGAGTTGCAATGGTGAAAATGTAAAAAAAAAACTTTAATACATATTTTTCTCATTTACTAATTAACTAATTTCAGTCATGCTCCTAAAAATCTCCCAACTTATTTATCAGTAACAAGTCAGTCGTTGATCTGTTTGATTCTACCAACGGAGCTAGACTTTGCATAGGGCGTATAGTATTTTTCGCCATTCATCTGTATTCTTAGCATTTGATCTTATCCAATGAGTCTATGCCTGCCAACTTCCTGTTCTTTTAAATGACCATCTACTCTTACTATTTTTAGATGAGATTAGATAATGGCTAATAAATAGTTTGAGCTCAATATTCTAAGTTTGGTTATCTTGCTTAGTGTTTCTGATTTCCATATGTCAACCCAGGATTTTAAAATGTTGCCGCTTTATCTATCCTGATATTCTTTCTGTTTTCACCTTCTAGATCTATATTATATATGTATATTATTACTGAGCAAAATACTAATTTCAGGAGCAGAAGCAAGTGCCGGACTGAAGAAAATGGAAAAACGAGCTTGGATTTCAGACACCACATGGAAATACATCAAAGAAAGAAGAGAAGCGAAGAGAGCCAAGACTAATGTAAAGACAGATCTTAGAAAGGTCCTGGCAAAAGCAACATACAAAGAATTAGACAACAAAGTGAAAAGTTCAACAAGAAGAGATACAAGAGCTTATATAGACAATTTGACAGAGACAGCTGCATTTACATGAGACAGTAGAACTCTTTATACTGTACAAAAGATGCTGACAAACACCTATACATCCAGTGGAACACCAATTCTAGACAAATCTGGATTAATGCTAACAACAGGCGCAGACATAAAAGCCCGTTGGGCGGAACACTTCAAAGAAACTCTTAACCGTCCACTACCCCTCAGCTTAATAGATTTTGAAGCTGAAAAACCAGCAGCAGAAATAGATGTAAATTTAGATGACTTCACCTTGAGCGAAATAGAAACCACATTAAAGAATATGACCAATAACAAGGCTGCTGAAGAGGATAAGTTAACAGCTGAGATCCTCAAGGCAATTGATAGCCATAATTTAATACATCTCCAGAAAATGTTCAACATCATTTGGAAAGCAGAGAAGACGCCTCATAAATGGAAAAAAGGAATCATTGTTAAGATTAAAAAAAAGGGCAATCTTAGAGATTGTAACAACTGGAGAGGCGTGACACTTTTGTCAGTTGCCTCAAACTTATTCGGCAAAATCATCCTTAATAGAATAAAGGATTCAATAGATACAGTGATGCGTGAAGAACAGGCTGGGTTTAGAAAAGGGAGAAGCTGCCTTGACCACATTTTTACTCTACGACTTATATTGGAGGAACACTTTGAGAAACAAAAAACTTTTGTACTTAACTTCATCGACTTCAAAAAAGCATTTGACAGTATTCATCGAGATCTTTGTGGAAAATTCTGAAGCAATATGGCTTACCATAAAAAATAATAAATCTGGAAAACAAACCAGTGGAAGAGATCGATCACTTTATCTATCTTGGAAGTCACATTGATCGAGAAGGGGATACAAGCAAAGAAATTAGAATCAGAATTGCTAAAGCAGCAATGTCTTTCAGAAGCCTGGAAAAGTTGTGGAAATCAAAATTCATCAGCACAAACACAAAACTTAGGCTATTCAAATCAAATGTACTATCAACCCTTACGTATGCGTGTGAAAGCTGGAAAACAACAAGAGATACAGAAACAAAGTTGAACACATTCGAAAATAAATGTCTAAGGAAAATACTTGGTATAGCGTGGAACGAATTCAAAACAAACGAGGAAATTAGAGAAATCGTCAATCAACCACTAATATCTTTAGTAATAAAGAAAAGACGATGGTCATATGTTGGACATGTGATGAGAAGTGATAATAACCGAATAGCAAAGCAAGCCCTCATATGGGAAACAACAGGTAAGAGGAAAAGAGGAAGTCCCAGAGAGACACTGAGAAGAACATTGACGAGAGAGGCAAGAGCAGCAGGAATCGGCTCCCTCAATGAGATAGAACTGCTTGCACAGAACAGAGACAAATGGCGAGATTTGATAAAATATCATTAAAAGAAAACTGCTAGAACAAAAATTCAGATAAGAGAAGGAGTATCTTGGTCTACGCCCTATGGGCCGGTTATGGCTCGAAAGGTCAATAGAATAGAATAGAACAGAATTTTCATCTGCCACTTGTCCTTTTAATTTTGCCCAGATTAGTTCTATTGGATTTAAATGAGCATGGTAAGGTGGCAGCCTCAAACTTATATGACCTTGCTCTTGGATAATCTTATCTATTTGAAAAATCTTTGTCCTTTGTTTTTGCTTTACTAGAGATAGTAATTCAGGTTTTAAGTACATGTTATTAAATTGTATGTGCTCCTTTGTGAGCCATATCTTAATAGCATCTTTTGTACTGGATGACGTCTGGACTTTATCTTCAAGTGCAACAATGTTGTGGTACGCTGCATTGTCCATTATTAGGCAAGATGGTCGATCTAGTGATGGGAGATCAGAATTTTCAATCCAATGTCTAAATATGTGAACATTCATCTCAGAGTGATAATCCCGATTGTCTATGGATTTTGAAAGAAAAATGAGCTCTGCATTCTGTATTAGTCCATGTTGTCGACTACCTGCATGAGCAATTATCAAGCGCTGTCCTTTGCTGCTAGGTATTAATCTCTTAATCTTTCCATCTGATGACTGCCATTCCCTTTGGTTAGTGTGGTGAGCATTGATCCATGTTTCATCCAAGTACACAATATCATAACCTTGCTTGCGCACCTCTTTTACTTCACGTAAGTACTTGCTTCTCATGACTACTATATGTGGCTTCTCACAGATGATGTTTCGTCCATTGGAATACTTTCTGAATGTAAAGCCTGCAGCTCTCACATTTCTCCATAATGTAGACTTTGATATTTCAATACTGTTGTTCTTTTTCAGCGAAATTTTTAATTTTCTTATTTTAACAGTTTCATTCATACCCAACATTTTGCGAAGTTCACTGTCGAAATTATCCAACATTTTTGCTCTTCCTTGTGATTTTGTATATATTGAACATTGACGGTCACGTGCTTGAATCCAGCGATTAAGTGACCGTTTAGATAAATCCAAAATGTGTCTTGTCCTATTCTCAGGGTTTTCTAAAGAATGAAATAATCTTCCTCGTTTAGCCTCGAGTTGGGCACGAGTTATGAAACAAGCTATAGTGTGTTTTAATGTTTGAACTAATGTCAAAACAAAGACAATGATAGTACAATGTCATTGGTGAAAGAAAACTTCCGGAGAAGATGTTATACTGATGAAGTGAAAATCAATGGTGCAACACAGGTATCAAAATAGCAAGTGCCGGTACTTTTATTTCAGATCTTGAGAATACAAACCTCTTTGTCTTTGTTTAATGATCTGAATAATACATTCAGTAACTGATCTTGACGTTTTACCTGCAATACAAAAAAATGTATCAGAGGGCAGTACAAAAGAGTTCCTGCATTATGCTTACACACCAAAAGTTGGATTGTCTGTATAATCATACTGTTAGATTAACAAACTGCTGTCTTGTACAGGCACACAGTCATTCAGCACCTTGACGACCTAAATTGCTCTGGCCTACTATATTTCTTGTTTTCCCTCAACATTCCATCCGACCTTTTCTCAAGACATGCCCCATTAAGGACACATGGACGCAAGGAGTTTAGTAGGAACACTGGACAACTTTATAGTGTTCACATCCCTTTCTCAGCACCTTCCCCATTGTGTAGCAATGCGGCACACACTAATGAAAGCAATAGAGATGATTTAAGATCTGATGCACATATTCTGTAGCACAGGTGAAGATACAAGAAAAAGAGTTCTAAAATGTTATGTTGAGCCAGTCTTAACATATGGGTGTGAATCATGGATAATATATACATACAAGATCAATGGAGGTTGTAGAAATGTGGTTTTACAGAAGAATGTTGAGAATATCATGGACAGTGAAGAAGAGTAATAAAAACGTTTTCAAAGAGGCCAAAGCAAAAAAGATAGCTAATTTCCAATATTAGGAAGAAACAATCATCATTTTTTGGCCATGCAATGAGAAGAGAAGAGCTGGAATATATTGTAGCAACTGGAAAAATCGAGGGACATAGATATAGAGGCAAAAAGAAAAGATACCAGACAGCTTAAGAGAATGGCTTGGCAGAAGGTCAACAACAGAAATAATAAATAACTGTTGAGATTGAAAGAGAGACACATCACCTTCAGCAGCAGGCATGGTGGTTGATGATACAGGAATTTAAAAACAGGCCATGCATATTATTAATTTATCCACTTGTTTATATTTTCTTGTGCATCTGCACACACAAAAAAACACAAACTGTCAGCTTGTCAAAATTCCCCAATATGCTCAATTTCAGAAAATATTTAATATTATTGCATTTTCAATTATAAATTGATTCTGTCCTCAAAATGCAAAAAAAAAAAAAAAAAAAAAAAAAAAAAAAAAAAAAAAATAAAACCAAACAAAATGTTAAAAAAAATAATGCAGAAGAAAATGTTACACAGATTGTCTACTGTTATTGTGGTAATATTATTTTTTCTCCAGACATGAGTACTTATGTTTAATTTACAAAAGGAGTAAGGCCTGGCAAAAAAATCAAATAAAGAATATATTGAGAAATATTATTAAAGAAACATCAGACAAATGCAAATAAACAATTAGAGTTAAATATTTTAGATTTCTTCACCCATTAGCAAGTGTATAGCTCCCACCATAGAATATATAAAGAAACAACAGATAAAATGGTTAGGCCATGTGACAAGGCAGAGTGATCAAAAATACAACACAAAGAAACTTCAATAAATGTTGCAAGAACACTAGACACAAGGGTTGACCACGAAAAAGAAAACACTGTACCGTCTACACTGTAAAAAGTCTGATTTTCAGCACAGTTGTCAGTAAGTTTGCTGTATGTCATAAACAGTGTTTTCTATCTATCTATCTATCGTCCTTTCGAGCCGAAGAAATCTATGGTTCTTTTTCCATAACAATGCTTTTTTACAATGACAGCTTGTCAAGCCATCGATCAATCTCCTTAGTCGCCTCTTACAACATGCCTGGAAAGTCACAGTGTCACTATTCTTTACTTTCGTCATAATGAGGCCCCTGTAACACACGGGAGAGGAGAAATAGTGTTTTAGCACCCTAGAAACAGAACAATATTTTTCCAAAGCATACATGCCAGATTTAGGCATTACCTCTCTGAACATAACATGATATCAACGGAACAATTTACCTTTCTCAAAAGATATGCACAACTTTCAGCTGCAAACACCAGGATGTAATCCTTCTGAGAGGACTGAAGCAACTGAGAGAAATATCTATTTAAAAAATAAGTATACAATTATTTATAAACTGGGGTAACAGGTCTGTTCTTGTGGTGTTAAAGAAAATAAATAAAAAGCATTGCTGCTATAGTACATTTCAAAACTCAAGCCCTCAAAGTTTATCAAATATTTCGGAAGCCCTATTTACACTGTCCATAACATAACTAAACAAAGTACAAGAGGTTGGGTTCGATCCTGATTTAGACAAGTCTTTCAATCGATGGGTAGGACAGAACATAGACTCTGCAGAGGTGATGGTCACTCAAGGAAGAAAAATTAAAGTTGATGATTCTGACAAAGATAATAGACATGAAATTTTGAAAATGTTTGAATCGAATCAACTTTTTACACTGCACAAACTTAAAGTTCGACTGCAATTAGAATGTGATATTGAAATCTCAAAAATGACTTTGGAAGATCGTAAGAGGCATTGGTTTCACTTTTAGAAAATCTGCGAGTGGTAGAAATATTGTTTGTGAAAAACCACACCTGATAGCTGCCCGAAGCAAATACCTGAGGTAGATCTGTGAGCGACGAATGGAAGGCTACGATATAGTATATTTGGATGAAACGTGGGTCAATGCTCATCATAGAAAGAATAGCAATCAGTTGACAGAAAAAATAAAAGAATCATTCCAGCAGCAAAGGACAACGCATTATTTTGGTACATACTGGCAGAAGAGAGAATGACACACAACTTATTTTCCAATCACGGTCTACAGACAACAGGGACTACCACACTGAAATGAATGGATGAATTTTCAGAGACTGGTCAAACAGTTTCTGAGATTATTAATCAACTCTGTGGGCACGAATTTGTGAACGAACTATAATACCAACCACATTAACATAAAAATCATGTACGGAAGGTTTATAACAAAAATTATGGTCACTAACACCATATTCCTTATATGGGAATATAAGTTGTGTATGCAAATGAAAATCATAATTTTTTTTAGTGTGCAAGTTTTGTGTAAATTATATTTGGAGACGATCTATGTTTTTGTGCTCGTAGTGCCAGTGTTCATATGTGGTATTAATATCAGACAATCCACTTAATTCATGACATTTAATCTCTCATACTAACATTTTGAATCTATATTTGTTAAAACAACAATACAATTTAATCTTTTCTGTGAGGTAAAAAAAACAAAAAAAAGAAGGTCACAATTTTTTTTTATTTTTAGGGCGTCATTTTTGCGAAAACTTGAATTTGAAGTAGATGTATGGTTTCAATTGTTTGCTTGCCACGATGGTGACAAGACCATAAGGGATATTTAATATGCCACTGATAATTTAGTTGGTTCACTTGTGTTGTTCCATGAAGTTAAAATAGACTTTTATTACATGCTTTATTTGTTTAAAAGAAGCTGAATCTTAACATTGAGAAACCTATACTTATTTGCACAACTTCTTAAACCTCTGAACTCCGGTCAGAGCATAGGGCAGCCCACAAGAGATCACCCAATCCGGTCTGGAGCAAGCACGGACAACTCTCACCAGGACCAGCAAGCCTCTTTCACTTCATCATGTATGCTTTGTCCCCATATCCCCAATGGTCTGCCTCTTCTTCATTGCCAGGTGGTGTTCATGTTAATGCTGAATGTGACCTAGTCATGTCCAGCATCTTCTTTCTTCTTGTCTGATGTTAATTCCTGATCATCTGGCAACTTCTTTGTCTGTAAAGTGTTGATCCCATCGAGTGTTTAGAATCTTCTTAAGACAGTGGCCTTCACATCCTCTTAGTTATCTTATGGTTCGTTCTCCACTTTTCTGCTGCATATCATCATCATCATTGAGTGCCGTCTCCGCAACGAAGGTTGGCTACCATGGAGCGCCATTTTGCTCTATCTCTTGCTTTGATGGTGCAGGTTGTCATCGGTTGATTTGTCCATCTTTTGATGTTACTCGTCCATGTTAATCTTGGTCTGCCTCTGCCTCTTTTACCTTGTATTTTCCCCTCCAGGATCACTTTCAGTAGGCTGTTGCGTCTTTTAACATGGCCTAAGAATCGCATTTGTCTTGTTCTAATTGTGTTCAGAAGTTCTCTTTTCATTTTTAGTTGTTTTAAGACTTTGTCATTTGTTTTCTTTTCCTTCCATCCAATTCTACCTATTCTTCTATATATCCACATTTCAAAGGCTTCAATTCTCTGTTCTGTTTTCTTGTCTAATGTCCATGTTTCAGCACCATATAGGAATATTGAGAAGATGTAACATTTTGCTATTCTTAGTTTTAGCTCTGGTGTTATTTGTTTTGATGTTAGTATGTCCTTCATGACATTAAAATTACTTTTTGCCATTCCTATTCTTTTGTTTATTTCAGTTGTACATTTTCCATCACTGGTTATAGTATGTCCAAGGTAGTTATAGTTCTGAACTGTCTCAAGGTCTATTCCTTCAATTTTGATATCCACTTGTGGGTTTTGAGTATTTTCTTTGTTTATGATCATAGTTTTAGTCTTTTTGATATTCATATCTAGTCCATATTTTTTGCTTGTCGTGTTTATTTCATTAAGTAATTGTTGTAGGTCTTTAGGATTTTCTGCTAGTAGTACAGTATCGTCAGCATATCTTAGGTTATTGATTATCTTTCCATTAATTTGTAGGCCTGGCATCTCTATGATGTTTTTAAAGATTTGCTCAGTGTATAGATTGAACAAGCTTGGTGATAGGATGCATCCTTGTCTTACTCCTCTTTTTATATCAATGGGTGTAGAGAACTCTTTGTTATATTTTATTATTGCTGTTTGCTCCCAGTATAGATTGCATATTAGTCGTATACCCATGTCATCTAGATGTATCTCTTTTAGGCATTCTATAAGTTGTTTGTGGTGTACTCTATCAAAAGCTTTGGTGTAGTCTATGAAGCAGGCATATATTGGTTTGTTTACTTCTGTGTATTTTTCGATTAATGTTCTCATACAGAATATGGCTTCTTTTGTCCCGCTATTTTTCCTAAATCCAAATTGCTGCTCATCTAATTCAGTATTGATTTTATTCTGAATCCTTCCTTGTATAACTTTTAGCAATTACTGCTGCATATAAGAGTATGGATTATACACAGACTTGCCTGGTATTTAAAGAGGTCCGTTACTTCTAGCTCCATTCAACTACATTTAACTATTTTTGTACTTTTGGCATTTATTCTCATAATTTTAGTTTTTTCCGCATTTATTTTCACTCCTACTGTATTAGCAAACTGACCTACTCTATCTGTTTTCTCTTGAATGAATGTCTTGGTGACAGTTGGCAAGCAATCCAACATCTCCAAAATCAGTATTTTCAAGACATTTAGTGAGACCCCATGTAATTTGTCTTGGTCTGTCTCACATGATCCAGTCCATAACTACAAGGAAAAGCAGTGATGACAAAATACATCCTTGCCTAACTCTAGTTATGACTCTGAACTAAGCTGTTTGTTGTCTTAATGTCTTGCACACCACTGATTGTCATCGTACATGTCCTTTAGAATATTGACAATTCTATCCGGGAAACCATATGCATATAGGATTTTCCTACGGATGTTATCAAACTATTAATCTCATGAGCCGATCCTTCTGCCTGGTTCATACATTGTTCTCACATCCCATGTTACAATTCTTATTAGTTGCTTGGAGGTGATCAAGGACTTTGATGAGAAAGGGACTTTCATTCGGATTACTATTCTAGAATAGTTTATTTTTATGCTGTTGATATTTTAGTCCAATAACGTTTATGAAAATAAATACTTTAGCTGTGCAAATATAAAGCAACATCCATCCTTGAGTTATATTATAATTTAACGTATTTAGAATGTTCAACGCTTGGACTTGCCGATCTAATTGTTATTTTAGAGAGATTACATGCTAGAGAAAACAATGATAAACATTTATACAACCCTGTGAATCTAATAATCAAAAGTGCGCACTCATAGATGGCTGAGGTATTTTACTACCTATTTGGTTATATCTATGTAACATCTAAAGATAATTGTGCGAATAAATGAGAGTAAAGTATACAGACCTGAACACTGTAGTGAAGTCTTTTATCAAGTATCTCCATAAGAATCTGAAATTAAATGCCAAGGTCTGGAAGACCTGCTCCAAAATGTCAGCATTCTTTGAGTGAACTGTTAGCAAATTTACTAATATAGTGAAAAAGTCATGAAAATGGGGCACAAAATCCTGCTGAAGGTCTCTTGCCAGCTGAACAAGCAAACTGCAAAGGTAAAAAATGGAAAAAATGTTCAATACTTTCAATTAATTTGTAAAATTGAATAATATGTATAATATTGGTACATATATTCCCTGCTTTCAATGAAATGTGCTAAAAATAAATAACATATACAGGGTAATCACACCTTGATTTCAAGTAGTTATACAATCAAAACCAATTGTTATGTGTCTTTAAATAAGGTGACCTTAACTCAAAAAATGTCAACAAGCACAAAGTGAGGATATGGACGAATGATAAGATGCATGCCACCCGGGAAGTTGAACATGACTTGTCAGAACAGACTGTTTGCAGCTTGTTTATCTATGATGATAAAATCCGGCCAAAGTTACCTGGAAATGCTAGAAGGCGGGGACTATTTTTGTTTCAACAAATAGGAAACTGGCACACTAACATCTTCCTATTTGCAAATTTCTTAACCACATGCCAAATGGATGGATTTTCCATGCTGTACAAAAAGACTAGATGTTCTGTAAGTAGTCCACGAGATCACAGGACCTATGCTTGTGACTTTTGCCTTTAGGTGTACGTGCACGGACAGAGTGTATATACCTCCACCATCTGCAACCCTGGATGATCTGCAGGAAATGCAACACTGACGCTGTAAACCTGATCACGTCAGTAATTTTGTAGAAAGTCTGGACAGAGGTAGATTATCACATCAATGTTTGCAAGTAACAGGAGGAGATAAATCAACATAACTGATTTGAATGTTATAAAGCTTCACAAACACACACAAATATATATTTATATATATTACACTGCATCAAAGAAGAACACTTCACTTACTCTAACAAAGAATTCAGTGCCAATGAATCAACAAGTGCCAAATGCTTTTTCAATGATGTTATGATATTGTCCTGAGAAAAAAAACAACAACGGCATAATACACATGATCTACTATTATCACCTGATGCGCAAAACAACATTGGGTAACATTGCGTAACTTAATAAACAAAATGGCAAAACTCATCATCATCGAGTGCCTTCTCCGCAACGAAGGTTGGCTACCATGGATCGCCATTCTACTCTGTTTCTTGCTTTGATGGTGCAGGCTGTCATAGATTGACTTTGTCCATCTTTTGATGTTACTCGTCCATGTTAGTCTTGGTCTGCCTCTGCCTCTTTTACCTTGTATTTTTCCTTCCAATATTACTTTTAGTAGGCTGTTGTGTCTTTTAACATGCCCCAAAAATTTCATTTGTCTTGTCTTAATTGTATTTAGTAGTTCTCTTTTTATTTTCAGTTGTTTTAAAACTGCATCATTTGTTATCTTTTGTTTCCATCCAATTCTACCTACTCTTCTATAAATCCACATTTCAAAGGCTTCAATTTTCTGTTCTGTTTTCTTGTCTAATGTCCATGTTTCTGCACCATACAGGAATATTGAGAAGATGAAACATTTTGCCATTCTTAGTTTCCGCCCTACTGATATTTATTTTGTTGTTAGTATATTTTTCATGGCATTAAAATTACTTTTTGCCATACCTATTCTTTTGTTTATTTCAGTTTCACATTTTCCATCATTGGCTATAGTATGTCCCAGGTAGTTGTAGCTCTGGACTGCCTCCAGATGTGTTCCCTCAACAGTGTATTTAATTGTAGGTCTTGAGAATTTTCTTTGTTTATGAGTTATTGAGTTATTTGCGGGTCATCATCATTGCACTCCGAACATGTCCATAGGTGCTCAGATCCCCTCCTCAGCAATTCCATCAGTGTCCTCAACGGCAGCGCAGCTAGCCAACCTGTCCGCCCTTTAATTTCCCCGTACTCCCGCATGTCCAGGGACATAGACAAAGGTGACCTTACGTATCTTTGCTTATGATCATAGTTTTAGTCTTATATAACTCAAAACACCAAAAATGGGATCCAGTGGTCACTGACACAACTTGATGATTTAGACTTTGCTGATGACATAGCTCTCCTATCACACAGCCATCAACAGATGCAGGATAAAATGAGTATATTAGATGAGAGATCACAACAGCTAGGACTAAAGATTAATAGAGATAAGACCAACATTATGAGAATTAATGCAGTTGGCAATAACCAAATAAAACTAGGAGAAATACCTCTACTAGACATACAATCTTACATATATCTGGGCAGTAATATAGATAAAGAGGGAGGAACAGAAAATGATAAGTCAGTCCTATTACTATTATATAGCTGTGAAACATAGAGAACAACAAAATTGACAATCATGAAGATACAGTCTTTCATTAATGGATGCTTACGCAGAATAAAAGGATATATAAATGGCAGGACAAAATCACTAACATAGAATTATGGAATGTACCAGTCAAATACCAGTGGATAAAGAGATACAGCGAAGGTGATGGCGCTGGATAGGACACACACTGCAGAAGCCAGCTGAGAGTATTACACAACAGGCCCTTTTTTGGAATCCCCAGGGGAAAAGACAAAGAGGAAGACCAAGGAATTCTTGGAGAAGACAGATCGAAGCAGAGATGAAGATGATGGGGAAGACATGGAATGATCTTAAAAGAATTGCAAAAAACAGAACGACTTGGAAAGTGTTTGTTGAAGACCTATGCTCCACTGGGAGCTAAAAGGTAGAAGAATCTATTTGATTTCTCTTCTTGTCTCCAGGACTTTTCCATGTGTATAATTGTCGTTTCTCTTTTTCAAAGAAGGTGTTGCATATTATCAGTCTGTTTTCTTCACAAAATTGTATTAATCTTTCTCCTCTGTTATTCCTTTTTCCTAGACCATGATTTCCTATAATGGTCTTATATCTACCTTTTTCTACTTTACCATTCATATCACCCATTATAATCAAGATGTCTGATGATTTCACTTGCTTCATAACTGTGTTTAGATCTTCATAGTATGCCTCTATTTGTTCATCTGTATAGTCTTGAGTAGGTGCGTATGTCTGTATTATTGCTAGGTCGAATGGTTTTGCCTTCATTTTTAATAGTATAATCCTATCATTGTATGTCAAGTGAGTATTTATATATTTTTGTAGCTCTCGTTTTATTAGAATGCATACTCCTCTTTGATGACAAAACTATGCATGCAAATATGGAACTTATGTTATCTGCTGTTGGTCGCATCATTTCATTGAACAACCAAGACTCAATAATTACAAGGTTTTGTTTGACCCATAGATGTTGGTACCAAAAGTAAGAGACTCAGCCTTAAAAGCAAAAAGACAGAAGTAATGATAACAACAAATAAAAAGTCATTACCACAGTGAGCAATAAAGACAAGTGGAACAACATCAAAACAGGTAAATGAATTTAAATATCTGGGAACATTGTTAACCTCAGATGGTAGATGTACAATATAAGTGAGGTGCAGAATGGCTCAAGTAAAAGCAGCTTTAAAAAAAATGAGGAAGATACTGCGCAATCCATTTTAGACAATAGAAAAAAAAGAGTTCTTAAATGTTATATATAAAAATCAAAACGTTCTGAAAGAGGCCAAAGCAAAAAGACAGCTAATTAAAAAAATTAGGAAGAAACAATCATTTTTTGGTCATGTAATGAGAAGGGAACAGCTGGTGGAATACATTGTAACAACTGGCAAAATCGAGGGAAGAAGAGATAGAGAGAAGCAAAGAGAAAAGATACCACACAGCATAAGAGAATGGCTTGGCAGAACATCAACAACTGAAATGATAAAATAACTGTCGAGATCGAAAGTTGTGGAGAGACATGATCACATACGCCAGCAGGAACGGTACTTGAAGATGATAGATGTTGGTGGACACAGGTAGATCAAAGGTAACTTTGCTCTCGAATGCTGTGCTGAGCACTTTGAGGTTAAATTACTTGTCAATCTCTATGAAATACACTGCAAGATTATATTTTACCATTTATCAGATTAACAAAATTGTTAGTATATGAGTTGTGTAACACTTCACATTGTAAATTCATCCTTTTATGTCATTGTATGGTATATGTTAAAATTTAGTGCTTTCTATTTCTACATTAATGAATTCTACATAGCTGTGTGTTTACCCTAGCAGAGGCATGGGAATCGGATGCTGTAATCATTTCCTGGCTTGCTTAGATATTATGGTCTGAAATTCAACCCCATCACTCCATGGCTACAGGAGGTGTTATATTATCTATTGACCCTGTGGCCATTAGTTATTGAGTTATTTGAGGGTCGTCATCACTGCACTCCTAACAAGTCCATAGGTGCTCAGTTCCTCTCCTCAGCAAGTCCCGCAGTGTCCAGTGACTAACAACTCCATCAGTCTGTCAGCCCAGCTGTACATTTGAATATCTCTACATTGTTCGCTGGCTATCCCTTGTTACAAATGTTTGATGTCAGTGCAAACAGCCAAGGAGATTTATCTCCGTCATAAGAAATGAAAAATGTCTTACAAATTGGCAATATTTATTTTTACAAAAACAGCCCCTTTTGTATGTGGCCAAAGTACTTTTATTATGAGTATGTTTTTGTCTGATCCAACATTAAAGGAAACAAATCCAACACTCAGGGGTCACTGGAAGTAATAATTAGGATGGTATACGGAGGGGAGAATGTTTGCATACGGAAAACTGTCAAAATTCAGAAGCATAATCTAGGATTAAAAAGATGTCAATATAAATGTGAATTTAGACATTGATTTGTTCAAAGAAACCACAACTATATGTACTGTATAAACACATATTTTTATTGAAACAATAACCATAAATGAGAATTATCTCCATTTAGTTAGTTAAGAGTTTTAATTAGAGGGAAACAGTACCTTGTTGTGAACAAGTTGTTCAAAACTTTGAACTTGACCCTGTATTTCCCTTCTGAAATTAACTGAAAAGAAACATTGTAACAGGAGCTAGATGATCAGAAACTAAAAATATGTTAAAAGATAAAATAAAGAAAAATAATAATGATAATTAGTGAATAGAAGTAATAATACATTTTCAGAAATATGAATTCAGTTAGACACCTGACAGTAACAAACAATAAGCACATCAAACATTAAGACACTGAATTCACAAGACCATGCGTTCTTAATGTTCACCTAGTAAAGTAGGTGTGGATATGTATGTTTCACTTCTTTACAGCTGCGCCTTTTAGCTCAACGCATCTTCCTTCAACATCATATGTAGATTGCTTAAAAGGGGTTCTTTGATGTGTGCCAGAGGGCACATGGGACTACCTGGTCTTCACTATTATCCAAGAGGGCTTGGTTAAACAGATTTGGTTAAACAGATTTACTAGAGAGTTAAATTTCAGGTCCCCTGTTTGGGGCAGTGAGTGTTGTAGTTTCAGTGAGTCTACAGAGTTAATTCAGTATAACATTTATGTTGGCGATGGGAAACCCCAACCCAACCCAAAAAAAAAAAATTCTGGGGAATTTAGAAACTCTGTTGTTGGGTCTGCATCATGGCTAACCTCACTTTTCACTCTTTCTTGTCTCTTTCCCTAGAACTATGGTGTTTTCATGTGGTTTGAATTCATGAATTACCTCATTTAACCCATCGTAAAATTTATCAATTGTTTCCTCTAGACTGTCTGCTGTTGGTGCACAAAAACTTGTATAAGATTTATGTCTATTGGCTTTTCATTCAATTTCACTAAAAATTGGGTAAAAGCCTTTCACTGTTCTTCAGAATACATCTCCCCTGATCCGGTTTATCTCATTTCACAAAGTCCCAGTAAATGTAAACCCATTCTTTTCATTTCTTGTATGATGTTTTCCATTTTACCCTTCTGCATGAGTGTTCTCACATTCCAAGTACCTATCTTTAGAGTTTGTTTTACCTTTATTTTGCTTACAGTAGCTTGATGACGATCGGTATCACCTGTAGCACATTATGTCCCCTACCGAACAAGGGTTTTCCCATTGGAATCCCCATTAATGTTGTCGTGATTTCTATTGTGGCGATTCATGATTGTACAAAGAAATTACGACAGTGGGAAATGCTCAAAGAATCAATGCAACAAACATCAAAATAGTTCACACCACCGGTGAGGACAAATTCAAGAAAAGAAAGAAATGGATAACAGATGACATTTTGCAGCTATTGGGTAAAGAAGAAGAAATAAAATAAAGATGAGTATAAGAGATTAAATAAAGAAATTGTAATAAAATGCAATGAAGCAAAAGAAGCATGGCTAAAAGAGAGGTGCAAAGTGATTGAAATGCAACAAAAAGGAGATGCTAAAGCTATAAAAACAAATTGAAGTATTAACAGGAAGAAAAACGAAATCAAAAACTGGATGCTTCAGGTCAAAGGAAGGAGAACTGTTGATTGAACAAGAAAGCATAAGGGAACGATGAACAGAATACATTAAAGATCTTTATAATGATGAACAAACAGAAGTAAATATTAAGGATAATGGAGAAGGACCAGAAATACTAAGAGAAGAAGTGGAAGACGCCTTGCGCAATATGAAAGCTGGAAAAGCTCCTGGACCAGATAATATAACTAAAGAAGAGATTGAAACCTTGTGTGATTTTGAAATATAAATAATAACAAAAATATTGAATGATATCTACAACAGCGGATATACCTGCTCAAATAAATTTTCATAGCCCTACCAAAGAAATCTGGTGCAATTGAATGTGATGACTATCGCACAATAAGCTTTATGGGTCACATGATTAAGATATTACTGAGAATCATCATGTGAAGAGTGCGAAACAAAATCAGTCCAGAAATTTAGCGATGAACAGTGGGGTTTTGTTGGAGGTATAAAGGAACGAGCAATGTACGACAATGAACGAGCAATGAACGACTGAAGAAAATGGAAAAACGAGCTTGGATCTCAGACACCACATGGAAATACATCAAAGAAAGAAGAGAAGCGAAGAGAGCCATGACTAATGTAAAGACAGATCTTGGAAAGGTTCTGGCAAAAGCAACATACAAAGAATTAGACAACAAAGTGAAAAGTTCGGCAAGAAGAGATACAAGAGCTTATATAGACAACTTGGCAGAGAAAGCAGAGACAGCTGCAATTACAGGAGACAGCAGAACTCTTTATACTGTCCAAAAGATGCTGACAAACACCTATACATCCAGTGGAACACCAATTCTAGACAAATCTGGATTAATGCTAACAACAAGCGCAGACATAAAAGCCCGTTGGGCGGAACACTTCAAAGAAATTCTTAACCGTCCACTACCTCACAGTTTAATAGATTTTGAAGCTGAAACACCAGCAGCAGAATTAGATGTAAATTTAGATGACTTCACCTTGAGTGAAATAGAAACCACCTTAAAGCTAATGACCAATAACAAGGCTGCTGGAGAGGATAAGTTAACAGCTGAGATCCTCAAGGCAATTGATAGCCATAATTTAATACATCTCCAAAAAATGTTCAACATCATTTGGAAAACAGAGAAGACGCCTCATAAATGGAAAAAAGGAATCATTGTTAAGATCCCAAAAAAGGGCAATCTTAGAGATTGTAACAATTGGAGAGGCGTGACACTTTTGTCAGTTGCCTCAAAATTATTCTGTAAAATCATCCTAAATAGAATAAAGGATTCAATAGATACAGTAATGCGTGAAGAACAGGCTGGGTTTAGAAAAGGGAGAAGCTGTCTTGACCACATTTTCACTCTACGACTTATATTGGAGGAACACATTGAAAAGCAAAAACCTTTTGTACTTAACTTCATCGACTTCAAAAAAGCATTTGATAGTATTCATAGAGATTCTTTGTGGAAAATTCTGAAGCAATATGGCTTACCATCAAAAATCATAAATATTATCAAAGACATGTATGATGGTTACACATGTGCAGTTCGAACAGAGGAAGGACTGAGCGAATGTTTCCCAATAGAAATTGGGGTTAAACAAGGATGTATTTTATCGCCCTTGTTATTTGGAATTGTTATGGACTTCATAATGAAGAAATGCTGCACTGGTAATAAAGGCATCGAATGGATACAAGGAGATCATTTGGAGGACCTGGACTTTGCTGATGACATAGTTCTCATCAGCAATCAGATAAAAACGATGCAGGAAAATACAAATGAACTATCATCAATAGCCAGCAAAATTGGGCTTGAGGTCAATCATGAAAAGACTAAAGTCATGAAAAGTTTAATTCCAACAAGTGACAAAATATACATGGAAAACAAACCAGTAGAAGAGATTGATCACTTCATCTATCTTGGAAGTCACATTGATCGAGAAGGGGATACGAGCAAAGAAATTAGAATCAGACTGGCTAAAGCAGCAATGTCTTTCAGAAGCCTTGAAAAGTTGTGGAAATCAAAACTCATTAGCACAAACACAAAACTTAGGCTATTCAAATCAAATGTACTATCAACCCTTACGTATGCGTGTGAAAGCTGGAAAACAACAAGAGATATAGAAACAAAGTTGAACGCATTCGAAAATAAATGTCTAAGGAAAATACTTGGTATAGAATGGAACGAATTCAAAACAAACGAGGAAATTAGAGAAATCGCCAATCAACCACTAATATCTTCAGTAATAAAGAAAAGACGATGGTCATACGTTGGACATGTGATGAGAAGAGATAATAATCGAATAGCAAAGCAAGCCCTCATATGGGAAACAACAGGTAAAAGAAAAAGAGGAAGACCCAGGGAGACACTGAGAAGAACATTGATGAGAGAGGCAAGAGCAGCAGGAATCGGCTCCCTCAATGAGATAGAACTGCTTGCACAGAACAGAGACAGATGGCGAGATTTGATAAAATATCTTTAAAAGAAAACTGCTAGAACAAAAATTCATATAGGAGAAGGTGTATCTTGGTCTACGCCCTATGGGCCGGTTACGGCTCGAAAGGTCAATAGATAGATAGATAGAATGTTTCATTGATTATACCAAAGCATTTGACAAAGTAAAGCACCAAGAAATGATCAAAATTTTAGATAGCACAAACATAGACAGCAAAGATTTAAGAATAATAAAGAACATGTACTGGCAACAAACAGCGGCCATAAGAACTGGAAACCAATTGGGAATGTTTCAACAAATAAAATAGGGTGTTAGACAAGGTTGTGTGTTGTCACCAGATTTGTTTAATATTTATTGTGAGATTATTTTAAGATCCATAAGGGGCATGCCTGTAATAACAATTGGAGGTCATAATATAAATAATCTAAGGTATGCTGATTAAACAGTATTAATCGCTAAGAGTGAAAATGAGTTACAAGAAATGTTGGACATTATAGTGAAAGAAAGCAAAAATAAAGGACTCAGCCTTAATAGCAAAAAGACAGAAGTAATGGTAACAATAAAGAAAAAGATATCACCTCATTGTAAAATAAAGACAAGCGGAACAATATTAAAACAGGTAAATGAATTTAAATATTTGGGAACTTTATTAACCTCATACAGAAGATGTACAAAAGAGGTGAGATGCAGGATGGCTCAGGCAAAAGCAGCTTTCCAGAAAATGAGGAAGATACTATGCAATCCATTTTTGACAATAGAAACAAGAAAAAGGAGTTTTTAAATGTTATGTAGAGCCAGTCTTGACATATGGAGGTGAATCATGGACAGTAGGACAACAGACAAGAAAATCACTGGAGTCTGTAGAAATGTGGTTTTTTGCAGAAGAATGTTGAGAATACCATGGACAGCTAAGAAAAGTAATGAAAATGTTCTGAGAGAGGTCAAAGCAAAAAGAGAGCTAATTTCCAATATTAGGAAGAAACAATCATCATTTTTTGGCCATGTAATGAGAAGAGAACAACTGGATTATATTGTAACAACTGAAAAAATTGAGGGACGAAGAGATAGAGGGAAGCAAAGAGAGAAAATACCAGACCAGCTACCGGTGTATCGTATACAAGTCACCAAGTAAGCATGAAATTTCCCCAATGGACTGCTGTGACCATTTAATCTCTCTCCAAAGAAAGTCCAAAAACAATGAAAATTGATTCATTGACTGCTTTTGACAAGATGCTAGAAGCTGGAACAAAGCTAGAAAAATTACTGAGAAAGGCCATCTCTGAAAGTGTAATGAAACGACCAATAAACTGATGAGCATCAGGTATTACCCATTTCATGAGTTAAAATTATGGGTGGTACCACAAAAAATAACAATAGGGGACAATGTCCAAGGAGTTTTTACAACAGTCTATAAGCATATAGTTTTGACTTACAATGTCCAAGGAGTTTTTACAACAGTCTATAAGCATATAGTTTTGACTTAAAGCCAAATTTTTACTTGAAAGTTCACAGTTTCTAAGTTCAGAGCTTCGCTGAGAGTTTATTTTTCATTGAACCAGAGTTAAATTTTGAGAAGTAGTTATCAGAATTCTGCACTCAATAAGTTACTATTGGTTTTGTTCAGAAATGTGTTGATCACATCGATTTCATACCAAGAAATAAAGATTTACAGAAGAAAAATGACACTTTCAATCCAAAAGCAAGCAATCTACTTTTTATTTCTTGAACACAAAGACAAACAACAATATGTTATTTGTCCCTAATAACACGGCGCATAAATTCTATGTTGTTATTTTCTATGAAAAAAAATTATATATACATTTGATGGCCCGTGCTCCCTTGCAACAGGCTCTGTGGCAACAAAAGTTTGGGCCGCGCTATACTAGCATATTTACTGGAAAAGAAATTTCCTGTTCACAATTTAACAATACATACATACCAAAATAATCAGTTAGATCAAGGTCAGTCCATTTCAACAATGCTTCTCCAAAAAAGGTGCCATCAGACTATATGAACATAAAACAACAAATTTTAAAGATGTATCTGTAAAGATTAAAAACCTTTTTTAAAGTAAATTATATACCTTTTTTAAAGTAAATTATATAACTACACTAATAAAGTTAATAGACTAATAGAGAGAATAGTACAAATTTAAAAAAAAAGGGTAAGTTTTAACACGTGCAAGACTAAGTAATTGTGCAATCTTATCTATTTTAGTATCTCTAAATTAGGCACGACACAGTCTACATTACCCTGTAGTAGGTAATACAAATTATGGTGCAATAACAGAAAAGTACAAAATAAAAGTTAATCCACTATCTCTTAAAAATGAGATGAGAATTCCATTGCATCAAATTTAAAAAGTGATAACACTTAATAATCTGGCACACATAAAGCTGTCACCCAATGTCTACTCATCTGCATCGCACACGAATAAAACATTAACTGGGTGGATGCATTCATTGTGTAGTCAGCTTTACTGCATGACTGCAATAACTGCCTTAGGTCCAACACATCTGTCTTCAGCATAGCATTTTGGAGTTCTGGGTTATCTTGCCTCTTCAAACCCTACACACTTGACCAGGCTGGTGAGACTACTTCCAAGGGCACCACTAGGCGGCGAGGTAGGGTCTTGATCAGCTATTGTTGTTGCTGGTCCGGGCACAAGTTGTCAGCAGGGTGTCACAGACAACACAAGCAACTTAGCCTTCACAGTTATCTTTAATTCTACTTCCTCTTCTACAATCACATTTCCTGCTGTTGCTTTCTCATACATCTTATACACAATCAGAAAATAATGATTCCTCCAAATGCTAACTAATAATAAGCTCTCATTCAACTTGGGACAGGCATATATTTGCAGTGCTGCGGTAAAGCTGGATGGAAGTAGCAAGTAGTGGGGTATAACACACTCTACAAAGTATGATGTAAGATAACCTACATTTGCGAATCAGGATGTCCCCTTGGAGACAAATACAGAAAATATCTGTATGACATCACATGAGATGCAGACAACCCAGTAACATCCAAATTCAAATCTCAGTGCCAAATGGCTAAGGTGGATGTCCAAGTCACTGGTTTAGTGTCTTGATCCTTAGACCACCATAGCCAAATCCCCTTAGAGAATCGTCTAATCGCCCGCATGAGATGCTTCACCCAAAGCGGGATCAATGTATCAATTTCTCACGGGTAGTCAATTGCCCTCTCCCCCCCCCCTTCCACTGTCTCTTTTATATTCCCCCTTCCTCTGCCCCTGGTGTACTACAGCGCTGTATTATACAGTTCCTTGTCTAGGCAGTGCCCGCATCTTCTTATCTTTGTTACAGCTTCATCATTCACATCCTTCGGTCAACTGTCTAGGCAGTGCCCGCATCTTCTTATCTTTGTTACAGCTTCATCATTCACATCCTTCGGTCAACATATTTTCCCTTACCTCCCCTTTCCTTCTGTCCCACCAACTCGATTATGTGGCTTGGTTCTCTTATTCACATCTGACTTCAGTTCTATGTAGATCAGAGCCTTAGCTTAAGTTTCCAGCTTAAGTGTTTTATAATTTTATTTATATCCTATTTTTAATTAATGATTTTCTTGTGATATAGTAATTTTCCCTCTCGATTAATTTCACTGTCTATTTCAGATCTACTAGTATTGGTAAACTCTAGAATGTGTAGTTTAGTTTATCTTCATTTAGTTCTCCATTCTTGTGTTTGTGTTTTCTGAAGAAGGCAGCATATAGGCCAAAGCATTGTGATTTATTTTGTTCTCTTTTGTAAAGCTGTCACCATACTTTATCCATTACAACCCACCACTTGCTCTTTATTGTTAGGTACTTGTAGATAATCTATATTCTTCTGTAAAACTACACATCTATTGCCTTCAAAGGTCTGTTGTCAAGTTACAGAATATAACACACATGCATACCACAGATGTGGCATATTTGTAAGCAATTAAAAAAATTTTATAATTTATTTTATTTAGTTAGATTTGTTCAACATACCCCACTGTCTGCTCTACGAAGCTGATGAATGACATCAGTATTCACTTTTAAAATTCGCTCTGAGAAAGCCACAAACTGTAGGAGAGTAATTAAAACATAAAATAATGGTATTAGTATCTCTGAAAATTTTAAATTATGGATCAAATACATTGTCTCATCAACAATTACATTATTGAGTTATTTGTCAGTTTCCATCAGTGCACTATGAATATTGTCCATAGATGCTCAGATCCCTTCCACAGCATGCCCTGCAGTGTCCAGTGACTGACGACTCCTGCTCTGAGTTGGTTGATAAGCCCTCTTATGCGCCACTAAGCCTCTCATTTTCTTTGTGTACACATCTTTACTTGCAACTCTTTAATCTGAAGGAGTGGCGTAGACTCATGATTGTCAAATACCTGTGCCCTTCCCGCATCTCAAAGGGCATAAATTATGCCTGCTGGCATCTTCAACAACAGCACAGCTAGCCAGCCTGTTCACTCTTTTATTTTCCAGTACTTCCGCATGCCCACGGATGTAGACAAAGGAGACTGCATATCATAGACTTCTGTAATGATTCGACCCACTGCCTGCCACCACTTTACTTATACTCATCGAATCACTAAGTATAAAGGTGTGGGTGAAGTTTTGTGACTCCAACCAGATGAATGTCCAGGTCACTGCCATCACATTCATCGTCATGCTACCTGTGGTCATAACTCACACACCAGTCTTCTTTGTTCTGCATGCAGAGCATGCTGCAAATCTGTAAATGTCTATTCACTCATGTGTGTTGTATTACTTATCTATCTGTATAGATAACTGTGTCTTCCTTGTCGATGTCTCAGATGACAGAATTGACCTCCACATGGATCACGATTAGATTCAGTTCCCTGTACTTCCTAACAAGTGTGACAATAGAAGAGAATGTGCCCTGAATGATGTAGGTACCAGTATACACTCCTCACCAGTGCTGATATTGTGCAAACCCACAGACCTGTTCGATGACTCCTTCTGCATAGCCCACCCATGATTTACTTCGATTTAGCCTGTGACCTGTCCATGTGTTGAGTTCTAAGTACAAGATACTCTATCAGCATTTATCTTCATGTATGCTTGTGCACTCCAGATCATCCAGTCAATCATGGTTGGAAAATCAAAAAGATACCTTATTCCTGTGTAACTGTATTGGTAAAGGACAACCGCAGAGACACCCTTACCCTTAGGGAATGGTGGCAATGATGTGGGTAGAGACGAAAGGGGATTACTAAAGCAAACACAAGCTTGAAACATCTGATCAGTGGACCAGATAGCATGTGGATAGGATGAGCAAATGTTTGACACATTCTCAAACTCTATGAAACATAGTTGTTGGGGACCCGTGGCAAAAGAAAGTTCAGGAAATGCTGGGTTGGATGTTTCTCAAGCAGATGGCATGATACATGTCCAACCACAGGTATCTGGATAAATGAGAATAGTAGTGGGTGACATTTTAACAATTTCCTGACATACAAGAGCTACAACATGTAGATCAAGAAGGCATACTATATGTAAGGCTAGATCACCATAACAGACAAGTTAGTCAGAGGCAGTATCATATATGATAGTTAACATCATAAGATATTGATAGATTAGTTGAAAACTTACAGCAAGTAAATAGTCAGAGTCCCCGTCTGGGGAAATTTCATCCTTTAATAAAGTGATATAGTATATTGTCAAGATGTAGTTAAGATTGTACATAGATTAGGAGCCAGAGTTAATGCATCAAAAATGGAAAATGCTGTACAAAAAGTTACAATTTCACTACCAACAATCGCCTATGATTTTAGCCTGTAGGCCTAGATAAGAATGACTTCAGAGCATCTAGAAAGCACCTATAATAACAAATAAGACAGTGATTAGATATGGTAAAAAGACAATTACACCTGACAAGTCTGTGTTATGTTATTAACATTTGGAATTACAAATATTAAGACAAAGAAACTTGAAAGGCTGACAAATATAGAAGAGGAAATGAGAGTCTATTTCACACAGAAGATCAGATATTGAAAACATTTATAAATGTCATCAAGCCAAATATTCCATTAAAAAGATTGGGACAAATTCCTTCTTTTTTTTTTAAAATTTCATTTACTGAGTATTATTTGCTATCGATTGACATGTATGGTTGGCCCTGGTATCACTGCAAACAAATTAAAATCCATAATTGCTCAACTGCCCGTGCCAGTGGAATTATCCAAATTACTATCTTATCTCCCAAACAAAGAAAGGTAGCTGTAGTCCCCATCATAGCAGTCTCAGCACATGCCAAAAGACATAACGCGAAACCGCACAGAAAGTGAACACAGCCATTTGTTCAAAATGGATGAAATGCACAGCTCACTGTGTGCACAGAGCACTTAACTCAGTAGCTCCTGCAACAAGTTGGACTTAGAATATGAAGAAACTACAACAAGGAACACTTTTCAAAACTGGACATACATACTGCCATATGGTATTTAGCCATAACATATACAAACAGGTCATGATATATGACCACAGCATGACCTTGCTAAACGGCATATATCAATAACAACCTTAAAACATGACAATTAACCATGGTATGCACATGTCATTTGACATTTAGCTACAGCATAACTATGCTTATAGCCACACACCCAACCCTCCACCAGAAATGGGATATACGTGACAATGATAGTTTAATACATATTGTATTAATAACCTGTCACCTGACATTCAGCCATGTCATGTATCCACACTCATATGACACTCAGCAATGTGTACCCACCATGTAACGATTCAATATCTTCCATATATATACACACCAGCTATGATGTGCTTTATCAACCACACCTACACTATAGGAATGGTACACTCTCCCACACAAAAGAACCCCCCCACAAAGTAGGCTATAATAACTATATACCAACTCTCCCTACACAAAAGTAAGCTATAATAACTCTATACCAACTCTCCTTACACAAAGCAAACCCCAATAACTACTCTATACCACTTTCCACCACCTATATCTCCCTCACGCACAATATGGAGAAAGAGGAATATCTACCACGAACGACTATAACAATCACCCACAGATGAACACCGCCTGACCTCCTTGTAGTAACCAACTCTACTTGAGCTGCCTTTCTCATCACTTCTCAAACCAGAGGCTTTTTTTTCTTTACCTCAAAGACATGAACATAACCTCGCCAATGGAAAGTGTCCACAATTAATGGTCTGTTGTGCCGGATTCTCATTACTTTGAAAAGCTCAACTATTCATTTAAGAAAAAAAAAGATTCATGCCAAATAGGCATATAGATGTAGACTCCAATATCTGGCAAGGCCTGTTGAGGTCAAATGCTCAACAAAATTACCATTGACATGTATACTGTTACGTATGCAATTTTTCAATTTAATATATTATATAATATATTATTACCATTTCTGTAAAAATTGTGTAAAATTGCAAATATTCTGTGATTCTGAAAAGGTTAAGAACCACTGATTTAATGACATAAAAAATGTTTTCTTTTTAACCAACGCTTGCAAAAAAAATTGCAAGGGAAAAGTTAATCTACTTTTTAATTGTTAATTTACAAATTATAGATCGCTAATTTTATAATCATCATGATTAAGTACCAGGCCTGCTGGGGAAGATGATCATGTCTCCCCACAACTTTCGATCTTTACAGTTATTTATCATTTCTGTTGTTGACCTTCTGACAAGCTATTCTCTCTTAAGCTGTCTGGTATCTTTTCTCTTTGCTTCCCTCTATCTCTTTGTCACTAAATTTTCCCAGTTGTTACAACAATATATTCCAGCTATTCCCTTTACATTGCATGGCCAAAAAATGATAATTGTTACTTCCAAATAATGGATATTAGCTCCCTTTTTGCTCAAGCCTCTTTCAAAACGTTTTCATTACTCTTCTTAGTTGTCCATAGTATTCTCAACATTCTTCTGTAAAACCACATTGCTACAGCTTCCAGTGATTTTCTTGTCTGTTGTCCTATTGTCCATGATCCATATGTTAAGACTGGCTCTACATAACATTTCAGAACTCTTTTTCTTGTTTCTATTATCAAAAATGGATTGCATAGTATCATCCTCATTTTTTGAAAGCTGCTTCTGCTTCAGCCATTCTGCATCTCACCTCTGTTGTACATCTACCATGGGGGGGGGGGGGGGTCTTCATCTGATGATCAGATTGCCTCCTGCTGCGAAGCTCTGTACAAAGAGTTTCCTACTACTCTAACATTTCTTGTAACTGATTTTCGCTCTTAGTGATTAAGACTGTATCAGCATTCCTTTGATTATTTTAATGATTTACAATAAAAATGGTATTTTTATTAATTTTTTTTCCAGATTTATAATGCCTCCAAAAATTATAATGGTTTGGTAGGAAATCAACAACAGAATAAATAAACAGCTGTAGAGATAGAAATATGTGGAGAGACATGTTCACCATCACCGGTAGGCATAGTTCACAGTTCTCAATGAAATTGATTGATGATGAAGCAATATGCAGTGTTTCACTACCATTACTAACATACTGAAACAACAATAAAAAAAAGTTGAAGTGTTAAAAGTACTCGACAAGAGCATTTAGAGCAATGCATGCACTGTTTGAATTATAGTTTAGTACAAAAGTTTGAACATAAACAGATTGAAATTGTGGGGCACGAGTGAAAGAAACAACCATTGCACAAAATAATTTAGTAAATAAAGTATATTTAGTAAAGTAAAGACAGCAATTGCTGCAAATATAAAAATAACATTATTACAATGAAGTACCAATAATAATTATTTAAAGTGTGTAAATATTTATTAATAATTAATGTCTGTAAAGAAAAGATTAATTGAAAATCTTAAAAATGGAGAACTGTGAAGGGAAAAAGTCATGGAAGTGAAAGTTAAAGTTAGAGCAGAATAGTATGAATAGGATTTAGAAACAAATTATCATCATCATATAATAAAATACAACATTTTGTCACTGATAACAGTGACGTGAATGTGACTAAAGTGATTGAATAGATATTGAAGTGAGAAGATGAAAAACTTTTTTTAAAAAAAAGACTAAATGTGCAGAGCTCTTACTGAATCTTTGATGCTATTATCATTGTTATGTCCAAATGTTAGACTGAGAGTCAAGTGCGATTGATAGGTCATGGTGTCGAAGAGCAAATAATTATAATTTAAAGGCACAAATAAAAGTATATTATACACTATATAATAAATATAAAATAGTGAGGACTCGCTTTATAGAGTGTATATACAAGCATATTTATGTATAATATATAATTCTGAAAGAGGCCAAAGCAAAAGGACTACTAATTTCCAATATTAGGAAGAAACTATTACTATTATCATTTTTGGCCACATAATGAGAAGGGAACAGCTTGAATATATTGCAACATCTTAGAAAATTGAGGAAGAAAGAGATATTGAGGGATAAAGAGATAGGTGGAAGCAAAAGGAAAAGATAGCAGACAGCATAAGAGAATGGCTAGGCAGAAGGTCAACAACAGAAATGATAAATAACTGTCGAGATTTAAAGTTGTAGAGAACATAATGACCTATGCCGGCAGGCATGGTACTTGATAATGTATAATATAATAATAACAAGTAAGTGTGCAGTGATCTCTGCAATATGTGCCACTTTGGCATGCAAGGTTTCTGTTTTCATATTGTGGTCATGTCCTATGTGCTGTCTTCGGCTCGAAAGGACAATAGATAGATAGAAGTACCAACTGTAACTAAGTTTGCTAAGTATTACTAATTAAGCACACTATAGAATAGAATTAATGTAAAGTCCTAGTTTAAGCACATAAATTATAAAGTTCGGAAGAGTAACGTCTCCTTGAGTAGAACTGCACTTTATTGGTGGTTTTCTATTCATTCTGTCATAATAAATTCATTGTTATAGAGAAAGTATAAATAAATTATTGACAACTCGAGGTTACGGCTTAAGGTAAGGTCTTAACCCTTACCTCCTAATGTAGTTTTTGTTTGTATGCGAGAACCATCACATAATGTTTTGGTGTGTTGTTGATTAAGGGGAGATCACTCGCTGACTGAAATAGTTTATGTACTTAAACTAGAACTTTACCAGTATCAAGATTATTATAAATAAGAAATAATTAAATGTGCAGTCTAGTAGTAATTAATGTACCTGTAAAGTACAAAACAAATTACAAAAATTCAAAATTACCTAAATTTAAATACGGCAGAATAATTTCATACACCAAAAAAGATCACCATCATCAAGTGCCATCTCCGCAACGAAGGTTGGCTACCATAGACTAGAGCACCATTCTGCTGTCTCTTGCTTTGATGGTGCAGGTTGTCATAGGCTGATTTGTCCATCTTTTGATGTTACTAATCCATGTTAGTCTTGGTCTGCCTCTTTTACCTTGTATTTGCCCCTCCAGGATTACTTTTAGTAGGCTGTTGTGTCTTTTAACGTGGCCCAAAATCACATTTGTCTTGTTTGAATTGTGCTTAGTAGTTTTTTCATTTTAGGTTGTTTTAAGACTTCATCATTTGTTTTATTTTCCTTCCAACCAATTCTACCTATTCTTCTATATATATCCACATTTCAAAGGCTTCAATTTTCTGTTCTGTTTTCTTGTCTAATGTCCATGTTTCTGCACCATATAGGAATCTTGAGAAGATGTAACATTTTGCTATTTTTAGTTTTAGCCCTTGTGTTATTTGTTTTGATGTCAGTATGTTCATATTACAGAGGCATTTCTCTCCTTAGCACAACAGGCAAAGCTTTTGCTAGAGTCGTACTTAATCGCCTGCATAGACTTGCAGAACGGATGCTTCCCGAGTCCCAATGCGGTTTCAGACCCGGGAGATCAACCATAGATATGATCTTCACTCTTAGACAACTGCAGGAAAAATGTCGGGAACAAAATATGCCGCTCTATATTGCCTTTGTGGATCTCACAAAGGCATTCGACACAGTAAACAGAGATGGTCTCTACAAGGTGTTAGAAGGCATAGGCTGCCCTCCTAAATTACTTAGGCTGATAATTTCCTTCCATGAAGACATGAATGGCAAAGTCCATTTTGATGGGAGTCCATCAGAGAATTTCAAAGTCAACAAAGGAGTGAAACAGGAATGTGTCCTCGCCACCACCCTTTTTGGTATATTTTTTGCTGCCCTCTAAATTACACCTTCGAAAACAGCTCAGGAGATATTTACATTCGCACTAGACCAGATGGCTCACTGTTCAACCTAGCACGACTAAGAGCAAAAACCAAAACAAATGTTGCCCTACTTAAAGAATTTTATTTGCTGACGATGCAGCCCTAGTCGCTCATAGTGAGGCCACCCCACCCTACAGTCGCTGATCAACAGCCTGGATAAAGCATGCGACCTTTTTCACTGTCAATTAATGTTCAGAAGACAGTAATACTAAATCAAGGTGACTTCAAACCTCTATCTATTACTCTAAAAGACTGCCCGCTAGAATCAGTACAGAAATTTACATATCTTGGATCCACAGTTACGCAAACCATCTCTCTTGATGAAGAAATAAACTGTCGAATTGGTAAGGCAGCTACGACCTTCGGCAAACTCACAAAAAGGGCATGGAACAACACGAAACTAACTCAAAAGACTAAACTCTTAATATATCAAACTTGTGTGCTTAGCACACTACTATATGGATCCGAAACCTGGACAACATACTCAAACCAAAAAAGACTAAATGTCTTCCACATGCGATGTCTCCGCAAAATAATGCACATCAAATGGCAAGACAAAATAACCAACTTAACTGTCCTGCAACGTGCAAGACCCTAACAATCATGTCGATGCTCAGAAGTCGAAGGCTAAGATGGCTGGGCATGTCCAACGGATGGAAGAAAAACGCATTCCTAGGCAAATACTATATGGCGAGCTAAAACACGGAAAACGACAAATCGGCAGACCTAAACTACGATATAGAGATATCTGCAGATCATCTCTGAAAGACTTCTCCATCTGTGAAACGACTGGCAACATCTGGCAAGTGATCGCACATCATGGCGAGCACGTATAAGGAACGGTATAACAACATTTGAGACTGTTCTAAGACAGGACTTAGAAGAGAAGAGACTCATGAAAAAGGATGGTAAACCCTGTGGACCAGCGAGCCTGACCTGTTCATTATGTGACCGCGTGTGTTTGTCAAACATTGGTAGAATTAGCCACGAGAGAAGCTGTTCGGCAAAAACAATACCTCAAAAAAATACGCAATAGCCTCCACTAGACCGTCTGACAAGACGAAAAGGGCCATATATAGTATGTTCATGACATTAAAATTACTTTTTGCCATTCTATTCTTTTGTTTATTTCAGTTTCACATTTTCCATCACTGGTTATAGTATGTCCAAGGTAGTTGTAGTTCTGAACTGTCTCCAGGTCTATTCCTTCTATTTTGATATCCACTTGTGGGTTTGAGTATTTTCTTTGTTTATGATCATAATTTTAGTCTTTTGATATTCATATCCAGTTCATATTTTTGCTTGTCATGTTTATTTCATTAAGTAATTGTTGTAGATCTTTAGGATTTTTGCTAGTAGTACAGTTTCGTCAGCATATCTTAGGTTATTGATTATCTTTCCATTAATTTGTAGGCCTGGCAACTCTATGATGTTTTTAAAGATTTGCTCAGTATATAGATTGAACAAGCTTGGTGATAGGATGCATCCCTGTCTTACTACTCTTTTTATATCAATGGGTGTAGAGTTCTCTAGTTATATTTTATTATTGCTGTTTGCTCCAGTATAGATTACATATTAGTCGTATGTCCATGTCATCTAGATGTATCTCTTTTAGGCATTCTATAAGTTGTTTAACTAACACCATCTTAGGAAAAATGGAAGAAAGGAGACAAGCGAAGAACACTGCCCAATACAATAAAATAGATAATGAGATACGCATAATGTGCAAAAAAGACAAAAGAAGACTGGCTCAGCCAAAAATGTAAAGAAATAGAAACTATGGAATGCAAACAAGACTTAAGAGGAATGCACACAGAAATAAAGAGAATGACTAATAAAAATAAAAGCCACAGAAGGTGGATGCATTGCAGACAAAAAAGGAAAAATGCTAACAGACAATAAGGATATTATAGATAGATAGCGTAGACCTGATACAGAATGTGTAAATTAGCAGTAGATAGTAGTGATAGTTTTTTCGGCCCCAAAACAACAACAAAAATAGGATTCTGGAATGTGCGAACAATGGCCGCTCCGACGAAACATGCACAGGTCGCGAGCGAGATGGACAGATACGATCTAGATATTTTAGGATTAAGCGAAATGCGCTGGCTTGGAACAGGTAGGAGATCTATTGATAATAAAATAGTAGTTTTTTCTGGAAGGGAAGATGGAAAACACCGTGAAGGAGTAGGCATAATGATGACAGACAAAGCTGCAAGAAGTTTATTAGAATGGGAACCGGTAAACAGCCGTCTGATACGAACACGATACAAAACAAAACATGGAAGACTTTCAATTATTCAATGTTATGCGCCTACTAACGAAGCTGATGATGAAGTTAAGGACGATTTTATAACCAACTGCAACAACTTATAAACAAAATACCAAAACACGATCTTTTAATTGTAATGGGAGACTTCAACGCCAAAGTAGGACAAGATAACGCAGGAGTGGAACATGTGATGGGGAGAGAAGGCTGTAAATTGTAATACAACAAGTCAGAATGGAGAAAGATTAATAGAATTATGTTTAATAGAAAATTTAGTTATAGGTGGGACATTATTTCCACACAAAAATATTCACAAAACAACAATGAGATATATCTCCTGATGATAGAACCTCAAATCAAATTGACCACCTATGTATTAAACAACAATTCAGATCATCATTAATAGATGTAAGAGCTTACAGAGGTGCTGATGTTAATAGTGACCACAACTTGTGCATTGGGAAAATAAGATTAAAATTTAGAAACCAACAGAAGAGGTCAATTACACATAAAATTGATAGTCATAAACTGAAAGATGAAGCCATAAAGGAAAAGTTTAACATAGAGCTAAGTAATTGTTATTCAGCACTCGGTGAAATAGACTTAGATATGAAATGTGGGACTCACAGAGCAAAATACTAATGACAGCAGCAGAAGCAAGTGCCGGACTGAAGAAAATGGAAAAACGAGCTTGGATCTCAGACACCACATGGAAATACATCAAAGAAAGAAGAGAAGCAAAGAGAGCCGTGACTAATGTAAAGACAGATCTTGGAAAGGTTCTGGCAAAAGCAACATACAAAGAATTAGACAACAAAGTGAAAAGTTCGGCAAGAAGAGATACAAGAGCTTATATAGACAACTTGGCAGAGAAAGCAGAGACAGCTGCAATTACAGGAGACAGCAGAACTCTCTATACTGTACAAAAGATGCTGACAAACACCTATACATCCAGTGGAACACCAATTCTAGACAAATCTGGATTAATGCTAACAACAAGCGCAGACATAAAAGCCCGTTGGGCGGAACACTTCAAAGAAATTCTTAACCGTCCACTACCTCACAGTTTAATAGATTTTGAAGCTGAAACACCAGCAGCAGAATTAGATGTAAATTTAGATGACTTCACCTTGAGTGAAATAGAAACCACCTTAAAGCTAATGACCAATAACAAGGCTGCTGGAGAGGATAAGTTAACAGCTGAGATCCTCAAGGCAATTGATAGCCATAATTTAATACATCTCCAAAAAATGTTCAACATCATTTGGAAAACAGAGAAGACGCCTCATAAATGGAAAAAGGGAATCATTGTTAAGATCCCAAAAAAGGGCAATCTTAGAGATTGTAACAACTGGAGAGGCGTGACACTTTTGTCAGTTGCCTCAAAGTTATTCTGTAAAATCATCCTAAATAGAATAAAGGATTCAATAGATACAGTAATGCGTGAAGAACAGGCTGGGTTTAGAAAAGGGAGAAGCTGTCTTGACCACATTTTCACTCTACGACTTATATTGGAGGAACACATTGAAAAGCAAAAACCTTTTGTACTTAACTTCATCGACTTCAAAAAAGCATTTGATAGTATTCATAGAGATTCTTTGTGGAAAAATTCTGAAGCAATATGGTTTACCATCAAAAATCATAAATATTATCAAAGACATGTATGATGGTTACACATGTGCAGTTCGAACAGAGGAAGGACTGAGCGAATGTTTCCCAATAGAAACTGGGGTTAAACAAGGATGTATTTTATCGCCCTTGTTATTTGGAATTGTTATGGACTTCATAATGAAGAAATGCTGCACTGGTAATAAAGGCATCGAATGGATACAAGGAGACCATTTGGAGGACCTCGACTTTGCTGATGACATAGTTCTCATCAGCAGTCAGATAAAAACGATGCAGGAAAACACAAATGAACTATCATCAATAGCCAGCAAAATTGGGCTTGAGGTCAATCATGAAAAGACTAAAGTCATGAAAAGTTTAATTCCAACAAGTGACAAAATATACATGGAAAACAAACCAGTAGAAGAGATCGATCACTTTATCTATCTTGGAAGTCACATTGATCGAGAAGGGGATACGAGCAAAGAAATTAGAATCAGACTGGCTAAAGCAGCAATGTCTTTCAGAAGCCTTGAAAAGTTGTGGAAATCAAAACTCATTAGCACAAACACAAAACTTAGGCTATTCAAATCAAATGTACTATCAACCCTTACGTATGCGTGTGAAAGCTGGAAAACAACAAGAGATATAGAAACAAAGTTGAACGCATTCGAAAATAAATGTCTAAGGAAAATACTTGGTATAGAATGGAACGAATTCAAAACAAACGAGGAAATTAGAGAAATCGCCAATCAACCACTAATATCTTCAGTAATAAAGAAAAGACGATGGTCATACGTTGGACATGTGATGAGAAGAGATAATAATCGAATAGCAAAGCAAGCCCTCATATGGGAAACAACAGGTAAAAGAAAAAGAGGAAGACCCAGGGAGACACTGAGAAGAACATTGATGAGAGAGGCAAGAGCAGCAGGAATCGGCTCCCTCAATGAGATAGAACTGCTTGCACAGAACAGAGACAGATGGCGAGATTTGATAAAATATCTTTAAAAGAAAACTGCTAGAACAAAAATTCATATAGGAGAAGGTGTATCTTGGTCTACGCCCTATGGGTCGGTTACGGCTCGAAAGGTCAATAGATAGATAGATAGATAGATGGCAGGAATATATAACAGAACTATTTCAGGATAAAAGTGACAAGAAACCAGTTATAAATGTACATTGGGCCTATCATCATCATGTACTGGGCCTGCTGGCGTAGATGATCATGTCTCTCCACAACTTTCGATCTCGGCAGCTATTTATCATTTCTGTTGTTGACCTTCTGCTAAGCCATTCTCATAAGCTGTCTGTTATTTTTTCTCTTAGCTTCCCTCTATCTCTTCATCCCTCAATTTTTCCAGTTGTTACAATATATTCCAGTTGTTCTCTTCTCATTACATGGCCAAAAAATGATAATTGTTTCTTCCTAATATTGGAAATTAGCTCTCTTTTTGCTTTGACCTCTCTCAGAACATCATTACTCTTCTTAGCTGTCCACAGTACTCTCAACACTCTTCTGTAAAACCACATTTCTATAGACTCCAGTGATTTACATCAGGCTATAAAATCTTTTAATCTATAAATTTTTTAAGGTGGAAAAAGCTATAAAAACAATGAAAAAGGGAAAAGCAGCAGGATCAGACAGCATACAGATAGAGATGATACAGGCACTAGAATATTTTGGCATTGAAGTGATTACAGAAATATACAATGACATATACCACACAGGATACATACCAAATGAACTAAAAGCATCAACTTTCATTGCATTGCCTAAAAAGAATGGTGCAGTTGAATGCAGTGACTTTATAACAATAAGCCTAATGAGCCATGTTACAAAAATCTTGCTAAAAGTTATACAAAGAAGGATTCAGAATAAAATTAATACTGAATTAGATGAGCAGCAATTTGGATTTAGGAAAAATAGCGGGACAAAAGAAGCCATATATTCTGCATGAGAACATTAATCGAAAAATACACAGAAGTAAACAAACCAATATAAGCCTGCTTCATAGACTACACCAGAGCTTTTGATAAAGTACACCACAAACTAACTTAAAGAATGCCTAAAAGAATTACATCTAGATGACATGGACATACGACTAATATGTAATCTATACTGGGAGCAAACAGCAATAATAAAATATAACAAAGAGAACTCTACACCCATTGATATAAAAAGAGGAGTAAGACAGGGATGCATCCTATCACCAAGCTTGTTCAATCTATATACTGAGCAAATTTTTAAAAACATCATATAGATGCCAGGCCTACAAATTAATGAAAAGATAATCAATAACCTAAGATATGCTGACGAAACTGTACTACTGGCAGAAAATCCTAAAGATCTACAACAATTACTTAATGAAATAAACATGACAAGCAAAAAATATGTACTAGATATGAATATCAAAAAGACTAAAACTATGATCATAAACAAAGAAAATACTCAAAACCCACAAGTGGATATCAAAATAGAAGGAATAGACCTGGAGACAGTTCAGAACTACAACTACCTTGGACATACTATAACCAGTGATGGAAAATGTAAAACTGAAATAAACAAAAAAATAGGAATGGCATAAAGTAATTATAATGTCATGAAGAACATACTAACATCAAAACAAATAACACCAGGGCTAGAACTAAGAATAGCAAAATGTTATGTCTTCTCAACATTCCTATATGGTGCAGAAACATGGACATTAGACAAGAAAACAGAACAGAGATAATACAAGGTAAAAGAGGCAGAGGCAGACCAAGACTAACATGGATGAGTAACATCAAAAGATGGACAAATCAGCCATCTATAACATCCTTATTGTCTGTTAGCATTTTTCCTTTTTTGTCTGCAATGCATCCACCTTCTGTGGCTTTTTTTGTTTTAATTAGTCATTCTCTTTATTTCTAATTTCTGTGTGCATTCCTCTTAAGCCTTGTTTGCTTTCCATAGTTTCTATTTCTTTACATTTTTGCTGAGCCAGTCTTCTTTTGCCTTTTTGCGTACCTCATTATCTATTTTATTGTATTGGGCAGTGTTCTTCGCTTATCTACTTTCTTCTATTTTTTCTAAGATGGTGTTAGTTATCCATTTTTGTTTTTTGTTCTTTTCTCTTTTGGGTAAGGTGTCGCAGGTTTTTTGTATGCTTTTCTTTATACATTGCCATTTGGTTGTTACTTTTTCATCAGGATTTTCTCTTCTGTATTGCTCAATTCCTTCTTCTAGCAGCTTCTGGTATGTGTTCTTTACTTATACCCACTATTGTATGGGTATCTTTAAAATCTTTTTGATTTAACGCTGTTATATCTAGTGGATTTGTTGATGAATTAGACTTTTGCTTGTTTCTCTTTAGTTTAATTTTCATTTTAATCATTACAGGATTGTGATCTGAATTAATATCTGATCCTGGGTAGGTTTTGGCTTTCTTTACGCTGTTACGGAACCTTTCTTTTATCATTATGTAAAATATTTGTTTCCTCTTCTTATCTCCAGGGCTTTTCCATGTGTATAGTTTTCCTTTTCTCTTGCTCAAAGTAGGTGTAACATATTATCAGCCTGTTTTCTTCACAGAATTGTATTAATCTTTCTCCTCTGTCATTTATTTTTCCTAAATAATGGTCTTATGTCTACCTTTTCCTACTTTAGCGTTAATGTTTTACAACATTTTGCATTACAATCAAGATGTCTGAAGATTTCACTTGCTTCATAACTTTATTTAGGTCTTCATAGTATGTCTCTATTTATTCATCTGTGTAGTCTTGCATAGGTGCATATGTCTGTATTATTGCTATGTCGAATGGTTTTGCTTTCAACTTGAGTAGTATAATCCATCACTGTATGTTCAGTGGGTACTTATATATTTTTGTAGTTCTCTTTTTATCAGTATTCCTACCCCTCTTTGATGTTCTGTTGTGTTTCCTGAGTATATAAATTCCTCGGACATAAAGTTCAAATTCCTCTCCATGGCTTCCTCTGGACTAGTACGTGTTGAGGCTCCAATCTCTTTCACGGTGGTCAGCCATATTTGTCTTTCGTGTTCTGAATATGCCTCATGTGTACCACACACTTTGCTGAATTTGCTTTCTGGCCATTGATCACTTCTGATTGATCCGGCCCATCCACTTCCACTATCCACCTTTCACATCAGACTTTTTTGTCGAACCATCATTGCCTATCGAACCGCGAACACACGACACAAGAAGAATAAATCATATTCCACTTAAATATCGGTACCATATAAGATATAATGTTAAAATTAATTCACAATAATTAAAAATAGTTAAAATAAATTCACTAAAACTATAAAATAATATTAAAAAATTAAACAATCTTATTCTTTTCTTAGAAAGTTACAATCATATATTATAACTTAGAATAATATATGATTGTAACTTTCTAAGAAAAGAATAAGATTGTTTAATTTTTAAATATTATTTTATAGTCTTAGTGAATTTATTTTAACTATTTTTAATTATTGTGAATTAATTTTAACATTATATCTTGTAAGTAACAACAATGATGTATGTTGGTAATTTTGACTCGCCCATTTCATTGTCAATCAATTTTAAAAATTGGATTAAAAATAAGATAGTTAGAATGTCATCTGGAATCATCATGAACAAAATAAACATTAAACACCCATATATATATGATATTCCACGATGAGTTATTGAGTTATTTGAGGGTCATCATCATCATCATTGACTCATGTCCATAGGTATTAGGTACTAACTTAAAGTACTTAGTCAGATCCCCTCCTCAGTAAGACAAGTCTCGCAGTGTCCAGCGACTGACCACTCCAGTTCTGTGTTGGTTGATTTGATTAGTCTTTTTGTACACATTTCCGATGATTTCCACACAATCACAGATGACAGATGAGTGACAATGAATGAATTTGATTGTCAAATTCTCTCTCAGTCTCTGCAATCAATTTTATTTTTTCGTCACAATCACATTTCAAAATTTCATCCATACTTTACTAAGATACTTAAAAAAGTTTAAGTTAGTTAACTAAGCTAAGAAGTTAAGTAGCTGATATCCTCAGGATATCCTCGGAGTGATGATAGCCTCTATCTATTATAATATAATTAAATAACTCTATAGTTAATAGTCTATAGTAATGAATACTAGTTTAGTAAATAGAATAGATTCAGTTCTGTAGTGACTCAGTCAGTTGAGTGAGTGACTGATTGTAGTGGTTTAAATTCTTTTACATTGATTTAGAAATTAGACGATAGTGATAGTCGGATAGTCAAGTCTAGTTATTTTAAGTTTAGTCAGTGACTTTAACTTTAACTTTCATTAAGTGACTAAACTTACCTGGTGAACATTCTGAGCTTTATGTCTTGAAGACTTTCCCATTCTGCAAGTCTTCTTGGGTTGTTATGACTCTGTCTTTAAAATAATCCAGTTGTTGGTGAAGGACCACAACATATCAAACAATTGTGGCGGACTAGATGCAGCTTCTGCCTACACACGACACAGCAATGACGTGTGGATAGAAACACGTGCTCTCACAGATTGGACGACTAGCACCGACTCTCTACTCGCGGAAACTAGTGATGGCTACCTTCGTATTCGATACCAAGCTGACGAAGGTAATCAGAGAGGATAAGCACATGTATCAAATATTAAATACTATGCGAAGCCACGTGTAGAGCTGCAGAAAACATGCAAAATAAACATAGAATTGTATCTAAGAGCTAAATTAGTAGAGAAACAAGACAAAACATCGACATTTCGGCAAAAGCCTTCGTCAAGTACAAAACCAAAAACATACAATGATTAACACGACCGAAAAATACTATCCTAAAACAAAAGAATCCTGTGTGTTACCGGGGTCTCATTATGAGTAAAGAATAGTGACACTGTGACCTTCCAAGCATGTTGTAAGAGGCGACTAAGGAGGTTGATCGATGGCTTGACAAGCTGTCATTGTAAAAACTATTGTTATGGAAACAGACCATAGATTTTAGAAGCAGTGATCTCTGCAATATGTGCCATTTTGGCACGCTAGGTTTCTGTTTTTGAGATTGTGGTTCTGCCCTATGTGCCGTCTTCGGCTCGAAAGGACAATAGATAGATAGAAAACAAAGAACACGAAAGTCAAACACATCTGGAAATTGAAAATGGCTAAACAACTGTTCGTTTATCCCACAACCATCCACATAGTATACAATATAATACGATACCGTGAGTTTGTCCTAAGGGAAATTAGAAGCTATTATTCACTGATTCAGGGTTACCTGGTTTTGCAAGTTACAAAAGACAAAAAAACACAAATAAAACAAAGAAGGTACCCCACTGCAATATTCCTGTCTATCTATCTATCTTTCGTTCGCCTGAAGTATTGTCTATATCTGCAATGTCGTTTCCTGTATAAATTTTACTGTCTTTTGTAATTCTTGCAGTGGCCCATATAGTTTTGTCTGTATTGTTGTATCTATGGGCCAATGGATTTTCCTCAGTCTACTATATTCTGTGCAATCTTGAAGTATGTGTTCAGCAGTCTGGGGCGCCTGTCCACATGTACAAGTAGTTGAGGTGCCAATCTTGAATTTTGTATACATGTGACTATGGAGTCGATTGTGTCCTGTTCTGAGGCGTATAATGATAACTTGTTCATATCTATTCATATTATGAAAGGCATCCTGATTTGGGGCTTGTGGGCCTCTGATTGATTTGATTATCTGTTTCTTATGATGGTATGTAACCGGTGTATCTATTTCTGTGCCTGTTGAACCTTCCTTTGCCAACTGATCTGCTTTCTCATTTCCTGGTATTCCACAGTGAGATGGGATCCACTGCAGGGCAACCCTGTGGTGCTTGCAGAGTTCAGTCAATAAGGTCTGCAGATGTGGTCATTTTCTGGATTCCAGTGCTTGGAGCACTGATCTTGCATCTGTCAAAAACACTACAGGCTCCGGGCTAAGATTACTGTTCAGCAGTTTTTCTATTGCCAACTTTATTGCTTGTATTTCTGCATCATAATTGTGACAATATTTCCCTGTTGCTATTTTATTCATATCCCTAGTGTTATTTGGGTACTCTATATATGCACCTGCTCCCCCATTTTTTTTACTGCATTCTGTGCTGATCCATCTGTATACACACGAATCCATAGGTCTTGTGGGTATTCTTCATCCAGGAAACTGAGAGTTATTGTTTTTCGCTGTAGACTATTCTGTTCCTCTTTGTCAACTATTCCTTTCACTTCTGTCCGTATTTGAACTGATAATCCTGATTCCTCTGTCGAGGGAGTCTGTTCTGGTATGGGCAGTAGGGGGTTAACAACTCTTGGCATGTCTGGTGTTTGTCTACTAATACGCTTGGCTTGGTGGATAAAACTGCTTCTCTTAAGTCATCCCAATGCAAGATTTTGGAATCGGTCCTTCATTGGATGTCTCAGATTGCAAGCAAATTTTTCTGCCTGTATCAGCACTTTTGTGTCCCTCCGTTCTTTCAGTGCTGGTATCCTCCACAATTTCTCCATCTCCAATATTTGTGTTGATTTCATTGCTCCTGTGATGACCCTAAGTGCCTGGTTTTGTACTTTATCCAGTTCTTGCAGTGTGGTGTTTGATGCTGCGCACCATGCAGATGATCCATATTCTAAATGTGGGCGTATACTCTGTTGGTAAACTTTACTGAGTATTTTCACACTCGCACCCCATGTAGTTCCACACAGCTTTCTTAGAATAGCCAATTTTCTCCTTGCTTTTTGGGTTGCCTTATTTATCTGCTGTTTCCAAGATAGTTTGTTATCAAATGTAACTCCGAGATACGTAGCTTGTATGTCTTCTTTCACAGACTCATTGTTTATGTAGATGGCCCTTGCTTTTTGTTTTGGGGAGAGAGTGAAAAGTGTAGTAATTCATTTGTCTGTATTGATGTTGATACACCATCTATTTGTCCATGAATTCAGTGCATTCATAGCTCTTTGTAACAATTTGGAGGTCACTGTTGCATAGGGTTAAGGCATAAAAATGCGAAGCTGCAGCAAAGCTGAATATAAGGAAAAATTAAAAAATAAAAAAGGAAAAATTAAAAAATTACATACCATTTTTTTATTTTTTAATTTTTCCTCACTGTTTCATACTCTTCTGTGCACAACATTACCAAGTCATCTGCATACATTGCCACTTTGATGCCATATGGTAGTTCAGTAACTAGGTCATTGATGTAGATCAGAAAAAGTGTTGGAGATAGTACTCCTCGCTGTGGAACGCCCTGGCGCAGTAAGACCTTCTTACTCTTAAGACCATCCAGTTGCACTCTGGCTCTCCTGTTATGCAGGTATGCTTTCACCCATTTGTACATCCTGCCATTTACTCCATAATTTCTCAGTTTCTTCAAAAGCCCTTCCTTCCATACCTTATCAAATGCTTTCTTTAGGTCTATCCATGCTGCTAGTACCAGTTTCTTTTCTTGAAACGCATCCTCAATTTCCTGGGAAAGATAAGTTGCCTGATCTTCGGTAGAGTAACACTGTCTAAAGCCTGCTTGCTGTGGGACAAGGACGTTTTCACTTTCCAGGCACCACTGCAGTCTGTTCCATCGTTTTACACAAACAGCTTGTAAGGCTGATTGGTCTATAGCTGGATGTCGTAGAACAATCTTTTCCTGGCTTTGGTAATGGTATCATAATTGCTTCTCTCCATGACTGTGGCACTCTCCCTGTGATCCAGCAAAAGTTGTAGATCTGCAGTAGTTTTGCTTTAGCTGCAGTTCCCAAGTTCTTAAACATTTCATTAGACACTTCATCACTACCTGGTGACTTTTTCATTTTTAATTTGGATATTGCCAGCTCTAGCTCTCTTTGTGTAATGGGTATTTCCATGACTTGATGTGCGGTCTCTTCTTGTCTTGCATTTTGTTGTTTTAGACGGGTCTATTGAAGTTTCTCTAGGCTAATTTCAATATTGTTGTCATTTGCAAAGGAGTCTGCAAAGTGATTTGCTGCATGCTTACCTGTTAGGATGTTTCCATCCTTCTTCAGTGTAATTTTGGTGTTCCTTTCTGTACCCTCATCATACAGCTGTTTTACAAGCTTTCACACTTTTCTTGTGTCTCGTTCGAGATTCAAGGACTCTGTTTTCTCTTTCCAGCTTCTCCGTCTGGCTTGTAGTTTAGCCCATTGAAATTTGGCTTTAGCATGTTGATAGTTATTGTGGTGTTCCTGCCAGGGGTTATTTTCTGCTTGCTTTCGAGATATTTCCATGTCATTGTGCAGTTGTTCTAGTTCACTACTGAAGTATGGATGGTTTGTGGTGTTTCCGTGCCCCTCTAGGTATTGTTTCACTGGCAGCTTGTATTGTAATTAGTCTACTGAATTCATCAACTATTTTGTTGATGTCTCTGTCTGTATTTAGATCTTTAGTCAGTACACTGGTGTAATGGTGATACATTTTCCAGTCTGCCTTTTTGTAATTCCATCTGGAGAGAGTGCTGCTCTCCCTGACGGCCTCATTTTGCACCACTAAAAAGACAGGTCGGTGGTCGCTGGCTCCAAGTTGTTTCCCCACAATACGTGTGATATTCCAATCCAGGTCTGGTGAATGGAAAGCAAGGTCTGGTGTAGATGTGGTATACCATGATCTGGAATAGAATGTTGGTGGATCTGTTGCCTGGTTTAATAGTATAAGCCCATTGTCATCCTGCCAGTTTTCAAGTTCTTCACCTCTCTTGTCCATATCTTCATAGCCCCAGCTCTGTGAATGGCTGTTAACGTCTCTACATACAATTATTCTTTATTTTAATGTAATTGTGTCTAGTGCTAGTGGGCGGTCACTCTGACAGTAGTAGTTAAGTAGGTGAAAGTCTGTATTTCCTGTCCTGGGGTGCAGTATTTGATATTCCGCCCCATCCATATACACTTCAATCTGACATGCATTAATGTTGTTCCTTACAAGTGTCAGTATTCCGCCCTTTTGTCTGTTTTTTTCTGTCAGATCGGTAGCACTGGTATCCTCTAATCTTCAAGGCTATGTCGTTGTTTAGATGGGTTTCCTGCAAACAGCATATGCTTATTTGTTCTCCATGCAGGATATTTTCTAATTCTATCTTTTTACTGTACCCATCTCTTTTGCTGTTGATGCCTTCAGCATTCCAGTGCATTATTTTGAGTGGTCTTATTTTGGGTTGGCCAGTAGCTCTATTCTCTCGCCCCCTGACTCCACAGAGCGATTGAGAAGGACATCCAGTAATCGAGGTTGAGGGCCCGGCGCTGCACCTGCCTGAGTGTCCATCACAGGGCGAGTGCCATATCGATTTGCAGTTATAGACATACTTCCATTTGCGTTGAGTGCGTGGCATCCTGATTTTTGTAGTGCGCCTTTTGGCTGGTTGCCTCCGACTTCAGCACTTAAAATTGGTAGAGCAGACTGTGGTCTTGCACGGGTGTAGGAAGGCCTGGCCAGTCTTGGTTTTCAGTCCCTGGTGACTATTAAGCCCATCCCCACGACAAGGAGCTGGCCTTGATGAGGCAATATTCCTGTAAGTTAGTGTAAATGGTGAGACAAATTCGAAAAGGACTGAAATAAGTTTCAGAAATGGGGGGGGGGGGGGGGGGAGAAGGCGCATGTGAACAGACGCAATCTTTTCTTTCTTCACACTCTCTTGTACTCGTTCTGGTGTAGAGGGAGATATCAAGTTCTTATTCTTGCCCTTTTGGCGGCTTCAGTCATTATCCATTGATGTTATTGTAGCGTTTCTTTGATATTGTCTATTCATCTTACTCTGGGTCTGCCTCTTGCTCTTCTCCTCTTCTAATATAAACTTTCTATGGCAGGGAATCACATTGCATTCTTTCTAGATGGACAAACTAGTTTATGTGTTGTTTCTGTAGGTAGCTTAGGATTGGTTCAATGTCTACTCTTACTCTTATAATATAATTTCTGATTATGTCTTGTTATGTTACTCCCTCTCTCTCTCTCTCTCTCTCTCTCTCTGCGATCAGTACTCAATCAGAGTAGGATTCCAGACTCTCACATGTAGTCAGCTGTCAGGTTAAGTGTGTTGATCGCCCACACAGACAGAACATCACAATTAGAGTCTGCCAGATCCACTCTGACCGAACACCCGTTAATACGTTGCACTGTGTTCTGCGCCAGTGGCCCAGTGCATCCGATTTCAGCCAGCACTTTATTTAGGTTTACTTTTCTTAGCCTTTGATTGTCCCCAATCTTCCTGCAAGGCAGCAGATTGTCTTTTCTATAGGGGGATTATGCTCCTTAGATGGTCGGCCCTCCCAGGTTTACGAGCACCATCTGCCCGAGTCACTAGAGGTGACTAACACAGACATGCACACACAAATATATGAGATGTGACTAACACAGACATGCACACAGCGAAACGAGACATGACTAACACTGACACACATCAAGATATATGACACATGACTAACATAAGTAGTATAGCAGTGTCAATTTGACCCGTATTTGGCCCGTAAAGTAACAAAGATATATAGTAGGCGAATTTCGCGCCTAATGTACACGAGGGGCAGGGGGAGGTAACCATGACCGCTTGTGTCGGGAGGTTTACCGCTAGTCCCGGTGATCCCGGAAGTGACCTGTTTATGTCTGGTGTGTGCTGACTTTGGAGTTCTTGATGTACTTGATCGATAGTGATAGGTTAGTAGATTATACAACATCAATGAAAAACAATAGCATTAAATATAAAACAGAAAACAAAAGATATATTTTTTTATTATCTCAATAGGTGTATAACATACAGTGGATATTATATAACATTACAAAAATATTTAGTACATTGAGTAAATATATAGTACAAGGATACCATTTATTTATAGCTATGTAGCTGGGTGTATACTTAGCTCTATGTCGTAAATGAATCATAATGGGTGAAACTGTTAGAGATAGCGGGTGTCATGTCATGTCGTTGTAGCAGCCAGGTATGTCATGTCGTTGTATCAGACACGTATGTCATATCGTTGTAACAGTCACAGGTGTCATGTCGTTGTCTCAGACACGTATGCCATGTCGTTGTAGCTGACACGTATGTCATGTCGTAACAGTCACAGGTGTCGTGTCATGATGTTATTGACTGTTTCCATGCTATGTCAATATAGCAGTCATATGTGTCATGTCGTTGTATCAGACACGTATGGCATGTCGTTGTAACAGTCACAGGTGTCATGTCGTTGTGTCAGACACGTATGTCATGTCGTTGTAACAGTCACAGGTGTCGTGTCATGATGTTGTTGACCGTTTCCATGCTATGGCCTTGTAGCAGTCATAGGTGTCATGTCGTTGCAACAGTCATGTCGTTGTATCAGAACGTATGTCACTGCAACAGTCATGTCGTTGTAACCGTCACAGGTGTCATGTCATTGTAACAGTCACGTATGGTACAATGACATGACATACGTGACTGTTACAATTACATGACTGTTACAACGACATGACATACGTGACTGTTACAATGACATGACACATGTGACAGTTACAACGACATGACTGTTGCAATGACATAGGTGCCTGATACAACGACATGACACCTGTGACGATTACAACGACATGACTGTTGCAATGACACACGTGTCTGACACAACGGCATGATTGTTACAACGACATGACACATATGACTGCTACAAGGCCTTAGCATGGAAACGGTCAACAACATCATGACACGACACCTGTGACTGTTACAACGACATGACATACGTGTCTGACACAACGACATGACACCTGTGACTGTTACAACGACATGCCATACGTGTCTGATACAACGACATTATATACGTGCCTGATACAACGACATGACACCTATGACTGCTACAATGACATAGCATGGAAACAGTCAACAACATCATGACACAACACCTTTGACTGTTACAACGACATAGCTACATAGCTATAAATAAATGGTATCCTTGTACTATATATTTACTCAGTGTACTCAATATTTTTGTAATGTTATATAATATCCACTGTATGTTATACACCTATTGAGATAATAAAATATATCTTTTGTTTTCTGTTTTATATTTAATGCTATTGTTTTTCATTGATGTTGTATAATCTACTAACCTATCACTATCGATCAAGTACATCAAGAACTCCAAAGTCAGCACACACCAGACATAAACAGGTCACTTCCGGGATCACCGGGACTAGCGTTAAACCTCCCGACACAAGCGGTCATGGTTACCTCCCCCTGCCCCTCGTGTACATTAGGCGCGAAATTCGCCTACTATATATCTTTGTTAATTTACGGCCAAATAAGGGGTCAAAATGAGCCTGCTATACTACTAACATAAACATACACATAAAGATATGATATATGACTAACATAGACACGCACAGATCTGTTTGCACCTCTATGGCTTTCTGCTAAAGATTTAATTATGTATATGGCATTGTTCGTTCCTTTACCTCCAACAAAACCACACTGTTCATCACTAATTTCTGGACCACTTTTGTTTCGCACTCTTCGCATGATGATTCTTAGTAATATCTTAGTAATGTGACTCATAAAGTTTATTGTGCGATGGTCATCGCATTCAGTCGCACCATATTTCTTTGGTAGGGCTATGAATTTGAGCAGGTCATCTGGTATACATCCGCTGCTGTAGATATCATTCAATATTTTTGTTATTATACTATTCCAAAATCACCTATGGCTTCAATCTCTTCTTTAGTTATATTATCTGGTTCAGGAGCTTTTCCTGCTTTCATATTGCGCAAGGCGTCTTCCACTTCTTCTCTTGAGTATTTATGGTCCACCTCAAGTATCCCTAATATTTACATCTGTTCGTTTATCAATATAAAGATATTTAATGTATTCTGTCCATCGTTCCCTTATGCTTTCTTGCTCAATCAACAGTTCTCCTTCTTTTGATCTTAAACATCCAGTTTTCGATTCCGTTTTTCTTCCTGTTAATTCTTCAATTTGTTTGTATATAGCTTTGGCATATCCTTTTGCGTTTCAATCTCTTTGCATCTCTGTTTTAGCCATGTTTCTTTTACTTCATTGCATTTTATTACAATTTCTTTATTTAATCTCTTATACTCATCTTTATTATCCCTATTACTTTTTTTGTATCCATTAGCTGTGAAATGTCATCTGTCATCCATTTCCTTCTTGAATGTATCCTCATTGGTGATATGAGCTTTTGTGATCTTTGTCGCATTTCCCACTTTTCATCAGTGCTTTGTATCTTCTCTATTGCATTATACTGATTCTGAATTATGATGTTACATTTGTCTTGTAATCTAAACCTCTTGTCTTATTTCAGTAAATCTAATTTATTAGTAATTCTAAATTTAATTTGATATTAACTGAGGCTCGTTTTGTTGCTTTTCATTTTACTTTTTTATATTTTTTTTCCAGATCATGGTATACCACATCTACACCAGACACTGCTTTCCATTCACCATACTTGGATTGAAATATTACATGTGTTGTTGGGAAACAACTTGGAGGCAGCGACCACCGACCAGTTTTTTTAGTGGTGCAAAATGAAGCCGTCAGGGAGAGCAGCACTTTCTCTCTCTAGATGGAGTTACAGGAAGACAGACTGGAAAATGCATCAACAATACACCAGTGTACTGACTAAAGTTCTAAATCAATAAAATAGTGGTTGATTTAAGTAGATTAATAATACAAGCTGCCGGTGAAACAATACCTAGAGGGGCCCGGAAATACTACAAACCATACTAGAGTAGTGAACTTGAGCAACTGCACAATGACATGGAAACATCTCGAAAGCAAGCCGAAAATAAACATTTCCAGGAACGTCGCAATAACTATCAGCGCGTTACGGCCAAATTTCAAAGGGCTAAACTACAAGCCTGACGGAGAAGCTGGAAAGAGAAAACAGAGTCCTTGAATCTTGAACGATTAACAACAGTGTGGGAGCTTGTAAAACAGCTTAATGATGTGCTACAAAAAAAAAAAATTAAAAAAAATTATACTAATGAAGGATGGAAACATCCAGGTGAGCAGGTAGCAAATCACTTTGCAGACTCCTTTGATTTTCCGTTTCCAAGATGGCGGATCTAGTCCACGTCCTCGATCGCTGCAGAAAATGCACCCAGGGTCTGATTAATTTCGGATCTTCTTTGCACTTTTCTGCGTAAAAGTCAAAATGATGATATGCTTGATACATCTGTGTCGCTAAAGCGAGGTCGTAGGCCGATAACAGTCCGTTTTTGACGAATCAAGTGTTTGAGAGTGAGACCTTACATAGACTTGATCTGCGCTTTACGTCACATTAGTGCTGTTCAAGACCGTTATTGGGATTCTTTGATGCAAGTTATTTCCATGTTACACATTAATGTAAACTACTTCGTCAGTCGCAGTTTTGTCTCTGGGGAAGTTGCTTCGTGTTTTGTTAGTCGTAGGCTGCTTACACTTGAGTAATCAGACATAAGTCTAAAGGTATCGAGATTATGAGTTTGGCGACATTGTGTGCTACGTCATCGTATTGGTTCCCTAAACCGGCCGTGCGCAAATCTTACGGTCTGCTGTTTGATGTGCGACGGGATAATTTGACGACTGACTGTATGTCTATATGTTCGGAATTGGAGTCATCAACGATGGCCTAACATCATCAAGTACTACGATGATCATCATTTTCAAGAGGACGTGACTTACTGGTATATGGGGATAGGCGGCAGGAGCAATTGAAGGCTATGCATGAAAAGTGTTCCCTGTTGCAGTTTCCTCACATTACAAGTCGCATGTCTGTGTTAGTCACCTCTAGTGACTCGGGCAGATGGTGCTCGTAAACCAGGGAAGGCCGACCATCTAAGGGCAGAATCCCCCGACAGAAAAGATCAACTGCTGCCTTGCAGGAAGATTGGGGACAATCAAAGGCTAAGGAAATCGGATGCACTGGGCCACTGGCGCAGAACACAGTGCAACGTTTTAACGGGTACTCAATCGGAGTGGATCTAACAGGCTTAAACAGACAGCTGTCTTCGTGTGAGAGTCTGGGCGTCCTACTCTGATTGAGTCCTGATCGCAGAGAGAGAGAGAGAGAGAGAGAGAGACTCATTTGCAAATGACAATAATATTCAAATTAGCTTAGAGAAGCGACAAGAGACCTGCTTAAAGCAACGTGCAAGACAAGAAGGAACCATGCACGAAGTTATGGAAATATCCTTTACACAAAGAGAGCTAGAGCTGGCAAAATCAAATACACAGGAAGGACAATAGACAGTGAAGTGTCCAATGAAATTAAGAACTTGGGAACTGCAGCTAAAGCAAAACTACTGCATATCTACAATATTTGCTGGATCACAATTGGGGATCCGCAGGCATTGGAGATAAGCAATTATGATACCATTACCAAAGCCAGGAAAAGATTGTTCTACGACATCCAGCTATAGACCAATCAGCCTTACAAGCTGTTTGTGTAAACGATGGAACAGACTGCAGTGGTGCCTGGAAAGTGAAAACGTCCTTGTCCCACAACAAGCAGGCTTTAGACAGTGTTACTCTACCGAAGATCAGGCAACTTATCTTTCCCAGGAAATTGAGGATGCGTTTCAAGAAAAGAAACTGGTACTAGCAGCATGGATAGACCTAAAGAAAGCATTTGATAAGGTATGGAAAGAAGTGCTTTTGAAGAAACTGAGAAATTACGGAGTAAATAGCAGGATGTACAAATCGGTGAAAGCATTCCTGCATAACAGAAGAGCCAAAGTGCAACTGGACGATAATAAAAGTAAGAAGATCCTACTGAGCCAGAGCGTCATACAGGAGGGGTACTATTTCCAACACTTTTTGTAGCCTACATCAATGACCTAGTTACTGAACTACCACATGGCATCAAAGTGGCAATGTATGCAGATGACTTTATAATGTGGTCCACAGAGGAGTAAGCAACAGTGGCCTCCAAATTGTTGTAAAGAGCTATGAATGCACTGAATTCATGGACAAATAGATGGTGTATCAGCATCAATACAGACAAAAGCAGAACTACACTTTTAACTCTCTCCACAAAGCCAAAAACAGGACCCATTTACATAAACAATGAGCCCGTTAAATAATGCATACAAGCTAGTTGTCTCGGAGTTACAGTGGAGTAACAATAAACTATCCCAAAAAGCAAGGAGGAAGTTGGCTATTCTAAGAAAGCTAAATGGAATCACGTGAGGTACAAGTTGGAAAATACTCAGTAAAGTTTACTAATAGAGTATACGCCACATTTAGAATATGGATCATCCGCAAGGTGCGCAGCATCAAACACCACACTGAAAGAACTGGATAAAGTACAAAACCAGGCACTTAATGTCATCAAAGGAGCAATGAAATCAACACCAATATTAGAGATGGAGAAATGGTGGAGGATACCAGCACTGAGAGAACGGAAGGACGCAAAGGTGCTGATACTAGCTTAAAAATTGTCATGCATGCCGAGATATCCGAAGAATGAAGGACCGATTCCAAAGTCTTGCATTTGAACTGCTTAAGAGAAGCATTTTTATGCACCAAGCCAAGCGAATTTGTAGATAAACACCAGACATACAAAAGTTGCTAACCCCCTACTGCCCATACCAGAACAGGCTCCCTGGACAGAGGAATCAGGATTGTCAATACAAATACGGACAGAAGTGAAAGGAATACTTGACAAAGAGGAACAAAATAGTATATAGCGTGAAATAATAACTCTCAATTTCTTGCATGAAGAATACCCACAATACATATGGATTCGTGTGTATACAGATGGATCAGTACATAATGCAGTAAAGAATGGGGGAGCAGGTGCATACATAGAGTACCCAAATAACACTAGGGATAAGAATTAAATAGCAACAGTGAAATATTGTCACAATTACGATTCGTAAATCCAAGCAACAAAGTTGGCAACATAAAAATTGCTGAACAATAATCTTAGTCCGCAGCTTGTAGTGTTTTTTTTTTTTTTTTTTTTTACAGATGCAAGATCAGTACTCCAGGCACTGCAATCCAGAAAATTACCACATCTGCAGATCTTATTGACTGAGCTCTGCAAGCACCACAGGGTTGCCCTGCAGTGGATCCCATCTCACTGTGGAATACCAAGAAACGAAAAAGCAGATGAATCAATCAGAAGACATCAGAAGAAATCTGCTTCCGGTTGTCCAAGAAGGCGGTTTATTTTAATTTTGGAGTGTAGTGTGGATTATGTAATAACAAATAATTGAAAAAGTGTTTCCAATGGATATATATTTTTTGTTTTAAAGTTGTGTAAATTGTTCTATTCAAGGAGAAGGATAAGATTAGATAAGTATTTGTTAAATGTAACCATCTACAAATGTATAGTTAGATCGTTAAAGATCGCATCTGACACCTAGCGATATAATAAGTGGGGAAACATCATCGGGCTATCCCCAACGTATGTTTTTAAGTTAAGCCCTTAACTTACGACTGACTCAGCAGGTCGGTAAGGGATACACGTTTTATGCTCAGAGAAATTACAGAAAATTAAGATAGACAAGAAACATAAAGTAGCAACCATTAATATATGCGGAATAACAAATAAAGAAGTGGAACTTATAGATAGAAGAAATGACAGAGGAAAATCAAAATACTGGGATTAGCTGGGATGCCTGTCGATATACCAGAATGTCATCAGCAAAAGTCATAGTTCTTCCTCTCCCATCCTACTGTTGTTTCACGATCATTATTGCATACATGTTAAAAAGAACCGGTGACAATGGTGATATTTGAGGCAGCCCTGAACAAGTGGATGTTGGCTCGGATGCCCAACTTCCACATCTAAGTATCACCTTCCTCTGAAACAGTGCTGCAGAGATCCATCTAACGAGGAAGGGGTACACCGCCTGTTTGAGAAAAACAGTCATAAAATTCCGAGAATAACCTCCAAAAGATGAACAACCTGAAACAAATTAGAGTAATGTCATTCTTCACGTTCTGTGAAAAAAATCGAAGATAGATTTTGACACGGTTTTTTTTTTACAGATGGGTATATAACTGAAGCATCAAAGAATAGAGGTATTGGTGACAACATCAGAGCAGAGTCACTGCCACTCAGTACAACCATTTATGGATGTATCCCCGATTTTCAGGGTGCCGATCATATCCGACGGGTAAAAGACGAAAACAAAGTTGAGGCTCTGCTTCATTATTTCCTAGAGCAGAGCTATCAAATGAAAATACTGGAACGAATGTATGTCTCAGATATGTGCAGAGCCCAGATAATGGAGAACGATTTGTGTGGATGAGATCCCAATATAATCAGATACGAGGATATTAGTCAGTTGTCAATTGCAGATCACGAAGAACTGGCAGACATATACAATGGCATCATTGTGACTGGTAAGTAGTACTGTATGAGGTTTTCATGCTAGATTTTTAAAATGTTCCATAGATTATGTCAGGAAATATTGCTTGACCCCCCCCCCCCCCAAAAAAAAAAAGAAGGTTCCATACTTTTATATCATGAGGTGCGAGGGAGGGAAGAGGAATAGAGGAGTTAAGAGTGGGCATTGGTAAGTTTATATAATATGGAGGTGTGTATACTTGATGTCTGAAGAGAAACTGAGAATGATTAAGTAGGTAACCGATGATGTAGAGTACGAAATCCGAATGGACGTGTGAAACGAACCTTAGTCCATGAATTGGATCAAGTATGCAGGTTCTAAAAGATCTGACACACCGAAAACATCATTGATATGCCGGTAATATATAAGGAGAATGTGGATGCTGAAGGAGGAAAGAACGTAGTGTTCTGGTTAACCAATGAATAGACAATAGGCTCATCTTGGTACCCATAAGTAGTGTATTGGCATATTTACGCACGTGAAAAGTGCAAACACATAAACCGAAAATGCACCAAAGATAATGGATTTTGCACCGTGCAATGGTGCAAAAAAAAAATTATTTATTTTAATCCGCCAATTCGTCGAAAATTTTGGAAATTTTTTTGGAAATTTTTTTTGGGGTTCGTCAGTTTGTCGAAACGGGCGTCGAAAGGGCTTAACTCAGGTAAATTGAAAAGATCGAAACGGTCGTTGTCGAAACGGTCCACTGCGTCTCGGATTATCTCGCGCGACATGGCTGACAGTGATAGATGAAAATATTTTAAATATATTTGTGAAAGAGTATTTTAAAGATATTTGTGAAAGGTGTAAATTTTAAAATTTCAGAATTATTACACCGGTCTCCCCCGCGACAGAGAGAAAGATGTGAAATATGCGGCTACCCCTCGACGGCTCGTGCGCGGCGCGCGGGTGGGTGGGTGACGCTATGAATGAATTAGGGCGGTCTCGCGGATATGCTGTTGGTGTTATTAGTGTCCACATTTTTAGTGACACATCATCATCATGTGCCACCCTCAACAGCATCATCAACATGTACCCTTCATGTCCTATCATCATCATCATGCCACACAAAGTATCAAGCCGATTATTAGTGTCTACATTTTTAGTGACACATCATGTGCCACCCTCAACAGCATCATCATCATGTGCCACCCTCAATAGCATCATCATCATACCACACAAAGTATCAAGCCGCGAAAGTCTCTCTCTCTCTTTCTCTCTCTCGCACAAAGTAGCGGGTGTTATTGTATGACGGTGGTGGTCTCGCGGAGATTATATCTCAGGTAACCAAACTAGCCCTCAGTTAACCCGATTGAAAAGAAAACGGACTTATTTTAAAAATAATAAAATATAATGATAAAAATCAATTATTAAAAACTTAAATTAAGGGAAATGTAAAAATATAGGCGATTTCGTATATATGCTACTGGTCGGAACACCCTCATCGGGTCGCGGGGCTCGTCGGGTCGGCGCGGGTCATCGGGTCGGCGCGGGTCGCGGGTCGGCGCTGGGCTCGGGCAACATCATCATGTGTCGTGTAGTAAGGTATGCTAACAGTAAATAGTGACGCTCTCTCTCTCTCTCTCTCTCTCAGACAACCCGGTTAGGTGACCACTGAATACCCCCACCTTCGCTCCAGTCATTATTCCGTATTGATAAAGTTGCATCGTCAGCATGTAGCATTATCAATATGTACCAAGCTAATCCCCTTCGCAACGCGCTAGGGGTGACACGGTATAGACACAAGTACATAACCATCGGGATGTAACTAAGAGATAACGCACCACGTCATCGCTTTTTTCCGTAACCACCCCAATTTCGGTCGACGTTGTAGCAAGTAAGTATTTCCTTAGCCGTATAATTGTGAATAAAAGGTGATCAATAAATATTTAATTAATTAATAGGAAAACGACACATGGTAAATAAAACAAACAAATGTTTTGGTTAGTAGAAATTTTATTTTTCACACTTATGAATGTACAACGATGGTTTAATGCTCTCGGACCATGTGTATTTATAGTAATTAATCATATACATTATCAGAGGTGTTGAAATATGTGGGGAGGGGTACCGGTACTTTATCACAGATTCAGCCTAGTTGCTAAAATAATTGTTCTGTGACCAGACTCCAAAACAGGTGAGAGGATTTTACTATACTCCTGAATACGGCTTTAAAATCTTTCACGGTCAAGTGCAAACTGGTGCCAATGAGGAATGAGGTCCCCATCTTCCAGATCAACAAATGAAATGATATCAGGCGCCGCGGCAAAACAAACCTAAGGACAAGTCGAACTATAAGGTTTAAGACAACTCTCATTAGGATAGGTATATGGTTTAATGAAACATTCGTTAGGCTAGTTAATCTCGGTACATTATTGGTACTTAAGTTTTAAGAATACAAAATCTATATGTATATAGGTCACTTAAGTTTTAAGAATAAAAAATCTATATTTATATTGGTACTTAAGTTTTAAGAATACAAAATCTATATTTGGCTTAGAAGATGTGATGTTGGTAGCTATAACTAACCTGAATGTCTGTGTTTAGAAATTGGGATTATAGAAGTCTCTGTTAAATCATGAAATTAACGACCAATACATATGGTGTTGGTATATCAGACTATAAATCGCCTGTAACACTAAGTAACCGACGAACAAATACATACCCTGTTAATTATATTTTTTGTCGGATCGTGTGGTTGAGTGGAAGTGTAGCTGATAGTAGGGAAAATTTCATTCCAACGAGCATTAACTTCCTCATAATCTAACTCCGGAACAGAATTCTCTACACCTCTAACCTCGGAGTTTTCATCACTCTCCTCACCGTCGGAACTTGAATTTAATATTGGTTGAATCCTCACATGATCAGAGGTTTCATTTCTGTTTACCACACTATCGGGGATCTTCTTGAAGATGGAATCTAAAGTTAACCCATTATTAAAATAAGCATTAGGCGGTGTCCAAGATGGGAAAGCTTGCTCTTCCAATGACCACTCAGATTCTTCGGAACTTTCCTCGTCTTCTGAACTTGAACTTAGACTAAAAAGAAGCTGGGCCATACTACGAAACCCTTGAAGGTTCAACTCCACTAAAATGATTTTTTTCTTTTTTACACCTTATTTAAATAGGTTACTTAACACAATTTCTAAATATACACACAATCAAACATTTCAGATCGAATAGTGACAGTGTCTGCGTACCGCATTTGAACACCAACTTTTTTCTGGAAAACGACAGTAAAGAAAGTATGCCCAGTTAAGAAAGAAAGGACCTCTGGTGAGTGCAAGAAGCCGAGTCACCAAGAAATCAAAAGGCACCCTATTGTACTCGTCATCGAGATCGATTTCACCCTCGAGCGTTCTCTAACATTGCCTCGATCGTTCTCTAACATTGCCTCGAAGCGTTCTCTAACATTACCTTGCTCGTTCTCTAACATTGCCTCGAGCGTTCTCTAACATTGCCTCGAGCGTTCTCTGACATTACCTCGCTCGTTCTCTAACATTGCCTCGAGCGTTCTCTAACATTGCCTTGCTAGTTCTCGGGGAGCCCTCCCTTTCAATCCCTGCTCACTTGGCCAAACTAGACAGGTTGGTATATTACTAGAGGTACCGCAAAGAGATGTAAGCGGCCTTGTTTCTCCTCAACTCTAAAGGTTCCACATTGCAGTGAATTTCGCAGGCTGCAACTGGAGTGGACCACATTGTACCGCTGAAGTTTCGTAATGTATTATTTTGTATCTTGTCCATTGACATGTTAGTTGTTTTGCTGCATGTCACTAGGAGCGAGCTATCGTAATCCAAAACAGAGCGAACATATCCCAGATAGAGATTTCTAAGTGTTTCTTTGTCTGCTCCCCATAAGGTACTGGAAAGCCTTTTCATTAGTTGGAGTCTTTGTGTTGCCTTCTTAGTGAGATTCTCTACGTGTTTCTTCAGGCTCAACTGTCAGTCTAGTTGTTTTCCTAAAAATCTACTCACATAGTCATACTAGTTAGACACAACGAGTAGAAAGTTATAGTCAAAGTCCCAAAAGTTAGGCCAAATCGCAAGAATTGTACCTCCAGAACACTAAAATATAGGCTCATATTAAAAAAGTCGACCTAAAATCCCCAAAGAGCTACTCACATAGTCATAATAGTTAGATACAACGAGTAGGAAGTTATATTCAAGGTCCAAAAAGTTAGACCAAATCACAAAAATGTTACCACCAGATCATAAAAATTTAGGCTCATATTCAAAAAGGCGACCTCAAAACCCTAAAAAAATCTACTCCCATACCAATACTAGTTAGACACAACGAGCAGATAGTTTTATATTCAAAGGCCAAAATGTTAGTCCAGATCACAAAATTATACCGACTTAGATATCCCGATATCAAGAATTACTTTAAAATCACTTTTATGATTGTTACCCCCCCTTACCATTTTTGAGGGATACGCCTATTAAATCGATAAAAAATTGAAATTTAACCTCAAGGCATACATAAAACATACAATTTGATACCCCTACATATCAAATTAAAAAAAAAAAAAACACTTTTAGGATTTTACCCCTATTACAATTTTTGAGGGATACGCCCCTGAAATCGATAAAAAAAAATCGTCAATTTAGCACGTAGGCTTACCTACAACTTTATTTTAAACATCCCCATAGCAAAAATTTACTTTAAAATCACTTTTATTATAGTTACCCCCCCCCCCCCTTTTACAATTTTTGAGGGATACGCCCTTGAAATCGATAAAAAGTTGAAATTTAACCTCAAGGCATACCTCAAACATAATAATTGATACCCCTATATATCAAATTCCAGCAAAAAAACAACAAAAGCTAGTAGTATATTGGCACGTTTACGCCTCTTAAATTTTTTTTATGCGGTGCAAGTCGCGTGCTGTTTCGGTGCAAGTTCTTTCACTTTTCACCTGCGTACTATGTATATGATTAATTACTATAAATACACATGGTCCGAGAGCATTAACCATCGTTGTACATTCATAAGTGTGAAAATTAAAATTTATACTAACCAAAACATTTGTTTGTTTTATTTACCACGTGTCGTTTTCCTATTAATTAATTAAATATTAATTGATCACCTTTTATTCACAATTATACGGCTAAGGAAATACTTACTTGCTACAACGTCGACCGAAATTGGGGTGGTTACGGAAAAAAGCGATGATGTGGTGCGTTATCTCTTAGTTACATCCCGATGGTTATGTACTTGTGTCTATACCGTGTCACCCCTAGCGCGTTGCGGAGGGGATTAGCTTGGTACATATTGATAATGCTACATGCTGACGATGCAACTTTATCAATACGGAATAATGACTGGAGCGAAGGGGGGGGGGTATTCAGTGGTCACCTAACCGGGTTGTCTGAGAGAGAGAGAGAGAGAGAGAGAGAGCGTCACTATTTAATGTTGGCATACTTTACTACACGACACATGATGATAATGCCCGAGCCCCAGTCACTAAAAATTTAGACACTAATAATCGGCTTGATACTTTGTGTGGCATGATGATGATAGGACATGAAGGGTACAGGTTGATGGTGCTGTTGAGGGTGGCACATGATGATGATGTGTCACTAAAAATGTGGACACTAATAACACCAACAGCATATCCGCGAGACCGCCCTAATTCATTCTTAGCGTCACCCACCCACCCGCGCGCCGCGCGCGAGCCGACGAGGGGTAGCCGCATATTTCACATCTTTTTCTTTGTCGCGGGGGCGGGGGGGGGAGACTAGTGTAATAATTCTGATTTTTAAAAATTTGCACCGACACCATATTTTTTTGTAATAATTCTGAAATTTTAAAATGTACACGTTTCACAAATATCTTTAAAATACTCTTTCACAAATATCTTTAAAAAATTTTCATCTAACACTGTCAGCCGTGTCGCGCGAGATAATCCGAGACGCAGTGGACCGTTTCGACGGCGACCGTTTCGATCTTTTCAATTTACCTGAGTTAAGCCCTTTCGACGCCCGTTTCGACAAACTGACGAACCCCACAAAAAATTTCCAAAATTTTGGACGAAATAGCGAATAAGAAAAATATTTTTTTTTGCACCATTGCACGGTGCAAAATCGATTGTCTTTGGTGCATTTTCGGTGCATGTGTTTGCACTTTTCACTTGCGTAAACATGCCAATATACTACTCCCATAGCTGTAAGCGTAGGCAGGAAATGTACAAGATAAAAGCAAGGGGATGGAATTCATGAATTCGTTAGTAGCATGAGTTGTCTCGATGTGAAGCTTCACTCAAATACGATAAGCTGTACCACCCGGGCACATTTAGGACAAGCATGTATCAAGAATAATGACGTGCTGCACATGATAGTACGGGTGAAATAGCAAGAAGGAGAACTGTAGTTTAGGAGGCCACTAGCAATCGCCAGAGAGGTAACAACATCAAAGTTGGTCTTGGGTCGATAGAAGGCTTGTTGCAAAAATGAACACTGTCAGTATTGAAGTTAGAGAGGTTTTCTATATTAGATTTAGATATGAAAGCCATTTGATTCAGGCTGTGAATAGTATAGTGACGTCCTTTACAAGATGGTGTTGATAAGTATTATTGATATTCAGTACTGAAGTCCTAGATAATGTAGTTTGTAGTGAAATATACTCATGCTAGTGATGTATTTAACGTGCTGTAATTGCTATCACTTAACCGTTGTTAGTGACCAGAATTATAAGTGATTCGATGAGCATGATGAAAAAAGTGGAGGCGGGCTTTGTACGCATGCAATGGGTAGAGTCGTTGCAGAAATCCAAAATACGTAAGGTCACCTTTGTCTATGTCCCTGGACATGCTGGAGTACGGGGAAATGAAAGAGCGGACATGTTGGCTAGCTGCGCTGTCGTTGGGGACGGCAACCAATGGATCGGGCGGACATCATCAATGCCCTCCGAGATGTGGGAAGAGCACAGGACTTCGACAAACACAGATCCACGTCATTTCTTCGGATAATGGAAATGGGAGTTAAGATGGGCACAGCCAGAAATGAGAAACTTAGTGGCCGTGTAAGAAGACTTATCAACCAGCATAGATCTGGAGTCGTCAGTCGCTGGACACTGCCGGAATTGCTGAGGAAGGGATATGAGCACCTATGGACATGTTCGGAGTGCAATGTTCATGACCCGCAAATAACTCAATAATAACTCAATTATAAGTCCTCACGACAGTATATCATGTAGTAATGATCTATAGAATGAGCATTTCTTCTTTTCTCTTTAGAAGTCAAAAATACGTCAGGTCACATTTGTCTATATCCCTGGACATGCGGGAGTACGGGGAAATGAAAGAGTGGACAGGTTGGCTAGCTACGCTGTCGTTGAAGACGGTCAACAAATGGTGGACATCATCAATTCTTCCGGATATGGTGAAAGGGCACAGGACTCCGACAACCATGAGTCCACGCCACTCCTTTGGATGAAAGAGATTGGAGTTAAGATGGGCACAGCCAGAAACGAGAAACTTAGTGGGCGTGTAAGAAGACTTATCAACCAACACAGAACTGAAGTCGTTAGTTACTGAATACTGCGAGACTTGCTGAGGAGGGGATCTGAGCACCTATGAACATGTTCGAAGTGCAATGATGAGGGCCCAACTTAATAACTTTATATTCTTTAAGAGTTAACTTGTTATTGAGTAAGTAATTCAATTTGTCTTGTTGTAATAATTAGCAAGTCTAGCAGCAGCTCAAGAGTAGTAGCTCTTACCAATGCCTAATCATTAGAAGACGATGTGAAGCCGGTAGAGCTAGCCACAGAGTGAGAGATAAAATAATTACTACAAATAAAACTAACCATGACCCAGAGTTACAGACTGCCCGATCTCATCTACGAAAGTGAGGATCAGTGACAGAGAGGGATAAATTAACATCAAAGTTCGGAACGGCATGAAATAATTAAATGTTTCATAGCCACCCCACTGGTCTAGTCGAATTGACTAGTTCACCTAGACGAATAAGGGTTGAAGTGGGGACCGAGAGTTGGTTCATCCGTTTCATGAAGAACTGGAGAGCCAAGAGGTCATTCTTGTTGAATATAGAGGTGTAGAGGGAAGAGATCTCCAAAAACAAAGAGGTGGTATGTTTTACCAGGACAAGGAATGGATGTGGGGAATATGTTAACGGCGCAGCTAATGTCCCTTACGCAAGAAGAGAAGCACTGAAAAGTAGGTTGGAAGACGCTGACCAAGTAATTCGAGATGTGAACAGTAGGTCAGCAGGGACATTCGGAGACTACAGATCTGCCGGATGAGCAAGGTTTGTGGATCTTAGACAGCATATAGAAGGTGGGCTTTCCTAAAGTCGAGCCAGGAATGATAATGTTGGTGGCGCTAGAAAGGAGTGCTATACTTTTGATCAATTCAAAGATGGTGGACCTAACTAGCATGTTGTTCTTTGACAGTAGGGCAAGGTTTGTAAAATGTTGAGATAGAGAGTTTGAAGAAATTCCCTCTCTTCTTATACTGTTTTTATTTAGACCTGAACTACGAAGACCGTTAAGCTCCGACAGTGTCGAACAACAAACCAATCAGTGCAGATAACTGCCGAACCCTCATGTGAATTCTTTTATATCAAAGCTTTCACCTCCGCCTTCGCAACCACGTTATTTTGTTGTCTACATTATTTGTTCAGAGTAATTTAAACAGGAAAGAATATAGAACACTCTGCTGTAACCCACCACCGTTCCACTCATCACCAGGCTTACTGTCTTCATGTGGACATATCTGTTGAACAGTGTCCCCAGCCCGATCTATCTACGATTTTCCACTTTTGAGCCTGCCGCCCTTTCACCGCTCAATCTCACCGTGCATGTTGTACATTAGTACTGACTCAAAGGTAGATATGCACGAGACATCATTATTCTGTCTACGATGGTGTGAAAATTGAGTAGATACAGTATCTCCCTGCATGGTGTAGCTTTCGTGCATCCAAGTATGATGTGCTTTACCTCATTTTCTATTCGTCGACTAAAGAACTATTCTGTCATACACTGATGTCAATCTTTGAATTGATATATTCACTATAAATTAATTTCATTTTTTTTTTAATGTGGGGATTGGATGGACTTCAGTACCAAGATCAAGAATAATACCATTTGATTGTGGAGATATGATATGGTGTCACAAAATTGAAGAGAAGAATGATAACGTAAAAAAATTCCATAGACCTATGCGTTAGTTATAACTTAGTTATCTGAAAAGACTCATAAACACAGTGGGGATTACTGTCAGAGTAAAGATCCGTAGCCTTCATCTTTTTAGACCACGCAAACAACGGAGAATGACTATTACATATAGTACTGCCTTTCATAATGAAAATATATGACCAGGTAATTGTATATATGGCCCTTTTCGTCTTGTCAGACGGTCTAGTGGAGGCTATTGCGTATTTTTTTGAGGTATTGTTTTTGCCGAACAGCTGATTAATTAAATGTTTGTATCAAATCTAAGTGTAAGCCATACTATGCCTTAATATAGGTGAAATGGCCAAAGACTACTCTCAGTCTTTATACTTTGCGGATTCACCTGGGACGAACTAAGGCGGGATTATGAGTGGGTGAGTAGTTATAGGAGTAGAAAATAGGTATATTTAAGGAGTTGAGCTATATAAGAATTTAAATTGGTGCAATACAAAGAAATATAGGAATTAATCATGTTTCAGGAGCAGCCGTTGACTGGTGCAAAGAACGTTAGCAGACTTTATAGTAGTAGTAAGGTGACGTAGGTTGTTGAGTTGGTTTATTAGTCCAGGTTGTTAGACGACCACCTAAGATCTATTCATGGATAGTAGATATGAACTGGGTATGGCCCACCTATCTAGTGGTTAGTACAACATTTATAACAACAATTAAACATCGATAACAACAATTAATGAAAACATAATGATTAGTCAATTGACTTTTATTGACAAATATCAACTTCAACGAATAAAATAAATAAAAAAGAGTACAAAAGAAACAATATAGTAATAGTATTAGATATCTAGGGGAGATGTGTACCCGTCGTTTGATGTAGAAATAGGATAGAGAATTTATGTTTTGTGTGTACGTGTAGATGGCTCCCTTGTGTGCTTTAAAACCAACATTTTTACCTCCGCTAGATTCTTTTTTTTTATTAAGAACGTCAAGAAAAGGTTGTTTGTCTAACACGTTGTGTTGCTTGCTGAGCCAATTAGGACTAGTTTTTGAGTAGTCCCCGAAACAATGGTAGGTTTTACTACATAGGGAAATCATACCATCTCCCTCATACTCTAACTTAAACAATACCGGTGTTCTCTTATCAAATAACTTTCTCTTTCGGCACCTCTGACAGTCAGTAGAAAAAGTGCATCGGGACCTAACGAAATCTGGGCGATGGACATCGCAGGATTCTGAGGGGAACCACTGGTCGTACTCGTTATAAAAAGTCTGGTGCATGTCGGGTTTAATAATGGCGTCAAGAGTAGCCGAGCTGAGGGCCAAATAGAGACTATCAGTGTCGATCTCGCAGAGTTGAAAATCTTACCTTTCAATATATTTATCTAGAAAATCATAATAAAACTGCAGCATTCTTAGCTTTGCGTACTGATACACGAAATATCCTATTTGTAGGGGAAGGTCCGAAACCGTGTTCTTTTTTAACATTTCTAACTCGAACACGTTGTCAGTTATTTGAGTCATATTTTTAAAAAGAGGATTATTGATACAAGATGTCGTGTCACAGCCTCGCGTGTACCTGGCGTCCGCATGATTTTTCTTATTAGTCAAAGTCAAAGTAGGCGGCGTTTCAAATCAGTTTCATCGTCTCCCCGGTAATAGAGAAATTGTCATCTACATCAGCCTGTCTGCGGAAGTCCGAAACACTGTTTCCAAAACGTTTAAAACAAGCCACTGGTTGATATTCTATAACCTGGTAGATGTTAGTTACTTCTAGACCATGATCTAAATACCATTTTAAGAGCGGGGTAGCCAAAAGAACTTTTCCGCCGCTGTAACTGCCCATCAGGGTTCGCCGTGAGCTACTCAATAATTTATTCTGCTCGGCGTGATGTTTCATCAAGGGACCAATATCGGCTCTACGTCAACGTTTTTAAATATGGGTGTCAATTCGCTAAAATAGTCCTTGAGAGATTCGGGGACATGAATATCGCATTCTACGAAACCAAACAACGTGGAGTCTTTAAAAGGTTTAAGAATGTGACTGTCAGTCAGGGGATATCAAGCACTGATAAACGAAGGTGTAGTTCAGGGGAACGTTTTAGTCAGAAATCTTTTGATGGTTCGATCTGTTCTTTTCAGGCGTTGCCACTGACATTCCCACATCTTAACTACTTCAACTCCAACGTCGTTGGTTAAATATTCGCGTTTTTCGCGGGTCTTTGCTTATAACTCTGTCAAAGGCTTGTTATTGACAGGGTTAACACCTTTGTGTTTTATAGTGAGGGGACAGATATGACCATGAAACAGACAACCATGGAACTGATAGACGGTCTGTGTCGCCTTATCCCAGCCGTCCACGCGGATCTTACCAGGACTCAAAGCCATTTCTCGGCCATTGCACTGGGTCTGCAATTGAAGGTTATTCTGATGCGCCACCCAAGTCAACCATTCTCTACTCTGGATGACATATGTGTTGCTCTTATGCTATCTGAACCCATCTTCAGGTCGTCTGAATGTAGGAAAACCTGAAGGCATTTCCTGAGTGAGAGCTCACAAGTACAAGGCGTTAGCGTCATAACCTTTAATGATTTCTACTACTTTTTCAGGATTACCTCTAATAAGCGTTTGTCCAATTTCATGGTACCGATGGAAGATTATGCTCGGAGCACCTACAATATTATCTCTCAAGGTATTGTGCAGCTCTCTCTTGGAACATAAGGAAAAAAACACATTGGAGGGGAGAGTTTTAAATAAATATTTTAAAGTTACTCCCGGAACAGAAATTGCGTCCTTACACATGTCTACACCCAAACCTGCGTAAAATTCGATCTGTTTGTCTAATGCGAGTAGGAAGGGTCCTACATCCTTATTATTATTATACCATATCAGAAAATCACTGAGAGTGGCCATCTTATTGTCTACCCATATCTGTTCAGAATACTCGTAATCTGCGTCCGAAATATTGCAGTTTTTATGTGTAGAAAATAAGCTTCATGAGGGGGAAGAGAGGTTTCGTCTAACTTTTTTAGGTTCGTAATATACTCGTAGCAAACGACGCCCTTAGTTTCGTTAATATTGTAGACTTTCAAATACTTTGAATAAGAGAATCCGGGAGGTAAAAAATTTATCACGTCTAAAAATTTTAATTTACTCGTACCAATACACATAAAGTTGTTGTTTCACTTCACCATAATTTAAAGGGGGTCCCCTCGTCTTCGTTTTTATGTTCCGCGTGATCATGATCTGTTGGTTCGTCATCCTCAGCGAATAATAAATGGCTTGCTAGGTAAGGTTTTAAGACGTTTATGTCATATTTATCCGAATTGAACCCGAAGACAGGCAATTCTTGCAAATACGAATCTAGTCGGGGTATAAGAGAGTCGTCGTCAACGGTACTTAGTTTTGTAAACACAGCGTCGAATCTATCGCGCAAGATCGCGTACGCTGCATCCGAAATGGTATCTAAATACCGAATCACTAACCAAATCCTGTGAATCTCCAGCTGTGATAAAACAAACGGGTTCTTCAAACCCGGGTACGTTAGATGCCAACGAGCATGACAAAGGGATATGTTTGGCTGTAAAGTTTGTGGCACTAGTTGTCACTGGTAAGTCACTGCTTTTAAAGTAGCATTCAAAATCATAATCGGCTCGAAAAGGGTAAATGAAACTATTGGGAACCTCGACTCCGCGAGAGGCCAACTTTTCCCAAATGGTGGGGGATGGAGTGTACACACCACCCTTGTAAAATTTTTTTATTTTTGCCTTGTTACAAGTCTTTTTTTTATTGTCAAACACCAAATGTTTTCCATAATTTACCGCCTTGAGGACAGCTAAATGAATTAGAAGCGGCGTCAATGTCAGATATATACATAAAATGGTCTTTATAATACAACAACCGTAAAGTGTCCTTATAAGAAATACGACTTCTGAGTTTTGGGGTGAGAGCGTCGTTGTCGTCAAACTCGAATATGTCAATGTTTACATTAAAACACTGTTCTAATTCTGGAACCTGTTGCAACGTCACACCCTCAATTCCAACATTTATACCCCCATGAGCTAACCACTGTTTTAAGAGAGACTGTGTGGGAGTTCTAAGATTCTTAACACTCGATCCTCTAGATACTGCTAGACAGCGAAAAAAACACAAGTTATCGGTGTATTAATGGTTTTTTGAGTCGTGTTGCAACGTGTAAATGGCTTTGTTGTTCCTTATATGTGGTGGAATATCATTTAAACAACACCGAATCGGATGTTCGTGAATGTGAAAGAGATAGAAAGAAGTGCTGGGGATTGATTCTACGTAATATTTTGTGTCTGGGCGCTGGTGTTGAGCGTAATTCAGGCTATCGTCTAGGTTCAACTGAGCTACACATTTCTCTAAATCTGCTCTATTGTTAATAAGGGTAGGTGTATCTAGAACATAGGCGTTGTTGCAGCTGTCGTGGAAGAATTTTAAAGCTTGAGTCTCCCTGTGTCGCAAGACATAGTGATGAGAATAGTTGATTTTGAAACGCAATGTCTGTCTGTTTTTCAAATATGTCCCTGAGAATATCACCCCAGTTTGGTTTGTGCGCTCTATCAGGAGAATGGAAAAATGTGTAGATGGATACATGTTTGTTTATGTTCACGTGTGTCTTTATGAATCTCCAATTCTCAGTGTATATCTGACATCATGTGGAAGAATATCTAGAGTATCCACTTCAGCGGGAAGTCTCGCTCTTTTTGCACAACTGCTGGTCTTGTCGCTCGAAGTGGCAGGTCTTTTGCGTGATGAAGAAGAAGGAGTCTGTATACATGCTGCTGATGCAAGTAGGGTCGTCGATGAATACAACTGTCGGATGTGGGTCTTTAAATTGTCTGTCTTTGAAAATTGTTTACCACACACTACAGATGTGTTGATTTAATGTGTGTGCTACTTCCTTGTGTCTTTTTAGATTACCGACTCTAGTAAAACTTTTGTTGCAAAACTCACAAACTACATTAGATAATGCTTCAACACTGACAACTGTTGGCGCCATCTGGGTGAGTAGTAGTGATACCTGTAGTGATGCTGCATGGCTGATTTCTATATGTTTTTTCAGATTGCTGGCTCGTGTAAACGTGCAAACGTATACGGAACACTTATGAGAGAGGTTTCTATGAATACTCTCAACGTGCCTAGTTAGCGAGCTGAGCCTGGAGAATACACGCCCACATGTAGGACACTCGCATAGTTGACCAGACATTGTTTTCTTTTCGACTATCTCTGCAAAAGAGAGAGTGAAAAAAATATATATAAAACAACTAACTAGAATAACTCAATGCAATACGCTAATTGGGAAGAGCGCCAAGGACAATAGTCAACCGATTTTTTAAATAAAGAAACACGCCACAAGGTATGCGTGACTTTCCTTAATCTTCTCTCCAGCGCTTTTTTTACGATACCGTTAAGATACTCTAACCTGATTTTAAATTTCATATTAATTTAGGGGACGTTTGCCGAAGAGTTGGCGACAGTTCATCATTTGGATGATCTTACAGAGGATAGATGTTCAAAGTGGATGCAGGTTGTCTGTGACAGGCACAGATTTGCGAGAAGAATAGCAGCCTTGGGATTAGTTATAGAGCCTATTCTTTGACAGTTACACTGCGCAAAAAGTTTTACAGGCATCGCCGTGCTAACAGCAAAGTCAGAAAAGGTTATAAGTCGCGTCTCCTCAAGAAAATCGAGGAGGAAAAGAGCGACATTATTAGAGATGTAATATTTGAAACGAACAAAACCGCAATTGTGCGATAGACCTAATATCCAACAATCAATTTCATGCTATAATTGACAAACTACCCGTCATACCTACCGTCGATAACAATTTACGAGTTATAGTAGAGGAAATATTTGCAGATGGTGTTTACAACTGGGGTAGAATAATCGCCGTGCATGCCCTAGTTTTTCGCCTAACGAAAAACCTACGAGACTCCTTTGATGATTCTGCTGTGGACGTTAGACTCCTGATAGAACAAGTTGCATTCAAGGCTACCAACAGCATCGTAGAAAAAACTACACCATGGATAGTCTCGCATGGCGGATATTGTTCTTTCAAAATATTTGTAAAAAATATCACTAAAATATAATAAAATGTGGATGTTTAAATGAAAAGTGTCTATGTTTTTTTTTCTTAATATATACATTTTATATAGATCTTATGACGTGTAAAAAAAATAACAATACCATACAACGGTGAGATGACACACGACATGAAATAAAATATGACAACGCGTGGTTTTTTATGTTTTATTATTTAATACACCGAAAATACGACATCTGTGATGACAACAATAAATCTTAGCAACCGTTACAGTTAGAAATGGTCCGCTGTAAACAAATGCATGTGAAATTCTTATATTTCGACATTCTCAGTATTATACATGTCTGGTATTTTAAATAACACGAATGTCAAAACTCGGCGGTTGTAGCTACAGCCTCCGGGAAATATGAATCGAAATAACCCTCACGAAGATTGCTATCTATCGATGGCCAATGTGTCAATTGGCTAGGTCCTCGAAGCGCGTCTGCCTGTGGTGTTTTTAGATTTGTGGCTTGCACTCTGTCATATTCCGCTAGCACATCACCGGCCATAGCTACCAAGTCTTCAAACGCTCGTCGATTTAACGTGATGCCGGTTTTGGTGGAAAATTTCTTGGTCGAATCCCCGAAAAAACTACGAATATGTATTAAAGGTGTTCCGTTATACGCTGAAACAGAAATGGCTTTCTCGCCGTTGTTTAAAGGTTTAATAAACTCACCCTGACGAATCGTGTACACGATGTTAGTAGCAGAAGCCAATCCGAAACTTGAATGGTGTAGAAAACACAAAACTCGACGAATGGAATGAGAAATGCGAGCTGCGCTCGACTTCTATACACCACGTACCAGAAACTATTTTTAGAAAATGATGTCATTGCTATTTTAACCGCTGATGTCATTGCTATTTTTAGCCACTGACGTAATTCTCAAACGTCATTGTTCTAGAAATTTTAAATTTTGCGCCAAAAGTTTTGGTGCGAGTACGCGATACACGATTCGATCGTTTATGTGTTGTCTGCTGGATGAAGTAAACGGCATTAAGACCATTTGCATTGATCCTCCTCGTGTTTTAATCTGTAGAAAGTACACAAAGTACAGTCCACACGCGTTACTGGCCAGTTCTTGTAACTGGCGCGAGTTGTAGATGTGAGGTCTGTTCGAATTACTCTCGATAAAATCAATGATCTCGGTATACCTGGGAGAAAACCCGAAACTGTCGAAATACTCAAACTGTCCCATAGCATTGTAGTAGAGGGTTACCCAGTGAGATCCGGGTCTCCAACTCGGATCGTTATTAATCACGAAGGCTGCGGTTTTAGTGGGATCGATATAGCGAGGTAATCGATCGCGAGCCACTACACTAACAACGGAACAACGCTTCACAAAAATGTCAAACATAAGTACGTTGAATAACGGTCAAGCGACCGTTGCAAATTTGAGTTCAATGGCGACGGGGCCTGCTTTTTGCCAGCTCAAATTTTTCGGAGTTCAAAAGACTAGCGCTGAGATCGAATGAAAAAAGAGTTTAGGCGTTCTTGAAGTCGTTATAATCTATTCCGGTACTAGCGTCTATTCCCACAAGACCCAACGCCAACATGGACTTGAAGTAGGCGCGAGCGTACTGACCGCGATCACATTCGGTAGATAGAGGTTTACCGCAAATACTATGACCGGAGACGGTGACATTCAAGTAGGTAAGACCAAAGTTTTTAAAATTGAAGGGGTTAGTGTCGTAACTTCCGTTAAATGCAGCCGAGTCCAGTAAGCCGAGGACTAGTCGGGTTGGTGTTTGGGTCAGAAAAAGGTTGTCTTGGGCATGAGATAACATGCCTTTAGGAATGGCAAATGTTTTATTCAAAACTCTTTTCATGGGGTATCGCGCATTGCCTCGTAAGAGAGCCTTTTCGTGAGCCAGCGAGATGGTTGGATTAACTGAGGCTTTCCTCACCAACAGGGCGGCGTAAGTGATGATACTTTTATAACCGACAGTTTTGTCGTGAGCAATGATGTTAAAAACGTCCTTTTAGGGGGTCAACTTAATTTTCACATCAACCCTGTTTAGCATGTAACGCTCCTGAGCAAAAATATCAGAGTGAAGTCGACCAATCATATCCAGCTCATGGCTACCTCGGGCCAGATTTCGTCGCGCTTTCAGACCCATATTGGAGTCTCCTTGGGTGTCATCCGCGTGTTTGGGAGTATCGGTGTAGAAGAGTGCGCTCTGGAGATAACCTTTCTTAGATTCCTTGCTATGGTTGAGAGTGGCTTCTAGGTATGCTCGAAAAGGGTAGGTGTTTTCAGCAACTGAAATCAAAGTATCGTTTGACTAACTTCCAACAGGACTAAAGTCGTGTGGTGGTTACATGCGACATCAATATGGTCAAAGAAGAAATTTTTATTCTTGTAGCTATCATTGAGGTTGAAGGACACTTAGCTGCTCGGTAATGGCGCTGGACTAGAGGTGTTGTAAAGATCTGTTTGCGATTCGTCACTAGACATTCGGTTGTAACAAGAAAAATTACAGATGCTAGTTTTTATTGGAACGGTTGAATTGGTTGGTGGTCGTATTGTTGTTCGTGAATTACTCCAAGAATGGAGTGCATTTTTTTCACGGTGATGCAGCTCAAGTTGTGTGTAAGCAATCGGTAACGAGATAACCAGCTGGTGAAAAATCACAGTATCTGTCCTTCCTTAAAACTTGATCAATGTGTTGATTGAAAGCAAGATTTCGATCAAATTGTATTTCGAAACATCGCATTTTGTGGGTCCTCATGATAGTTTCTGAACCCACTTTTACAACTATTGTAGATGTGTTGACAATATGTATGCTCGGAGAGACACACATTTGCAGTCGTCTTTGTCTAGCTCACCCGTGTTCGCTTCTCACACCATCTTCTGAACAATTGGGCAAGTTCAGCCTAGTGTTAAGTGTATGTACATCGTGTCCACTATCTCTACCTTCGCAGTAGAATAAAAAGCGTCGGTGTTGGGCAGTATGCCAACTATACCTTAGTCGACTCATCTGTTACTTTTAAAAGTGTAGCTGTTGAAACGTAGCGGGTTCATATCAATTATATACTCGATATATATCAGATATATATATATATATATATATATATATATATATATATACATATTTAACCCCGGGCTAGATTGGTTTTGCAACAGATTCTCATGTCTTGATTGTGTACGGCGTCTATACCTACTTGCTTCCCTCTTATTCTTTCGCGCATCGACTGTCAGACTCAAGTATACAGGGACTGATGGTCTTACCGATGGTTAGCAGACAATCAAATGAAAAGACGATTAGAGGCCATAGATATGGACTACAGGGACCGATGGTCTTACCGATGGTTAGCAGACAACCAAATGAAAAGACGAATAGAGGCCATAGATATGGACTTTCTCAGAGGAATTTGAGCGTTATCTGAGAGAGCTCTTAATCAATAGTCGAAAGTGACAATCGACATTTTGCAGGCACATCATGAAAAAAAGGAAAGTTCCAATATTTGTGTACAACTACCAAAAAGTGGGAAGGTGAGCTCGCATTCGATACAGAGAGAAGATGGTAGATAGTTTGGTGTTTTGGTCTGGAAAACACTTAACAACTTAACTGATAACTTGCACTGTGGAGAGACAATTGTGGTCGGGGATGATGATTGCCTACGTCCGTTGGTATGGTACATGATAATCATGGTCTTATAACAATATTCCTCACACTTCGAGGATTCCGTAATCGTGTCTTTTTTCAGGAGCGTTAACCAAATTTGACACTCAAGACAGATATTATCTACCTGGAAGGAGATCTCTACATACCATACCTAGACCAGTGATATGACAACACGACTTCCGTGATTTACAGGCTCATCATCCTCCGTCAAGAGGATGTAAAAACGTCTAGCTCAATAACAGCCTAGGATATGTTGGACGCGATGATCACCTAGATGCCGACTTTCATTTCAGGAAATCTTACTTAAACATTACATTGAGGGTGAAGGACATTGCTCAGGTATCTGTCAATGTCAGAGTTCGAAATTTATTTCTTCAAGCCTGCCGACATGGCAACCTCAATGAATGGGTTTTTAGGATCGTTAACCAGATTTGACACTTAGGACAAGTATCACCTGCGCGGGAGGAGATCTCTACATACGATACATTGATTCAGAAAAGTAAAAACAAAAAGAAAGATCCCCAGGAATTACAGACCCATCAGCCTACTCCCTTGTGTAGGAAAGCTGCTGGAGAAGATAATGAATAGAAGGTTGATCTGCTACACATAAACCAACTTACTGGAACACAGCTAGGGGAGAACAAAACATACGTTCAGTTGACATCTCTCACACGAAACAGAGAGCGTGTCGACACCGGTTTCAGTGATGGTGATCTCGTTATTCTGATGCGCGCAAGACTACAACTACATCAACATAAAAAAGTTTGAACAATTTTGATATATTTTGATATTAAATTTTGCTCGACACCGTTAAAACATCGAAATGTGTACGTCACCGACCACGCTTATCATGAAAAGCGACTAGACTAGTTGGTAATTAGAGAGAGTGTGGGGTGTCGACATTACAAAATTGTATTCTCCCGACACCGATAACAATATCACATGTATCACCGACATTACAGCCTAGTGTGTCGACATCTACGACATCTTAAACGATCACAGCACGGTAGAGTGTCGACTACAAGAACACATATTTTTAAAATGTGTGTCACCGATATTACATGTGGAGAAGATACATCACAATCGAGTGTGTGTTGAGGCACACTCATTTGTGTTCGTATATGTCAACTGTGTTGCTCCTACAATATCTGATGCATCGACAAGCCTGGGTATGTTCTTGTGTTGACACAACAAAGTCTGTGAGTGTGTCAACCTCCACCATAACGACTCGTACACCAGAGCCACCAGCTATAAGTTTTTAGCTCGTTGTGGACTAACGCAGAGATGCCATGTTTCAACTACCTCTGTCTGTCATGACAACACGATCCTTCACATGCTCCTTACCAAAAAAAATAACTTTGTTGTCAGCAACAATAACGACAACGGTATCTGTCATGTCAACAACATGTTCACTCAGCCATCATGGTGTTTCGACAACAACACCATCATCTTTTTCACATGCGTCACCAACACCACATCCCAATGTTACGACTAGTTCGGTCATTATGAGTTCAGCCTTGCTTCTGGACTCATTTGAATATCCAATATTGAAAAGAGCCCAGTTCAACAGTTCTTAAACTACGCATCCTGGAAATAACACTCAGAGGTAGGAAGTAACATGTGTTATAAATAGGGCTCGGATTTTTATGACCTAAAAATCCTGAAATATGACATGCAAATATGACCTAAAAAATGCAAAATATGACCTAAAATATGCTAAATATGCCGAAATATGACCATAAGGTTTTTCTCATTTATGAACCAAAAAAAAAAAAAACGCAAATTATTATTGTTTGCATGTTTTACGCATTACGTAGTAGTCATAGTACCTACATAGTAGTAATACTTAACAAAGCATGTATAAAAATACTTACCACATTTATTCCTCAGTTTTCATTGTTTGTACAATTGCAACCGACAACAACATACATTTTTAGAGTTTCAAATTTGAACGATCGTCGATTGTCACTGAGAATTGTTTTATATTTTGAAAAACTTCGTTCTACATCACATGATGATGTCACAGGGGCAAATCTAAATAATGTCAGATCATTTGCTGAAAGTTCAGGTTCATCCTCTTGAAATGTTGCATGTTTACCACTAAGTATGTCTGCAATTTTGCACAATGAGAAATAACCAGAATTTCTATGAAGAACACTTTCTAATTTTACTTTAATCCTGTTGCTTACTTCACCACGTGATCCATTTATTTCTGCTTGAATTTGTTTCACAATATCTAATGCATCATAAAGTGCAGTCCCTTCGCTTTCCAGACGTTTTATTGCTTTTGAAATTGCAGAAAAGTTTGACTTTATATAAGTCAGATTTTGTGATAGTCTGGTAGAAAATAAGCTTTGCACTGCTTGTATTGATGTTGCGTCGTCTTTGTCTAGGGCATTAAATATTTTATCCAGTGTTGAATAGTTTTCACAGTAATACTCTACAGCGTCCAGCCATGTACCCCAACGTGTAAGGATAGGTTGTGGAGGAAGTGGTAGTTGAGGAGCTTCTTCTTTGATTTTTTTGTACTCGAAGAGGAGCCTTGATGAATATTTTTTTCCCATTTGAAATAAGCTTGTCCACATCAGGAAAATTACCTCGAACTTCCTCAGCTACTCGATGCAGTGCATGAGCAAGGCAAGTAATATGGATCAATTTCGGGTAGAGAATTTGAAGTCCTTTAGCAGCCTTTTTCATATAGGGAGCAGTATCTGTTATTAATAGAAGGATATTATTTCTTTCTATTCCATTTGGCCACAACAGCTTCATGGAATTATCAAATAGAACAGCTATGGAGGTATGATTTGTTCTTTCAAGAACTTCACAGTTAAGGACAAATTTTTCTCCTGGTTGATCTCCTTTTAAAGTTCCAACTATAACATTTGCGACAAACCTGCCATCTACATCAGTAGTCTCGTCTAAGGAAACCCATATCTTGTTATCTGCAATAGAATTTCTAATTTTGTTTAACATGTCCTCATAACATTTGGAGAGATAATTTTTCCTTAAAGTAGATTCATCTGGGATAGGATGGCTAGTGTATTTCTCCAGAAATTGTCGGAAATATTGATTTTGCAATTTATTTAAAGGGATATTTTATGAAACCATCATATGACACAAATCTTTATAAAAACCGGTCTCTGTGTTTCCCGAAGAAGAAGAGGAAGTAGCAGAACATTTTTCAAGTAATAAACTTTGTCTTCCTTCCATTTCAGAAAGTCTACTTAAACATTTCATATGTTTAGAAGTATTGCAATGTTGTTGCACATTAAACCGTTTTCCAGCTGTAACCTTGACCTCACACAGTGTACAGTACAATATTTCTCCATCGGTACTATAGTCCGTTCAGATTCGTTTGCCTAGACATTAATTTATTTTTTTTCAAAAACTTATCGTTCATTTGCATTGATCTTTTGAAGTTAGGTTTAGAATACTAATGTCGCTATAAAAATATTTTTTTATCAAAGAAATGTGATCCAGTTTCAAAGATGCCTTATTTAACCTATATTTAAAAAAAGTTAATCGATTTAATAAACACCGGCGGGATTATGTAGATGCTTACATCTCACAGCTGATTCTTTAACATATAGGCATGACCTTCACGGCTGAATGCGCACCGTCCTAAAATAGTTATGTTTCCACTATAAATTTTTATAAAGAAATGTAAAAAAAAAAAGTAAAGTACCCCCCGTCTCGCCAAGTGGCGTATAGGGAAATATGGTGTTAGTGACCCTATATTTTACAGACCTTCAGCACATGATTTTTGGGGTAATGTGGTCGGTATTACGCCCGTGCTGCTTTACTTTCCCAGAAAAAATCCGGTACCCATTTAAGGCTGGGTGAACCCGGAGCCGTCGGTTGGGATCGAACCCTACCTCTTGTCCGTAGTAGTCCAGTTCACCAACCACTGAGCTATCGCGGCTCCCACTAATTTTTAGGGAATTAGTAAAACCCAGGTGTCCTCGCCAGGGTACGAACCCCGGCTGTTGCCGTGGTAAGCCAACCGATAAAGAAATGTTACATATGAAATTTCCCGTTTGGCACAAAATGACATTTTAGCCGAAACCGGAAATTATGTGACGTCAAAATCACGGCCGTAGACTCGAGTTCGAGTCATAATTCAGAGGCAAATCTCAATATTTACAGAAAGGAGGCGGCACTATCCATATTATCTTCTGCAAGTCTATGTGAGAATGAATATAAAGGCAAAATATTTTACTGAGCATAACATTGCTATAAAGATTTATCAATACTTCTGCAGAGAGCGTAAAAAGGGACATCTTTATTGTTCTTTATCAAACCCTGAGAAGAGAACAATGCATATTTTAGGTTTGTGTAAACGTTCATTTGATCGAATAGTTAAAGGAAGCGGATATTTATTGCCAACAAATGCAAGAAAGCAAGGAAGGAAAGAAACGTTAGACAGTTTTGATAAGGACCTAGTAAAAAGAGAAATCTGTCGAATGTTTGATATAAACGAAGTAGTGACACTTAGAAAGTTGAAGCTTTGGCTGAAAACTAACAACGACATTGAAATATCAAAAACTTCATTATGGAAAATATTAAGAAGTGCAGGCTTCACCTTTAGAAAGTATGCTGGTGGAAAAAACATTATTTGTGAGAAGCCACATCTAGTAGCTCTTAGAAGCAAGTATTTACGTGAAGTGAAGGAAATGCGCGAAAATGATTATGATATTGTTTATTTAGATGAAACTTGGATCAACTCTCATCATACAAATGAAAAGGAATGGCAGTTAGCAGATGGAAGTATTAAAAGATCAGTACCAAGCAGTAAAGGGCAACGTTTGATAGTTGCACATGCAGGTAGCAGACATAATGGGTTGTTGCAGAATGCTCATCTCGTTTTCATTTCAAAATCCATAGACAATAGAGACTACCACTCCGAAATGAATGGGCACATATCTGACTGGATCGAGAAAAGTATCCTTCCAATATTAGATCGACCTTCTTGTCTGATAATGGACAATGCTTCATACCATAACGTAGTTAACGTAGAAGATAGAATCCCAACATCATCAAGTACAAAAGATGCAATCAAAACGTGGCTCATAAAAGAACACATACAAGTTAACGACAGCTACTTGAAACCCGAATTGCTTAGCCTTGTAAAACAGACACAACGTACAAAGATATTTAAAATAGACAAGTTAATTCAAGAACATAGCCATAGATGTTTGAGACTACCTCCATATCATGCACACTTAAATCCTATAGAACTAGTTTGGGCAAAAGTTAAAGGACACGTAGCATATACAAATAAAACTTTCAAATTATGCGATGTTGAGACACTTACGAAAACAAACAAAAGAAGCGAAAAGAACAGACAATAAAAATAAAACAATTAAACGATCAAGAAACAAGGAAAACCCTAGAAGAAAAACTCAGAGAGGAATTCAAGAAACTCCCTAACGAAGTATGCACAGTAGAAGAAGAGTGGAAACAATTTAAGGAAACAGTAACTAACATCTCTAAAACAGTTTGTGGAACGAAGCTAAGAACAAGAGAAGGGAAAAAGAGCACCCCGTGGTGGAACGAAACAATCAGAGAAGCAATTAAAGAAAAGAAGAAACTGTTTAAAAATTGGAGGGAGAACAAGAACCAAGAAAAATATGAAAGATATGCCTTAGTTCGAAAAAGAGTTAAAATGCTGATCAAAGAAGCTAAGCAAAGGAATTGGACAGAATTCGGACAAAACATGAGCAGGGACTTCAAGACAGCCACAAGAGATTTCTACAAAGCAGTAAAAGCCACAAGAGCGAGAAAAGAAAACCATGATCCTACTGAGCTGATAAATGACAAAGACGGACAACCAATATCAAACAACCAATGTATGCAACAGAGATGGAAAGAATATTTTGAAGACCTGTTAAACATACCAACTACCAACAAGACAACAAAAACCACACTAGAACTCACAAATACTGAACCCAACATCATGAAAGAGGAAATAGAAGAAGTAATCAAATATGCACCAAGAAACAAAGCACCAGGGATAGATAACATTCCAATAGAAATAATAGCAGCAGCGGGAGAAACAGGAATGCAATGGCTGCACAGAATATTTAATGCAGCATGGCACCAACAACAAGCCCCAGAAGACTGGCAACAGGCAATCATCATACCAATATGGAAAAAGAAAGGTAGCAAAAGAGACTGCAATCAATATAGAGGTATATCTCTGCTCAGCCATGTAGGAAAGCTATACGCCAAAATCTTGGAAAAAAGACTGAGACCAATAATAGAACTACAGTTAAGCGATTCTCAAATGGGGTTCCGAAAAAACAGAGGATGTACCGACGCACTATTCACACTAAAACAGCTTGCAGAAAAAACGACAGAACACAACCAAAACTTATACATAGCCTTCATTGACCAGGAAAAAGCATTCGACAGAGTAAACAGAGAACAACTGTGGGAGATACTAACAACATACGGAGTAAGCCAACATCTAACCAACATTATTAAAAGTCTCTACGCCAACAGCAGCTGCAGGGTCAGAACAGCAACAGGCTACACAGACCACTTCGAAGTTAGATCAGGTGTAAGACAGGGGTGCGTACTATCCCCCCTACTGTTTATTACATACATGGACCATATATGCAAGCTAGCCAACCCATCAGAGACAGAGGAGATCAACGAGCTTCTATTTGCAGACGACCAGGCACTAATACATGAAACAATAGAAGACCTACAAGAACACTTAAACAAACTCAACATCTTAGGAACAAAATACAACATGAAAATCAACATCAACAAAACAGAAGTCATGAATGTCGCCAAAAATAAACAGAACATCAACATAACTATAGAAGGCAGACAACTAAAACAAGTAGAGGAATTCAAATACCTAGGAAGTCTAATGACAAACGACAATTCCCAAACAGCAGAGATAGAATCAAGATGCAACAAAGCTTGTCAAATCATCGGACAGTTATCACCACTATTGTCCAACAAGGAAATAACTCTGGAGGCAAAACGAGCACTATACAATACAATCTTCATTCCAACGTTGTGCTACCAATGCCAGACCTGGACTCTAGATGCAAGAACAATAAGAAAAATAACCTCTACAGAGATGAAATGTGTTAGACGAATGACAGGAAACAGTCTGAGAGATAAGATCAGAAATGTAGAACTGAGAAAAAAGCTAGGAATAGCCCCAGCCATAGAATATATAAGGAAACAACAGATAAAATGGTTCGGCCACGTGACAAGGCAGAAAGAACAAAACACAACACAACGAGCCTTCAACAAACGTTGTGAGAACAACAGACCCAAGGGTCGACCATGAAAAAGATGGATCGATGGAATATTAGAAGCACTAGGAAACATAACAGCAGCAGAGGCGAACAGAAGAGCAAAAGACCGCAAATTATATCTCCCCTCGACGCTGAAAGGCAGATGAGGAAGGAAAGAAGAAGAAGAAGAAGAGACACTTACAAATCAGGCTCTATCAAATATAAATAAAGACTACTGGGTAAAATGTGAGGATCATGTGTTACGACAAGAAGAGGAATATTGGAAAAAGGATGGTTTGTTGTTTGTTCAGCCGAAAGCAGTAATCGACCTATTTGACTCGTCTGATTCTGAATGATCATTACTCTGATTAAGTCTACAGATAAATAGTTTGATTTGCAATATTTCCTAGTTGATTTTTTAAACAGTTTATTGTTCAAGACCACCCAAGCAATCAAAAATATGTTATAAGCAAACCAACAACCATTAATGGAAGCCTGCTTGAGTCAGTACAGAAGTTCAGCTATCTTGAATCCACTATTACAGCCACACTTTCCTTAGATGAGGAACTAAATGTACGTATTTGAAAGGCAGCGACAACATTTGGGAAACTCACACCAAGAGCATGGAACTATATCAAATTGACTCTACGAACAAAAGTTCTATATATAATTTAAAATTTGTATACTTGCCACCAAGTACAATTTTATGGACACTCCTATGGGTCATCGTTGCACTAGATTACTGTAAAACATTTTGATTAGGGTCAAAATAATAGTTACATTGGCAAAGATCAAAGGAATTCGCCGCTTTAAGAAAACCGTTATAGCTAGACATCGAGTAACACATATGTTCTCGTGACATGGACATTTTAACACCGTATGCCAAAAATCATGTGAAATCATCAAGAACTTTTTGAATTATAAATCATAACATCTCGGCAAACGAATCTGAACGGACTATAAATACTTTTGAACCAAATTCCTGCACAAATTTACGCAACTTTGCACCATTTGAATTAGACACTTTAGGCATTGTAAAGCAAAGTTATTCCAGTGAATCAACCATAAACAATATAACTATTATATAACTATGAGCTAGAGCACAAGATCATGTAGTCAGTCACTGTTGCAAATGGCAAATTAATAATTGTAACATACAAATGGGCGCCAAACGGTTTAAATTGAAACTGGAAGATTTAACAAATCCAGGAATATTCGCTCCTGACGTTGAAACATTTGAAATTGTTTCCTACAATTTACTTTCGAAACAAAACCCAGAAAATTCTTTTGAAGTATTGAGCGGATGTCACTCCCTTTTTTATTCTCAGATGCCGACTGACATCAAAGAGTTGACTGATGTCTTCCCCTCCCTACAGTCGCATGAAAGACACACATGCATATTCACTAATACACACATTCAGAAATATAGCCAATCCTCACAATTTGTCTCTAAACATAGTTTAAGATGTGTTAACATTGATAAGCAAACGGAGTACACCAGAAAGTTGAGTACACCAGAAAATATGCAAAATATGACCTAAATATGACCTAAATATGACCAAAATATGACCTAAATCTCCAATTTCAGGCAAAATATGACCTCATCAAAATTATGGTCAAAATATGCTTCAGGAAAAAAATATGACATTTCATGAAAATCCGAGCCCTAGTTATAAATAATATCAGGAAACTAGTACCGAGCCGTCTCTTGGGTTTTTTAACAGAACTATGTAATGACTGTTGCGACTTATCGTCTGCTGTTCCTTGTTTTTGCTAAAGATATTTTATACTATATACACGACGCTTATATTTCTATGACGACTTCCCTTGGTAAATAGTTTCGTGACCCTATCGTCAGTTTTGTTCATCATATCGTCTATGACCATCAGACGTCTCCTATCTCCTCGCCATTGCTTCCTGTCGGGTAGCCTTTCGTTAAACTGAACACCCTTCATCGTTTCGTACATCGGTTGTCACTCGCCATAACAGTAAATTATTTCCTCAGTCGCGGGACTGACCATTTCTGACACTTGTTCGAGAAATCTCCTAACAAACACACTTTTTTCCGCATCCAGTGGGCCCTTCGATAAGCGCTGTAAGCGGATATTTACAGATTGGGTCCATAACTAGACATGATTACGTTGTTTAGTTTGTCTCTGTATTTATTGTACATTTCCAAATAGTACAAAGGAAACCTAACTCGGTTGAACATTTACACTGTAATGTTATTTATAAAATAACTGCTTTAGTATAAAACTGGTTTTAAAATACGTATATTTTGATATAAACTACGTCTAAATAAAACTAAAACTAAACGTTTCGGATTCTTTTTGTATTTCAGCTTTGTCAATAATCATCGAACTGTAAAATTTATTAGAGTTTGGTGACTTTTATCATATAGTAATAACATAGTTTTAGACAGACAGCAAACTAACATGAATAATCTATAAGCATACAGCTGTACACACATACACTCACAGACAGACAGACAGACATAGAGAGAGAGAGAGAGAGAGAGAGAGAGAGAGAGAGAGAGAGAGAGAGAGATATGCTTTAGTTGCGAAGTCACAACGAAAATGAAAATAACTTGTTATACATCAAACTATATCTTGTTTGGTGTCTATTCGCATGTCTCGAGATGAAGGATTTAATATTAAATGACGTATATTGTATATTTTTTAACTAAGTAGTAAATTTATTGTTTATTTAGTAACCCGTCTTTGTGTTAAAGTTCACATTGTTTAGTCCACGCAGAATGAACGCGAACGCGATAAGTACGCCGCCACGCAAGGGAACAAAAGCCTTTCGATCAATGCGCGGCACAGGCAGATTCAATCTTTGGCTGTCTACCTCTTGTTTACTGTTAATATCGGGTATTTAATTTATATTAGACATGTTTAACTTCATTTAGCTACAAGTATAGTCGCCTTATTGTTTTTTAAAGAAACGAAAGATTAAACATATAAATACTCGTAAAATTTTCTTTACAACGACTCCAAACTCGACTATATATGAATAAGAAATAATCTAACCATCACTATCATGTGTCGTTCTATCAGAAAATAATTCCCGGTTTAAAAACCATTATTGAGATGAGGAAAATGAAAACTGTTTGGGACTTACCCCGGAACGTCGGTTTCTTCGTCTATCACTTTACCATGGCAGACTGTATAAGACGTAAATCAATTCAGAGGAAGAGGTATGTTTACAGCACTCGGAAAAATGACAAATAATCAACAACAGAAAAAAAATATTTATGGACCAAAGCATGATCGAACCCGTACTCAGTGGCACAGCGCCTTGCCACGAAAAGCCAAACGCTAGGGAACACTGCCACTCAGCTAACTAAAAGCGTATCTGTATAAGATGTAGCGGTTTTAATGTGTGCACCATACGAACGGTCGGTCATTTTACATTAGAGTACGAGGGGCAGCCTTTGTTAGCATATTTAGTAAGACTCTGTAGTTGAACTATTTTACACGTGAGCGATGCATGGCACGTTCATGCAATTATCGACCTAAGACATCCGACATTGTTTCTATGCGCCGTTATTAAAATACCGTTGCTCAACTATGGTTATCTGTAATATTAATCTTACTACCACTATAGGTCAAACCTCTTAGTTATACAGCACTTATGCGTCACTTTTACTAATAACATAAACGGTTAGTTACGAATATCATATAGGTACAGCTATTTCAGGAGTTCGCCTTTTGGGGCCGACTCTTTTATTGGTTGGGGTATTCGGAGACTGACTTGTAAAAAAAACGGTGGTTGGGAACATTTAAATACTTCTCTAACGAAAAGGATACGACACTGTGGACTCTATTTCGTAACAGTTTTGCTCTGTGACCGTTAAGAGATTTACCGAACACGTGCCTATATGTTATGTAATTCATTTTGTATGGTTCTACTAATAAAACTATGATAATAAACACACAATGTTATGTATTTTAAGTATTAGTTCAACTTACCTGTATTCTTAAAATGTTGGTGTTTTAAATTCTGCTTCTCCTTGCGTATCCGGCGGTGTTTTCGTGTTGCAGTATCTGCTGTTAGATTTACAGCTCTGGTAGGATAATATTAGTGAGGCTTTGCTGTTAGATTTACAGATATATATATGGCCCTTTTCGTCTTGTCAGACGGTCTAGTGGAGGCTATTGCGTATTTTTTTGAGGTATTGTTTTTGCTGAACAGCTTCTCTCGTGGCTAATTCTACCAATGTTTGACAAACACACGCGGTCACATAATGAGCAGGTCAGGCTCGCTGATCCACAGGGTTTACCATCCTTTTTCATGAGTCTCTTCTCTTCAAAGTCCTGTCTTAGCACAGTCTCAAATGTTGTTATACCGTTCCTTATGCATGCTCTCCATGATGTGCGATCACTTGCCAGATGTTGCCAGTCGTTTTCACAGATGGAGAAGTCTTTCAGAGATGATTTTCAGATATCTCTATATCGTAGTTTAGGTCTGCCGATTTGTCTTTTTCCGTGTTTTAGCTCACCATATAGTATTTGCCTAGGAATGCGTTTTTCTTCCATCCGTTGGACATGCCCCAGCCATCTTAGCCTTCGACTTCTGAGCATCGACATGATTGTTAAGGTCTTAGCACGTTGCAGGACAGTTAAGTTGGTTATTTTGTCTTGCCATTTGATGTGCATTATTTTGCGGAGACATCGCATGTGGAATACATTTAGTCTTTTTTCCTGGTTTGAGTATGTTGTCCAGGTTTCGGATCCATATAGTAGTGTGCTAAGCACACGTTTGATATATTAGGAGTTTAGTCTTTCGAGTTAGTTTCGTGTTGTTCCATGCCCTTTCTGTGAGTTTGCCGAAGGTCGTAGCTGCCTTACCAATTCGACAGTTTATTTCTTCATCAAGAGAGATGGTTTGCGTAACTGTGGATCCAAGATATGTAAATTTCTGTACTGATTCTAGTGGGCAGTCTTTTAGAGTAATAGATAGAGGTTTGAAGTCACCTTGATTTAGTATTACTGTCTTCTGAACATTAATTGACAGTGAAAAAAGGTCGCATGCTTTATCCAGGTTGTTGATCAGCGACTGTAGGGTGGCCTCACTATGAGCGACTAGGGCTGCATCGTAAGCAAATAAAAATTCTTTAAGTAGGGCAACATTTGTTTTGGTTTTTGCTCTTAGTCGTGCTAGGTTGAACAGTGAGCCATCTGGTCTAGTGCGAATGTAAATATCTCCTGAGCTGTTTTCGAAGGCGTAATTTAGGAGGGCAGCAAAAAATATACCAAAAAGGGTGGGGGCGAGGTCACATCCCTGTTTCACTCCTTTGTTGACTTTGAAATACTCTGATGGACTCCCATCAAAATGGACTTTGCCATTCATGATTTACAGATCAATTGCTATATATTCAGGTGTTACTGTTGGTTAGTGTTTCCTATGCCGGAGGAAACCAGTGGGGTAACGTCATAACCAACAAGCAGGGAGAAGACCTAGAGAACGCACTGGTATCGGCCGATTTAGTGTGCTTGAATGATGGAAGGGCAACAAGAATGGCCACTCGAACAGGGGACTCTGATAGTGTCATAGACCTGGCACTGGTGTCTTCCACCTTCGCTACACAGCTACTTACTACCGCTACCGAAGCCAAACAAGGACCATTCTCAGATCAGTGCCTACAGAATCATCACAATGCAGAACACTGCGGGCAAGCTGCTGGAGAAAATAGTTGTCCGTGTCCTCACCTGTCGCCTTGAACAGAAACGCGTATTCCCATCCACACTCGGAGGTTATAGATATAACAAAGAGACATGGCTCAATGCGGCAGTATTTGCCTATGACGTCTTCGAAGGCTTCCACAGACGAGAGGAGACATGTGCTGCTGCTATAGATCTGGAGGATGCATACAACAGGGTACCATTTGAATATCTCATGCATATGCTTCTCAAACTGGCGGTGAACCCCTTCCTCATTAAATGGATCGCCGCGGCACTGTTTCAGAGGAAGGTGATACTCAGATGTGGAAGTTGGTCTTCCGAGCCAACATCCATTTGTCCTGGGCTGCCACAAGGCTCACCATTGTCACCAGTTCTATTTAACGTGTACACAATAACGATCACGGCCCAACAGCTGGATGGGAGGGGAAGAACTATGACTTTTGCTGATGATATTCTGGTATATCGACAGGGAAGAGACAGACGAGGAATCGCCTCCACAAGACGAACTCGATCGCATTTCTTGCTGGTGTGGGGTTTCAGGTGCCTTGGTTAATCCTAATAAAGCATCAGTTTCATGGTTCTCTCTTAACAATCATATCGTTAATACGACCACACCGGTAGTACGAATGGGAGCTGATGAGGTGACCAGGGACAAGTTGATGACATACCTCGGAGTTAAGTTTGATCGCAGCCTGTGTTTTCGGGACCACGTCGACCATGTGATAACAAAATCCCGCAAAGGATTAGCCGCCTTGAAGGTCATGGCATCTGCCAACATCGAGCAGAGGCTACTTATTCTTCTGTTCCAGGGATTAGTCCTCGCACCAATCGAGTATGCCCTGGCCATTCTTACTGTCAGTACGACTCAAATTGATAGGCTGGAGAAAATACAAAATTGAAGCAATGCGCATTATCCTGGGATGTACGAGGGACACTCCCTGTGTAGCAATGAGGTATCTTCTTGACTTTCCAACCATGGATGACAGATTCAAGATCTGGAGAGCACGAGCATACCTGAAGATTAGTACAGATACAGAGCATCCATTGCACCACGTGCTCAACACAGAGAAAGGTACCAGGCTAAAAAGAGGCAAATCATGGGTGGGCCGGGCAGAAGATGTCATCAAACAGGTCTGTGGGCTTACCAATATCAGCGTTGGTGAGGAGTGGATACCGGTGCCTACGTCATTCAAAGGGACTTTCTCATGTATTGTCACACTCGACAGGAAAAGTAGGGAACAGAACCCGGTCGTGGTTAATGCTGAGGTCAACGGTCTCAGCTGTGATAAGACCGATGAGAAAGATGCAGTCATCTATACAGACGGATCTGTAAGACGACACGAAAGAAGTGCATGGGCATTTACGGCACGCTCTGCAGGCAGAATAGCCAAGGAAGACAGTGGTGCATACGCCATGACCACGAGTAGCATGACAATGGAGGTGATGGCAGTGACCAGGGCATTCAAATGGTTAGAGTCACAAGACTACACCCATGCCTGTATACTGAGTGTTTCGATGAGCATGATAAGAAAAGTGGAGGCGGGCTCTATACGTATGCAATGGATAGAGTCATTGCAGAATCAAAAATACGTAAGGTCACCTTTGTCTACGTCCCAGGCCATGCGGGAGTACGGGGAAATGAAAGAACCGACAGGTTGCCTAGCTGCACTATTGTTGAGGACGGTCAACTAATGGACCGGGCAAACATCATCAATGCCCTTAGGGAAGTGGAAAGGACACAGGACTTCGACAACCATGAGTCCACGACACTCCTTCGGATGAAGGAGATGAGAGTTAAGATGGGCACAGTCAGAAACGAGAAACTTAATGGGCATGTAAGAAGACTAATTAATCAAAACAGAACTGGAGTCGTCAGTCGCTGTACACTTCGCGACTTGCTGAGGAGGGGATCTGAGCACTTATGTTCTGAGTGCAATGATAAACTCAATAACTCGATGTTGTCAGTATCGTAGACAGGAGTCCTGTAAAAGCCATTGTTTATCAAATAAGGCTCGATGTTTTGTTCACGGAATGAGGTTGGGGTGTTGTTGCATTAGCTTTGAGATGATCAAACTAAGTCAGTTTATTGCTCTGAATAGTCATGAGATGTTCAAATACTGAATGACTCAAAGTGACCCCGATCTTGGTGGGATACTTTAAATCAGAGTTCCCGAAAAATGTTCGAATGTGAATCATAGTGGACCCGCTGTATGAAGACGTAGACGTCACTTTCAGCCTTTTAGTCAATGGTTTGACCATTTCACTACCTGCAGTACTGTACACCGAGCTAGTGGGTTCATCAAAAACTCATGCAGCCGTATTGTTTGTCGGCATCTTAAGTATCTCAGCAATGAACGGTGTGTGACTGGAGCATTCTCACCCACTACTTTTATAACACAGGCCATAGATTAGGTTTAGTCCGGTTTATTTTACATATATGTAAGATTACACGCCCAACTTGTCTGTGATATTTTTAGATGCTGACTTAATTCTTCAGCTTCACACAAATTCTTACTTTGCGCCTAAACGTGACTTAATTAGTAATAGTCGTTCGAGTCGATACACGACTCGATAAGTTATGTATTGTCTAGTAGATGAGATACACGGCATTAGGACACTTTGCATTGAACCTCCTCGGGTTTTAATCAGGAAAAAATACACATATATGGAGTGCAGTCCAAATGCGTTATTGAGCAGGTCCTATAATTGGCGCGAATTGTAGATCAGAGGTCTGTTCGAACTCCTATCGACACATTTAAGGATCTTATGCCTGTGAAAAAAGCTAGAATGAGTGAAAGTATTCAAACTGACCCAAACCGTTGTAGTATAAGGCGACCCTGTACGAGCCTGTTAGATAACTGGGATCATTATTGACCACTAAGGCTACAGATTTATTAGGATCGATGAGATAAGGTAATTAATTTTGAGCCACTACTTTGACAACGGAACAATGCCTCACAAAAATGTCGGACATAAGTACATCGAAAATATCCGGGTGCTCATAGTTGGCGTGTTTACGCTGTAAAAACCTGTCTTGTTTTCTATATCTCGCGGGCAGAGTCCAGTTCCTCGTACACAAGTACCTGTATTGATTCAGCTGTGATGTCGGAGAAATTAAGTTCGTCTGACAGAGGTCCTTATTTGGCCATCTCGAATTGTCTCCCTTCCCATGAGTAACGAAGAGAGATCAAATGCATATTTTGCGTACCTGTGATTAAAGTTTCTGTATTGCATATCGTTACCAGTTTCTTTAAAGTTCAGATCCATTATTAGATTGATGCCGAAAAAGGATTGGTCGTAGTGATTATGTCGTATTCCATAGCGAGCGCTAATTTACTATCACGGAACGACCCTGAACGCTAACGTTGAGATATGTCAGGATGAAATTCTTGAAAATTAAAGTGAGTTTTATTATATCCTTTGTTAAATGCTGACACTTCAACGATTGGGATTATTATTCTGGTAGGCGTATGACTTTAAAAAAGGGTTATCCTGGATGTGAGAAGACATCCCTTTGAGAATATTTTCAGAACAACACGTTTAATCATGTATTTTGCACTTGCTTTCAAATAGGCTTATTCTTGTGCTAGTGAAATGGTTGTATTTGACTAGACTTTTGTCACCACCAGGGCTGCGTATGTGATGACGCTCTTATAGCCGACTGTTTTGACGTGGCCGCCAGATTAAATACATTATGAACTTAATGCAATTTGAGCTTAAAATAGATGTCTAGCAGCAAATAAAGGTCATGCAAATATATCAGATTGCAGTCACCCAATTATATCCATTTCTGTACTCTGGCTATCTAGATAACGACGTAAATTTAGTACGAAATTGAAAACCCCGTCAGTGTCGTTATGTCGTTTTGCGCGACTGTATAAAAGAGAGCTGCCGTCAGATGACATTTCTAGGCTTCCTCTCCATAGTTTAAGGTAGCTTCCAGGCTGTATGGGTAGGTGTTCTTGCTAGGGGTGATCATAGTATCGTTTATGGACACATTAACTTTGGGAAATTAGACGGTGAATGTAATAATTAACAATCTCCACGTCTGCGTTAGGGATATATTGTCGCCATTGGGGAAGATTACTTCCGCTGTCTGGTGCAGAAATGTATTGTAGAGATCTAGATACTCCGCGTTTTTTCCCGTTATCCCAAATTCAATCAGTGTTGGGCGAGAGAGAGGTGAGAAGATGAATTTCCAGAAGATTTCTAGACTCACCAGTGTCTGTGTCGAAGATCACTAAATAAGTCTAAATCAGGTGAAAACATTCGCACAAACTAGTGTGTATCATTATTATCATCTATATATATCTGACTGCCTCTTCTGTGTCTTCTAGGTTGTCTTCTTTTGCGTGCAGCGAGTGTTTACGTCTTGAGACCATTTTTATTCATTTTGTAAAGGTTTCGCCAGGGGAAGCCGTTCTTTTTTCGTATTCCTCTTTCTGATTGGTTTTTCTTCCACGTGATCAACAGCTCCTTGTAGTAAACGCTGACCAGAGTCCATGTCGTGTTCTTTAAAGGACTCTCCCACATTCCAACAATCTAAAGCACCTGAACAAACATACGCAACCCTGTTTCTAGCCCTTCTCTAAGAACAGCTTTTACTTCGGATATCAGCCATGGCAATACCGTTCTACCTAAACCTCCAAAAAAACTATCGATTCCTCGTCCTTTTTTGCGGTCTGTCGCCTACAAATTCAGGAAGATCAAAACCAACCTGACTGCTGTAAAGGTATTTGTACGCTCTAAGATTTCGATGTAGTGGAACGTGTTTCGCTATTTTACCTACTGCAGATCAAAACGTTTCCGAGTTCGAAAGTGTAGCGTCAGTATCGAGGTTTTGCTAATGAGTGGAATGGTTTTCACCTGATCGTTAGTTAAAGTATTTCCACTGTGTCGAATGCCAAACGACACAGCGGTGGGTTGTGTGGTTTGTCGTAACTCCGAAACACACATGTAGAAATTGTGTCCATAATATGGACGATTTTTTATTACGGAACCATATCATCCATGACAGGTCTTGAGGCAACTAGATCACAGTAGACGTACACATTTTTCATGTCCTTATCCCAATCTACCACACACTCCACCGGTAGTACATAGTTGACGTCCGTCTGATATGTGCACTGATGGGACGGTTCTTAATATCAGAACCATAACATCCCTGTCAGGTCTCGAGGCAACTAAACGGCAGTAGACGTAAACATTTTTCATGCCCTTATCCAGATCTACTACACCCTCCACCGGTAGTACATAGTTGACGTTCGTCTGATATATTCACTGATTGGAGAGCTAAGCTTGTCTTCAACGACTCGGTATATTTAACTTCAGCACCCTTTTAGTATAGATTCAGAAAGGCGTTATTCGATGTCCTGTTATAATGGATTCTTATTTGGTGGGATTATTTTAATTTACACACTCCTCGGCTTTAAGCACCAACAGATTCACCACGTCACTAAAAGCGTCTCGTGAGTCGTATAGATCAGCCAGCATCGTGAGTAAGTAAGGAGTTAGTTGGTCATCTACCTTTTCTGTATCAGTAGGCGGAAAGTAATGAATCAATATGTCGTCTTCGAGTGTGTTAAAGTAGGTGGTAGAAAACTAAATTTCAGTCAACCCGAGGTCATATTGTACAGTTACTTCGATGTTCTGCAGGATCTTGACAAAAACGTGGTCTGCGTTATTACCTAGAAATAAATATTTATAGACGTTTTGCTCTAAAGTGTCACGTAAAAACCTATGTTGTCGTATTAAACTTGTGTTTCTACCTTAGGATCATGTAACATGTATCTGAGACAGCTGCTCAGCAAATCAATCCAGAGCCTTCCCAAGTCCGATTGAGCAGGGACACGGCGATAACGAAATATGTAACCACCATCCGGAAAACAAAACAGGAAAACAATTTCTAGTCCGGGAAGTAATTTTCCGAAAAAGCACCACAGCAAAGCTCTCTCTCAGCTTCTCCCTTCCCTTGTTCAAGTGGTCGAAATACCGAATCTTTCACATTTTCAGCTACTTCCATCTCTACATCAGTCGTTATATATCAATATATGCTTGGCGGATATCAGCTGTTGACGAATTATACCCGAACCATTTGACTAAATATTTTGTAACTCCGCCCACTGTTGAACATTCTCGTAGAATACTTTCTATACTATATATATATAGTATTAATTATTTATCAAATACTTTTTTTGTAGTTTCTCTTTGTAAAACGAATCATTCAACGTTCTTCAGCACATACGTTACCGGTGTGAGTTTGCTAATACGACTGACGACTGATCGTATGAGTTCTTCTGTCCACGATGTTCTAAACCCCTATTTAAAATGAACTCTGGTTTGACCTATGCAAACTCGATACCCCTCTTTTATCACCGAATGACTTTCTTCCCTCTCTGACTGAGACACTTCATTATACAAAGTGTTTCACACTTGGAATTGATTTTCTAAGTAAACTGAACCGGTGCCATTTTAATACACCAATAATATGAGTGGTCGTAGTTTCGGATCAGTAACGGTAGAGCTTAATTGTATCTCAGTTTGTTAATTTGTGTGAATATAGCCACATTTTTCTCTTTTAAATTGCGGTTAAACGGCGGATTCTACTATTTCACAGTGTTTTTCACAGACTCTGCCATACTCGTTACTTGGGGACGTAGACTACCTGGTGTTCTTTAGGAAAAATATTGACGCCTAGTCTTGACTGCTCTGGCGTTTCTTGTCGGAGGTCATGTAACAAATATCCGCGAGGAGCCGAAGTCACGTCCTCAAAACTGTTTTGAATATAAGACACGCAACCTGGATACATATGCTTAGTTAAGTGAGTAATCTGAGACCCATTTCGAAGAGTTTTTAAATAATACTATGTAGTGACCCAATGTCTGTTCTACTTATTTTTTTCCAAGCAGATTGTATACAACATACATGACGCTCAAGTTCCGGAGGTGACTGGCTTTGGTATATAGTTTCGTGACCCTATCGCCAGTTTCGTGCATCAAATAGACAATGAATACCAAACGTCTGCTATCTCTTCTCCGTTGTTCTATGCCGAGAATCCCTTCATTAAACTGAACATCATTCATGCATTGGTAGGTGGGTTGCATTCCCCGTAACACCACATGACTTCTTCCGATGGCGATGTCATTATCTCCGAGAGGTACTCTACAAAGTTGTGAACATAGACATTCTTACAACAACTGATGGGTCTGGCTATAAGTACTGTAAAAGGATGCTTCCATGTTGGATCAATTGTTACAAATGATGTTATGTATAGTTAGTGTTGTAATTTATCTTACATACGGTGACGTCGTTGTGGATATCAGCGCACCGCTAAATACCTATGAGAGAGCGAACTAAGGTGCAGAAGTACCGGTCACAAGGAAAAAATAAGTGAACCTCAAAACCATACATTTCAAAGCACAATTCTCATCGGCGATAGAGTCTTAATGCGCTATACTTTAGTGATACTGCCGTATTAACAGGAAATCGCAAACTAAGAACACTCGACATGCACACACACACGCACTCACACAAGTAAACCTTAAAACATGATTATTTCTCTCATAAGGGAGTTCCTATCACTGTTTACTCGTGGGTAGACTCTTATTGCAGAACTGGGGGACAGTCCTTAAAATAGAAATAAAGAGAACATGTATTTTGATTATGCGGAGAGATCTGCAAGACTGATATGATAGGTATTTAACAAAATTATACTAGACAAATTTGTTGGAAAGTAAAGATTATGTGCAAAAGTAGCTTTCAGAAAAAATGGACATTAGCACATTAGATTCTTTATGTCTACTAAAGAAAATCCCTTTAAACACGAATAAATAATTATCTCTGTTATGATAGGAGCACGTTAAAATATCAAGAAAAATGACCGTTTAATGAAAATAATAATAAAAAAAGAACACAAGAAACAAAGACAGCAGGCATCGATTACATAAAGAGAGCAAAACTGGTGGCCCGATTCTTGTGCGAAAAAAAATCACACTATATAAATGCCTACGGATAGACATTACTTGTAAAAAACAGTCAGAAAACGTGATCATGAGAGCCTACCGCCGGTAGCCTGTACATATTAACGAAATACAAAAGGAAATGATAATTTATTATATTTTTTTCATAATTATATTACACATTTTCGAATATTCTATTACACATTTCGTAGGCCAATATGATTTATTTGCTTTGATTTGCATTTATTAATGCAAGGTTTTCCTATGGCCATTATAACGTTTGTGAATGAAACCTAAATTACTATAAAAAATGTAGTACAAGAAACCGCTAATCAGCAGCAGTACATTTCTCTTCTCTCCGACTTAAAATTAATTACCTTGACATTCAAAAATTTCTGTCAAAATTATACGGGCGACAGCTACCTTTACAAAATGCGGTTTCATGTGTTATTTTTAGGTCTAGCCAATTAGAAGCGTCACAAAGTGAAAGTGAAACTATGTCTCATTACCGAAAACTCCTAACCTATTTATAACTAATTTATGCGCATCAGCATCTGTAAAAAGAACTTTTTCTGTTCTCAAGAGAATCAAATCTTATTGTCGCTCAATTCAGACACAAGAACGCTCATCTGGTTTGGCAATGATGTCCACTGAGAAATCATTCCTTCAGAAACTTAGAAACCAATTCAACAGTACTTTCAATGACAAAAACATCGAGACATTTTCGTCCCAAAACAAGGCGGATAGAGTTTACATATAAATAAGTAAGTAATTTAAAATGTAGTGATGTCATTAGCAAATACTACTTCATGTTAGGCTACTGAATATAATGTGTTTTTATTTATTATGTCAGCGGTAGCCCAGACCCCAAAACCAGTATACGCCACTGCTCCTAACCACCGTACATCGTATCAATTCTGTTGTTGACTGTTTTCCATGCCATGACGCCAAGCTATCCAGTATTTTCTCTCTTTGTCGTCCGCGATCTCTCTTTCACTATATTTTGCCAGTTGTAAACAAATATTCCAACTTTCTTCATCTCATGATGTGCCCGAAAAATGTTGATTTTTTCTTTCTGATGTTTCTTTGGAGCTGCCTTTTTGTGTTGGCCTCTTTGAGAATTTCCTCATTGGTCTTTTTAGCTGTCCAGGGAACTTTCAACATTCTTTTGAGAAATTCCATCTCTATGGCCTCTAATCGTCTTTTCATTTGTTTGTCTACTGTCCATGATTCGCTTCCATAGGTCACAATTGGTTCTATATAGCACCGATGAACTCTCTTTCTCATTTCTATGGACATAGATTTGTTGCTTAAGACGTTTTTCATGTTCTGAAATGCTATTTTGGCCAGAGCTATTCTGCTTTTTATTTCTGCGGGGCATCTTCCATCTGATGTTATTACACAACTGATCAGTAAAACAGACGCTGATTAAAAAATCTAACAAAATAAACGTCTTACAAATATAAAAACGCGAGTCTTTGGTTGGAGTAAAGAGTGCACAGTCGGTTTGTTGTAAAATGAGAAATTGAACGATTGATCTAAAAGTACAGCTATTTATGTATATATAAACATACAATTCCTCTAATCCTTTTACAAACCCGTCCAAAAAAAAGAAAAAAATGCGCAGTGCTGCAGGAAAATGACTTAGCACTGCTGTGGTTATTTAGTCCCGAGAGAAAATAATCTGAGATTGCCTAGATAAATTAATTGGTTCTTTTATTCATCGTCTAAAATGATTGCAACTATTAGCGTCCAACACTAAGTTGTGTTAAATTATCTAGTACACGGCACTGTAGGCAACTTTCGACGTTTACACTCCCTTCGAAGTATAATGTCGCTCTATCATCGCTATTAACAATTAACTGGACTAATAACGGTAATAGTTTTACATAGAGTAACAGTTAATGTCAGACGCGACGTGCCATGTATCCATTTTACCTCTAAGCTCTACACAAAATGAGACTAATTTTACCCGGACATCTTGGATATCGTGTGAAACAAGATGGCTGGGAGCGGAGAGAATAAAATTGAATACAGGGGAGATGATTTTATCATCAGGACACCAGGAACCAGGAGCACAACATAGCGAAGGGGTAGCTATAATGCTATCAAAGAATGCACAGAAGACACTAATAGAATGGGAGGCAGTGGGACCAAGACTGGTGAGAGCAACATTTAGAACAACCAAAAACAAAATAAAATTACACATTATACAATGCTATGCACCAACCAACGATAAAGATGACTCAGTTAAAGATGATTTTTATAAACAGCTACAATGCCAGATGGATGCAAGACGAGCCAAGGATATTATAATCTTGATGGGAGACCTAAATGCTAAGGTAGGATCAGACAACAGAGGCTTTGAAGAGATTATGGGAAAACATGGACTTGGAGATATAAATGAGAATGGAGAGATATTTGTGAATTTCTGCGCCCTTAATCAAATGAGCCTAGGAGGAACAATATTCCAACATAAAAGAATACACAAAACTACATGGGTGTCACCAGATCATAGAACGGAAAATCAAATTGATCACATATGTATTAATAATAAGTTTAAGTCATCCTTACAGGATGTAAAAGTATATAGAGGGACAGATATAGCTTCTGATCATCATCTTCTGTTAGCCAAACTTAAAATTAAATTAAAAAGGTATACTACAACGAATAAGGGCAGAACGTATTTCAATGTAGGGTTTCTTAAAGAACAAGGAATTAAAGATAAATTCGCAGTCACAATATCAAACAAATACCAAGTCCTCCAACAACTAGAAAATACAATAAATATAGAAGATCATTGGAAACAGGTAAAAAATATATGGAAAGAGACATGCGAAGAAACACTGGGGAAAAGAGAACGCCAGAATAAGGCATGGATGACAGCAGAGACCCTGGATAAAATTAAAGAAAGAAAGAACAAGAAAGCAGACATAAATAAAAGCAAAACAAGAAGTAATAAAGCCAAGACACAGGAAGCTTACACAGAGGTGAACAAAGAAGTGAGAAGATGCATTAAAAGGGATAAGAGGAAATATATAGATGAATTAGCTAAAGAGGCAGAAGAAGCAGCAAATAAAGGGAATATGAAAGAACTGTACAACAGCACAAAGAAATTAGGTGGAAAATACAAACAGATCAACGCCTTTATCAAAGATAAGAAAGGAAATCTGCTTAGTAATATAAAGGAACAAATATAGAGATGGAAGGAGCACTTTGAAGAACTTTTGAACAGACCTGGCTCAAATAATCCTCCAGATATACTACCAGCAGAAGAAGAATTACACGTTAACTGCGGAAAACCAAGCAAAGAAGAAATAATGAAAGCCATCAAACTGTTAAAAGATGGTAAAGCCACAGGACCAGATGAAATTCCTTCGGAAGCCATCAAAGCAGATATTATCACCTCTACCAAGATGTTACATAATCTATTGGATAAAATTTGGGAGAGGGAAGAAATACCTAAAGACTGGAGAGAAGGTTATATGATCAAACTACCAAAGAAAGGAAGTTTACAGGAGTGCACAAATTATAGGGGAATTATGCTACTATCAGTGCCAGGAAAAATATTAGGCAGAATCATTCTGGAGAGACTAAAAGAGGCTATAGAGAAACACTTGAGAGATGAACAAGCAGGTTTTAGGAAGAACAGATCATGTGCTGATCAAATAACTACTCTACGTATAATAGTTGAACAAAGTTTAGAACTAAAATCCCCACTTTATATTGGATTCATAGATTACGAAAAGGCATTTGATAGTTTAGACAGAAGAATGCTTTGGAAGTTGCTGAGTCATTATGGAATCCCCATAAAGTTTATTAACCTGATAAAAACAATGTATGAAGGAACAAAATGTAGTGTGGTGCATGAAGGACAGCTTACAGAAGCATTTGAAATAAGAACAGGAGTAAGGCAAGGATGCCATCTGTCTCCATTTCTCTTTCTACTGGCCATAGATTGGATTATGAAAATAACTCAAAACAACAGAAATGGGATCCAGTGGTCACTGACCAAACAACTTGATGATTTAGACTTTGCTGATGACATAGCTCTCCTATCACACAGCCACCAACAGATGCAAGATAAAATGAGTATATTAGATGAGAGATCACAACAGCTAGGACTAAAGATTAATAGAGATAAGACCAACATTATGAGAATTAATGCAGTTGGCAATAACCAAATAAAACTAGGAGAAATACCTCTACTAGACGTACAATCTTATATATATCTGGGCAGTAATATAGATAAAGAGGGAGGAACAGAAAATGATACCAAAATAAGGATATCAAAAGCAAGAGGAGCTTTCATTGCACTGGGAAACATATGGAAATCCAAAGAAATTAGGCTAAATACAAAAATACAAATTTTCAACTCCAATGTTAAGTCGGTTCTATTATATGGCTGTGAAACATGGAGAATAACAAAATTGACAATCACGAAGGTACAGACTTTCATTAATGGATGCTTGCGCAGAATAAAGGGATGGAAATGGCAGGACAAAGTCACAAACGTGGAATTATGGAAATGTACCGGTCAAATACCAATGGATAAAGAAATACAGCGAAGACGATGGCGATGGATAGGACACACACTACGGAAACCAACTGAGAGTATTACACAACAGGCCCTTTTTTGGAATCCCCAGGGGAAAAGACAAAGAGGAAGACCAAGGAATTCTTGGAGAAGACAGATTGAAGCAGAGATGAAGATGATGGGGAAGACATGGAATGATCTTAAAAGAATTGCAAAAAACAGAACGACTTGGAAAGTGTTTGTTGAAGACCTATGCTCCACTGGGAGCTAAAAGGTAGAAGAAGATCTTGGATATCGTCCGTAAATTACATTTAATACAACTGGATGTAAAATTTAAGTGGTATTAGTGAAAACAATTTGATGGTAGATAACTCTCTGATTGCACAATTTAAGTACTTACTTAGACTCGCCATAATTACTGTCTAGGAGCAGCAGGACAGTTTAAACAGACGAAAAACGTTATCTGTGATCGCCCCATGTCACGAACATGATTATGTTATTATCTTTGTCGATATACAACACCCTGATCTTTACTCATTGCTAGTTTATCATAGACACATTTTTCCCGACAGATAGATTAAAGTTAACAAAAATAACAATTGATATTGTATAATACATCTGTTAAACCCCTTAATTAATTTTATTCCATATGATCCTTGTTAGACGACAATACCACAATTTATATCCACCTAATTAACAAATACATTTACAACGATAATCGCCCCTCACACATTTATCATACTTATCGATCGATTCCTTTGCTATATATCATTGCTAATTTTGGATCGATATGCTACACAGATGGATCTTACTATACTACTCAAGTTCACCATTATGAAACATTATAAAAGCATTTAATATTGAAGGTGAATTCAGCTCAGATGCACGAACTCTGCAGCTCCGGTGAAGACCTGTGATTGCAGTATTACACCGTACATTATCATCATCAGGTACCGTGGCTGATGCCGTAGGTGATCATGTCTCTCCACAACTTTTGATTTCGGCAGTTATTTATCATTTCTGTTGTTGACATTCTGTAAGGGGACCATAACTAGTATACAATGTTCAATTTAAGTCGAATTTGGCCGTAAATTAACAAAGAAATATAGTAGGTGCATTTCGCGCCTAATGTACACGAGAGTCAGGGGGAGTTAACCATGACCGCTCGTGTCGGGATGTTGACCTCTAGTCCCGGTGACCCCGGAAGTGACCTGTTTATGTCTGGTGTGTGCTGACTTTGGAGTTCTTGATGTACTTGATCGATAGTGACAGGTTAGTAGAATTATACAACATCAATGGTAATCATTTGATATATTATTTCTCCGTAAATTAACAAAGATATATAGTAGGTGCGCAGCGCCCCTAATATAGACGAGGGGCATGGGGAGTTAACCATGCCCTTTCGTGTCGGGATGTTGACCTCTAGTCTCGGTGACCTCGGAAGTGACCTGTTAATGTCTGGTGTGTGCTGACTTTGGAGTTCTTGATGTACTTGATCGATAGTGATAGGTTAGTAGAGGCATCATCATCATCATGGGGCATAGCCGTTGGCGTTTTTGTAGTAAGATGGGTAATGTGACCGGTTTTCTAAATCAGCTAACTTTAGAAATTTAAGAGTAACTTTAAATAATGACGGTCTCAGAAAGTATGCCCAGTTAAGAAAGTTGGTAGATCAAGTTTTATCTTTTGTTGGTTCGGGTCGGCGCGGGGCTCGTCAGTAGTATGGGTGGCTGTGAACCCATCCTAAAAGTGCATGTGCATGCACCGAAAGACAATAGATTTGGCACCGATACTGCACGAAACTTGCACTAAATCCGTGCCAAAAAAAAAAAAAAATTTTTTTGAATTCGCTATTTTTTCGAAATTGATTATTTTTTGGGGGGAAATTTTTTTTTTGGTTCGTCAGGTTGTCGAAACTGTCTACTGTGTCTGAGAGATTAACTCAGGTAAATTCAAAAGATCGTGTGCTAATCGGCTTATCGTGCGGGTCCGGTGATCGCCTCTCGCGGGTGTGGCTTGACGGTGATTGGCTCCCGTGGTGTGCGTGGAAGAGTATTTTAAACGAGTATATTTGAGAAAGTAAAAATTCAGAATTATTTAATAAATAAGTATTTGTGAAAAAAAACTCAGAATTATTAAAAATAAAAAAAAAAATAAAAAAAATAGTCTCCCACCAGGATTCGGACACAGGACTGCGTGACAGGCCAGGTACTTACCACACGGTCCACTTCGTCACTTTGTCGAACGGTCTACTGTGTCTGAGAGATTAACTCAGGTAAATTCAAAAGATCGGCCGTCAATCAGTCCGGCTCAGGATATTTCAGTTAACCAACTCAGGTAAAACCCCGATTGAAAAGAAAACGGACTTATGTTAAAAATAATAAAATATAAGGATGAAAAATCAATATTTTTAAAAACTTAAAATGAAGGGAAATTTAAAATATAGGCGATCGCGCAAATGATTGGGTCGCGGATCTCGCACTACATTTTTTTTAGTGATCATGTGCCACCCTCAACAGTATCATCAACCCTTCATGTCCTATCATCATCATACCACACAAAGTTTCAAACCGATTATTATTCGGCGGCGGTGGGCATGTAAGGTGGAGGGGCGGGTATTAGGCGACAGGAGACGACATGTACAAAAATGCTGACAAGCAATGACGTTGAAGGGGTATTGTTAGGAAAAGGATTAGGTAAATACGACTAGCTCGCGGGCGGGAACGAGTTGGTCGGCACAGGTGTGTTATTGTAGTATCGCTAACATCATGTGCCAGGATAGCAGTTCTTGGGGAAAGATTATTGGTCGTGTGTGTTATCGCTACCAACATCATCATGTGTCGTGTAGTAAGGTGTGCTAATATTAAATAGTGACGCTCGCTCTTTCTCATTCAATGTAAAGCAAAACAAAACTCTATATTTCACAACTTTATTAATACATCATATATATTACTGTCCGGTTGCTGATAATTTTAACCGTCTGGGTTTCCTACACAACCGCCCTCCATTTTGACAAAACCTTGATCAAAGCTGGAATAGGTAATCGGTGACATCCATTTTGGCTGCCCGATCTGTCGTCTGATTAACAAGAGTGAGGTCCCCTTGGTTAACAAAAAGGGGCGTGTAGTTGATCTGGTTAACAACAGGCGGCATATAGTTGAGGTTAGCATAGGCGTTTTCGAGACTGCCTTAACGCCATCTTTAGACAATGGAACTACCCCCTCTGCCTTCATGTCCTATCATCATCATGTGCCACCCTCAACAACATCATCAACCATTCATGGCCTATCATCATCATCATCATGTGCCACCCTCAACACCATCATCATCCCATCATGTCCTATCATCATCATGTGCCACCCTCAACACCATCAGCATCCCTTCATGGCCTATCATCATCATCATGTGCCACCCTCAACACCATCACCATCCCTTCATGTCCTATCATCATCACCAAGACACACAAAGTGACACTTCATCATCATGTGCCACCCTCAACACCATCATCATCCCTTCATGTCCTATCATCATCATCCCTTCATGTCCTATCATCATCAAGCCACACAAAGTATCAAACCGATTATTAGTGACACATCATCATGTGCCACCCTCAACACCATCATCATCCCTTCAGGTCCTATCATCAAGCCACACAAAGTATCAACCAGCGAAATTCTCTCTCTCTCTCTCTCTCTCTCTCACATTCATGGTAAACCAAAACAAAATAGGCTCATACTCAAAAAGTCGACCTCAAAACCATAAAAATCTACTCACATAGTCATACTAGTTAGACACAACGAGCAGGAAGTTATATTCAAGGTCCAAAATGTCATCCCTTCAGGTCCTATCATCAAGCCACACAAAGTATCAACCAGCGAAATTCTCTCTCTCTCTCTCTCTCTCTGTGTCTCTCTCTCTCTCTCACATGCATGGTAAACCAAAACAAAATAGGCTCATACTCAAAAAGTCGACCTCAAAACCATAAAAATCTACTCACATAGTCATACTAGTTAGACACAACGAGCAGGAAGTTATATTCAAGGTCCAAAATGTCATCCCTTCAGGTCCTATCATCAAGCCACACAAAGTATCAACCAGCGAAATTATCTCTCTCTCTCTCTCTCTCTCTCTCTCTCTCTCACACATTCATGGTAAACCAAAACAAAATAGGCTCATATTAAAAAAGTCGACCTCAAAACCATAAAAATCTACTCCCATACTCATACTAGTTAGACACAACGAACCGATCGTTATTTCTAAAGCCAAAAAAGTTTGGCCAAGGACCAAATCACTAAGATTTTACCACCATAACACACAAATTTAGGCTCATATTAAAAAAGTCGATCTTAAAACTCTACAAATCTACTCCCATACTCATACTAGTTAGACACAACGAACCGATCGTTATTTCTAAAGCCAAAAAAAGTTTGGCCAAATCGCAAATATTTTACCCACAGAACAAAATAAATATAGACTCATATTCAAAAAGTCGACCTCAAAACCATAAAAATCTACTCCCATACTCATACTAGTTAGACACAACGAACCGATCGTTATTTCTAAAGCCAAAAAAGTTTGGCCAATTCGGAAATATTTTACCACCACAACACACAAATTTAGGCTCATATTCAAAAAGTCGACATCAAAACCATAAAAATCTACTCACATAGTCATACTAGTTAGACACAACGAGCAGGAAGTTATATTCAAGGTACAAAATGTTGGACCAAATCACTAAGATTTTACCACCATAACACACCCACGACCTCTCGAACCACGCACTTAACAAACTACAAACTCGCAAACAACGAACCACGACCATACGAACCATGGACTTAACGAACCATCAGCTCGCAAACAACGAACCACGACCCCACGAACCACAACCCCACGAACCATGAACTCGCAAACAACGAACCACGAACTCACGAAACACATACTTAACAAACCACGAACTCGCGAACCAGAACTCACGAACCACATACTTAACAAACCACGAACTCGCAAACAACGAACCACGACCATACGATCCATGGACTTAACGAACCATCAGCTCGCAAACAACGAACCACGACCCCACAAACAACAACCCCACGAACCATGAACTCGCAAACAACGAACCACGAACTCACGAAACACATACTTAACAAACCACGAACTCGCGAACCACGAACTCACGAACCACATACTTAACAAACCACGAACTCGCAAACCACGAACTCGCAAACAACGAACCACGACCATACGAACCATGGACTTAACGAACCATCAGCTCACGAACAACGAACCACGACCCCACGAACCACAACCCCACGAACCATGGACTTAACGAACCATCAACTCACGAACCACGAACCACGGCCCCACGAACCATGGACTTAACGAACCATCAACTCACGAACAACGAACCACGACCCCACGAACCATGGACTTAACGAACCATCAACTCACGAACCACGACCCCACGAACCATGGACTTAACAAAGGCAGCGTCGAGGAGAGATATGATTTGCGGTCTCTTGCTCTTCTGTTCGCCTCTGCTGCTGGTATGTTTCCTAGCGCTTCTAATTGTACATCGACCCATCCTTTTTCGTGGTCGACAGTTGGGTCTGGTGTTCTCACAACATTTTGCTGAAGGCTCGTTGTGTTTTTGATCTGTCTGCCCTGTCACCTAGCCAAACTATTTTATCAGTTGTTTCCTTATATATTCTATGATGGGGGCCATTCCTAGCTTTCTTCTCAGTTATTCATTTCTGAACTTAAAACCAAGCAAAGAAGAAATAATGAAAGCCATCAAACTATTAAAAAATGATAAAGCCACAGAACCAGATGAAATTCCTTCGGAAGCCATCAAAGCAAATATTAACACCTCTAGCAAGATGCTACATAATCTATTAGATAAAATTTGGGAGAGGGAAGAAATACCTAAAGACTGGAGAGAAGGTTATATGATCAAACTACCAAAGAAAGGAAGTTTACAGGAGTGCACAAATTATAGGGGAATTGTGCTACTATCAGTGCCAGGAAAAATATTAAGCAGAATCATTCTGGAGAGACTAAAAGAGGCCATAGATAAACATCTGAGAGATGAACAAGCAGGTTTTAGGAAGAACAGATCATGTGCTGATCAAATAACTACTCTACGTATAATAGTTGACCAAAGTTTAGAACTAAAATCCCCACTTTATATTGGATTCATAAATTACGAAAAGGCATTTTATAGTTTAGACAGAAGAATGCTTAGGAAGCTGTTGTGTCATTAAGGAATCCTCATAAAGTTTATTAACCTGATTAAAAACAATGTATGAAGGAACGAAATGTATTATGGTGCATGAAGGACAGCTTACAGAATCATTTAAAATAAGAACAAGAGTAAGGCAGGGATGCCTTCTGTCTCCATTTCTCTTTCTACTGGCCATAGATTGGATTATGAAAATAACTCAAAACAACAGAAATAGAATCCAGTGGTCACTGACCAAACAACTTGATGATTTAGACTTTGCTGATGACATAGCTCTCCTATCACACAGCCATCAATAGATGCAGGATAAAATGAGCATACTTGATGAGAGATCACAACAGCTAGGACTGAAGATTAATAGAGATAAGACCAACATTATGAGAATTAATACAGTTGGCAATAACCAAATAAAACTAAGAGAAATACCTCTATTAGATGTACAATCTTACACATATCTGGACAGTAATATATATAAAGAGAGAAGAACAGAAAATGATACCAAAATAAGGATATCAAAAGCAAGAGGAGCTTTCATTGCACTGGGAAACATATGGAAATCCAAAGAAATTAGGTTAAATACAAAAATAAAAATTTTAAACTCAAATGTTAAGGCGGTCCAATAGGATATGGCTGTGAAACATGGAGAACAAAAATATTGACAATCACGAAGATACAGACTTTCATAAATGGATGCTTACGCAGAATAAAAGGATGGAAATGGCAGGACAAAATCACTAACATAGAATTATGGAAATATACCAGTCAAATACCAGTGGATAAAGAGATACAGCGAAGACGATGGCGCTGGATAGGACACACACTACGGAAGCCAACTGAGAGTATTACACAGGGTCCTTTTTGGAATCCCCAGGGGAAAAGACAAAGAGGAAGACCAAGGAATTCTTAGAGAAGACAGATAGAAGCAGAGATGAAGATGATGGGGAAGACATGGAATGATCTTAAAATAATGGCAAAAAACAGAACAACTTGGAAAGTGTTTGTTGAAGACCTATAGACCACAGGGAGCTAAAAGGTAGTAGTAGAAGAAGAAGACTGCATAGCCGAACATACACCGTCGTCATGGGAGCTGCCAACATCGAGCAGAGGCTACTTACTCTTCTGTTCCATGGATTAGTCCTCGCACCAATCGAGTATGCTCTGGCAATTCTTACTGTCAGTACGACTCAAATTGATAGGCTGGAGAAAATACAGAATAGAAGCCATGCGCATTATCTTGGGATGTACAAGGGACACTCCCTGTGTAGCAATGAGGTATCTTCTTGACTTTCCAACCATGGATGACAGAATCAAGATCTGGAGAGCACGAGCATACCTGAAGATTAGTACAGATACAGAGCATCTATTGCACCACGTGCTCAACACAGTGAAAGGTGACATGCTAAAAAGAGGCAAATCATGAGTGGGCCGAGCAGAAGATGTCATCAAACAGGTATGTGGGCTTACCAATATCAACGTTGGCGACTTCTGGATAACGGTGCATACGTCATTCAAGGGGACTTTCTCGTGTATTGTTACACTCGACAGGTAAAGTAGGGAACAGAACCTCGGTTGTGATTAATGAAGAGCTCAACGGTCTCATCTGCGATAACACCGGTGAGAAAGATGCAGTCATCTATACAGACGGATCTGTAATACGACACCAAAGAAGTGCATGGGCATTTACAGCACCATAGGCAGGCAGAATAGTCTACGAAGACAGTGATGCATACGTCATGACCACGAGCAGCATGACAATGGAGGTGATGGCAGTGACCAAGGCATTCAAAAGGTTAGAGTCACAAGACTACACCCACGGATGTATACTGAGTGATTCGATGAGCATGATAAAAAAGTGGAGGCGGGCTCTGTACGAATGCAATGGGTAGTGTCAATGCAGAAGTCCAAAATAAGTAAGGTCACCTTTGTCTATGTCCCAGGGCATGCGGGAGTACGGGGAAATGAAAGAGCGGACAGGTTGGCTAACTGCGCTGTCGTTGAGGACGGGCAACCAGAGGACATCATCAATACTCTCCGAAGAAGAGCACAGGACTTCGACAAACACAGATCCACGTCACTTCTTCGGATGATGGAGATGGGAGTTAAGATGGGCACAACCAGAAATGAGAAACTTAGTGTGCGTGTGAGAAGACTTATCAAGCAACACAGATCTGGAGCCGTCAGTCGCTGGACACTGCGGGACTTGCTGAGGAGGGGATCTGAACACCTATGGACATGTTCGGAGTGCAATGATGATAACCTAGAAATAACTCAATAACTGAATAACATACACCGTCGATTGACTAAGCGGACCCACACTATTCTAATCTAGTATAGCAGAGATATGATTCCATTGCTGTGTATTTTGTTACGTCCAGACTTGTAAACACAAGAATAAAGACTGATGTTCATCGTGTTCCAAACATTTTGGGTTGTTAATTGAATTGAATGTGCTAATCGTAATGTGATGTATTAGGAGAGTAATCTCCTCATGTGTTAGTTTACTGTTAAGGGCAAACAACTAAGTTAGCAATAAGGAATCATAGACAAGTCAAGTTAGAAGACAAATTAATAAGAACACTGCTATACCATTCTTCCCCCGGGTTCTGTGTCCTCGATTGCACATACCTGCTGAATAATGTCAATAGTCTGACCTATCCATGGTTTTCCTCTTTCTAACTTGCAGCCTTTTCTACCCTTAAATCCAAAGTATATCGGATAATATAGGTAGCCCCTCACCCCCCACCACCACGGGAATTTAGAAAATAACCCCCCCCCCACCCCACAAACACCATTTTCCGGATGGAAAATTATAAAATCTAATAATTAAAATTAGATTACACTTCATAAAACAATAATGAACTTGAAAAAAAAATTAATATTGTAGGTTTATTAGTTATGAAATATACAGAAATGGGATCTTGAAATCGGGGCTGGTATGGCTTTTTGCCGGAATAAATGATGGCGTGTTTAATTCAAAATTTGTAATTTTTAGATTAGTTTCAGTGTCGTATTTAAGTCGACAGGATCAATCATCAGCATAATCACTGCACAAAGGACCAGTCCGTAAGTGCTCAAATCTCTACTGTGTTGTTATATGTATTCTGCCATATAATTTACTTTCAACTACTATATATATATATATATATATATATATATTTAAATATATATAGCCCATGAATGTGTTTTCTGTGAAAAAGCCACCGAAGATGTTAGCAGTCTTTTTATTCAGACCATAGCAACCTTTTCTCACGATCCACTCCTCATACAAACTACTAGTTCATCCAGACATACTTCGAGAGAAGCTAGCTACAAGCCTGTGTATAATTTTAGTCATTTTATCCAAGTGTCTTGTTTTTTTTTATAAAGGCCAATGTGGTGTTTTTAGTCCTGTTTGTCCTAAATACTATCTGAATGATGCAAACATACTTCAGAAATGAATTTACCTTTCACTAATTATAAGAAAGCAACAGGAACTACCGGGAAATTGAAAAAAAATCCATAATTCCTCTGAATGTAATAAAAATGCAATCTAAAGAAAAATCTCCGTATTTTGAATGGAAAAAAAGACCTATTAACTCTATCCTACATCAGCAATGGAAAATTGATATTGAGGAAGTTAGATATGGCATAAACATTTTTATGAAGATTTTATATTTCCAAATTAAAGAAAAGGTAGCCCACACAACCAACTATGAACATATTGTGAGAAATTTGATGGGACCGTGTGTTAAGAGTTTAAGTGACTAGCTTTAGAAACAGAGTGAACGAGCTACATATTGAGATAAAGACACAGCTTGTGAAGTGTTGCATTAGAGAGGTACTAGATGAACAGTTTGCTACTGAAATTAAGAGAAAACGATTTGACTTAATGGCTGATGAATCCACAAATGCTGCCACTACCAGCAGACATGAACTGTCATACGTGTGAAATATATGACAGACTGTGGAGAAATAAGAGAGACTTTGTGTGCACAATTCCTCCTCAAAATACAACAGATCACAGACTGCATTGAAAGCGAAATAAGTAAACGAGATATGTCATTTGGTAATCTTTGGTTCTAGTTTTTCAGGCAGTATCTCCGGGTTTCACAAAAGAATGTCAGATATATCAGGAAGGACTATTCCCTACATACTCACTCTGTAGGGTTCATGTACTGTCACTTGCAGCGACAAGTGAAAGAGATCAGTTGTAGCCAGAGGCATACAGTATATAAGCTGCTCCACCAATCCACAAAACGAAAAACAGTTCTCCGTGACATTAAAAAAATGTTAGAAGATTCTGTGCTGAGTATTCCAAAGGCTACAGATGTGCGCTAGCTCGGTCATTACAATAGCATTCACAATATTAAGAAATGTTATGGATCAATCATGATGACATGTCAGCGTTTATATAAGGATGGTGCAGATATAGCTAAATTGACTAGAGGATTACTTCTTGAAATTTAAAAATCTACTTCCATGTTAACACTTTGCTTTCGTTTGTGGAGGTACTGGGAGCTGTTTCTAATTTTAAAAAATGCTTACAGATGCAGAAATGTCAGTTGGCAATTCTACCAAAGCTAATTTCAAGCACATCTTTACATATAAAATCAATATCTGCGAATGTACAGAAAGCAGAAAAACGCGAACATAGTGATTTTACTGCAACATATAAGTAATATATTACTTATATAATATTATTATTAACATATACTTAATTATACATATTTAATTATTAATTAACATATACTAATATTATTAATACATATATATTAATATATTTATATATTTATAATATAATATAATATATTATATACCGAACAATAGAAACAGACGTCTCGACAAAAATTGTTTACAGACGCTTGCTAAATTCACAGATACTGTAATATTTGAAATAGACAAAAGGTTTAGTAAGCAAGCATTGGAATTAATTTCAGTATGTTCATTTTTTAAAATAATTTCATGACATTCAGCAGAGGAAAGAGTGTGATGTTAACACTTAGTGGCGGTATTTGTATGACATAGATAAAGATTATTGGCAAGCAGATCTGAAATAATTTAAATATTTGGCCTAAAATGTGAACGACAATGTATCAACATCAAAATATATTCTTCAATCTTCAAATGGCTTTGAAGAACGGACAAATACTAGAATAAAAATATTAATTGTACCGATATCAATTGCTACTGTTGAAGAGCACTAAAGGACCCTTAAATAGTAGCTATTGATATCGGTTGGAGATAACTGCACTTAGGGGATTTTAGAGATTGAGGTTCACTGGATAATAGCATGAGAATTTTCTATTGATGGAGAAGAGATCCTAAGTGAAGAATTCTTAAACACTTGTTTGGAGCTCTATGCCATTAAAAAAAAAGACACAGGAGAATACGTCTGCTTTAAAAGAGGACCTAGTCAAGGGACAGAAACTACAGGTAACTGAGATATATTATTTACAATTTTGAATTGTTTTTCTTTTAAATGTTTTCTCCACTCCCACCCCCCCCCCCATTCTAGATTAGAAAAATCCCCCTTCCCTCGGCAATTTTTTAAATGAAAGAAACCCTGAATAAAACCAAACTACTAAAGGATTATACAGAGAAGAGCGAACTCAAGAGAAGAACATGGCAAAACAAAATGAACATAAAGAAAGATAGAAGACATATTGAGACTCCAACTAACCAATAGTCAAAGAAAATGAAAAACTGAAAAGATGGGATGAATACTTTAAAGAAACTCTCAACAGACAAGAACCAGTAAGTGAAGATTCTACTTCCCCACCACAGTAGTGTTGGTGGCTGTTCACGCTAACTAAAAGTGCACGCACATGCACCGAAACAGCACCAAAGACAATAGATTTTACACCGATACCGCACGAAACTGGCACCAAATCCGTGCAGAAGTCCGATAATCGGCTTATTATCGTCGTGGCTTATCTCGTGGTGTGCGTTGGTGCGTGACGGCTTATCTCGGTGGTCGTGGTGTGCGGTTGTGCGTGACGGCTTATCTCGTGGTGCGTGATCGGCTCGCCGGTTATCTCGGGCGACAGCGGTTCTAAAAGGGGTCGTCTCTCGCGGGCAACAGCGGTTCTAAAAGGGGTCTGCGCGGGGGGTAGCTCGCGGGCGGGGCGGGGACTTGGGGCGATGTGCCTTGAATGGTCGTGTGTGTGTTATCGCTACCAACATCATGTACCACCCTCAACAGCATCATCAACCCTTCATGTCCTATCATCATCATCATCATCACCAAGCCACACAAATTGACACATCATCATCATGTGCCACCATCACCAACCCTTCCTATCATCATCATCATGTGCCACCCTCAACACCATCATCATCCCTTCATGTCCTATCATCATCATGTGCCACCCTCAACACCATCATCACCCCTTCTTGTCTTATCATCATCATGTGCCACCCTCAACACCATCATCACCCTTTATGTCCTATCATCATCATGTGCCAACCTCAACACCATCATCAACCCTTCTTGTCCTATCATCATCATGTGCCACCCTCAACACCATCATCATCCCTTCATGTCCTATCATCATCATCATGTGCCACCCTCAACACCATCATCATCATCACTTCTTGTCCTATCATCATCATCATGTGCCACACCCTCAACACCATCATCATCCCTTCATGTCCTATCATCATCACCAAGCCACACAAATTGACACATCATCATCATGTGCCACCCTCAACACCATCATCATCCCTTCATGTCCTATCATCATACTACACAAAGTATCAAACCGATTATTAGTGACACATCATCATCATCATGTGCCACCCTCAAAACCATCATCATCCCTTCATGTCCTATCATCAAGCCACACAAAGTATCAACCAGCGAAATTCACTCTCTCTCTCTCTGTCTCTCTCTCTCTCTCTCTCTAACATTCATGGTAAACCAAAACAAAATTCGTTCTATATTTCACAACTTTATTAATACAACAAATATACAACACATATTTGAAAATATATATATATTACTGTCCGGTTGTTGATAATTTTAAGCATCTGAGTTTCCTCCCTCCTGTTTTGGTGGTACTGTTTGTTAAATGTCTATCAAACACGGGTGCATAGGAAGTTTCATTAGCCTTCAAAACACAATCGCCCTCCATTTTGACAAAACCTTGATCAAAGCTGGAATCGGTAATTGGTGACTCTGCTGAAATACCCGCGGCATTCATATTGGCTGCCGAATCTGTCGTCTGATTAACAAGAGCGAGGTTCCCTTGATTAACAAAGGGGGGCGTGTAGTCGATGAGATTCGGGTTAACAAGAGATGGTATGTAGTTTTGGTGGTTAACGACAGGCGGCGTGTAGTTGATCTGATTAACGAGAGGTGGCGTGTAGTTGATCTGGTTAACGAGAGGTGGCGTGTAGCTGATCTGGTTAGCAACAGGCGGTGTGTAGTTGAGGTTAGCATAAGCGGTTACAATTTCCTCTCGCATCTCAACTAACGTGATAAATTCATCTCTCGATAGTGTTATCCCAGTTCTGGTAGGAAACTTCAAAAAACTATCATCGCTATATGTCCTTATATTTATCAATGGTCTGTTACGAAAAACACAAACCGAGACTGCCTTAACGCCATCTTTAGACAATGGAACTACAGTCTCATTTCCACGTGACATAAATATGCGCTGATCACTGACTTCAAACGAAATTGGCGTATTCAAGCGTATACATGACTCCATATTCAAAGAAAAACAAACACAAACCACCTGGCAATAGACGCTGGTTATGTGTGTGCGTGTACACTGATCGACTGGGGTTTTTTATACCCGTTACGTTTATCGGGTCGAGGACCGTCTATTTATAGTAGCTAACGCAATACGTTATCAGGCGTGGTAATCAGTCGTGTTGCGACATGTTCAGTGACCTCTGGAACTGACCCAATAGGGTGATGTGTGGGGAAATATGATGCGTGTAACAATTCGGTCTCAGGTAATGCGGCTTGAGACTAAGAAACTCCTCCCCCTGTAGTGTTTATATAGGTTGTGGATTTTAAAAATAGGTGTTAGTTGAAGAGGGGGAAACCTCGCGCGCTGACCTAAAATCACTCGTTATTTTCGTCGGTGGTATAATCACTAAAGTTAGTAGCACTTGTGAGGATGGATCCCAGATGGAATCATCCCTTCACAGCTCTGATAGCCAGTCCTACCGGGTGTGGGAAAACGGTATTTGTGCAAAAGTTTATACAGAACCTTCATGAGCTAGCTGTCCCCGTACCGGAGGAAGTTATATGGTGTTATGCGGAATGGCAGCCGATATACGAGACTATGGGGTCAGTGAGATTTATCGAGGGTCTACCAGACGTCGATAAATTGGAAGGTGGTAAGAAGAGAAGACTGATCGTCATCGATGACTTGATGTCTGAGACGGACGAGCGGGTAACAAAATTTTTCACCAAAGGTAGTCATCACAGAGATATTAGTGTGATGTACATTCTTCAAAATCTATTCGGAAAAAATAAAGAACATCGAACCATAAGTCTCAATACGCACTATTTAGTCCTTTTCAAGAACCCGAGAGACGGGAGTCAAATTATGAATCTGGGTAAACAAATGTACCCAGGTCATGTGGGGTACCTCCAAGATAGTTTTTAGGACGCGACAGCGACTCCTCACGGTTATTTGCTGGTCAGGACACACCTGATAATCTTAGGTTGAGAACAAAAATATTCCCGGGGGAGAGACAAATCGACTACGTGCCAAAGTAGAGAATCATGTGTGATGAAGCACTTAGACGGCACAGTGAAATGTTGAAATGTATGCGCGCCGCCTCGCCGAGCGGTTTAAGAGCCATATTAATATCAGCCTCTCCCAAACTCATTAACTTTTTGTGCGAGTGTTGTCATAACATATTAAAAGGTAATGTTAGACTCACTCAGCGACAGAAGTGCGAGCTACGTCGACACAAGAACAAGTTGAGACTTCTCACTAAAAAGAAACCGAATCTTAAGCCGCGGAGGGAGATTCTACAAACCGGTGGGTTCATAGGTGCTTTGCTTCGTCCTATATTAAGTATTCTCGGTGGAGTACTAGGTGCGTAACAATGGCCAAAAAAATGATTTTGATGGATCCTCGATTCCTCTAGGGTCTTAAACAGACTACTACCACGTATACCCCACCCGAGACGATCGGTGACAACTTGAGAGATTTAGATGATGAAATGCAACGTATCCTATTCCGCGATGATTTAGCACCAGCCGATAAGGCCAGAGTGTACCAACGTGCCCTGCATCAATATTTAACTAGATTGGAGCAGTATAAACGACGCTCATTGGGCTCGGTCGATCTCATTCAACACAACACGGCAACAGAAAAAACACCTTCCCCACCACCATCAATCGAGGCATCACCAGAGCAGAACAAGACACCACCACCAGCGGAAACCCCAAAGGTAGGTAATGAAACCACTCCGCCCGTAACCACGTATAAACTGAGACCTAAAAAAAGAAAGAGCGGAATCCCAACACCAAAATGGGAACGGTGGAGAAAATATTGAGACGTCATTACTTTGACCCTAGTCGACCAGGGGCGTATAGTGGTGCAACGGCCCTGCAACGTAACACCAAACTGGGACTCGCAAAGATCAAACAATGGCTGAGTCATCAGGATACCTATACCCTTCATAAACCAATTCGTCGCAGATTTGAAAGGCGTCCCATTATAACGAGTGGCCCCCAACAGCAATATCAGGCAGACCTAATCGATTTGAGACATTTGAAAAAACACAACGATGGATATTCCTATTTGGTTTCTTGCGTGGACGTTTTCAGTAAATTCGCGCGGTCTGTACCGATATGAACCAAAACGGGGAAATCCTTAGTGGAAGCCGTCGGTAAGATATTTCTCGATGGGAAACCCGCGAGTTTTCAAACCGATAAGGGGTCAGAGTTTCTGAACAGAACAATTCAGAAATTCCTCGCTGACAACAACGTTCACTTTTTCACTACGCAGAACGAAGATATTAAGGCCGCCGTGGTGGAACGCTTTAATAGGACTCTGAAACAACGGATGTGGCGATATTTCACGAAATCCAATAAGTTGTCTTATGTCCGAGTCCTACCCGCCCTACTTCGAAGTTATAACCATTCGTATCACAGAAGTATAAAAATGGCACCGGTCGACGTCAACGCAGACAATCAAGAACAGGTATGGAACACGTTGTATAATAGCAAACGCAACTTTAAATTTGAAAGACCCCTGTACAAGCCCGGTGATCGAGTTAGACTGGTCCTGGGCAGAGCCAATTTTAAAAAGGGTTATGCCCCGGCTTGGACGGAGGAACTGTGTTCCATTAGTCGAGTAAATGAAACAAACCCCGTTACATATGTGTTGAAAGACGATAAGGGCGATGAGATAGAGGGTTATTCTACACATCGGAAATTCAAAAAGTTGGAGACAAGCACGAGTACAGAATCGAGAGTATCATAACCGAGCGTCGCACATCCTTTGGGCGAAAGGAGTGTTTGGTCAAATGGTTTGGGTACGATTCCTCATTTAACAGTTGGATACCGTCCAAGGACATTGTCAGATACAAAAACTAGAGATGCGAAAAGAAGGAGAAGAAGTGGTAACTTTTGGTGGAGAGCCCGATTTGCGAGCCGTAAACTCGGGAGTGAGGAGAGACGGCGAACCACGCTGTTGGGGGTCGATGTTTGGGAAACTATGCCCCTACTTAGAACTTGTCTTTATTTGTCAAGTGGTAGTTATATATACAGTTGTAGCGGTCACGCTGTTCAATCTGACCACCGAAAAGCCAGACGCGAAGGAGGGAAAACTGTGGATAGCCCTACTGAGCAGATGTTTGGGTTACATGCTACCGAATCCAAACTTGGAGAGGCGACGGTGAAACGAGTAAAAAAAAGAGTTTTTATGTCACCCTGCCCAGCAATGCATCTATAGAACTTTTTAAGGATAATAACCCCGGCCACTTTTTTGTTAAACTCCCTCAGACCATTGACATTTCGACGCAGTATGAGTTCTCACTGGTGGAGATACAGTTTCCGCTAAATTATTTCAATGTAATAGAGGGTGATGTCTGGATTCGGTACGAATCTCTCGATAACGACGATATTTGCGACGCTAGATTTTATTTCAACGTGACATTGGAGCCTGGGTTATACACGAAACCCGATGCGTTCATCGGCGCGTTGAATACGTCGATCATAAAAGCGGAGGATGAGTCGTACAGGGGAGTGAAAGGGAAAAAAATGAGATTCGTTTACGCAAAAGAGGTGAATAAAGCCATCTTGAAACTTTACGAAAAAGTAGTCAGTGTTACCATAAGCGACACTTTGAAAAACATGTTAGCCTTCCCCACGACCTCAATATCAGACACGGCTCCCGATATCTTCAGCGTGGGTGTAATGGACTTGGAAAGTGTTGCGAAGAATGTCTACGTCTACTGCGATCTCGTTTCCTCCCAGACCGGTCGGGGATGTGATGGTGCCTCTCCTCAGGAGCGTGCCTGTTCTCAATAGAAATCACACCTCGGTGTTTCAGATCTACGATAAGCCTCACTACCTACCCCTGAGTAGATTTTCCTTCGATACCGTCGAGATCCTTTTAGCCAACGAACACGGAAAAACCATTCCATTCACTAGCGGGACGTCGGTGCTAACGGTACATTTTCGATTGAAGAAACATCTCGAGCTGGTATAATGGTGAAACACACCCCCCTTCATAGAGATGTTGAGTTATACGAAGACTTTTACTGTTGTCAGGCGGGTGATGGGATGCCCGTGTTTATAGGAGGTCGAAGTCAGAGCGGTCGAGGAATCGGTAGTTTCTTTGGTGGAATCGGGAGGGCTATTTTACCCTGGTTAAAAACCGGCGGTAAGGCCTTGCTCAGAGAAGGCTTGGGGACCGGTCTGCAGGTCGCACAGGACGCATTAGCCGGGGAAAATGTCGGTGAAGCTTTCAAAGAACGAGCTAAAGAGGCCGGTCAGCGGTTGCTACACGGGGCCGTAGACCACCTGCGTGATAACAACCAATCAGGAAGTGGTTTACGACAAGCAGAAAGCGAGTTATGAAGCTACCTCCACCAGGAGAACCCGTTACGAAGAGGATAAAACTGACAGCTAGACGGTTCCCCCTTCATTCGCTGCACAACAGCAAGAAGAAGACGAAGACGAGGGTGTCAAAGGATATTTTCGACTAATAATGTCCCTCATTCACCCCAAATCGTGCGAATGTCTTCACTCTGGTTTGGATTTATTTAGCGTTCCACCCACACAGACATCTCTAGACTCTGGCCAGTTTATTGAAATTCGTCCGATCGCAGCTTTGTCGCATGGCGCACCGATAGAGTTTTTCATTTCTGGAAACAGCGAGGAGTATCTAGATCTTTTCAACACGTTTTTACATCTGCGGGTCAAGATCACCCTCCCGAATGGTGATAGTGTACCACCCGATGCTGAGGTAGGACCGGTCAACAATTATCTTCCCAGTCTATTTTCACAAGTCGACGTATTGCTAAACGACACGTTGGTTACACCGTCGGAGAATACCTATCCTTTTAGAGCAGTGTTTGAGGCCACGTTAAATTACGGGGAGGATGCGAAAACGGGATACTTGACGGCCGCTCTGTTCTACAAAGACACAGCTGGCCACCATGACGATTTGAAAGAAAATGAGGGTTTTAAAACACGGCGCCATTTGACTTCGGGTAGTAAAGAGGTTGAAATGATGGGTCGTTTGCACTCTGATGTCTTTGTGCAGGATCGTTACATGTTAAACAGAGTCGATGTAAAGATAAAACTCACGCCCTCGAAGGATGTGTTCAGCCTCGTGGCTCACGATAGCTCTGTGGGTTATAAGAGTGTTATCACCACGCCGCGCTCGTGGTCAGGAAAGCTAAGCTAAACCCCGCGATTTCTCTGGCCCACGAAAAGGCTCTCTTAAGCGGGAATGCGCGGTACCCGATCAAGAGGGTTACCATCAAGAAATTTTCCATCGCTAGCGGGATGTTCTCCCACAGACAAGACAATTTATTTTTGTCTCAAACACCGACCCGTATAGTGATAGGTCTGATTACGGCCAGTGCTTTTAATGGTGTTTATTCAACTAACCCGTTCAATTTTCAACACTTTGGTCTGCTTTATATGAACCTGACGGTCGACGGGAAATGCATCTCGGGAAAGCCTCTAACTATTGACTTTGAACGAAATCAATACGCGAGAGCTTTTTTCGGCACAAATCTGGCCATGGGTCTGATTGGTAAAGACGCCGGGAATAACGTTGATTATAGAGAGTTCAAGGACGGATATTGTCTATTTGGTTTTGACCTCTCGTCTAGTCTACTGGACGGCTCCCATTTTGAGCTAGCCACAAGCGGACCCATGTCGATAGAACTCAAGTTTGCCGCTCCCACAACTACTTACAAGTTATCGTCTACGCCGAGTTGGACTCGGTGCTCGAGGTGTTCAAGACAAGGCAGATTCTAACAGACTTCGCCGTTTGAGAGAGAAAGAAGAATATGAACACGAGGGAGATTTACAACCTTTATATTTGTCGGATATTTTCGTTCGACGTTGTTCCCTTGTTAGTGTCATTCCACGTAACCACTTACCGCCAAGCATCGACCCAACGGCGACCACGGCCTTTGTCATAAACACCGACCCTGCCCACGAACCCGGTGAGCATTGGGTGGCCCTATTTTACAACGATCTCGGCGAATGTGAGTATTTCGATTCCTACGGTTTGCCTCCCAGACACGTGGATATTTTAAACTTATAGAGCAAAACTCACACGTTCCATTCGTCAACAACCCGCGGGTGTTGCAAGATTTGTTTAGTAACACGTGCGGTCTATATTGTGTTTATTATATACTTCTTAAGTGTCGTGGCGCGAAACTTAACAGAATTCTCATGCCTTTTTCATCGAGACAGCACATAAACGACCGTATCATTTATCGTTTGCTCGCCCCGTGGATACTTCGGCTTCGAGGGTTGCCCAAAGTCTCTAACATTCATGGTAAAACAACAAAATTCTTTTATATTTCACAGCTTTATTATTAATACAACAAATATACAACACATATTTGAAAATATATATATATATATATTACTGTTCGGCTTCGAGGGATGCCCAAAGTCAACAACCGGACAGTAATATATATATATTTTCAAATATGTGTTGTATATTTGTTGTACAGTGTATTAATAATAAAGCTGTGAAATATAGAACGAATTTTGTTGTTTTACCATGAATGTGAGAGAGACAGAGAGAGAGAGAGAGAGAGAGAGAGAGAGAGATTTCGCTGGTTGATACTTTGTGTGGCTTGATGATAGGACATGAAGGGATGATGATGGTTTTGAGGGTGGCACATGATGATGATGTGTCACTAATAATCGGTTTGATACTTTGTGTGGTATGATGATGATGATGATGATGATAGGACATGAAGGGGTGATGATGCTGTTGAGGGTCGCACATGATGATGATGTGTCACTAATAATCGGTTTGATATTTTGTGTGGCTTGATGATGATGATGATAGGACATGAAGGGATGATGATGGTGTTGAGGGTGGCACATGATGATGATGATAGGACATGAAGGGATGATGATGGTGTTGAAGGTGGCACATGATGATGATGATAGGCCATGAAGGGTTGATGATGTTGTTGAGGGTGGCACATGATGATGATAGGACATGAAGGTTTGATGATGCTGTTGAGGGTGGCACATGATGATGATGCTAGGACATGAAGGTTTGATGATGCTGTTTAGGGTGGCACATGATGATGATGATGTTGGTAGCGATAACACACACAACGACCATTCAAGGCACATCGCCCCAAGTTGTTATAACCGCTGTTGTCCCCGCCCGCGAGCTACCCCCGCGAGAGACGACCCCATAAGTTTTAGAACCGCTGTTGCCCGCGAGAGACGACCCCTTTTAGAACCGCTGTCGCCCGAGATAACCGGCGAGCTGCTCCGATCACGCACCACGAGATCAGCCGTCACGAACCACCGCACACCACGACGACCACCAAGATAAGCCGATTACCGCCACGACGAGATAATAAGCCGATTATCGGACTTTTGCACGGATTTGGTGCCAGTTTCGTGCGGTATCGGTGCAAAATCCATTATCTTTGGTGCCGTTTTGGTGCATGCACGAGCACTTTTAGAGGGGTAAACAGCCACCACTACTACTACTACCAAATGACTACTCGATCACGGGACACTGATAATGTCATAGACCTGGTACTGGTGTATTCTACCTTTGCACCGGTTTGCAAGTGGTGTGTACTAGGATTCCACGGAAGTTATCATTATCCATGTGTCCTCTTAATTGAAAAAGGCAGAAATAGAAGCCAGAAAAGCAAGTTTAACATATTCAACTATGAGAACACAAACTATGAGATCATTAGCAAAATCAGGTAGGAAACAGAGCGCCCCTCGCAGAAGCCACGAGAGATGAACGCAGCCACCCGGGTGGAATGTAGAAGTTGAGAAAGCTTTGCGGAACAAGAGACAAATGGCCAAGACAGAGCATAAAGTCATAAAGAATGGAAGAACATAACCTGAGCGCTTGAAGCGTCTGAAAGAAGAGGTCGACCAAAAATTGATGCACTTTAAATTATATGCTAAGCAGGACGCAATTTCTTTTGAAAGATAGGTTGCCTCATCGTCGGTAGAGTAACACTGCTTGCTGTGGAACAAGGAGGTTTTCACTTTCCAGGTATCACTGCAGTCTGAGATTGATTATACGTTCCATTGTTTTACACAAACAGCTTGTAAGGATGATTGGCCTATAGCTGTATGTCGTCGAACCATCTTTTCCTGAGTTTAGTTACGGTATCGTAATTGCTTCTCTCCATACCTGTAGCACTCTACTTGTGATCAAGCAAATATTGTAGATCTGGAGTTGTTTTGCTTTAGCTGCAGTCCTAAGTTCGTAATCATTTCATTGGGCAATCCATCGCTACCTGGCATTGTTTAGAGGACGGATTTGAAAGTGTTAGAAGACATGTCAACATCGAGTACAGGCCTTCTATTCCAGGGACTAGTCCTCACGCCAAGCTATTATGCCCTGGCATGTCTTTCTGTCAGTACGAGGTAAATTGATAGGTTGGAGAAAATACAGAATGAAACGCAATATCTTGGAGTATCAGACGGATACTCCATATGTAGCAACGAAATATCTATTTGACTTTCCAACCATCGATGACAGAAACAAGCTCTGGAGGGGACAAGCAAACCTGAAGATAAGTGTAGATAAAGAGCAGCTATTGCACCACGAACTCATCACATGTAAGTGTGGGAAGGACATAGTCTAGAAGGGAAGCTCAGAAGAATCAGAGGGGAAAGACATAAGTCTAGGAGGGAAACAGCCTTTAAGGTCAATAAGTGGCCCATGTTCATGATGTATATAAAATGTTTTCACTCCGTAAACATCGAATCATTTATCTTTACCACAGGAATGTCTTAATTTCAGCTATGGTACAAATATTGTAATTTTCAGAACATTACTTTCATACAAAATATTCATACCTCTCACCAAAAGGGGAGCCGCGATAGCTCAGTGGTTAGTGAACTGGACTACAAAGGACAAGAGGTAGGGTTCGATCCCAATCGATGGCTTCCGGGTTCACCTGGCCTTTAATAGGTACCTGATTTTTTTCAGGGAAAGTGAAGCAGCACGGGCGTAATACCAACAACATTACCCCCTCCCCTCCCCCCCCCCCCCAAAAAAAAAAATAAAAAATTCATGTGCCGAAGGTCTGTAGAATATCTGGTCACTAACAACATATTCCCTATACGCCACTTGGCGTGACGGGGGTACTTTACTTTTTTTTCTCACCAAAAGGTTAAACGTCCGAACTCTCGCAAACAATCCAGGTTATGAAAAGACAGAACCTGCGCTCCGTTTAATTTTGCCATAATAACAAATATGAATATAACACAACTGAAAAAGTACACAGATAACAACATAATCATGTGTATAGTTCTTAAATTACAAGTTTGCGTGGTCTTCTACGTAGTTTTAATGGATAAAGGTTGCAAAGCTTAACACCATTTTGTTTATTATTCTTAATAACATAAGATCTATCTGCTATATTAGCGATCGAAAGGGGATCAATAAGAAAAGCTAAAAGGTCACTGTTAGTTATGGAGGTCTTCATTAACGGGAGGAGCAGCGAGCAACAAGTCACCCGCATTGGCCGTTTGTTCTCTGTCAAACTCTGAGAGAAGATGGACGCTTGCGTTCGAGCCATGATGCAAACAAAGTTGACTTTGCTTGTCTCCAACGGATTGTCTCATTTTATTAGAGAACATCAGGATTTTTAGAAATGTAATCACGGGTTTGATAATAAATGTTTGTACACAGTTCGTTAACCATCGCTATAGATCAAGTCTTTATTCTGCTGGCTTCGTTCGCGGCCTTGGAAGCTAATGACCTAACTTGTGCAGACGGTTGATTTGGGGCAAATTGTACGTTACAATGTCACTGCTATAATGACTCAGTTTGTGACAAAACTACAGGGACATGCCCAAACAATGACAGTTGTCAGTACGAATATTTCGGACCACAGTGTCAGTACTTGGATCTCGTGTACAAATACACTCAAAAATCTGAACCTACTTTCTTGTTTCATAACAACGACACCACATGTAATCCGGAGACAAATTCTACATCAGTTGAGGCAACTCTCAATCAATCTTTGCCGTTATCCTGGTTTAGGATTTATGTGAATGACTTAACCTATCCGGACAGTTTCACGGTAAAACTAAATGGTTCTGCCTCATGTAACAATGAATCAAGGTTTGTAGTTAGTCAGCACGAGATTGATGTCTTTTGCCCATGTTACGGATTGAAGGGGCGATAATTGCAAATATCTGCTCCATCTACATTGGCGGGGGTCGGAATGTGGCTCTCAAACAGAACACAAACCAGATCGACACATTTAATGCTTGTTGTACAGGAGACGGATGTGGACCAGAGGCCGCAGTTAATGGCAAAACAAAGACCAATCTCTATGACAATGACTGCACACACACAAAATTGAGAAGTGGAACCAATCCTGTTTACTGGTATCTGAATTTTGCCACGTCCCAGAAGATTCACACCATTCGAATCTATCATTGAGCTAGCACTATGATTCGGGTAAATAATGCCACTCTAAAGGCTTTCTCTGACAGTGGCGGCGTAGTGTTCCAGTAAAATGATATATCATACCCTAATGTTTCTGTGAACACTACTGTAGTCACCACACAAACGCCAATGGCACACATTAAGATCGAGTTATCACCGACCATTTCGCAGGCCGACAGTGCCTGCCGACTGTGTGTGAGGTGCAAACATTTACAGAGACCTATTATCTGGACGGGCATTCTGGGTCGTTTTGTGAAGTATGTAGTGGGTGTAGCAAAGGCTGCAACGTCATCATCGGTACGTGCCACGGCAACTGTTCACATGGGATCTATGGACACGACTGCTCCAGGTCTTGTCTCAGTGTCTGTCGTTTATGTGAGAAAAAATCCGGAAAATGCCTACAATGTAAACGTCCTGGCTATACCTTTAATGACACTTGTCCAGATGGTAATTTTGTGCTACAGTGCGAACAGACGTGTTCTGATGGCTGTGACATCATATGTGACCCGGAAAGTGCAGACTGTACGTGCAAGGAAACGTACCACGGGTCAGACTGCACTCTCAAATGTCCGGACAACTGTTTCAACGACATCTGTGAACAGTCAACCGGGAACTGTACATGCAAGGGAACGTTCTACGGGTCAGACTGTACTCTCAAATCTCCGTACAACTGTTTGAACGTAACCCTTGAACAGTTAACCGGGGCCTGCGTCTCGTATGTCGATGATTCCCACGTTAAGAAAAGTCTGCCGACTACAACAAACCCAAGCATATGGATACCTTTCGCGATCACTGCTATTCTACCTCCTCTTCTGCTTCTCTTGAATTGAGCCATGGCTCAATTCTCTGTATATATCCGTGCTAATCGTAGCTCATATCTTAGTGGGTGTCTGCGATAGCCATGGCTGATATCTTAGTGGGTGTATGTATTTGCTGTCCATGGCTCATATCTTAATGTGTGTCTGGGCTGGCCATGATTCATATCTTAGTGTGTGTCTGTGCTGGCCATGGTTCATATCTTAGTGTATATCCGTGCTAGACATGGCTCATATCCTGGTGGATGTCCGTGCTGGCCAGGGTTCATATTTTGGTGTGTGTCTGTGCTGGCCATGGTTCATATCTTAGCGTATTTCCGTGCTAGCCATGTCTCAAATCTTAATGTGCATCTGTGCTAGACATGGTTCATATCTTTGTGTGTTTCAGTGAAGCTATGTAAGTAAAAAGTAAAGTACCCCCATCACGCCAAGTGTCGTATAGGGAATATGGTGTTAGTGACCATAAGTTTTACAGACCTTCGGCACATGATTTTTTGGGGTACTGTGGTCGGTATTACGCCCGTGCCGCTTTACTTTACCAGAAAAAATCCGATACCCATTAAAGGCTGGGTGGACCCGGAAGCCGTCGGTTGGGATCGAACCATACCTCTTGTCCTTTGTAGTCCAGTTCACTAATCACGGAGCTATCGCGGCTCCCGTGAAACCATGGCTCATACCTTAATGTGTTTCTGTGCTGGCTATGGCTCATATCTTAGTGTATTTCCGTGCTAGCCATGGCTCATATCTTAATGTGTTTCTGTGCTAGACATGGTTCATAACTAGATGTGTCCGTGTTAATCATGTCTCATATCTTTATGTGTGTCTGTGTTTAGTCATATCTCATATCTTAGTGTGTATCTTTATTAGTCAAGTGTCTTATCTTAGTGTGTGCATGTCTGGGTTAGTGATATCTCATATCTTTGTGTGCATGTTTATGTTAGTCATATCTCATATCTTTGGGTGTGCATGTCTGTGTTTGTCACATCTCATATTCTTGTGTGTGCCTGGCTATGTTAGTCACATCTCATATCTTTGTGTGTGTGCATGTCTATGTCAGTCATATCTCATATCTTTGTATGCATGTCTATGTTAGGCATGTGTCATATCTTTGTGTGTGCATGTCTATGTCAGTCATATCTCATATCTTTGTGTGCATGTCTATGTTAGCCATGCCTCGTATCACTGTGTGCATGTATGTGTTAGTCACATGTCATATCTTTGTGAGTGCATGTCTGTGTTAGTCACCTCTAGTGACTCGGGCAGATGGTGCTCGTCAACCTGGGAGGGCCGACCATCTAAGGGCAGAATCCCCCTACAAAAAAGACAATCTACTGCCTTGCAGGAAGATTGGGTACAATCAAAGGCTAAGGAAAGCAAACCTGAATAGAATGCTGGCTGAAATCGGATGCACTGGGCCACTGGCGCAGAAAACAGTGCAACGTTTTAACGGGTGTTCAATCAGAGTGGATCTGGCAGACTCTAGTTGTGATGTTCTGTCTGTGGGGGCGATAAATACACTTAACCTGACAGCTGACTTCATATGAGAGTCTGGAATCCTACTCTGATTGAGTCATGATCGCAGAGAGAGAGAGAGAGAGAGAGAGAGAGAGAGAGAAACTCTGAGAGAATTGTTGACGCACCACCAGTAGTTGGTTGTACGCTGTCACATGCTGAGAGAATTGTAGATTCATTACCATTGGTTGCTTCTAGTCTGTTGCACTCTGAGAGAATAGTAGAATTCAGACCCACTAAAGTCTCAAATTCATGCTGTGTTAGTGTTATACCGTAACGTGTGAGAAAATTCATCCCAGTTTTTCCATCGTATTTTTTACGATGGATTAAAGTCTTTGCATCATATAATAATAATATCATAAACTGAGACAGCCTTTAAACCATTCTATTCTATGTGTTTTACATACTCGCCGTTACGAGATGCGTAGACAAAAGCACCATCACAGTCAACATTAGCAGAGGAAGCAGACATATTCATACTAGGCGATTCAAAACACACCACTAGGTAGCAGGGCTCTGGCTTTATGTGTGTATCGGTAATGAGAACGACTGACCTCTGACGGTATACCAAGGGGCGTGGCCCGCCTATTTATAGTAACTAATGTAATACGTTATTAGACGTGTTGAGACATGTTCAGAGAGCCGCCATATAGGCTGTGTGGGGAGTTTTTTTCGGTGAAAATACTTTCCCATCGTATCAACAAAACAATAAAGGGTGGTGAGCCAGAGAGGGTCAATACTGGCAAGTTGGAGACAAACTCGAGAATGTAAAGCTTTTGGATGACAGAATCAAGATCTGGAGAGCACGAGCATACCTGAAGATTAGTGCAGATAAAGAGCATACATTGCACCACGTGCTCAACACAGGGAAAGGTGCCAGGCTAAAAAGAGACAAATCATGGGTGGGCCGAGCAGAAGATGTCATCAAACAGGTCTGCGGGCTTACCAATATCAACGTTGGCGAGGAGTGGATACCGATGCCTATGTCATTCAAGGGGACTTTCTCGTGTAAATTCACACTCGACAGGAAAAGTAGGGAACAGAACTCGGTTGTTGTTAATGCGGAGGTCAACGGTCTCATCTGCGATGAGAAAGATGCAGTCATCTATACCAGGGATGGCCAATTAGGTGCCCGCTGGCCACAAGTGGCCCGCGACGTCATTTTTGTGGCCTGCGGTGGATAAAAAATAAAATCAGGTTGCATTGAGCAAAATGTCCTGTGTAAAATTGATTGAAAATTGGTTACATTAACTTCTACCGTGGAGAAAGCTAACTCAAATATTCCCTAGTAGACCTATGTTTAAAACTCGGAACACTCTAGTAGTTAGTTTAACGTCGACTTGGCCCATCCGATGGAAGAATAAATTGTACTATTAGTCCCATAAATGATTCGCTTCCAGAGGTTTATGATGTAAACAAAGCAGTTTTGTCATTGCAAGTGAATAATGTCCACACCTATAATTGGTCAGGATTGTGTAGCAGCAGCAGCTTTATAGAGAACACAGAAAACATCATAGGATTGTGCTGTTCTGAACAGCTATGCCATGCTACCCTAGAATTGCCTTTAATGGGATTACTGTGACCACAAACCACTCTCCATGTGTGTGCCACATATTTACACCCAAGAAAGAAATACTGAATATAACAACATCATATGCCGTCTGTGATATTAATGACCACAGACCAGAAGCCTACTGTATAATTGATACAACTGTTGCACCAAGCACTTCATCAGCAGAGCCAGATCTATGGAATGTTAATCTGACATTGTTCTTGAATGATGTCCAAGTTAATGAGACATCAGAATCGTGTGGCAGCAGCTACAAGACGGGAGCATAGAACATCATCAAGTTCTGCTGCTATAAAGGAGACTTGCCTTGCTATCCCAGAATTGCCTTAAATGGGATCACTGAAGTTGAAAATTTCTCCTCTTGTGTAAACTACACATTCACATCTAAGAGCGAATCAGTGAAGGTCACAAAATCATATTCTCTCTGTTGTGTTACTAACTACAGGTCATGTGGCTTTTGATGGATTGGAAATGATAACTTACCACCACTATGTGTCTATATGTTTGGAATTGGAGTCATCAACGATGGTCTAACATCATCAAGTGCTACGACGATCATCATTTTCGGGAGGACGCAAACTTGCATGGTATATGGTGGATATGCGGCAGGAACCATTGAAGGCTATGTCTGAAAAGTGTTCCTTCTTGCGGTTTCCTCATATTCCAAGTCCGGCTTGTTGCAGGAGCTACTGAGTTAAGTGCTCTGTGCACACCGTGAGCTGTGTGTCTCATCCGTTTTGATCCTGTTTCGATATCCCGCTTGTTTACGATGAATGTTGATATCGTATGACAGGGAACAGTTGGCTGTGTTCACTTTCTGCGCGGTTTCGCCTATGTCTTTTGGCGTGTGCTGAGACTGTTACGATGGGGACTACAGTTACCTTTCTTTGTTTGGGAGATGAGTTAGTAATTCGGATGATTCCACTGGCACGGGCGGTTGAGCAATTATGGATTTTAATTCGTTTGCAGTGATACCGAGGCCTTCCATAACCAATAACCAATAACAAACTGCTGCCAAGTATAATCGGATTCGTCATTTTCAAGAACGTGGATTGTTAAAACAATCGGCTCTTCAGAAAAAATGAACCTAGAAGAAACGAGACAATTTAGTTTAAAAAGGGAGAAAATACTTCTAAATGAAAACACTTTATAATAAAATGTCTCTTCACAACTCTCTTTCTCGTCTGATGTCATTTTTCTTTGTTTCCCTCAGTCTTTTCGCACCTCAAGTTATTGAGTTATTGAGTTATTTAGGGGTCATCATCATTGCACTCAATATATAAGCTCTCACATACCAAAAATATTAGGTTAAGCTCTTAAAGACCATAGGCTGTTGCGAAGTTGAGTCCACAGTGTTGTATCTTCTTCGCTAGTGAGGTCTAAACAATTTTCCAAACCACCTTCTTTTAGTATCCAATCTCCAAATTCTCTTCCGGTGATAACACCGGTCCAAACACCAAAATCCTTCTCCAAAGCACAAATGTCTGAATCAGAATTGAACATGTCTTTGATATGATTCTTAACTAATCGATAGGCGAGGGTATATAGAACGACGATGCGACCGAAATTGAAAATTCGGCCTGAAAGTATCTCGATTACGATGGTTACAAACGTGGCGTAAATATTATGCGCCCCCCCCCCCGACTCTCTGGGTTATACCAGTAAATAACAGACCATTTCTCTCCGATAATGTATACACTAGTTTAGCCATCGCTTTATAAGACTTGGAATGTTTCTTGCACGTCTTATCATATGTGTGAATAATATAAACACCCCGGAACACAAAGTTATTCATAAGTTTATCCAAACACATTCTATGACCAGAAAAGCCCATGAGTCTCGTTGAGAACCCGAGCAATTCAGTTACCTTAAGATGAAACTGGAACCACTTCCAAAGATACTCTCTTCTCTGAGTGGTTAATCACTCTGACTTTTATACTAATCCACTTCTATGGTTGGTTAATCTGTTATATATATGTTTTCTATATGGGTTTTATAATTATTAAATCACTTTTAAAATGATTTAGAGCAAACACAATACAAACCAGTGGATCTCTATATAAATCTACAGCTCAATTGTACCAACAAATTTTATCCCAAACCTCACAAAATTTAGTCCCCAAAAGAAAATGGAGGGTGATAGAGGTAGAGTAAGATTAACATGGACGGCAATAGAAGGGAGGAAGAGAATTCATTGGTTGTAAATAGAGTCGACTCTGACCAATGGGAGTGAAGTATGTTCAGTAGACAAAATGATACCACGATGACTGAAAAAGAACAATGTATGATTATATGCCATATAAGTCATATGACTAAGATATTACTAAGAATCATCATGCGAAGAGTGCGAAACAAAATCAGTCTAGAAATTAGCGATGAACAGTGTGGTTTTGTTAGAGATAAAGGAACATGCAATGCCATTTATATCATAAGATCTTTAGTCGAAAGAGCCATATAGGTGAAAACAGATCTATACATATGTTTCATAGATTACACCCAGGCATTTGACAAAGTAAAGCACCAAGAAATAATTAAAATTTTAGAAAGCATAAACGTAGACAGCAAATATCTAAGAATAATAAAGAACATGCACTGGTAACAAACAGCGGCCATAAGAACTGGAAACCAATTGGGAATATTTCAACAAATAAAACATGGTCTTAGACAAGGTTGTGTGCTGTCACCAGATTTGTTTAATATTTATAGTGAGATTATTTTAAGATCCATAAGGGGCATGCCTGGAATAACAATTGGAGGTCATAATATAAATAATCTAAGGTATGCTGATGATACAGTCTTAATCGCTAAGAGTAAAAGTGTGTTACAAGAAATGTTGGACATTATAGTGAAAGAAAGCAAAAATAAAGAACTCAGCCATAATAGCAAAACGACAGAGGTAATGGTAACAACAAAGAAAAAGACATCACCTCATTGCAAAATAAAGACAAGTGAAACAACATTTAAACAGGAAATGAATTTAAATATTTGGGAACTTTATTAACCTCATACAGAAGATGTACAAAAGAGGTGAGATGCAGGATGGCTCAGGCAAAAGCAGCTTTCCAAAAAATGAGGAAGATACTATGCAATCCATTTTTGACAATAGAAACAAGGAAAAGAGTTCTTAAATGTTATGTAGAGCCAGTCTTAACATATGGATGCGAATCATGGACAATAGGACAACAGACAAGAAAATCACTGGAGTCTGTAGAAATGTGGTTTTACAGAAGAATGTTGAGAATACCATGGACAGCTACGAAGAGTAATGAAGATATTCTGAGAGAGGTCAAAGCAAAAAGAGAGCTAATTTCCAATATTTGGAAGAAACAATCATCATTTTTTGGCCATGTAATGAGAAAAGAACAACTGGAATATATTGTAACAACTGGAAAAATTGAGGGATGAAGAGATAGAGGGAAGCAAAGAGAAAAACTAACAGACAGCTTAAGAGAATGGCTTGGCAGAAGGTCAACAACAGAAATGATAAATAGCTGCCGAGATCGAAAGTTGTGGAGAGACATGATCACCTACGCCAGCTGCCCGGTACTTGATTATGATGATGTTGATCAAAGAAGGTAGCATTGGATATAGATGAAATAGTATATGTTCGCGTATGCGCAAATAAATACGTGACCGTGATTCGTCTGTCTGACTCATGTGGGGATATATATTCACAAATTCACAAACAGAGAGCAGGCTCTGTCTTTTCATAACCTGGATTTGTCTGCGAGAGGTCGGACGTTTAACCTTTTGGTGAGAGGTATGACTATTTTGTATGAAAGTAATGTTCTGAAAATTACAATATTTGTACCATAGCTGAAATCAAGACATTCCTGTGGTAAAAATAAATGATTCGATGTTTACTGAGTGAATACATTTTGTATTCATGAACATGGACCACTTGCTGACCTTAGAGGCTGTTTCCCTTCTAGACTTATCTTTTCCCCTCTGATTCTTCTGAGCTTCCCTCCTAGACTATGTCCTCACATTTGCATGTGATGAGTTCGTGGTGCAATAGCTGCTCTTTATCTACACTTATCTTCAGGTATGCTCGTCCCCCCCAGAGCTTGATTCTGTCATCGTTGGTTGGAAAGTCAAGAAGATATCTCGTTGCTACACGGGGAATGTCGGTCGGATACTCCAAGATATTGCGTTTCATTCTGTATTTTCTCCAACCTATCAATTTGCCTCATACTGACAGAAAGACTTGCCAGGGTATAATCGATTGACGTGAGGACTAGTCCCTGGAACAGAAGGCCCCTGCTCGATTTTGACATGTCTTCTAACACCTTCAAATCCGTCCTCTGCCATACAAACACGTCTTATAACACTTTCAAACCCGTCTTGTGGACAATGTCAGGTAGTGATGAAATGTCCAATGAAATAATTACGAACTTGGCAACTATAGCTAAAGCAAAACTACTCCAGATCTACAATATGTGCTTGATCACAGGTAGAGTGCCACAGCTATGTATAGAAGCAATTACGATACCATAATTAAAGTCAGGAAAAGATTGTTGGACGACATCCAGCTATGGACCAATGATCCTTACAAGCTGTTTGTGTAAAACAATGGAACGTATAATCAATCTCAGACTGCAGTGGTATTTGAAAGTGAAAACCTCCTTGTTCCACAGAAAGCAGTGTTACTCTACCGACGATGAGGCAACTTATCTTTCCTAAGAAATTGCGTCCTGCTTAGCACATAATTTAAAGTGCATCAATTTTTGGTCGACCTCTTCTTTCAGACGCTTCAAGCGCTCAGGTTATGTTCTTCCATACTTTATGCCATGTCTTTGCCGTTTGTCTCTTGTTCCGCAAAGCTTCCTCAACTTCTACATTCCACCCGGGTGGCTGCGTTCATCTCTCGTGGCTCCTGCCTGAGGCGCCCTGTTTCCTTCCTGATTTTGCTAATGGTGTCCTAGTTTGTGTTCTGATAGTGGAATGTATTGAACTTGCTTTTCTGGCTTTTATTTTTTGCCTTTCTCAATTAAGAGGATGCGTGGATAATGATAACTTCCGTGGAATCTTAGTACACACCACTTGCAAATCGGCGGGAAGGTATATGACACCAATACCAGGTCTATGGCACTATTAGAGTCCCCTGATCGAGTAGTCATTCGGGTTGCTCTTCCATCATTTAAGCACACTAGGGGGAGGAAGGGTAAGGGAATGGGAAGGGAAGAAAGGAAGGAAGGAAGGAAGGGAGGAAGGAAGGAAGGGACGAAGGATGGAGGGAGGGAGGGAGGGAGGGAGGGAGGGAGGGAGGGAGGGAGGGAGGGAGGGAGGGAAGGAGGAAGGAAGGAAGGAAGGAAAGGAAGGAAGGAAGGAAGGAAGGAAGGAAGGAAGGAAGGAAGGAAGGAAGGAAGGAAGGAAGGAAGGAAGGAAGGAAGGAAGGAAGGAAGGAAGGAAGGAAGGAAGGAAGGAAGGAAGGAAGGAAGGAAGGAAGGAAGGAAGGAAGGAAGGAAGGAAGGAAGGAAGGAAGGAAGGAAGGAAGGAAGGAAGGAAGGAAGGAAGGAAGGAAGGAAGGAAGGAAGGAAGGAAGGAAGGAAGGAAGGAAGGAAGGAAGGAAGGAAGGAAGGAAGGAAGGAAGGAAGGAAGGAAGGAAGGAAGGAAGGAAGGAAGGAAGGAAGGAAGGAAGGAAGGAAGGAAGGAAGGAAGGAAGGAAGGAAGGAAGGAAGGAAGGAAGGAAGGAAGGAAGGAAGGAAGGAAGGAAGGAAGGAAGGAAGGAAGGAAGGAAGGAAGGAAGGAAGGAAGGAAGGAAGGAAGGAAGGAAGGAAGGAAGGGAAGGAAGGAAGGAAGGAAGGAAGGAAGGAAGGAAGGAAGGAAGGAAGGAAGGAAGGAAGGAAGGAAGGAAGGAAGGAAGGAAGGAAGGAAGGAAGGAAGGAACAAAATAAAACCAGAAATAAATGAGGAACAACTTGGGTTTGTGGAAGGCAAGGGCACAAATAATGCAATATATATCTTGAGAACACTGATAGAAAGAGCTATATATGTGCTTTATAGACAGCACAACCAGCTTTCACCATTGCTAAGACATCCAAACATTTCTATGCCAGCTAAACAACAAATGATAAATAGCATCTTCATACCAACTTTATGCTATGAAAGTCAATCATGGACCCTTTCTAAATCACATTTAAGAAAGATCAATACATGTGAGATGCGTTGCTTTGAGAAAAGTAATAAACAACACAAGAAGAGATAAAATACCAAATGAAACCATAAGAAAAATAGTAGGAACAAAACCCTGCCAAGAATATATAGAACAACAACAACTTAAATGGTTTGGTCACCTGGTCAGAATGAATCCTCACCAATCACCATCAAGGGCGTTCTTCTTGAGAATGCATGGGAAAAGACCAAGGGGAAGACCCAGAAGAAGATGGATAGATGCAGTGACAGAGACATGCAACAACAAAGGAAAATCACTAATTCAGACAATTCGAGCAGCACAAGAACGACACATGATATAAACCACGACACCTTTTAGGTATCAGTGAAAAGTGAAAAGAAGAAGATAAACAGCACAGAAATTTCAAAATGGCTTTGGATTGTGGTTTTCCTGCCTTGGCGTTTCAGTTGCTTACACTTTTAGTTTTCGGAGAATGGATGAACACCAACGATTTTCATAGAAGAAAACATAGTCTCGTTAAGCCATACTAAGGTTATGGGCTCGGGGTTCCGCAATGGGATTTTATGGGCAGCACCATGGTGATAAATAGTTTTACTAGGTTAGCTACAGACAGAGCAAATTTAGAGCCATTTGGAACACTGTTCCATGTTATGTGAGAAACTGGAAACTGCATGTACATTTTAAAGTGCATGGTGGTGGCAAGCCCTTGTTTGGAGATGCTTTTGCTATATGGCTCACAAAGGAGAGTGAATGGAGTCTGGTACCATATTTGGCAATGCTGATCAATTTGTTGGCCTTGTAATCTTTATGGACACCTACAGTAATTACAATGGCCCCATAATCATAATCACCCATATATGTCTACTATGGTGAACAACGGGAGTCTGAGGTATGACCATGACACTGATGGCACACATACCCAGTTGGCAGGTTGTGAAGCTCAGTTTCGCAACAAGGACTATGATACTTATGTGGCAATAAGATACGAGGGCAACACACCCACTGTGTCCACTGATATTGACAATAATAAGTAGGGCTCAGATTTTCATGAAATGTCATATTTTTTTCCTGAAGCATATTTTCAGTTTTAAGTTAATTTCTACATGTTTCAAGCATTTCTGAACAATTTTAAGCTGTTTTTATTTGTCATATAAATGCATATTTTGACCATAATTTTGATGAGGTCATATTTTGCCTGAAATTGGAGATTTAGGTCATATTTTGGTCATATTTAGGTCATATTTTGCATATTTTCTGGTGTACTCAACTTTCTGGTGTACTCCGTTTGCTTATCAATGTTAGTACATCTTAAACTATGTTTAGAGACAAATTGTGAGGATTGGCTATATTTCTGAATGTGTGTATTAGTGAATATGCATGTGTGTCTTTCATGCGACTGTAGGGAGGGGAAGACATCAGTCAACTCTTTGATGTCAGTCGGCATCTGAGAATAAAAAAGGGAGTGACATCCGCTCAATACTTCAAAAGAATTTTCTGGGTTTTGTTTCGAAAGTAAATTGTAGGAAACAATTTCAAATGTTTCAACATCAGGAGCGAATATTCCTGGATTTGTTAAATCTTCCAGTTTCAATTTAAACCGTTTGGCTCCCATTTGTATGTTACAATTATTAATTTGCCATTTGCAACAGTGACTGACTACATGATCTTGTGCTCTAGCTCATAGTTGTATAATAGTTATATTGTTTATGGTTGATTCACTGGAATAACTTTGCTTTACAATGCCTAAAGTGTCTAATTCTAATGGTGCAAAGTTGCGTAAATTTGTGCAGGAATTTGGTTCAAAAGTATTTAGTACCGATGGAGAAATATTGTACTGTACACTGTGTGAGGTCAAGGTTACAGCTGGAAAACGGTTTAATGTGCAACAACATTGCAATACTTCTAAACATATGAAATGTTTAAGTAGACTTTCTGAAATGGAAGGAAGACAAAGTTTATTACTTGAAAAATGTTCTGCTACTTCCTCTTCTTCTTCGGGAAACACAGAGACCGGTTTTTATGTGCTAGACATGGTTCATTTTTTGGTGTTTTTTGGTGCAGCCATGGCTCATATCTTGCTCTGTTTCTGTCCTAGCCATGGCTCATATCTTAGCTTGTGTGTGCTGGCCATGGCTCATATCTTGGTGTGTGTCATGTTAGTCATATCTCATATCTCGGTGTGTCCGTGTTAATCATGTCTCATATCTTTATGTGTGTCTGTGTTTAGTCATATATGATATCTTAGTGTGTACCAGTGTTAGTCATATGTCATATCTTTGTGTGTGCATGTCTGGGTTAGTGATATCTCATATCTTTGTGTGCATGTTTATGTTAGTCATATCTCATATCTTTGTGTGTGCATGTCTGTGTTTGTCACATCTCATATCCTTGTGTGTGCATGGCTATGTTAGTCCCATCTCATATTTTTGAGTGTGCATATCTATGTTAGTCATATCTCTTATCTTTGTGTGCATGTCTATGTTAGGCATGTGTCATATCTTTGTGTGTGCATGTCAATGTCAGTTATATCTCATATCTCTATGTGCATGTTTATGTTAGTCATGTGTCATATATCTTGATGTGTGTCAGTGTTAGTCATGCCTCGTAACGCTGTGTGCATGTCTGTATTAGTCACATCTCATATCTTTGTGCGTGCATGTCTGTGTTAGTCACATCTCACATCTTTGTGTGTGTATGTCTGTGTTAGTCACATCTCACATCTTTGTGTGTCCGTGTCTGTGTTAGTCACCTCTAGTGACTCGGGCAGATGGTGCTCGTAAACCTGGGAGGGCCTACCATCTAAGGGCAGAATCCCCCTACAGAAAAGATCATCTGCTGCCTTGCAGGAAGATTGGGGACAATCAAAGGCTAGGGAAAGCAAACCCGAATAAAATGCTGGCTGAAATCGGATGCACTGGGCCACTGGCGCAGAACACAGTGCAACGTATTAACGAGTGTTCAGTCAGAGTGGATCTGACAGACTCTAATTGTGATGTTCTGTCTGTGGGGGGCGATCAACACACTTAGCCTGACAGCTGACTTCATATGAGAGTCTGGAATCCTTACTCTGATTGAGTCCTGAACGCAGAGAGAGAGATAAAGATTTGTGTCATATGATGGTTTCATCAAATATCCCTTTAAATAAATTGCAAAATCAATATTTCCGACAATTTCTGGAGAAATACACTAGCCATCCTATCCCAGATGAATCTACTTTAAGGAAAAATTATCTCTCCAAATGTTATGAGGACATGTTAAACAAAATTAGAAATTCTATTGCAGATAACAAGATATGGGTTTCCTTAGACGAGACTACTGATGTAGATGGCAGGTTTGTCGCAAATGTTATAGTTGGAACTTTAAAAGGAGATCAACCAGGAGAAAAATTTGTCCTTAACTGTGAAGTTCTTGAAAGAACAAATCATACCTCCATAGCTGTTCTATTTGATAATTCCATGAAGCTGTTGTGGCCAAATGGAATAGAAAGAAATAATATCCTTCTATTAATAACAGATACTGCTCCCTATATGAAAAAGGCTGCTAAAGGACTTCAAATTCTCTACCCGAAATTGATCCATATTACTTGCCTTGCTCATGCACTGCATCGAGTAGCTGAGGAAGTTCGAGGTAATTTTCCTGATGTGGACAAGCTTATTTCAAATGGGAAAAAAATATTCATCAAGGCTCCTCTTCGAGTACAAAAAAATCAAAGAAGAAGCTCCTCAACTACCACTTCCTCCACAACCTATCCTTACACGTTGGGGTACATGGCTGGACGCTGTAGAGTATTACTGTGAAAACTATTCAACACTGGATAAAATATTTAATGCCCTAGACAAAGACGACGCAACATCAATACAAGCAGTGCAAAGCTTATTTTCTACCAGACTATCACAAAATCTGACTTATATAAAGTCAAACTTTTCTGCAATTTCAAAAGCAATAAAACGTCTGGAAAGCGAAGGGACTGCACTTTATGATGCATTAGATATTGTGAAACAAATTCAAACAGAAATAAATGGATCACGTGGTGAAGTAAGCAACAGGATTAAAGTAAAATTAGAAAGTGTTCTTCATAGAAATTCTGGTTATTTCTCATTGTGCAAAATTGCAGACATACTTAGTGGTAAACATGCAACATTTCAAGAGGATGAACCTGAACTTTCAGCAAATGATCTGACATTTTTTTGATTTGCCCCTGTGACATCATCATGTGATGTAGAACGAAGTTTTTCAAAATATAAAACAATTCTCTGTGACAATCGACGATCGTTCAAATTTGAAACTCTAAAAATGTATGTTGTTGTCGGTTGCAATTGTACAAACAATGAAAATGTTTATTATTGTCTTACTTGTCCTTGGAATTGGTGTCGGTGCCTTGGTAGGCATCACCATTTTCAAGTACCAGCAAGAAAGTTGCAGGAAATATTTTACTAGATATTTCTCATAAAAGTGTTATATATAAAAGTGAATAATTTTGTAACAAGGTTGTACAGTACACCTTGAATTTTTTAGATTTAAATTTAATATAGTAAAATATTAAAATAAATAATAATTTATAATATAATTATACATTTTGATTCTTTCTTGGTGCTTTACTTTGTGAAATGCTTTGGTATAATCAATAAGTAAAGATCTTATTGTTCGTACCTTTACCTCCAACAAGACCACACTGTTCATCACTAATTTCTGGACTGATTTGGTTTCGCACTCTTCGCATGATGATTCTTATATTATTATAGTAATATCTTAGTCATGTGACTCATAAGGCTTATTGTGCGATGGTCATCACATTCAATCGCACCAGATTGCTTAGGTAGGGCTATGAATATTGATTTAAGCAGGTCGTCTGGTATAATTATATATCCGCTGTTGTAGATATCATTCAATATTTTTGTTATTATACTATTCCAAAATCACCCATGGCTTCAATCTCTTCTTTATTTATATTATTATCTGGTTCAGGAGATTTTCCTGCTTTCATATTGCGCAATGTGTCTTCCACTTCTTTGAGTATTCTTTGAGTCCTTCCTCATTGTCCTTAATATTTACTTCTGTTCGTTCATTATCACAAAGATCTATAATACATTCTATCTATCGTTCCCTTATGCTTTCCCGTTCATTCAAGAATGTAATAATCATTACATCGTTAGCTAAATATAATGTTGTTAAAAGTTAAATAGTTTAGATTGTTCTCTTAAGTTATTCAGTATTAACTTTTCTTGACCCCCCCCCCCCATCCCGCACACAAACTCTGTTTAAGTGAGTGACACCGCCCCCCTCCCCACCCCAAACCCTGTTTTAGGATAATGACTTGATACATTTTGCTAGTTTTATAAAGGTAACGCAAATATCACAATCGTTAAGCAAGGAATAAAATAAAACCGGTTCAACAAGAATTCGAAACTTTAAAACGACCATTTCATTTCTTGTTTCAACCAAGTTAAGTTTTAATGTTAACAGTAATCAGTAATCCATCTCTACTCTATGTCCTGTATAACTGGCTATCGTTTGTATCAAAACACATATTTAAAAAGTGAATAAACAGGTACATATATTATTTTTGAAAAAAATATATATATAAATCAGGTGTGAAACTAGACCCAAATAAATTAAGTAAAACTAATAAATAGTGCACAGTTGAGTAAACAGTCGGATAGTTCAAACTAAAAGTAGTAAAAGTAAAAGCGTGGTGACAACTTATAAAGTTATACTATACCCAGCGTGTGGTGTAGATATGATAATTTTGATATAGTCACATTGCACATCACATTTCATTAGATCATTAGTTTATACTTATATTATTATGTCACCATCACCAAAGTCACATAACGCCAGGTAAATCTTCATTCTAGTCAGTGTACTACTTTACTTTAATCTACTGTGCTGTTTAGCTGTTTAAAGTTTAAATAAAATAAGTCCTGTTAATTAATTAAGTATGTACTCACAGTACTGCTTAAAACCACTATTCCAAAAAGTATCCAGAAGACTGGTTCTCCAACAGGGTGTAGCCATACATATAATAACTATTAATGCTTGAACCTGTGAGAAAGTTCACCTACCTATTAACCTAGGTTTTATGGTCATAACCAACAGTGAGAATTTCTAGGGCATACTCATTTAGTGTGAGGAGCCTCAGGAACAGAAATGTAAATAGCTTCTGCTCTATATGTTGGTAGCAGCCTTGACCTTCATAGTGGCTAATCCTTTGTGTTCTTTTGATATGACATGGTCCTGAAAACACAAAATGCATTTAAACTTAACTTCTAGGAGGTAGTCACCAACATGTTCTTGTTCACATCATCAGCTTCTATTTGTACCGCCTGTGTTTCCATGTTAACAATATATTGATTGTTTGCGGAGAATCACACTGCTGATGCTTTATTAGGATTAACCAAGACACCTGATAATCCATACCAGGAAGAGATGCTATTGATAACTTTAGCTAACTCACAAGAATTTTATTATTTTGAAAGCTGTCATCAAATTGTGTGTATGAGTATAAATTAAAGAGAAAATTTAATCTCTAAAGTACTATTGGGACTGGTTTATCATCTTATTTGTTTGCACTACATATATCTGTAGAAGTTACTGGTTGGTGGTGCATGTATGTGCATTGACAGACCTAGAATGGTTTTGTCCATTTAGTAATAAAATTGCCAGCTTTGTTGTTGAACTTTGATCACTTAAATGAATTATGAAGACCACCCAGTTGGTGACCCACAAAAAAAAAAATGACGATCATCATTTTCAGGAGGACGTGAACTTCTGGTCAATATGGTGGATAGGTGGCAGGAACCATTTAAGGCTATCTCTGAATAGTGTTCCTTGTTATAGTTTCCTCATGTTCCAAGTCCGGCTTGTTGCAGGAGCTACTGAGTTAAGTGCTCTGTGTACACTGTGAACTGTGGTTTCATCTGTTTTGATCGTGTTTTGATATTCCGATTGTTTACGATGAATGATGATATCGTATGATGGAGAACAAATGGCTGTGTTCACTTTCTGTGTGGTTTCGTCTTATGTCTTTTGGCGTGTGCTGAGACTGTTTTGATAGGGACTACAGCTACCTGTCTTTGTTTGGGAGATGAAATAGTAATTCGGATGATTCCATTGGCACAGGCGGTTGAGCAATTATGGATTTTAATTCGTTTGCAGTGATACCGGGGCCTTCCATAACCATAATCACAGCAACTTCACCATTTTTCTGACCTTTTGTAACATTTTCACTTCCTTTGTAAATGACATATTTTTTACAGTTTAGTTTCTAATAGGTGATTAGACAAAGAGGGGTTCTATTAATCTTATATATTGCAGTTTCATGAAGTGTCTGTAATAGTCTGGTGTCATCTGCAAGGCATTTTATATATTACAAAACCTGTTAGGGTACAGGATGTGATATACTTGGAATAGTGATGATTCACTGTCATATTTGTAATTTTTAAATTTGTTATTTATTTTAAAAATTTTATTTCTATTTAAAAAAAACAAATTAAATTGAGGCTGCATTTGTGTCAGGTGATTATCATTCAGAATGTTAGGACAGTTTTTATGATGCCAGGATATAAGCATTTCCTTACCTATTTTTAGTGACATAGTCCCAATCAAATAAACAAGTATTGAAATAACCTACTATTAAACCCTACCAGGTTTATTAAAAGCATCTACAGATCCCATTTAGTAATTACAAATAGTTACTCAACATAGCAGTAAACATTATAAATATATTCTCTTTACTCATCTACTGATGTCTTGATCCCTGAAACTCCAGATCATCTTTGATATGAGCACTCCTATCCACAGTTTTATTCTGTAGATCAAGTTTCATGTCGATAAAGACCTCTGATGACAAAAACTTCTGACACAGACTTCTGAAAATGACATCTAACCCTAAATATTCTCAGACCTAGACTAACATATTCATGTTGCTTTTTTTTTCAGATGGATAATTTTTTAACTTACTCATTTCTGTTATGTGCAACTGTGACTGTTGTCTATCACAATGCTCTCTGGTGTGGGTTTGTGTTTGATGACATGTCAGCCATTGTGGAAAACAAGGACCTTCGACCCAGCACTTCCTTTACTAACTTATTTCTTAATGACTTTTGGGGCACCCCGATGCACAAGGTATTTATTAGTTTTTTTTTAAAAAATGGTTGGAATATTTATGTGCAAATTGAAAGTAGAATGTATTTACAACAGCTGGCACACTTTTTAATGTTGGCCTATCTTTTTATTTTTATTGCTTTTTTTAAATACAGGAAAGTGTAACCAGTCCTATTCTATCCTTCCTAATTTTCTCTTACTGCATTTTTGTAGGTTAAAATTTGTGTGTGTCTGTACGTGTTGTTTGTATGTGATGGAAATTTACTTTTAGCCTTTATTTGAGCCCTGCCTATGATGGCAGCCAGTTCATGCAGTACTTTGTTGTATCATCATGGTAGTGTCATTGACATAATGCTGTCCTACATGAGAGGAGAACATGCTGCACCATCTGTTATCTAATGACAGAGGTAATTTTGATTACATTACAAAAGTTTATTAACACAGCAGCTCAATAGTTAAACTTTTCAGAATCATCTGGATGACTTTTTATTCTTTTTTTTTAAAAAACAATTAAACTACTGTAGCTATGTATATGCGTGTATGTATGTATGTGTGTTGTGTATAATTAGAAAGCAAGAGCAAATTACTGCTTGCAGACTACCGAGGAATCATGATAGCCAAGTGTAAAGAACTTGAAATTGTAAGAAACTGAATATCTAGAATCCGTAGTAACTAACATTGGAGACTGCCAGAAAGAGATCAAAAGAAGATTAGCAATAGCAACACAAATATTAAATACTATGAAAAATATGTGGCACAACACCAGCAAGGCAGTAAAATTAAAATTACTGAGGGGCGTATCTTCCCGAAAGCAACATAAGGTTGTGAATCAAGAACTATCTCGCAAACAGGAAGGAATAAAATTGATTTATTGGAAACAAAATGCTACAGAAAAATCTTTAAGATACCTTGGATAATGAAAAAGAGCAATGAAGATGTTAAAAGATTTAAATATTAAAAATAACCTGCTTATAAACACCATTCTACTGAGGAAATTAAAATACTATGGCCACATCTAAAAACAGCGGACTGAAAAGAACAACAATGGAAGGCATGGTTCCTGGGCTGACGTCTCAGGGGCAGAAAGTTTCAAGATATCAAGGAGAACTTGAGCATGACAGCAGAGGAAGTGGGAGATCTGGCTAGAGACAGAGATTCTTTTAAATGGGCTGTGGTGACATGTGGCCTGATTATGATGTGTGTGTGCGTGCATGCATGCATGTGCATAAAGGTATTCATATAGGTAGGTAACAACAAAACCAAGCAAACTAGTAATTTATTAGTAAACAAAAATGAGAACTTCATAGAATTTGCTCACTGTCCTCCTAAATTCCTTCATCTCTAAACTTTAAAACTTTCTATGAATGTCAAACTAAATCTAAAAACATCTGCTGGCTCCAAATAATTTTTTTTTTAAAAAAGCTTTTAACTCAAAACTGTGTGCTTGAAGATTAGTTTAATGACTATCTGACAACTCTCATTAAATTTGCTTTTGTAGACTTTTTTTCTGTTACCTCCCATTCTCATGGATAAAACCTAATGATGGTCAGTCTTATGTACACCCTCAGATAGCATTTTATCTATGTCCTCAGATATCACCTTATCTACACCCTCAGATAGCACTCCCCAGTAATTTGATAGCTTTGTTCCAGCCTTGGGCTTTCTATCAAAAGCAGTCAATCAACCTTTCTTGTTGTCTTTGAAGTCATTAAAATTTAGTGGTCAGTGTCAGGTCCTTCACACCTACCTGTCCACTCTTGAACACCCAGTCATTGGGATTTTTTCAACAATTTGAAAATTTCACACCTACTAGCCCTGATTCGGCCGACATCGCAGTAATATATAAATTCACATGCGCATGAGAAAAGCTTTACTGAACAGATCTAAAGACCCATTTCTTGGAGAAGTGCCAGTAGAAGTCTTTTGAATCTTCTGTTCAGTCGTAAGTATTATCACCTTTCATGTAGCAGGGGCCACCCTGTTACACTATCCAGAGTATTTTGTACCGCGGGAACTATAGAACCTGCAGAAAAGATTGACATGTTTTCCTGTTATCCCAATTTGAAAACTATAGTATTGTTTAGCTTTTATTAATGAAAACTGCTGAAGAGGCCCACTGCCACCCAAATGAGCCTTGTGTGGCTCACAAATGGCCCACGGGTCATGAGTTGGACCACGCTGTTGTAAGGGATCACTTTTATAGTATCTAAAGCAGCTGTTGATGATGTTGACAATCTCCAGGGTCAATAAGGAAATTTAGCACAACACCTAACCACAATTACAAAATCATATACGAGTTCATTTAATTTTAGTGTATTTTCTCTTCTTATAAATCTTTTAAGTACAAATGGAAGCCATTTATCTTATTGGTTGGTCAACTATGCGACTGAGGACAAGAGGTCAGGTTTGATCCCTATCAACAGACCTAGATTTATCCAGTATTTTTGAGTCCAGATTTCTACCTTGGCAGTAGAACCAACACCTACTTCTTGAGAGCACGACGGCAACATTAAGCAACACAACCAAAACTACTCAACAATCCTGGATATAGTGAACGAATGGAAGAGTGCTGTTGACCTCCCTAAGTGAGGGATATATCCATAGTGCATCTAGTGATATAAGACGTATCCAGATATTGTACTAAATACACTAAAATGACCCATGTCATTCCTCTTTCTTTCTTTCTGGTGTCCACCTGTTGTCTAGAAGTGGATTGTTCTCTTACTCATCCCTCCTTACAAGGATGTTAGGGGGACTGGTTGGTCCCCGGCATCTCGCCTCGAGACAGAGAGGTTGTGGTTTCAAATCCCAGAGGCACTGGCTGGGATTTTTATTTATGATTTCTCTCCGCGGTAACCACCCCTGGTCTCAGTAGCGTGGCCCAACTTGAAACGTCAATTACTCATCGACAGAAAAAATATGAGTACCTCAGAAGACAGATTTATCTGCCTGTGCAGCGAGGGACTCCTGTGCACACGGCTATCAGGGAAAAATGGATTAACACGCAAAATTCAATTCCTAGTCTCAAGGGACTTCTTCAAAGGTAAAAGCTGGCGAACTAAAAAAAAAAACAAGGATGTTAAATGGACGTTAATGCGTTGTGTTGTGGTTTGCATTAGAACTGTGAGGCCCGGCTTGGAACACCAATTTTTCTTTGACAAAAAAAAAATATGAGTACTTCCAAAGAATGAGTTATCTGCCTGTGTGACGAGGGACCATTGTGCACACAGCTACCAGGGAAAAACAGATTTACATGCAAAATGTGAAAACCTAGGATGTCCATTCAGACAGACAGAACTATCAGTCAATTTCCTAAACTTAGGCATCTCAATAGATAAGAGTTGCACCATAATAATAATGAAATAGAGAGAGAGAAAGAGAGAAAGGACAGAGAGGAAGATGGAGATGTAGAGTTAAAGAAAGAATGAAGGTCATATAAAGAGTTAAAGGAGAGGGGAAGAATTAAATGAGTAGGCCGGGTGAGAGAAGAAATGACAGAAAAGCGTGGAGAGCATGAAAATAGGAATCACTCAGAGAGATGTGTGCCACACGAAAATTACGTGAGTCATGTGAGAAAGTAGATAGGTTGAGAGTGAAGTGTGAAAATAAATCAGTTACGATCAGTAAATCTAACGATTAGTTACCTAGCGGTGGAACGAGGAACAGGTCTTGCCGAAAGGCGTTAGCCTTTATGGCTAACAACCTTTGAAAATGTTGTACATAATGTTTGTGTAGTAGTTGTTTAGTCAGTGGTAGGCCAGCTCAAGATGCGGAAGGTTGTCCAGTCCAGCAGGAGGCCAGCGCATCTTAGAGTAGTCAGTGATTAGTTAGTAGTGAAGTGTCCAAGGTCTATGAGAAGGGACGATCTTAGACAGTAACCCAGATATAGTTAGGTTGCTAGATCCAGTTAGCGTAGTGATCGCTTTTGTTCTAACAGTGCCGTTTGATTCGGAGAGAACCTGGCAGAAGACAAGGACGTGTTTAATTCATACTTGGTGAGTAAGAAACTCACCCACTTGGTCACTATGTGTGTGAACTGGTTATGTTATTAAATCAAGTCATTGTCAATTTAATGGAGCGCAAGAGAATTTCAATGTTGTTCATATGCTGGCAGCGATAGTGCTGCTGAGTGAGACACAAGTATGTGTCTTAATCAAGTCATTGTCAATTTAATGGAGCGCAAGAGAATTTCAATGTTGTTCATATGCTGGCAGCGACAGTGCTGCTGAAGGAGGCACAAGAGTGTGTCTTAATCAAGTCATTGTCAATTTAATGGAGCGCAAGAGAATTTCAATGTTGTTCTTATGCTGGCAGCGACAGTGCTGCTAACGAGACACAGGTGTGTGTCTTAATCAAGTCAATTGTCAATTTAATGAGTGCAAAAGATTCTCAATGTATTTTATATGCTGGCAGACACAGCGCTGCTGGAATAGCCCAGGTGTTTGCATTTATCAAGTGTGGTAGGCTAGTGAGAGTGAAAGATTCAATTTTCAATGTAACTTGCTGGCAGACATAGGACTGCTAATACATCGATCACAGACGTGGTCGATTGACGGCAGCAAGCAACAATAAAGTTCTTCATTTTATATTCCTTTATTTTATATATATTTATATTCAAGATGGCGTCTGTATGTGAACAGCGTTTTCTGTTACAACATTTGTTGTTTCAAAATACGCTGTTTACATCCGGTGTGCTTCTTGGATTTAATGTTCTGCTCATGCCTGTTGTGGTCGTTTAACTTCTGACAGGCTGATGGATGGTGAAAATTCTCATTGTTAAGTGGGTATTTATCTTCTTTTCATTCGAGATAGACCTGTCTGTGATAGATCATTGTTTTTTTCACTGTCGCTCTGTGTAGACGGGAATGTCCATCCCAAATTGTACAAAGTCTGTGATGGTGGATGGGGCAGAAGAGTCAGCAATGACAAATGACCCAGAAAGCGAAAACATCAAAGTGTGTGGTACACATAAGGCATGTTCAGGACACGAAAGACGAATGTGGCTGACCACCGTGAAAGAGATTGAAGCCTCATCACTTATTATTCCAGAGAAAGCCATGGGGAGGAATTTGAACTTATGTCGGAGTCATCATCATCAAGTACCGGGACTAGTGGCGTAGGTGACCATGTCTCCACAACATTCGATCTCGGCAGCTATTTATCATTTCTGTTGTTGACCTTCTGCCAAGCCGTTCTCTTAAGCTGTCTGTTATTTTTTCTCTTTGCTTCCCTCTATCTCTTCGTCCCTCAATTTTTCCAGTTGTTACAATATATTCAAGTTCTCTTCTCATTACATGGCCAAAGAATGATGATTGTCTCTTCCTAACATTGGAAATTAGCTCTCTTTTTGCTTTGACCTTTCTCAGAACCTCTTCATTACTCTTCTTAGCTGTCCATGGTATTCTCAACATTCTTCTGTAAAACCACATTTCTACAGACTCCAGTGATTTTCTTGTCTGTTGTCCTATTGTCCATGATTCGCATCCGTATGTTAAGACTGGCTCTACGTAACATTTAAGAACTCTTTTTCTTGTTTCTATTGTCAAAAATGGATTGCATAGTATTTTCCTCATTTTTTGGAAAGCTGCTTTTGCCTGAGCCATTCTACATCTCACCTCTTTTGTACATCTTCCGTCTGAGATTAACAAAGTTCCCAAATATTTAAATTCATTTACCTGTGTTAATATTGTTCCACTTGTCTTTATTTTGCACTGAGGTGATGTCTTTTTCTTTGTTGTTACCATTACCTCTGTCTTTTTCTTTGTTGTTACCATTACCTCTGTCTTTTTGCTATTAAGGCTGAGTCCTTTATTTTTGCTTTCCTTCACTACAATGTCCAACATTTCTTGTAACTCATTTTTGCTCTTAGCGGTTAATACTGTATCATCAGCATACCTTAGATTATTTATATTATGACCTCCAATTGTTATTCCAGGCATGCCCCTTATGGATCTTAAAATAATCTCACTATAAATATTAAACAAATCTGGTGACAGCACACAACCTTGTCTAACACCCTATTTTATTTGTTGAAACATTCCCAATTGGTTTCCAGTTCTTATGGCCGCTGTTTGTTGCCAGTACATGTTCTTTATTATTCTTAGATCTTTGCTGTTTACATTTATGCTTTCTAAAATGTTGATTATTTCTTGGTGCTTTACTTTGTCAAATGCTTTGGTGTAATCTATGAAACATAGGTATAGATCTGTTTTCACCTCTATGGCTCTTTCTATAGGGTGTCTCTTTAATGACTGTGCATTTTTTGTTGTTGAAATAATTACGCACCTAAATTTTATCTATGTATGACGTAATAGTTCAAGCACCATTTACGTGTTCATTTAAACATCACTGCTACATGATAGATCTGGCTTACAATGGTGTTAACGATTGAAGAAAGAGTATTTATAGTGGAGCATGTGTTCCGTAACGGCGGCAAGTATTCGAATGGGGTTGTTGAACAATTTGTGAATAGATTTCCTGATACACCAGTGCCTCATAGAAATACTGTGAGTAATTTAATAATCAAATTTCAAAACACCGGTAGTGTACATGATGTTAGCCGTCCTGGTAGACCATCTGTTCTTGAAGTAACATCTCTCAACATCCAGGACAGCATTCTAATGAGTCCTGGCAAATCAATAAGAAAGCTGGCTCAACAAGTACACAAATCAAGCAGTACTGTTCATAGAGTTCTGAAAAAAAAATTAAAGTTACATCCGTACAAATTTTCCGTCGTTCCTCAATTAAAAGAATTAGATCACCAATCCAGAATTAATTATTGTATGTGGTTTGAGAATTTTCTAGCCCAAGAAGGTGAGGAAATCCTTGATTTCACTTTCTTCACAGATGAAGCATGGTTCCATTTGTCTGGGTACGTGAATCTATAGGCAGAATGATCGTCTTTGGAGTGATGAAAATCCACATGCATTGCACCCAGTGCCTCTCCACGATCAGAAAGTAGGAGTGTGGTGTGCAATGAGTCGTCAGCGGATAATCGGCCCAATTTTCTTCTATGACACAATAAATTCAGAAAGATACAGGATTAACATACTGGAGCGATTCGTAACCCAACTTTCTGAGCCAGAAATTGAAAAAGCTTGGTTTTAACAAGATGGCGCAACTGCTCACACTGCTGTAAAATCACTGGAATTTTTATATGAAATTTTTGCTAATCGTATAATCTCTCGCGGAATTTGGCCTGCACGGTCTCCTGATCTTACTCCCATGGACTACTATCTCTGGGGTGAACTGAAAGGAAAAGTGTACGAAAACAATCCCCACACACTCGATGTACTGCAGGTTTCAATCGCCAACAACATTAATAATGTTACACAGCCCATACTGCGTAAGGTTTTTGACAATATGAAAAAACGTATCAATATTTGCCAACTAAAACGTGGTGGATATTTCGAATACCTTTTGTGAATAGTGATGTTATATGTTTAACTTTACCGAAAAAGGAACAAGCTACAGCAGTACATGATGCGTGATTTACATAAATAAATTGGAACAACTAGATTTTCAAATAATGCACAGTCATTAAAGAAACACCCACCGATCTGGAAGACCTTCAATTTCACAAGACCAAATTATGGAACTCCAAGACAGAATTACAATGAGTCCAAATGCATCTTTAAACCACTTGTCTTAGGTGCAAATATCTAAGAGTTCTGTTCACAAGGTTTTAAGAAGTGAACTACACTATCGTCCATACAAATTAACTGAAGTGTCTCAACTCCAAGAAAGAGATTATGAATCCCGTTTAAACTACTGCATGTGGTTTCAGAATTTTATTTATGAACATGGCGCTGCCATCCTTGACGTCACTTTTTTCACTGATGAGGCCTGGTTTCATTTATCCGGTTATGTGAACAGTCAGAACAATCGGCTGTGGAGCAGTGAAAACCCCCATGAATTTCATCAAGTGCCGCTTTACGATCAAAAAGTCGGAGTGTGGTGCGCTATAAGTCGTATGCGGATAATAGGACCTATATTTTTTAATGAAACAATAAATGCAGAACATTACCGTACTTTAATTCTGGAACCGTTCATAGCACACCATACAGAACGGGAAATTATGGAATCCTGGTTTCAGCAGGATGGGGCAACAGCACACACAGCCACAACAACACTCAATTATTTAGAAAGCATATTTGCAAATCGCATTATTTCACGTGGAATCTGGCCTGCTTGTTCACCAGATCTAACACCCCCAGATTATTATCTGTGGGGGGCATTGAAGGGGAAAGTTTATGAAAATAATCCGCAGACAATTAATGACCTAAAGACTGAAATAGTAGACAAGATTAAACAAATATCACCAGACATTATTCTGAAGGTTTTCGCAAATATGGAAAGACGAATCACGACATGTCTTGAGGCCCGTGGTGGATATTTTCAACATATGCTTTAGGCACTTTATTGTGTTAATACCAACATTACCCATTATAAACTCGCTGATAGCAGTCAAGTATATTTGAATATTTTACAATTTGTGTGACGCATTAGTTAACCACATTTCTGGTGACGTTTTTCTTCCGAGAGTAGAAATTCACTGCACTGCAACTTTAAAAACACCCTGTACTAAAGATCTTATGATATAAATGGCATTGCTTGGTCCTTTATCTCTAACAAAACCACACTGTTCATCGCTAATTTCTGGACTGATTTTGTTTCGCACTCTTCGCATGATGATTCTTAGTAATATCTTAGTCATATGACTCATAAGGCTTATTGTGCGATGATCAGCGCATTCAATCGCACCCGATTTCTTTGGTGGGGCTATGAATATTGATTTGAGCATGTCGTCTGGTATATATCCGCTGTTGTAGATATCTATCTATCTATTGACCTTTCGAGCCGTAACCGGCCCATAGGGCGTAGACCAAGATACACCTTCACCTATATGAATTTTTGTTCTAGCAGTTTTCTTTTAAAGATATTTTATCAAATCTCGCCATCTGTCTCTGTTCTGTGCAAGCAGTTCTATCTCATTGAGGGAGCCGATTCCTGCTGCTCTTGCCTCTCTCATCAATGTTCTTCTCAGTGTCTCCCTGGGTCTTCCTCTTTTTCTTTTACCTGTTGTTTCCCATATGAGGGCTTGCTTTGCTATTCGATTATTATCTCTTCTCATCACATGTCCAATGTATGACCATCGTCTTTTCTTTATTACTGAAGATATTAGTGGTTGATTGGCGATTTCTCTAATTTCCTCGTTTGTTTTGAATTCGTTCCATTCTATACCAAGTATTTTCCTTAGACATTTATTTTCGAATGCGTTCAACTTTGTTTCTATATCTCTTGTTGTTTTCCAGCTTTCACACGCATACGTAAGGGTTGATAGTACATTTGATTTGAATAGCCTAAGTTTTGTGTTTGTGCTAATGAGTTTTGATTTCCACAACTTTTCAAGGCTTCTGAAAGACATTGCTGCTTTAGCCAGTCTGATTCTAATTTCTTTGCTCGTATCCCCTTCTCGATCAATGTGACTTCCAAGATAGATGAAGTGATCGATCTCTTCTACTGTTTGTTTTCCATGTATATTTTGTCACTTGTTGGAATTAAACTTTTCATGACTTTAGTCTTTTCATGATTGACCTCAAGCCCAATTTTGCTGGCTATTGATGATAGTTCATTTGTGTTTTCCTGCATCGTTTTTATCTGATTGCTGATGAGAACTATGTCATCAGCAAAGTCCAGGTCCTCCAAATGGTCTCCTTGTATCCATTCGATGCCTTTATTACCAGTGCAGCATTTCTTCATTATGAAGTCCATAACAATTCCAAATAACAAGGGCGATAAAATACATCCTTGTTTAACCCCAGTTGTAGATATCATTCAATATTTTTGTTATTATTACTATTCCAAAATCACCCATGGCTTCAATCTCTTCTTTAGTTATATTATCTGGTCCAGGAGCTTTTCCAGCTTTCATATTGCGCAAGACGTCTTCCACTTCTTCTCTTAGTATTTCTGGTCCTTCTCCATTATCCTTAATATTTACTTCAGTTCGTTCATCATTATAAAGATCCTTAATGTATTCTGTCCATCGTTCCCTTATGTTTTCTTGATCAATCAACAGTTCTACTTTCTTTGATCTTAAACATCCAGTTTTTGATTGCGTTTTTCTTCCTGTTAATTCCTCAATTTGTTTGTATATAGCTTTAGCATCTCCTTTTTGTTGCAATTTGATTTCTTTGCATCTCTCTTTTAGCCATGCTTCTTTTGCTTCATTACATTTTACTACAATTTCTTTATTTAACCTCTTATACTCATCTTTATTTTCTTTATTTCTTCTTCTTGTATCCATTAGCTGCAAAATATCATCTGTCATCCATTTCTTCCTTGAATTTGTCCTCACTGGTGGTATGAACTCTTTTGATGTTTGTTGCATTGACTCTTTTAGCATTTCCCACTATTCATCAATGCTTTGTATCTTCTCTATTGCATTGTACCGGTTCTGAATTGTGATTTTATATTTGTCTTGCAGCTTCTTGTCTGATTTTAGTAAATCTAAATTTAACTTGATGTTAACTGAGGATTGTTTTGTTCTTTTTAATTTGACTCTAAGCTTTCCCACAACTGGTACATGATCACTATTGTAATCTGCCCCTGGTCTAGTTTTCACACACACACCAGACTGTTTCTAAATCTATTGCTTATAATTATATAATCAATTTGATTACGTGCGTTGTCCCCTGGGCTTTTCCATGTCCACAGACGTCTTGGATGTTGCTTAAACCAGGTGTTTCCTATCATCATGTTGTGTGTTCTTGCCCATTCAATAAGTTTCTCACCTCTTTCATTCCTCTTGCCTAATCCATAATGACAAACTACTTCCTCAACTCTTTCCTTTTCTACTTTTGCTTTAAAATCCCCTAGAACTATGGTGTTTTCATGTGGTTTGCATTCATGAAGTGCCTCATTTAACTCATTGTAAAATTTATCAATAGTTTCCTCTGGACTGTCTGCTGTTGGTGCATAAACTTGTATAAGATTTATGTCTTTTGGCTTTCCATTCAATTTCACTAAAAGGACTCTGTCAGATATTGGGTAAAAGCCTTTCACTGTTCTTGCTACTTCTGCATCCAAGATGATACCTACTCCTCTTTGGTGTTCAGTACCTCCAGAATATATTATTCTATGTTTATCAGAATATATCTCCCCTGATCCGGTGTATCTCATTTCGCAAAGTCCCAGTAATTGTAAGCCCATTCTTTTCATTTCTTGTATGACATTTTCTAGTTTACCCTTCTGCATGAGTGTTCTCACATTCCAAGTACCTATCTTTAGAGTTTGTTTAATCTTTATTTTGCTTACAGTAGCTTGATGACGATCGGGTATCACCTGTAGCACATGATATCCCCTACCGAACGAGGGTTTTCCATGGTAACCCCCCCTTAACATTGTTGTCGTTATATCTAATGTGGCGATTCATGATTATACAAAGAAATTATGACGGTGGTTTTCTGTTGCCGTCCGTCGGTTTGTTTACGGTTGACTCCGCTAGCCTTTGACTAAAAAGTCTCACCCACAAGGCAGTGGGGTTGTTTTACGTCGGGGTACCCTCCCTTAGCCTTTTACTCTCCCGAGATTACCTGCAAGGCAGCAGGGCAGCCACAGGTTGTACTGTTTACTGCATACAGTAGCAGGTAAAATTACCCGACCTGACCGTCAGAGTAAAGTCGGAGTAAAGATCTAAAAATAAGTACATGAAATGTTAGGACTGTACACCAAGAAGGAAAAATGGAAAATCTGATTCAAGAAGCAGAATGACTAAACATAGATATTTTAGGCATATCAGAGACAAGATGGAAAGAATGTGGGTACATAGAGGATGAAAAATATACATTTATATACTCAGGAAACACAACAGAACATCAAAGAGGGGTAGGGTATACTAATAAAAAGAGAGCTACAAAAATATGTAAGTATCCACTGGACATACAATGATTGGATTATACTACTCAAGATGAAAGCAAAACCATTTGACATAGCAATAATACAGATATATGCACCTAATCAAGACTACACAGATGAACAAATAGAGGCATACTATGATGATCTAAATAAAGTTATGAGGCAAGTGAAATCTTCGGACATCTTGATTATAATGGGTTATATGAATGCTAAAGTAGGAAAAGGTACATATAAGTCCATTATAGGAAATCATGGTTTAGGAAAAAGAAATGACAGAGGAGAAAGATTAATATAATTCTGTGAAGAAAAGAGGCTGATAATATGTAACACCTACTTTGAGCAAGAGAAAAGGAAACTATACACATGGAAAAGCCCTGGAGATAGGAATAGGAATCAAATAGATTACATAATAATAAACGATAGGTTCTTTAGCAAACTCAAGAAAGCCAAACCTATCCTGGAGCAGATATTAACTCAGATCACAATCCTGTAATGATTAAAATGAAAATCAATCAAACTAAAGAGAAATAAGCAAAAGTCTAATTCATCAACAATACCACTAGATATAACAGCTTTAAACTAAAAAGATATTAAAGATACTTAAACAATACAAGTAAAGAACACATATCAGAAGCTGCTAGAAGAAGGAATTGAGCAATCTCTATCTATCTATCTATTGTCCTTTCGAGCCGAAGACGGCACATAGGGCAGAACTACAATCTCAAAAACAGAAACCTTGCGTGCCAAAATGGCACATATTGCAGAGATCACTGCTTCTAAAAATTGAGCAATACAGAAGAGAAAATACTGATGAAAAAGTCACAACCAAATAGCTGTGCATAAAGAAAAGCATACACGAAACTTGCAACACCTTACCCAAAAAAAGAAAAGAACAAAAAACAAAAATGGATAACTAACACCATCTTAGAAAAAATAGAAGAAAGTAGACAAGCAAAGAACACTGCCCAATACAATAAAATAGATAATGAGATATGCAAAAAGGCAAAAGAAGACTGGCTCAGCCAAAAATGTATAGAAATAGAAACTATGGAAAGCAAACAAGACTTAAGAGGAATGCACACAGAAATAAAGAGAATGACTAATAAAAATAAAAAAGCCACAGAAAGCGGATGCATTGCAGACAAAAAAGGAAAAATGCTAACAGACAATAAAGATATAATAGATAGATGACAGGAATATATAACAGAACTATTTCATGATCAAAGGGACAAGAAACCAGTTATAAAATGTACAATATAATAATGTACAATATGTATAAGATGTACTATAAAATCTTAATATCTGAGGTGGAAAAAACTATACAAACAATGAAAAAGGGAAAAGCAGCAGGACCTGACAGCATACAGATAGAGATGATACAGGCACTAGAAGATTTTGGCATTGAAGTGATTACAGACACATGTAATGACATATATCACACAGGATACATACCAAAGGAACTAAAAACATCAACTTTCATTGTATTGCCTAAAAGGAATGGTACAGTTGAATGCAGTGACTTTAGAACAATAGGCCTAATGAGCCATGTTGCAAAAATCTTGCTAAAAGTTATACAAGGAAGGATTCAGAATAAAATCAATACTGAATTAGATGAGCGGCAATTTTGATTTAGGAAAAATAGTGGGACAAAAGAAGCCATGCTTGCTTGCTTGCGTTCACCCGATGACTAAAGGAGTACACCTCTTTGTCTTCCGTCCTTAAAAGGACGTTAAGTGGGTGTGTCTGCGTTGTGTTGTGGTTTGCAGTATAACCGTGATATTTGCGCCTTTCTGCCCAACACATTCAACTTCAGCATGAAAAGAAGCCATATTCTGCATGAGAACATTTATCGAAAGGTACACAGAAGTAAACAAAGCAAATTATGCCTGCTTCATAGACTGCACCAAAGCTTTTGATAGAATACACCACAAACAACTCTATAATATTATATCCTCTATTATACCGCAGCTACCGTCGGTAGCCTGAACATATTAACGAAATACAAAAGGAAATGATAATTTATTATATTTTAAAAATAATTATATTACAAATTTTTGAATATTCTATTACACATTTCGTAGGCCAATATGATTTATTTGCTTTGATTTGCATTTATTAAAGCAAGGTTTTACTCTGGCCGCTATAACATTTGTGAATGAAACCGAAACTACTGTACATTGAAACCTCTAGTAGCCAGTGGTATATTTTTCCTCTATCCGGACCTAGTATTAACGACCTTGACTTTCAAAAATGGGAGTCAAAATAATATAGCGGGTGTTACCACTAGAGGAATGTGGTTTCATGGGTTATTTTTAGCTCTAGCCAATTAGAAGCGTTAAAAGTGAAAGTGAAACTATGTCTGATTACTGGAACTTCCTTAGCTATTTTTAACTATGTTATGCGCATCAGCATCTGTAGAAAGAGCTTTTTCTGCTCTCAAGAGATTCAAATCTTATTGTCGCTCAACTCAGACACAAGAACGCTTATCTGGTTTGGCATTAATGTCCATTGAGAAATCATTCCCTCAGAAACTTAGAAACCAGCCCAACAGTATTTTCACTGACAAAGTCATCAAGACATTTTCGTCCCAAACAAGATGGATATAATTAACATATAAATAAGTAAGTAATTTAAAATGCAGTGATGAAAATATTACTTTATGTTAGCCTACTGAATATAATGTATGTTTTTATTTATTATGTTGTCGGTAGCCCAGACCCCAAAACCAGTATACGCCACTGATAGAATGCCTGAAAGAGATACATCTAGATAACATGGACATACGACTATTATGTAATTTATACTGGGAGCAAACAGCAATAATAAAATATAACAAAGAGAACTCTACACCCATTAATATCAAAAGAGTAGTAAGACAGGGATGCATCCTATCACCAAGCTTTTTCAATCTATACACCGAGCAAATCTTTAAAAATATCACAGAGATGCCAGGCCTAAACATTAATGGAAAGATAATCAATAACCTAAGATATGCTATTGATACTGTTCTACTAGCAGAAAATTCTAAAGATGTACAACAATTGCTTAATTAAATAAATATGGCAAGCAAAAAATATGGCCTAGATATGAATATCAAAAAGACTAATGGTATGATCATAAACAAAGAAAATACTCAAAACCCACAAATGGATATAAAAATTGAAGAAATAGACCTGGAGACAGGCCAGAACCACAACTACCTTGGACATACTATAACCAGTGATGGAAAACATCAAAATAAATAACATCAGGGCTAAAACTATGAATAGCAAAATGTTATATCTTCTCAACATTTTTATATGGTGCAGAAACATGGACATTAGACAAGAAACAATTCTGTGGATAGAAGATTGTGGAAGGACATGATCGCCAACGCCAACCGGTACGGCACATGATGATGATGATGTGACAAAAAAACAGAACAGAAAACTGAAGCCTTTGAAATGTGGATTTATAGAAGAATAGGTAGAAATGGATGGAAAGAAAAGAAAACAAACGAGGTCTTAAAACAGCGGAAAATGAAAAGAGAACTAATAAACACAATTCAAACAAGACTAATGCAATTTTTGGGCCATGTTAAAAGACACAACAGCCTACTAAATGTAATCTTGGAGGGGAAAATACAAGGTAAAAGAGGCAGACCAAGACCAACATGGATAAGTAACATCAAAAGATGGACAAATCAGCCTATGACAATCTGCACCATGAAAGCAAGAGACAGCAGAATGGTGCTCCATGTTAGCCAACCTTTGTTGTGGAGATGGCACTCGATGATGATGATGTTTTTAGACATCATTTTTATCTCTTCACCATTCTTCTCCATGATGAATGCTATGGTGACTTGATTGATTTGATATATAATAAGTTCTAGAATCAAGATTTGGAGAGCACGAGAATACCTGAAGATTAGTACAGATAAAAAGCTTCCATTGCACCACGTGCTCAACACAGGGAAAGGTGCCAGGCTAAAAAGAGGCAAATCATGTGTGAGTCGAGCAGAAGATGTCATGAGACAGGTCTGTGGGCTTACCAATATCAGCGTTGGTGAGGAGTGGATACCGGTGCCTACGTCATTCAAGGGGACTTTCTCGTGTATTGTCACACTCGACAGAAAAAGTAAGGAATAGAACCCGGTCATGGTTAATGCTGAGGTCAGCGGTCTCAACTGCGATAACACCGATGAGAAAGATGCAGTCATCTATACAGACGGATCTGTGAGACGACACCAAAGAAGTGCATGGACATTTACAGCATGCTCGACAGGCAGAATAGTCAAAGAAGACAGTGATGCATACGTCATGACCATGAGTAGCATGACAATGGAGGTGATGGCAGTGACCAAGGCATTCAAATGGTTAGAGTCACAAGAATATACCCACGCATGTATACTGATTGATTCGATGAGCATGTTAAAAAAAGTGGAGGCGGGCTCTGTACGCATGCAATGGGTAGAGTCATTGCAGAAGTCCAAAATACGTAAGGTCACCTTTGTCTATATCCCTGGACATGCGGGAGTACCGGGAAATGAAAGAGCGGAAACACAGATCCACGTCACTTCTTCGGATGATGGAAATGGGAGTTAAGATGGGGACAGCCAGAAATGAGAAACTTAGTGGGCGTTTAAGAAGGCTTATCAACCAACATAGAACTGGAGTCGTCAGTCGCTGGACACTGAGGGAATTGCTGAGGAGGGGATCTGAGCACCTATGGACATGTTCGGAGTTCGATGATGATGACCCGCAAATAACTCAATAAGTTCTAATCATAACTTTTTTGGCTGTGTAATGAGAAGGAACAAGCTGGAACATATTGTGGCAGATCAAAAATTGAGGGATGGAGAGAAAAGATACCAGACAGCCTAAAGACATGATAGGAAGTCAACAACATAGATGGTTAACAATTGTAGAGACAGTTGGACAGACATAATCATCTACATTAGCGGACAATATTTTTTTATGATGATAAGTGCTTCTTTATTTCCAGATAATCCGTTTATATCGTCTCCAGAATAAAGGTTTGAAATATTTTGTCCTCCAATGATCACAGTGCTTTCAGCTTCTCATTTATTTTATAAAATTGTTAAAAAGGGTCGTGGAATTAGGCAGCCCTTTTGTACTCCACCAGATAAGATAAACCATTCATCATTGACAAACACTGCAACTGCAATTCAACAGTAAACAATCTAGCTTCACATACTACTCTGGAAAAATGAACCATCCCACCACAACATTGATTCATTTGGATATTAAAGGCATGTAGGGGATGTGGTGTTACTGCATATATTTTTTAATGGTCAACAGCAGATCTTGTGGGTGATGTGGTTGGTATCATGGCAACTACTTTACTAGAAAAAATCTACAACAAAAACAGTGCATCTAATGTGAGCAGTTTATGACAGTAATATTTACGCAATATTTTTTTTAATGATTTCAAAGGATAAGTAGCAGAATTTCGAAAACTGTGTACGTATATGAGATTATGAAAAGATGAATACTCATATTCCCAAGCTCATATAACTGAGATGATAAAATGTCAGGAAAATAGCAAATAAAACAGCAGAAGCCAACAGAAGAGCAAAAGACCACAAACCTTATCTTCTCAATGCTGAAAGGTTATTGAGGAAGAAGCGTGTACGTTAAATATTGAACTAAAGATGCATATCATTTTTAAAATGTGAGGATAAACATCTATTTACCTATCCTTCTTGCGCCATTAGATGTCGCACAGAGCTTGTAGTGTTTTTTGCCACACATCTCTATTCAGGGTGAGATATTTGATCTTATCCAATGAGTCTATGCCTGCCAATTTTGCTTCTCTTATTATAAGTGTTCTTTTTTTGTGTCTATTTAGGTCTTCCTCTTTTTCTGTATCCTGATGTTTCCCCTAGAAGAGTCTGTTTTGGAATTCTTTTGCTGTCTCTTCTCATCACATGTCTGACATATGTCCATCTTCTTTCCTTAATCGTAGATCAGGTTTTTAGTTGTATGGCCATTTCTCTTATTTCAATATTAGTCTTGAATTCATTTCATTGTACACATAGTATTTTTCTTAGGCATTTGTTTTCAGAAGCGTTTAGTATTTTCTCAATCTCTTGTGATGTTTTCCAGCTTTCCCATGCATAGGTAAATGTTGATAATATGTTTGAGTTAAATATTCTAAGTTTAGTTTTCTTGCTTAGTATTTTTAATTTCCTTTTTTTGTCCAGGATTTTAATATTCATTTCTGCTTTTGCTATCCTGCTTCTGATCTCTTTCTCTGTTTCAATTTCTTGATCTATAGTACTACCAAGATATATATATATATATATTGGTTTACACCTTCCAATGCCTGGCAATTGAGATATATATTGCCCTCTGGAGTATTGTTATTTTTCATTATTTTTGTTTTATCTCTGTTGGTTTAAAGTCCTATTTTTTTCCACCATGGATGATAAGGTATCTGTGTGATATCTTGCAAATTGTTGATTTTGTTGCTTAGGGGCACTATGTCATTTGCAAAATTAAGATCTTCCAAGTAATTCTTGTCATACCTTTTAATGCCATTATTGCCTTTGCAACATTTACTCATTATGTAATCAATGGCAATTCCAAATAGCAATGGTGATTAGGAGAGCTGGGAGTGCAAGTCATAACAAAACTACTCAATGACATATATAACACTGGACACATACCCGAAGATCTACTAAAATCTATCTTTGTAGCCATACCGAAGAAGTCTTGCGCCACTGATTGAGGACAATTTCAACTTATAAAACAAAGAGTCAGATAAGGCTGTGTTCTGTCGCCAGATTTGTTTTCACTTTGCAGCGAACATATTATGACATCAATAGTAGACAAAAAAGGAATTGAAGTCAATGGCCACAACATAAATAATTTGCGATATGTGGATGACACAGTCTTAATAGCAGAGACAGAATGAACTACAAGAAATGATAGACATAATAGTAAAAGAAAGCATAGAAAAAGGTCTCAGTCTGAATAGTAAGAGAACAGAAGTAATGGTCATATCGAAGAAACAATCATCACCTGCATGCAGCATACAAATAAACAGGACAAATCTGAAACAGGTACAACGCGTCAAATACTTGGGCACAATAATAACATCGGATGGAAGATGCACCACGGAAATAAAAAACAGAATAGCTCAGGCCAAAATAGCATTTCAGAAAATGAAAAATATCTTATGCAACAAATCTATGTCAATGGAAATGAGAAAGAGAGTTTGTGTGAGAATGAGAATGTGTTTCTGTACTAGACATGGTTCATTTCTTGGTGTTTTTCCATGAAGCCATGGCTCATATCTTGATGTGTTTCTGTGCTAGCCATGGCTCATATCTTAGCTTGTGTGTGTGTGTGTGCTCTGGCCATGGCTCATATCTTGGTGTGTGTCATGTTAGTGATATCTCATATCTTGGTGTGTCCGTGTTAATCATGTCTCATATCTTTATGTGAGTCTGTGTTTAGTCATATCTCATATCTTAGTGTGTATCTGTGTTAGTCACGTGTCATATCTTTGTGTGTGCATGTCTGTGTATGTCACATCTCATATCCTTGTGTGTGCATGGCTATGTCAGTCATATCTCATATCTTTATGTGCATGTCTATGTTAGTCATGTGTCATATATCTTGATGTGTGTCAGTGTTAGTCAGGCCTCGTATCGCTGTGTGCATGTCTGTGTTGGTCACATCTCATATCTTTGTGTGTGCATGTCTGTGTTAGTCACCTCTAGTGACTCGGGCAGATGGTGCTTGTAAACCTGGGAGGGCCGACCATCTAAGGGCAGAATCCCCCTACTTTTCAGAAAAGATCATCTGTTGCCTTGCAGGAAGATTGGGGACAATCAAAGGCTAAGGAAAGCAACCCTGAATAAAATGCTGGCTGAAATCGGATGCACTGGCCACTGGCGCAGAACACAGTGCAACGTTTTAACGGGTGTTCAATCGGAGTGGATCTGGCAGACTCTAATTGTGATGTTCTGTCTGTGGGGGCGATCAACATATTTAATCTGACAGCTGACTTCATGTGAGAGTCTGGAATCCTACTCTGATTAAGCCCTGATCGCAGAGAGAGAGAGAGAGAGAGAGATACATATGAGAAAGAATGGCAATCAGTGAACAGAGAAAATAAAAGAAGCATTCGCAGTAGCAAAGGACAACGCATTATATTGGTACAAGCTGGCAGTAGAGAGAATGGTCTTGTTAATGATACAACTTATTTTACAATCAAAGTATACAGACAATAGGGACTACCACACTGAAGTGAATGGATGAATTTTCAGAGACTGGATTGAGAACACTCTACTCCCCATTCTGTATAGACCTTCATGTCTTGTAATGGACAGTGCATCCTATCATAATGCGGTAGCACTGGAGGACAAAGTTCCTAATTCGTAAAGCACAGAAGATTAAATTATCAAGTGGCTTAGAAAAGAAAATTTTTCCTTTCAAAACACCCAGTTTAAACCAGAGTTGTTGCAACTTGTTAGACAAACTAAGAAGACAAAGTTTTATCAAATTGATAGAATAATTGCAAAGTATGGCCACACATCTCTTCCCCTCCCACCTTATCATTCACACCTCAACCCAATAGAACTTGTGTGGGCTAAAGTCAAAGGGCAAGTTGCTGCACAGAACACGATGTTTAAAATTTGTGATGCCCTCTCAACAATAGACATTGAATACTGGAGAAAATGTGACGACGATTTGCTCAGAGAAGAGAAACAATACTGGCAATGAGATGGATTGCAGTTTGTCCAACCAATAACAATTGTTAACCTCTTAGAGACTTCTGATTCAGAATGAGGTATGTATGACGTGTGCACAATTTTATTGATGACACTCTTACTATTTGCTGACTAAGTGTGTTTGATGTTCTGATTGTTCCATATATTTTGTTGATGACACACCTGCTAATAGGCGAATATGTGTGTTTGATACTTTGGTCAAAGTTTACCTATCTTTATGACGAAGATATAAAATCAAATGAAAAATTTTGATTTTCAATGTGATATGGATACGCCTTTAGCTTGCATTGTTAGAAAATTAACATAATATACAGTAAAATCTAATGTTTAGGGCATGCTGTTTGATATTTTCCTAAAATTATATTAAAAAAAACGATTTGTGCAAAATTCATACTACCTTTGTATTTAAATGTTATAAAATCTGAAGGTCGGTGAAAAAATAAGATTTCATGAAAAAGAATTACAGAAATTCATCAATCTCCGAGATAATTGATCAACTCTATGGGCATGAATTTGTGAACGAACTATAGTTTTATCATCAGGAGATACCCATGTAGTCTTATGTATATCCTTGTGTGGAAATAATGTTCCACCTATAATTAGGTCTTCTGTTAAACATAGTTTTATTAATCTTTCTCCATTTTGATTGACAGTGTCTACTCCCTCTTTCCCATTGCTTTCATAACTTCATTGTTGTCCCTTCTCACTTTAGCATTAAAGTCACCCATTTCTATTAAAATATGTTTAGGAACTTTTTTTATTAGATGTTGCAGCTGATAATAAAACTTGTTCTTATTTTCGTCTCCTGCTTTATTAGTGGGTACATACCATTGAGTAATTGTTAATCTTCCATACTTGATTTTATAATGGGCTCTAATTAATCTGTGATTCAGTAAGATTGTCTGCAGCAGAGACACTCAGTATAATTCCCTCTCTTGCATAATGTTTATTATCATTTGTACCTGAATAAATTTCTTTAAAAAATTACCCTTAGTTACTCTATTTTTTATTTACAGGAGAAAAGTCATAAGTCTTACAGACCTTTATGTGTGGCCACTTTTAGACTCAACTATGTCATTGGTGAGCTTGATCCAATGGGCTACCATTTGTTGAATATTGTTCTTCACGCAGTTGTCTGTGTTGTGTTTATGAGGTATGTGAACTTTTAGAATTATTGTAGAAACTTTCATTAATTGCTTTGCATCAAGTGAAATTATGATATTAACAGATATTATGATTAATTAAGTTATTGGTACAAATATGTGTTTTGAAATTATGTCATTATTTCTTTCACATCTGAGTTGAGAATGTATAACAATAGGTGAGCGAGAGAATGAAGTCACGGGAAGGAGGTGGAAGTTTAACTCAGACAAAAACATCATATTTTCCATGAACAAGTGAGAGCCAATTAGAGAAGGGGAAGAATGTTAGAAGATTTATGATTGGCTGGAGATAAAAGATATAGTAAAAAATACAAGGAAAGTACAGTCAGATGAGAAGTGAAGCTTACTCAGGCGGACGGCTCGAGAGCCGTGCCGTAGGAGGCGGTAGCCAATGTAAGCTTTCCAACCTCTTTAGTTGATTGTGAATAGTTAGGTCGAGCCAGAGCTCGAAAATGTTTATCAGTGTTTCAATTAAGCGTTGTAAATAGATTATGCTCTTGCAGCTAAACTGAGAGCAATGTTATTGGGAGGCAGTTACCAAGCCTCCACAGTGTTAATGTTATTTGATCCAGTGAGTTATATCAAACCAAGAGTTGACCATGTTGATAATGTTAGTTTAAAAGTTGTTCAAGTGTAGAACTATGGCTCCAGTGTAAACTCAAGACAGTTATTTGGGTTAGCGTAAGGAGTTGATTTCAGCCAGACTAAGAGGAATTTTCCTGTATGGACTATTAGAGAACGAGAGTGATAGAGGCACAGAGTTTGTGAAGCACAGTGTCTGAAATTTATTAGTGCATGCGAGCAGCAGAGAAATAAGTAGTGGCTGATTTTTAAACTGTTGTGTTCATTTACAAACTATTCATGAATAAACTTGAATCATGTTTTAAGAATGGATTTCCTTGAACATTATAACCTCGTTAGTGTCTGAGTGTATGTGGCGTAGCAAAGAACAAATACTCAGTGGGTAAAGACAGATCTGGTCCTCAGAGTTCAGTGGGGCCGGAACAGCAGAAACATCAACGCAAAGTACATTGTTTTCAGAGATCACATGTTTGCGCGAAATTTGTGTCCTGGCCATTCACGGTTCAACCGTTGTAACATCATGGTGCAGCACATGTAAGACAAGTGACAGATAAACTGATTTGTCAACAGTCACTAGAGTGTTGCTAGAGGATAAAGAGTTGATCAGCGGCCTGTTTGTCAAGGAGAGCAAGTTAACAGAATCAAGTCAATTCCAGCAAGCAATCCATCAATCGAATGTGTTCACATTCAAGTCTCATTAATATTCTTATTCGGATCATATCAAAGGATTGGTAATAATGGTACATTTATGACACTGTGACCTACGCTAGGGCCACTACACATCAGGTAGACACTATGAGTCCACTGAAGCGTGAACCCGAGGCGAGATTAGACAAAGTGTGTAACGAAAATTGAAGAACGATAGGTGGTGTCCTTTTCAAGGTGTATTACAGCGAGGCAAACGAGCAGGAAGTAAACTCTTCAAGCAAAGGGAGAGAAAGAGCAGAAAAACAAGAATACAACATTTTCACTAGCAGGAAAGAAAGGAAGTATATTCCTACTATACCTATATTCCTAGAGTATAATAAAAAATTAGGAAAATTCTTCTTATTCTTCTTTGTGTTATTCTTTGTGTCGTGTGTTCGCGGTTCGATAGGCAAGCACATGGTTCGACAAAAATGTCACCGGCAAACCGGGTATGTTCAACCCATATGTGAAAAGTCTTTGATGATGGATGGGGCGGATGAATCAGAAATGATCAACGGCCCAGAAAGCGAAAACAGCAAAGTGTGTGGTACACATGAGGCGTATTCAGAACACGAAAGGCGAATATGGCAGACCACCATGAAAGAGATTGGAACCTCATCACATACTAGTCCAGAGGAAGCCATGGAGAGGAATTCGAACTTATGTCGGAGGAAAGATCTTAAAATAAGTACTTGGAATGTTAGGACTCTATATCAAGAAGGGAAATTGGAAAATCTGATTCAAGATGCAGAATGAATAAATATAGATATTTTAGGCATATCAGAGACAAGATGGAAAGAATGTGGGTACATAGAGGACGAAAAATATACATTTATATACTCAGGAAACACAACAGAACATCAAAGAAAGTAGAAATACTGATAAAAAGAGAGCTACAAAAATATATAAGTAACCACTGGACATACAGTGATAGGATTATACTACTCAAGATGAAAGCAAAACTATTCGACATAGCAATAATACAGATATATGCACCTACTCAAGACTACACAGATGAACAAATAGAGGCATACTATGAAGATCTAAATAAAGTTATGAAGCAAGTGAAATCTTCAGACATCTTGATTGTAATGGGTGACATAAACGCTAAAGTAGGAAAAGGTAGATATAAGACTATTATAGGAAATCATGGTTTAGGAAAAAGAAATGACAGAGGAGAAAGATTAATACAATTCTGTGAAGAAAACAGGCTGATAATATGTAACACCTACTTTGAGCAAGAGAAAAGGAAACTATACACATGGAAAAGCCCTGGAGATAATAAGAGGAATCAAATAGATTACATAATGATAAAAGAAAAGTTCCGTAACAACGTAAAGAAAGCCAAAACCTACCCAGGAGCAGATATTAATTCAGATCACAATCCTGTAATGATTAAAATGAAAATCAAACTAAGGAGAAACAAGCAAAAGTCTAATTCATCAACAAATCCACTAGATATAACAGCTTAAAATCAAAAAGATTTTAAAGATACCCATACAATACAAGTAAAGAACACATACCAGAAGCTGCTAGATGAAGGAATTGAGCAATACAGAAGAGAAAATCCTGATGAAAAAGTAACAACCAAATGGCAATGTATAAAGAAAAGCATACAAAAAACCTGCGACACCTTACCCAAAAGAGAAAAGAACAAAAAACAAAAATGGATAACTAACACCATCTTAGAAAAAATAGAAGAAAGTAGACAAGCAAAGAACACTGTCCAATACAATAAAATAGATAATGAGATACGCAAAAAGGCAAAAGAAGACTGGCTCAGCCAAAAATGTATAGAAATAGAAACTATGGAAAGCAAACAAGACTTAAGAGGAATGCACACAGAAATAAAGAGAATGACTAATAAAAATAAAAAAGCCACAGAAGGTTATAACCACATTGCAGACAAAAAAGGAAAAATGCTAACAGACAATAAGGATATTATAGATAGATGGCAGGAATATATAACAGAACTATTTCAGGATCAAAGGGACAAGAAACCAGTTATAAAATGTACATCAGGCTATAAATATAGATACTTGATAGAGTACACCACAGACAACTTATAGAATGCATAAAAGAGATACATCTAGATGACATGGACATACAACTAATGTGTAATCTATACTGGGAGCAAACAGCAATAATAAAATATAACAAAGAGAACTCTACACCCATTGATATAAAAAGAGGAGTAAGACGGGATGCATCCTATCACCAAGCTTGTTCAATATGCATCCTACCACCAAGCTTGTTCAATCTATACACTGAGCAAATTTTTAAAAACATCACAGAGATGCCAGGCCTACAAATTAATGGAAAGATAATCAATAACCTAAGATATGCGGACGATACTGTACTGCTAGCAGAAAATCCTAAAGATCTACAACAATTACTTAATGAAATAAACTTGACAAGCAAAAAATATGGACTAGATATGAATATCAAAAAGACTAAAACTATGATCATTAACAGAGAAGATACTCAAAAGCCACAAGTGGATATCAAAATAGAAGGAATAGACCTGGAGACAGTTCGGAACTACAACTACCTTGGACATACTATAACCAGTGATGGAAAATGTACAACTGAAATAAACAAAAGAATAGGAATGGCAAAAAGTAATATTAATGTCATGAAGAACACACTAACATTAAAACAAATAACACCAGGGCTAAAACTAAGAATAGCAAAATGTTACATCTTCTCAATATTCCTAAATGGTGCAGAAACATGGACATTAGACAAGAAAACAGAACAGAGAATTGAAGCCTTTGAAATGTGGATATATAGAAGAATAGGTAGAATTGGATGGAAAGAAAAGAAAACAAACGATGAAATTTTAAAACAAATAAAAATGAAAAGAGAACTACTAAGCACACTTCAAACAAGACAAATGCGATTTTTGGGCCATGTTAAAAACACAACAGCCTACTAAAAGTAATCCTGGAGGGGAAAATACAAGGTAAAAGAGGCAGAAGCAGACCAAGACTAACATGGACGAGTAACAACAAAAGATGGACAAATCAGCCTATGACAGCCTGCACCATCAAAGCAAGAGACAGAGCAGAATGGCGTTCCATGGTAGCCAACCTTCATTGCGGAGAAGGCACTCGATGATGATGATGAGAAACAAGGAAACTGTGTAGTGTAGAAACATTGCTGAACAAAATGTTTATTAATTCTAAGGATCGTCAAGGAAGTGTGATAGTATAAAAGTAATAGTAGGATATTAATTAATTTGAGTGAAAGTACTATGAAAAGTGTTATGTTATTTATTATTTAGAGATATGAATTTGTGGTTTTTTTTTTTTTTTTTTTTTTTTTTTTTTTAGGGTTTATAAATGGTAGCAGAGGGTAAGAAGGATGAATGGGGTGTACAAATGTGTGACAGATATTGCAGTCGTGTGTGTCTAATAGAGTTTTTTTTAGTTTAGACCTAGAGGGGAAAGGGAGGATAGAATAGAATAAGGAAGTAGAGTTGATAACAAAGGGGACACACATGGTGGTGATATGGATAGAATGATAGTTGATGACAATATATTGTAAATGAATTATTTTTTTTGTATGAGTTGAATCTAAAAATGGTTATATGAGGAGTTTATAGATGCATTTTGTTGGATGATATGTAAAAAGTAAAGTAGTAAGTAAAGTACCCCCGTCACCCAAGTGGCGTATAAGGAATATGGTGTTAGTGACCATAAATTTTACAGACCTTCGGCACATGATTTTTGGGGTAATGTGGTCGGTATTACGCCCGTGCCGCTTTACTTTCCCAGAAAATAATCCATTAAACGCTGGGTGAACCCGGAGCCGTCAGTTGGGATCGAACCCTACCTTTTGTCCTTTGTAGTCCAGTTTACTAACCACTGAGCTATCACGGCTCTCTTGGATGATATGTGAGGAAAAGTAAATGACGGAGATGTTATAACACAGTGTGATGGTTGTGACAATAAGAGTTTAGTTGCGTGTTTTTGCAGAGTGGGTTGCACGTTTTTGCAGAGTGGGTTGCGCGTTTTTATAGAGTGATTTTCATAGATTGTTATAATGAGTTGACAAATATGCAAAGGTTATTGGAACAAATGTAATGAAAAGTATTAGTGTTGTAATAGCACTGGGAATTTATTGACATAAAGTAGGGACAACAAGGGAAATGGAAGGAGTGAGTCAGGAGGTGTATATGTAGCAGGCCATGCATAGGATGAGGGAAGCTATAGATTGGGGGATAATTTACAAATACAAGAAGGACAAGAAGAATTCAGGTGTTTACAGGGGAGGTAGATGAATTCAATGACTGGGCAGATGCCATAGAATACTGGGGAAAGAGCAGACACATGACACAGACAGAATGGAAAGAAATAGCATTGGTAACAAGTCAAGGTGGGGTAGCTAATTGTATTAGGTGAAGGATGGAAGAAGTTAAAGAAGAGACATGGCAAGATTTTAGGCCGTATTTACCCAAAAAGATGCACAACATCATGCAATTATGAAATTAAAGTCCATGCAGCAAAAAAGGGGTGAGTCAGTACAAGAATATGGAGAGAAAGTGTTAGGGTTAGCAGAACAAGGTTTTGGACAAGGAATAGATAATGAGCAGGTAAATAAATTGTTGGTAACAACATTTATCTAACAACATTATTTTAGAGAGTGGTGATAGAGAGGGGTATAGAGTAATAGGGTGGAAATCAGACTTAGAGATAAATTAAACTTAAGTAGGATGGTAGGTACATAAAGGGTAGTCAGGGAGTTAATCAGAGAAGGAGAAGAATGTAAGAAGATTTATGTAACATAGCTTAATTCTGTTTTCTTTTGCCAGATGGTTTCCACATAATACCTGATGGGGTGATCTTTTTTTTTAATTCACTCATAGCATGTATTTCAATGCCTTTTTCATATAAAGCTCGAGACATTCTTGTTTAGATTAATCTCTTATTAGTTCATTTGAAATGTATTCTTTCCAGGTTATGTTTGAGATCCTACAAATTTGTTTTCAAATATATTTAATTTCCTATCCAAAATCTTTGTGGATCTCTAACTTACACATCCATATGTTAAAGTATATAAAGTTGGAATACTTGGTTACAACTGGCAAAATAAAAGGAAATAGAGATGGTGGACGACAAAGAGAGAAAATACTGGATAGTTTGGTGTCATGGCATGGAAAAGTCAACAACAGAACTGAAACAATGCACTGTAGCTAGAACATTGTGGAAGGACATGATCGCCTTTGCCAACCGGTATGGCACATGATTATGATGATGTTAGCACTGGTATCGCATCCATATGCTAGCACTGGAATCACACTGGAGTTAAACAATGTAAGTTTTGTTCGTTTACTGAGAACTTTGGATCTCAAGATGTTTGTCAGTTTGTTGAAAGCATATGATGCTAGTTTGATGCATGTCAAGATTTCTGATGTTATGTCTCCATCTCTTGACATTTTGTTGCCTGGGTAGGTAAAATTTGCAACCTTTTGTAAAATTTCATTGTTAATTGGTACATCAAAGGCTATGTTTATAATATCAAAGACTTTTGTTTTGGTCATGATGTTGTTACTCCATGTAATCTGGATTTGCCTTGATCATTGTATTATTTCCATTTTGTGTATGCCTTTTATAATATGGAAATACTAGGCATTCTCTCTAGGAAAGCAAATAATTAATTTGTTGTCTTTGTATGTATTTCAAAACTGGATCTTGTCAACTCTTTCTCTTATAACTTTGTTTCTGATTTTGTCTCTTCTAGTCACTCCCAGAATCTTTACACCTAATTTCTGTGGTTACTAACTTTCTTTTCTGCTTTGTGATGTCCTTAGTTGTGAAAAGTTATTTACTAGACAACAAGCAGGTGAAAAAGTTCTAGCTGAAGAATCAGTAATCTTAGTATTTCTGATTCACATGAATCATACATTCCCATTAGTCTAGGCTGTACAAGTAGTAGTAGCAACAGCAGCAATGGTCAGTCTGATCAAAAGTTTTGGGATAATGATTCAGCCTGTCAGTCTAACACAAGTCCATGTACCTTCAAATTCACAAAAGAACCTGAATTACTCTTAGAGAAGATTATGAGTGCAGTAATGTTGAATTAGGAGCACAGACTGAGATGTATTCCTAGACTAAATTGTTTACTGGTCAGTCAGACCAGCTTGATTAGTTTTTTTTTAACCTTCTGGATGGCACCATTGTTGACAAGCTTGTGCAGTCAGTTAATGACTTTGCTGCTATCAAATCAACACTTCTGCAAGAAGGAGATCTGTAGCTGTAAACAACAACAGAATGCATTTACACCTGTCTTTTAAGGACAGATGATGAAGATGAGTATTTTTCAGGTGAGCGAAGAAAAGAATGAGTGAAAGAAGAATTTTAGTACATTTTATATGTATTTCTTTCACATTTTATAAGAAGGTCTGCCATTCCAATACCAATTTTGGATAAAATCACCTAATGAAACTGCTTGATAAAAAAGCACCAGCAGTTACTACTAAAGATCATCTGTCTATTTCCAATTATTCATGAAGGTGTCAAAGGTTGTGTGTATGTGTGTATTTTAAAAAAAAATATTTATCTACAGCATAAAAGGTTTGAGGCTTTGAGGCAGGGATGCATCCTCTCTCCATACCTGTTCAACATTTATGCTGTGAACATCGTGAGAAATGTCAGAAATGATGACAGATTTGAGAAGTTCGACCCTTTCACAATATATGGCAACATAATTCCAGAACTCAGATAAGCTGATGACACAGTCTTCCTCTTAAACAGTGCAGAAGGATTAAAAAAAGACAATTACATGTGTAAAAAAAAAACACAGTAAAGAGCAAAATCTCTTATCTCATCGTACAGAAAACTAAGATAATGTCCATTGACATAACAGAAAGCCAACACAAAATTATCATCAACAGTGAAGATATTGCAATAAACTATGAATATCTAGGTTCTGCAGTAACTAACAATGGAGACTGCCAGTAAGAGATTAAAAGAAGATTAGGAATTGCAGCACAAAATTAAATGCCATGAAGAATATGTGGCACAATACCAGTAAGGCAGTAAAATTAAAATTACTGAGGGATGTATCATCCCGATAGCAACATATGATTGTGAATCTTGGATAATCTCGCAGGAAGGAAAAAAATTGATTCATTCAAATAAAAAATACAGAAAAATCCTTAAGATACCTTGGATAATGAAAAAGAGCAATGAAGACGTACTAAAAGATTTAAACATTAAAAAGTACTGGCTTATAAACACCATTTTACAGTGAAAATTAAAATACCATGGCCACATCAAAAGACACAGTGAAAGAACAATAATGGAATGCATGGTTCCTGGACGGCGCCTCAGGGGCAGACCAAGAAGAAGATGGTTTCAAGACATCAAGGAGACCTTCAACATGACAACTGAAAAAGTTGAAGATCTGGCTAGAGACAGAGATTCTTTCAGATGGACTGTGGTGAGTGCAACATTCTGCAGATGGCATGCATACTGATGATCAACAACATTAATCTATTGTTTCTTTTTTTTAAATTTCTGAAGGGTGTGCAACATGTTTCTACCTGAACTGACAAGTTTAATGGCTTCATTATTGTTTGCTGTTCATCCAGTTCACACAGAGGCAGTAAGTATTTGTTTTCAGGTATAATATTTTCATAGATTAAATTTTTTCATGATTGTCAGCCTGTTTTCTTGTGTTGCTACAATTTCAGTAACCATCACTTATGTATTTGAGTTTAGATTTATCATTTTTGAGTTGACTTTTCCTCTCACCAGCTCTCTTCTTCCTCATTTTCATAATTTCTGTTCTACATCTATTAGCACTCTTCCTTCAGTCATCTGCTGAAATTATCAACAGTGCATAAAAGTTGTCATAATAATTCTGGTATTTAAATAGTCATGACCATAGATTTTAGAAGCAGTGATCTCTGCAATATGTGCCATTTTGGCACGCAAGGTTTCTATTTTTGAGATTGTGGTTCTGCCCTATGTGCCGTCTTCGGCTCGAAAGGACAATAGATAGATAGATAGAATAATATGGTAGAACAGGTGAATCTTATTAGTCATCCTGATGGAGCTAATATGCCAGGGAAGAAGCAAGGGATGACCTGTGAGGAGTCCATCAGTCTAGTGCCATCATGTATGCATGCCAGATTGTCATGTTATAAACTGCTCTCCCATGAAATTATATTTCAATTAATGCCACTTACTCATTACTGCCTATATAACTCATCATATCCTTACTGTCATCCACTGATGATGGTTCATTGACAGATCTGTTAGGGATGTGTGTTTTCACTGTTAGCATTTTGTTAACCACAGTTGTAATTAGCACAATGACAATATAAACATAGTTGAACAGACATTAGTTCCAATTTTACAGTGAATGCAAGTTAAAATAATAACAAATTATCATCAAGTAGTGATCACTTTTAGAAGGGCATGTATTGAGTGGTGCAAGGGAAGAAGAAATTGTATAGTTTATACTAGTGAAAGTGACACAACTGAATATACTGATGTCTGTGAGAAAAGGAGTGATATCAGGATCTAAATTTTATTATCATCATCATCGAGTGCCGTCTCCGCAACGAAGGTTGGCTACCATGGAGCGCTATTCTGCTCTGTCTCTTGCTTTGATGGTGCAGGTTGTCATAGGCTGATTTGTCCATCTTTTGATGTTACTCATCCATGTTTGTCTTGGTCTGCCTCTTTTACCTTGTATTTTCCCCTCCAAGATTACATTTAGTAGGCTGTTGTGTCTTTTAACATGGCCCAAAAATCGCATTTGTCTTGTTTTGAATTGTGCTTAGTAGTTCTCTTTTCATTTTTAGTTGTTTTAAGACTTCATCGTTTTGTTTTATTGACCAAGAAAAGGCGTTCGATAGGGTGGACAGGGAACAACTGTAGTCCGTATTGCCCTTGTACAGAGTGAGTAACCACCTAGTAGAGATATGCAAGAGCCTCTGTGAAAGTAGTCACACTACAGTAAGATCTTCAGCAGGCTACTCTAAACACTTCACCATTAACTCCGGAGTAAGACAAGGCTGCATGCTTTCCCCCTTTACTTTTTATCACATATATGGACAATATATGCAAATTAGCATGCTGAATCCAAGGAAATATACCAACACGGATGATAACAAGTGATAACACAAAAGAGAACGAAATATATGTACCAGAAAACAACAGAAGAGAGGAAGAAATAAATTAAATACTATTTGCAGACGATCAAGATCTGATACATGAAACAACTGAGGACCTACAAGAACATATCAACAGGCTAAACAACACTTGTAAACATAACAACATGAAGATCAACATAAGCAAAACCGAAGTAATGGCAATAGCGAGAAAGAAAGAAAAACTAAACATCATAATAGATAATACGACTTTCAAGCAAGTAGACAATTTTAAATATCTGGGTAGCACGTTAACACAAGACAATAACCAAGAGACAGAGATAGATGTAAGGTGTAAACAAAGCATGCCAAGTTATAGGCCAAGTATCAACACTATTGAAAAACAAAGCAATAACTACGGAAGCAAAAAGGGCAATATACAAATCAATTTTTCTACAAACTGTGTTATCAGTGCCAGAATTGGACGCTGGACTCTATAACAATAAGAAAGATAACGACCACCGAAATGAAATGTGTCAGAAGGACAGGAAACAGCTTAAGGGACAGGGTAAGAAACACTGACCTGAGGAAGAAACTCGAAATTGAACCAGCCATCGAATACATAAAGAAACAACAGATAAATTGGTTCGGCCACATAACAAGACAAAAAGAACTAACAATGACTCAAAGAGCCTTAAATAAATGCTACGAAAACGCCAGATTAAGAGGAAGACCGAGAAAGAGATGGATAAAGGGAACACTAGAGTCACTAGGAGGAATAACATCAGAAGAGGCCAACAGAAGAGCAAAGAATCGCAGATTGTTTCTCCCCTCGACGCCAACGGCAGCAGAGAAAGGATAGAAGAAGAAGATCGTTTGTTTTCTTTTCCTTCCATCTAATTCCACCTATTTTTCTATAAATCTACATTTCAAAGGCTTCAATTCTCTGTTCTGTTTTATTGTCTAATGTCCATGTTTCTGCACTGCATAGGAATATTGAGAAGATGTAACATTTTGCTATTCTTAGTTTTAGCCCTGGTGTTATTTGTTTTGATGTTAGTATGTTCTTCATGACATTAAAATTACTTTTTGCCATTCCTATTCTTTTGTTTATTTCAGTTGTACATTTTCCATCACTGGTTATAGTATGTCCAAGGTAGTTGTAGTACTGTCTCCAGGTGTATTCCTTCAATTTTGATATTCACTATTGTTGTAGATCTTTAGGATTTTCTGCTAGTATTACTGTATCATCAGCATATCTTAGGTTATTGATTGTCTTTCCATTAATTTGTAGGCCTGACATTTCTATGATGTTTTTAAAGATTTGCTGTGTGTATAGATTGAACAAGCTTGGTGATAGGATGCATCCCTGTCTTACTCCTAATTTTTATATCAATGGGTGCAGAGTTCTCTTTGTTGTATTTTATTGTTGCTGTTTGCTCACAGTATAGATTACATATTAGTCATATGTCCATGTAATCTAGATGTATCTCTTTTAGGCATTCTATAAGTTGTTTGTAGTGTACTTTATCAAAAGCTTTGGTGTAGTCTATGAAGCAGGCATATATTTTGGTTTGTTTACTTCTGTGTATTTTTCGATTAATGTTCTCATCCAGAATATGGCGTGAGTTATTGAGAATATGGCTTCTTTTGTCCCGCTATTTTTCATAAATCCAAATTGCTGCTCATCTTATTCAGTATTGATTTTATTCTGAATCCTTCATTGTATAACTTTTAGCAAGATTTTTGTAACATGGCTCATTAGGCTTATTGTTCTAAAGTCACTGCATTCAACTGCACCATTCTTTTTAGACAATGCAATGAATGTTGATGTTTTTAGTTCATTTGGTATGTATCCTGTGTGGTATATGTCGTTGCATATGTCTGTAATCACTTCAATGCCAAAATCTTCTAGTGCCTGTATCATCACTATCTGTATGCTGTTAGTTCCTGCTGCTTTTCCTTTTTTAATTGTTTTTATAGCTTTTTCCACCTCAGATTTTAAGATTTTATAGCCTGATGTACATTTTATAATAACTGGTTTCTTGTCCCTTTGATCATGAAATAGTTCTGTTATATATTCCTGCCATCTATCTATATCTTTATTGTCTGTTAGCATTTTTCCTTTTTTTGTCTGCAATGCATCCACCTTCTGTGGCTTTTTTATTTTTCTTAGTCATTCTCTTTATTTCTGTGTGCATTCCTCTTAAGTCTTGTTTGCTTTCAATAGTTTCTATTTCTATACATTTTTGGCTGAACCAAATTTTATTGTAGAGTGAGAGATAAAATCATTGCCAAGCAAAGGGAAGCTTATGTGTTCACTACCTCTAGCTTGAGAATTGAGATTGAGGCAGTCATTGCCAGTCTGTGATGGCCTTTTGGAACACATCATTAGTTTTTCTATGTAGGTTACCATTCCTTCTTCTTGATGTTGTAATTTGTTTTGTTGCAGTATTACAATTGGATCCTCATCATTAGCTGAGTTGACATTGAATATACAATTGTTTGAATAAGACATTTTAAGATCTTGCATCTAAGTAAAACTGAGTTGGTATATGTTATCGTACTTGTCGTTTTGACATTGTTATTTAAGAGCTGTCTGCATAACAAACTGATAAGGTGTACAAGAGACACATGTTTACTCACAGCCACAGTGAATAACTCACTCTTGATAGCCCGTTGACACTAACCAAAAGCTTTTAATATATATATATATATATTGTACATAACAAATCAGTTCAGACAATATGTATATCAATAAGTGGTATCAAATTTACAATAAGTGGTATCAAATTTAGTATAGTTGTTGTTTGGTGCAGCTTGTCTCTTAAACTTCTCTTTCTTAGTCTTTAACTGTTACTATAGATGACTGTCGGTGTTGATTTACAAGCAGTTTTAAAAGTGATTGTATTAGTGCTCTGTCATCATTCAAGTCATCTACTGGATTCTCTATCAACTTTGTCCTCGTTCTCTAATTATAAAGACTGACTATGCATATCTCTGCTATTGTCTCAGACTATCTTTGAAACTGTCTAGCGTTCTGTTCTTCCTGGGGATAACTATCCTAACTCTGGACTAACTGATGTTGTCTATCTCCTAGAGCTAACTGTCTCTAGCTGTATCTGTTTTACTGTCTCTCTATATCTTTAACTGTGTCTCTCCTAGCATATATACGCCAACATTTTGACCAGACAATAACAGAGTTTAATCAGTTAGGTTTGGGGAGCCGCGATAGCTCAGTGGTTAGTGAACTGGACTACAAAGGACAAGAGGTAGGGCTCAATCCCAACCAATGGGTTCCGGTTCACCAAGCCTTTAATGGGTACCAGATATTTTTCTGGGTAAGTAAAGCGGCACATGCGTAATACCGACCACATTACGCCAAAAATCATGTGCCAAGGGTCGGTAAAATTTATGGTCACTAATACCATATTACCTATACGCCACTTGGCGTGACGGGGGTACTTTACTTTTTTACTTAATCAGTCAGGTTAAAATCTGCAACTATCTGAGTTGGACAACAACCTTTCTTTAACAAGGACTATTGCCTTTTTGGTACTCAGGTAATCTGATATCCATGTCTTTCTACCCTCAGAAGACACTACTACCAGTTTAATTTATATTTTTGTTAATTTTTCTACTGTCCCAGGATGACTAGTCTTTCTTCAGATAAGTGGAATCTAATACTACCATACTCTCCTGAACTCTAAGATGAATGTTAAAGTCCATGTTTTTGGAGTACCCTCTACTATTTCTTGAACTATATTCTGGAGTCATCCTTCGGTCAGTCATGACAATTTTATTCTCACCTTGTTCCCTTAGTTCTGCATTCTAAATATTATTTAAATTAGTCTTGTCGTTTTCTTTGTCTCATGTCCTCTTGTAAATATGATCCAAATATATGTGTAGCATTATACACTGTTATATAATACTATTTTGGTCACTCTGGAGTCCATGGCAATGAGGAAGCTAACAATCTTGCTTATAGGGCACCTATAGGAAGAACTTTTGAACTTGAAAGGAAAAATAATTGCTTCTAGTAAAGAATACTGTGATTGATAAAAGTTCAGTTACACGACTCCATGAATTGTAAATTAAACTAGTTGTAAGTAGTACGAAACAAGTGAAAGTATGGATCAGAGAGTATATAATCCATCAAGCTATAGGAATATGTGTACATCTTTTAGTTTTAAATATTTATCTGTTTCACAGTGATAGCTTTCTGTTTCATTTTACTTTTCATTTTTCATTGACTGTATTTTACAGTTGTCAAAATAATTTTATTTCATACATATATGTAATTTGTTTTAATATATTATATTTGTTTTAATTTTTAAAACATTTAACATTAATGTCTATGTTAAGTTATGGTATGTTCACCCTTTGATACCATGTGATTTTTGATACTTCTAAGATAATATTGCTCCTAAGAGAGACAAAAAAATAAAAGAAACCATCTTTACAGTATTATCCCATTATTGGGGTCTGTCAGAGGAACATATAGGACTGGAGAATAGAGGTTGTTTGATCTGAAAATTCGTCTCGAGGTATTCGGGTCTGAGTTTTTATTTCATCCCTGATAGAAAAATACTTTTCGTCCTACCAGGATTCAGATCCATGTACTCTTAGTTAGGAGCATGTTGAGTTATTGATTTGGCAACCCTTCCTCTGTTTTTGGCCATCTGCTCTCCACATTAGAAAGATTGAAAATATCAAAATACTTTCAATAAAATGTTGTTTGTGTTTGCCCAATGATTGTTTCTTTTTTTCACGTGCCCTTAAAAAGGTGTTATGTGGGCTTAGTTATTCTGTCTTGGTTCACATCCCACAATGATATTTGCATTTTTGGCTCAATACATCAGACCCCAGCATGACATTTTTGGGTATGATGATGTCTTCCCTCCATAATTCCTGTTTGCTTGGTGGGATTGGTTATTTTTTTGCAAAAGGCGCCATGTGGAGGTGGATTAAGATCTTGGTCAGTTTTCACTTACTGATTTTGATACAAGCAGTCAGCTTTGGTTCACTGACCACATTCAAACCCAGTGATGTCTTTCATTTTTAAATGTTATTATATTATGTTATTGTTAAAGTTTACCTCTCTTTTATCAGTAATTTGTTTGTCATTGTTAGGTTTAATTGCATGGGAAAATATTTATATTTTTCAACAGTTTAAAGTAAATTGTCTTGGTTTTTATTTTTTAAAGGGATTTTAAAGATACTCATTTTCTGGTTTTGTAAATCAGAAAGTAACTGTCAAATTCTCCAGTTTTTACTGAAGACTAAATTATAATCTTGCACTCATGTTTATTGATGGATTTGTTTGATCAGGTAACATTTATGATGATGAATTTTAGAAATATAAAATCATAACAATTTCTTTTAATGTGTTAAAGGTCAAGCTAAAGAAAAGAATGTAATTGTGTTGAGCACATTTAAACCATTAACATTTAATTTGCCTATGTAATGTTTACTTTCTGCAAGTTTAACATTTTTAACATTTATTAACACATTCATTCATTAACAACCCCTATGCATGTGAAAGCTGGAAAACAACAAAAAAGATTGAGAGAAAACTAAATGCTTTTAAACTATATGGGGCAATCGAATCACTTAAACAGACAGCTGACTTCATGAGAGAGTCTGGAATCCTACTCTGATTGAGTCCTGATCGCAGAGAGAGAGAGAAATGCTTTTAAAAACAAATGCCTAAGAAAAATACTCTGTGTACAAGAGAATTCAAGACTAATATAGAGATAAGAGGTCATGCAACCAGTGATCTCATCTACCATTTGGAAGTGAAGATGGACATATGTCAGAAATGTGTTGAGAAGAGACAACAATAGAATTCCAAAACAGGCTCTTCTATGGGAAACATCAGGATACAGAAAAATACCTAGAGAAACAAACACTGAAAAGAAAACTTATAAGAGAAGCAAAGTTGGCAGGTATAGACTCATTAGATAAGATTTAAAATCTCACCAAAAATAGAGATGGGTGGCGAAGAACAACATGAGCCCTATGCTATGTCTAGCGGCACTGGAAGGATCAAGATCAGATCATTCATAAACACATATTATTCAAAGTTCACATGCAGGTTTATAATTATGAAGGTTGCTGGTAAGATCCAAACATTGTATATATTTGACAACATAGTTATGAGGTAATTTGTTCTTTCAGGTAACAGGAGTGGTTGGTAGAGCTGAAACATTATCCTCCATATTTTTCTTGGGTGCTTTCATTTCCTACTCCAGATCTACAGGATATAGGATGAAAATCAGTAAGACTTCACTCTGAAATTTATTTACATGAAACCAGTTTTTGGTTAAATTTACGTTTCATGTATTAAAGGTATAGGATGTCCTTTATCCTTTAGCATATAATGTTGTAGGGAAGTGAAGACTTTGCTGTACTAGGTCATAACATTTATAGTTGACAGGGACCAGTGCTCTTCCTCTACAAGGGAACAAGGTACTCATTTTTTTTCCCAACTGGATTGACTGGTGAGTATGAAGCTGGGATTGAACCAACATTAATTTTATCACTAGTCCAGCAAGTTAGCCACTGTGCTTAATAAATAGCGAGTGTAGCATGTTAAATACCTAATGTATTTCTATATGTTACACTTTCAATGGCTTGCATATTATAAAGAATAAAGCATGTATCAAGCAGCAGCAATGACAATTCAGTAATACACAAAATGTGAAATAAAAAAAATATACTTTCTTCTTCTTCTATCCTTCCTCTGCTGCCGTTGGCGTTGAGGGGAGAAACAATCTGCGATTCTTTGCTCTTCTGTTGGCCTCTTCTGATGTTATTCCTCCTTGTGACTCTAGTATTCCCTTTATCCATCTCTTTCTCAGTCTTCCTCTTAATCTGGCGTTTTCGTAGCATTTATTTAAGGCTCTTTGAGTCATTGTTAGTTCTTTTTGTCTTGTTATGTGGCCGAACCAATTTATCTGTTGTTTCTTTATGTATTCAATGGCTGGTTCAATTTCGAGTTTCTTCCTCAGGTCAGTGTTTCTTACTCTGTCTCTTAAGCTGTTTCCTATCATTCTTCTGACACATCTGGAGTCCAGCGTCCAATTCTGGCACTGGTAGCACAGAGTTGGTAGAAAAATTGATTTGTATATTGCCCTTTTTGCTTCCGTAGTTATTGCTTTGTTTTTTAATAGTGTTGATACTTGGCCTACAACTTGGCATGCTTTGTTACACCTTATATCTATCTCGGTCTCTTGGTTATTGTCTTGTGTTAACGTGCTACCCAAATATTTAAAATTGTCTACTTGCTTCAAAGTCGTATTATCTATTATGATGTTTAATTTTTTCTTTCTTTCTCGCTATTGCCATTACTTTGGTTTTGCTTATGTTGATCTTCATGTTGTGTTGTTTACAAGTGTTGCTTAGCCTGTTGATATGTTCTTGTAGGTCCTCAGTTGTTTCATGTATCAGAACTTGGTCGTCTGCAAATAGTATTTCATTTATTTCTTCCTCTCTTCTGTTGTTTTCTGGTACGTATATTTCGTTCTCTTTTGTGTTATCACTTGTTATCATCTGTGTTGGTATATTTCCTTGGATTGGGCATACTAATTTGCATATATTGTCCATATATGTGATGAAAAGTAAAGGGGAAAGCACGCAGCCTTGTCTTACTCCGGAGTTAATGGTGAAGTGTTTAGAGTAGCCTGCTGAAGATCTTACTGTAGTGCGACTACTTTCATAGAGGCTCTTGCATATCTCTACTAGGTGGTGACTCACTCCGTACAAGGGCAACACGGACCACAGTTGTTCCCTGTCCACCCTATCGAACGCCTTTTCTTCGTCTTTAAAAGCTTTATATAGTGTTTTATTATGCTCTATTGTTTTCTCCGCTAGTTGTTTTATGATAAATTGGGCATCTGTGTTCCTCCTAAAGCCCATCTGAGCATCACTTAGGGAACAGGCAAATAATTGCAATGCTGCGGTAAAGCTGGTAGCAAGGAGCCAGTGATGGGGAGTGTTAGACACTCCAAGGTATGGTGACAGCTTTACAAATAGGGAACACAATATAATACTGACGTTTCGGCTAGTAGCCTTCTTCAGAAAACAAGGACAACAAACACAAACGATGAAGCACAATTATCTATATCTACATGTTAGATGATCAGGAGAATGGAGAGGTGGACAGAAAAGAAGAGAAGAAAGTAGGATTTTGAAATAAGAAAGGAGGCTACATGAGGGGATGTAGGATGAGAGTCAAGATGTGTAGAAAAGAGAGATAGGAAAAATGAGGAAGAGATAGAAAATCAGAAGTACAACGAAGATAATGTATAAAACGTATAAGAAAAGTCAACTTAGCTGGCGAAACTTGACTGTCCGTCGTAGAGCAATCGAGAAAATGAGCAGTGGACACGAGGCCTACAAAAGATATGGGTGGAGGGGGAGGAGAGGGGAGGGGGGAGAAGAAAGCCAGACTAGTAATGAAAACAATAGTGGAAATAGATATAAAGGAGTCTAAACAGTGGTCTGGGAAAAGCAAGTGTCAGTGGCCAGACAAAAGGCAGAGGCGGGAGAAGATAATAGGCCCCATAAAAGTTAATGGAGCCTACCACAGAGGGGAACAATCCCAACAAAGGAATCGTAGAAGCAAAAGACAAGGGTGAGAACGGGGGAATGAGCAACAGAGGTAGTCATAGGTGGGCTAAAAATAGCAAGGTGGAGAGAAAGGAAATAAACATCAAGGAAAGAAAAGAACATGAGAGGAAGGAGATAAAAACTGGGGAAAGAAATGGAGAGGGAGGAGGAGGGAGGAAATAATAACAGGGGAAAAGAATTTGAGAGGAAGGAGGAGGGAGGAAATAATAGCTAGGGAAAGAAATGGAGAGGAAGGAGGAGGGAGGAAAAAATAACAGGGGAAAAGAATTTGAGAGGAAGGAGGAGGGAGGAAATAATAGCTAGGGAAAGAAATGGAGAGGAAGGAGGAGGGAGGAAAAAATAACAGGGGAAAAGAATTTGAGAGGAAGGAGGAGGGAGGAAATAATAGCTAGGGAAAGAAATGGAGAGGAAGGAGGAGGGAGGAAAAAATAAACGGGGAAAGAAATGGAGAGGAAGGAGGAGGGAGTAAATAGTAGCCGGGGAAAGAAAAGGAGAGGAAGGAGGAAATAATAACCGGGGAAAGAAAAGGAGAGGGAGGAAATAATAACCTGGGAAAAGAGATGGAGAGGAAGGAGGAGGGAGGAAATAATAACCAGGAAAAAGACATGGAGAGGAAGGAGGAGGGAGGAAATAATAATCAGGAAAAAGACATGGAGAGGAAGGAGGAGGGAGGAAATAATAACCTGGGAAAAGAGATGGAGAGGAAGGAGGAGGGAGGAAATAATAACCAGGAAAAAGACATGGAGAGGAAGGAGGAGGGAGGAAATAATAATCAGGAAAAAGACATGGAGAGGAAGGAGGAGGGAGGAAATAATAGGAAAAAGACATGGAGGGAAAGAAATGGAGAGGAGGGAGGAAATAATAACCAGGAATAAGACACGGAGAGGAAGACTAAGAAAGGTAATAGTAAAGTGACAAGAGGAGAGGTGGTATGTCCAGAGTGAATAGATAGAGGGGGAGAAGTGGAGTAATAGAAGGAACGTAAGCAGGAAGTAGTGTCCTGAGAGGTAGAGAAGTAGGGAACCAGAGAGATTAGGTGAATAAAAAGAGGCGGAGTAGGAGGACGAGAGAAAGGAAGAAAGAAAAGGGGCAGGGGGGTAGACTACAAGAAGAAGGGAGGGAGAATAGGAAGGGAGCAGACTAACATAGAGGTGGGATGGGAAGAAGAGTAAGAGGGAGGGAGAAGGGATCAGAGGAAGAGGAAGTGGGGTCCTCAGAGGGATAGGGATACATTCATACCCCGGGGGGTGAGGCAACCCCACCGAGTGATCAACCGGTTCTCAAGGGTGAGACGACTGTGGTGATCAGAAGAGCAAGATATAAGGCCAGTGACCTGGACATCAGCCTTCCCCCGATGGCCCCTCGAGTTAAAGTGGGCTGCTACAGGAGTGCCAGCTTCGGGGGAAGGCTGATGTCCAGGTCACTGGCCTTATATCTTGCTCTTCTGATCACCACAGTCGTCTCACCCTTGAGAACCGGTTGATCACTCGGTGGGGTTGCCTCACCCCCCCCCGGGTATGAATGTATCCCTATCCCTCTGAGGACCCCACTTCCTCTTCCTCTGATCCCTTCTCCCTCCCTCTTACTCTTCTTCCCATCCCACCTCTATGTTAGTCTGCTCCCTTCCTATTCTCCCTCCCTTCTTCTTGTAGTCTACCCCCCTGCCCCTTTTCTTTCTTCCTTTCTCTCGTCCTCCTACTCCGCCTCTTTTTATTCACCTAATCTCTCTGGTTCCCTACTTCTCTACCTCTCAGGACACTACTTCCTGCTTACGTTCCTTCTATTACTCCACTTCTCCCCCTCTATCTATTCACTCTGGACATACCACCTCTCCTCTTGTCACTTTACTATTACCTTTCTTAGTCTTCCTCTCTGTGTCTTATTCCTGGTTATTATTTCCTCCCTCCTCTCCATTTCTTTCCCTAGCTATTATTTCCTCCCTCCCCCTTCCTCTCCATGTCTTTTTCCTAGTTATTATTTCCTCCCTCCTCCTTCCTCTCCATGTCTTTTTCCTGGTTATTATTTCCTGGTTATTATTTCCTCCCTCCTCCTTCCTCTCCATGTCTTTTTCCTGGTCATTATTTCCTCCCTCCTCCTTCCTCTACATGTCTTTTTCCGGATTATTATTTCCTCCCTCCTCCTTCCTCTCCATGTCTTTTTCCTGGTTATTATTTCCTCCCTCCTCCTTCCTCTCCATCTCTTTTCCCAGGTTATTATTTCCTCCCTCTCCTTTTCTTTCCCCGGTTATTATTTCCTCCTTCCTCTCCATTTCTTTCCCCGGCTACTATTTACTCCCTCCTCCTTCCTCTCCATTTCTTTCCCCGTTTATTTTTTCCTCCCTCCTCCTTCCTCTCCATTTCTTTCCCCAGTTTTTCTTTCCTCCCTCCTCCTTTCTCTCCATTTCTTTCCCTAGCTATTATTTCCTTCCTCCTCCTTCCTCTCCATTTCTTTCCCCAGTTTTTCTTTCCTCCCTCCTCCTTCCTCTCCATTTCTTTCCCTAGCTATTTTTTCCTCCCTCCTCCTTCCTCTCCATTTCTTTCCCTAGCTATTATTTCCTTCCTCCTCCTTCCTCTCCATTTCTTTCCCTAGCTATTTTTTCCTCCCTCCTCCTTCCTCTCCATTTCTTTCCCTAGCTATTATTTCCTTCCTCCTCCTTCCTCTCCATTTCTTTCCCTAGCTATTATTTCCTTCCTCCTCCTTCCTCTCCATTTCTTTCCCTAGCTATTATTTCCTTCCTCCTCCTTCCTCTCCATTTCTTTCCCTAGCTATTATTTCCTTCCTCCTCCTTCCTCTCCATTTCTTTCCCCAGTTTTTCTTTCCTTCCTCCTCCTTCCTCTCCATTTCTTTCCCCAGCTATTATTTCCTTCCTCCTCCTTCCTCTCAAATTCTTTTCCCCTGTTATTTTTTCCTCCCTCCTCCTCCCTCTCCATTTCTTTCCCCGGTTTTTATCTCCTTCCTCTCATGTTCTTTTCTTTCCTTGATGTTTATTTCCTTTCTCTCCACCTTGCTATTTTTAGCCCATCTATGACTACCTCTGTTGCTCATTCCCCCGTTCTCACCCTTGTCTTTTGCTTCTACGATTCCTTTGTTGGGATTGTTCCCCTCTGTGGTAGGCCCCATTAACTTTTATGGGGCCTATTATCTTCTCCCGCCTCTGCCTTTTGTCTGGCCACTGACACTTGCTTTTCCCAGACCACTGTTTAGACTCCTTTATATCTATTTCCACTATTGTTTTCATTACTAGTCTGGCTTTCTTCTCCCCCCTCCCCTCTCCTCCCCCTCCACCCGTATCTTTTGTAGGTCTCGTGTCCACTGCTCATTTTCTCGATTGCTCTACGACGGACAGTCAAGTTTCGCCAGCTAAGTTGACTTTTCTTATACGTTTTATACATTATCTTCGTTGTACTTCTGATTTTCTATCTCTTCCTCATTTTTCCTATCTCTCTTTTCTACACATCTTGACTCTCATCCTACCTCCCCTCATGTAGCCTCCTTTCTTATTTCAAAATCCTACTTTCTTCTCTTCTTTTCTGTCCACCTCTCCATTCTCCTGATCATCTAACATGTAGATATAGATAATTGTGCTTCATCGTTTGTGTTTGTTGTCCTTGTTTTCTGAAGAAGGCTACTAGCCGAAACGTCAGTATTGTTTTGTGTTCCCTATTTGTAAAGCTGTCACCATACCTTGGAGTGTCTAACACTCCCCATCACTGGCTCCTGAGCATCACTTAGTTGTGGGTCTATAATTGGTGTCAATCTTTTTTCAACTATCTTGGCATATAACTTCCCTGTGTGGCTTAATAGCAATATTCCTCTATATTGGTTGCAGTCTCTTCTGCTGCCCTTCTTTTTCCATATTGGTAATATAATGAACTGTTTCCAATCGTCTGGGACTTGCTGTTGTATCCATGCAGCGTTGAATATTCTGTGTAGCCATTTACATCCTGCCTCTCCCGCTGCTGTTAGCATTTCTACTGGGATGTTATCGATTCCGGGGGCTTTGTTTCTTGGTGCTAGTTGTAATGTTTCTTCTATTTCTTCCATTAGTATATTTGGTTCTTTATCGCCAACTATTAGTTGCTTTTTGTGTGTTTTTGGACTTGTTTCTACATTCAAAAGCTCTTCGAAATATTCTTTCCATCTCGTTAAAATTTGCGCTTTGTTTGTTATTGCTTGGCCTCGTTTATCATTGATGATTTCAGTTGTTGGTCATAATTGTCTTTCTTTTGTCTTATAGCTTTAATTGTTCTATAGAAGTCTCTGGATGCTGATTTGTGATTGTTACTAATCATTTCTCCAAATTTTATCCATGCTTTATGTTTTTCTTCTTTGATTAATTTCTTCACTTCTCTTCTTTCTATTGTGTATATATCATAATTGCTTGGCTTTTTAGTTTTTAGCCAGATTTTGTATAGTTTTTTCTTTCTTTTTATGGCGCTCTTGACTATATCATTCCACCATGGAGTGCTCATCTTTCCCTCCTTCCTTTGCTTCGTTCCGCATATTGCGGTTGCTATTTCCGTCAATGATTTTTTGAATATGAGCCACTCATTATCTACTGTAGTTATCTGTTGTGGTAGTTGTTTAAATTGGCTTTCTAGTTGTTTTTCTATTTCTTTCTTTTTGTCTTCTGTTTTAAGTTGGCTTAATTTTATTGTCCTTTCGGATTGTTTTCTTGTTTTCAATTGGTTCTTGTTTTGCTTTCTGGATGGTTATTAGCACCATTTTATGGTCTGTATCATTTGTGATGTTAGGCACCGCTCTGCTATCTCTGATTTTCCTCTTCCTTTGTGTTCTCGCTAGGATGAAATAAAAAAAAATATACTTACAGGGAATAAATTTAGTTTAATTTATTTATTCATTGGTGCAAGCTTTGAAAGTCAGAGCTTGGCAGGAAGATCAAAAGAGGAAATAAAGATGCACATGTCTTAAAAGTCCATTTAAGTCTCAACAATATTAGTTTTGTATATTGGAGCTGTGTAAGCATCAATAAATAGGGGCTCATTCTTGAAAGTCTTGTGTACAGGGCAGACATCGTAGCTCTGCAGGCAACAAACATTCCCTGGAGATGGCATTCTGCATATAGCTATTTTCAATTCTTTTTACAACAGATAACATCTAGGCTGGCGATCCTTGTATATACCAGCATTGTTGCATAAGAGATTGATACATTCTGGTGGAACTGTGATGTGATACAATTTCAGGATCTACTCCAAGAACCAATTTGTGTTAGCTAACATTTATACCTTTAATGTCAAAGTGGACTTCCAGAAATGGCTGTGTCTTAGTGAATTTACCAGCCTTAGAGATACATAATTTTCTGTGATGATTTTAACACAAGAGGAAAAGCATTTCTTTCAATAAACAAGGTGTGGAGTTCAAAGATGCACTTAAGAGCACCCATCTTATTTTCATTGGTAGTGGCTGTCTCATCAGAATGGCACCGGAGACATTATATTTTCCTGCCATCTATCTATAATATCTTTACTGTCTGTTAGCAATTTTCCATTTTTGTCTGCAATGCATCCACCTTCTGTGGCTTTTTTTTTTTATTAGTCATTCTCTTTATTTCTGTGTGCATTCCTCTTAAGTCTTGTTTGCTTTCCATAGTTTCTATTTCTATACATTTTTGGCTGAGCCAGTCTTTATTTGCCTTTTTGCACATTTTGCGTATTTCATTATCTATTTTATTGTATTGGGCAGTGTTCTTCGCTTGTCAGCTTTCTTCCATTTTTTCTAAGATGGTGTTAGTTATCCATTTTTGTTCTTTTCTCTTTTGGGTAAGGTGTCGCAGGTTTCTTGTATGCTTTTCTTTATGCATTGCCATTTGGTTGCTACTTTTTCATCAGGATTTTCTCTTCTGTATTGCTCAATTCCTTCTTCTAGCAGCTTCTGGTATATGTTCTTTACTTGTATCGTAAGGGTATCTTTAAAATCTTTTTGATTTAAAGCTGTTATATCTAGTGGATTTGTTGATCAATTAGACTTTTGCTTGTTTCTCTTTAGTTTGATTTTCATTTTAATCATTATAGGATTGTGATCTGAAGTAATATCTGCTCCTGGGTAGGTTTTGGCTTTCTTTATGCTGTTACGGAACCTTTCTTTTATCATTATGTAATATATTTGATTCCTCTTATTATCTCCAGGGTTTTTCCATGTGTATAGTTTCCTTTTCTCTTGCTCAAAGTAGGTGTTACATATTATCAGCCTGTTTTCTTCACAGAATTGTATTAATCTTTCTCCTCTGTCTGTCATTTCTTTTTCCTAAACCATGATTTCCTATAATGGTCTTATATCTACCTTTTCCTACTTTAGCGTTCATGTTACCCATTACAATCAAGATGTCTGAAGATTTCACTTGCTTCATAACTTTATTTAGGTCTTCATAGTAAGCCTCTATTTGTTAATCTGTGTAGTCTTGAGTAGGTGCATATGTCTATATTATTGCTATGTCGAATGGTTTTGCTTTCAACTTGAGTAGTATAATCCTATCACTGTATGTTCAGTGGGTACTTATATATTTTTGTAGCTGTCTTTTTATCAGTATTCCTACCCCTCTTTGATGTTCTGTTGTGTTTCCTGAGTATATAAATGTATATTTTTCATCCTCTATCTACCCACATTCCTTCCATCTTGTCTCTGATATGCCTAAAATATCTATATTTATTCATTCTGCTTCTTGAATCAGATTTTCCAATTTCCCTTCTTGATATAGAGTCCTAACATTCCAAGTACTTATTTTAAGATCTTTCCTCCAACATAAGTTCTAATTCCTCTTCATGGCTTCCTCTGGAATAGTACGTGATGAGGCTCAAATCTCTTTCACGGTGGTCAGCCACTTTCGTCTTTCGTGTCCTGAACATGCCTCTTGTGTACCACACACTTTGCTGTTTTCGCTTTCTGGGCTGTTGGTAATTTCTGACTCTTCTGCCCAATACACTGTTGCAGACTGTACAATTCAGAATGGACATTTCCGTCTGCCTGGTGCGACAGTGAAAAACAATGACCTATCACCGATAGGTCAATCTCAAATGAAAAGAAGATAAATACCCACTTAACAACAAGAATTTCCACCATCCACCAGCCTGTCAGAAGTTAAACAACCACAACAGGCATGAGCAGAATATTAATCCAAAGAGTCACACCACGTGTAACCGGCGTATTTCGAAACAACACACGCTGTAACGGAAAACACTGTCCACACACGGATGCCTTAATATGAATGATATTCATGTTTGATAAATCAACCAATTTTTAATTAATATTACATTCTTTAAAAATGTTTATATAGATTTTCCTGCATAATTTTAAAACATACTTCTTAATGTTTGCCTTAAAATTAGGCAGTTCAGTTTATTCTGATGCTTCTATTCTACTTGATTCTTTATCCTTTCCATAATGTTAGATGTCGCAAAGGACTTTTTCACCACCCATCTCTATTCTGGACAAGATGTTCAATCTTATCTAATGAGTCTATGCCTGCCAACTTTGTTTCTCTTATAAGTGTTCTTTTTAGTATTTCTCTAGGTCTTCCTCTTTTTCTGTATTCCTGATATTTTCCATAGAAAAACCTGTTTTGGAATTCTTTTGTGTCTCTTCTCATGTCCAACATATGCCCATCTTCTTTCCTTAATTGTAGATGACATCTTTGGTTATATGGCCAGTTGTCTTATTTCAGTTTAAGTCTTGAATTAATTCCATTGTTCACAGAGTATTTTTCTTAGGCATTTGTCTTCAAAAAGCATTTTGTTTTTTCTCAATCTCTTTTTATTTTTTTCAGCTTTCACATGCATAAGTAGGTGTTAATAACATGTTTGAGTTGAATATTCTAAGTCTTTTTATAGTATTTTTAAAATTCTATATTTTGTTCAGGTTTTTAACTCTTTCCTAAGTTTGGTGGACTTAGGTTTTCTTTAGGTTATAACCAGATCAATTTTCAATTTAGAAAAATTCTGTTGCATGTCTTTTTCATTTTACAATTTCACACAATAATATAATTAAATGTGGTACATATTATGTTATTATTGTGGTGCATCGCGGAAAGGAAAATGTTTGAAGAAAATGAAAATAGCAATCTATTTATGATATCTGAAGAAAAAAATATATTATTTACTATTCTTGCTTCTGTGATATTTGTGCCTTTCGGTTCAACATATTTGACTTCAGCACAATTATTAATTATAATAATAGTATAAAAATATTCAAATGTAGATATTTTTAAATTCAAAATATCATATTACACGTACCTTTTCCTCGTATTTTTTCCTGACTAGAAGCGTGTTGCTATCCATTCATCTAGAAATTATACACAATCTAATCCAAAGTTCTTTAAAATTCACTTTAGTTGATGCATTTATGACCATAAATAATTAAATTAGGCATAAGTGTGGCCACTGTTTATCAGAAAAAACACATTTACATAGAAAATTTAACCACTATGTCTACCTAATAGTGAACTGGACTACAAAGGACAAGGGGTAGGGTTTGATCCCAACTGACGGCTTCCGGGTTCACCCACCCTTTAATGGGTACTGGATTTTTTTCTGGGAAAGTGAAGCGGCACGGGCGTAATACCAACCACATTACCCCAAAAATCATGTGCCGAAGGTCTGTAAAATTTATGGTCACTAACACCATATTCCCTATACGCAACTTGGCGTGACGGGGTTAAGCTTCCTCTAGATAACGAATACAAGTGTTGGTGAATATTTATACAAAATCATTACTTTACTTTAAATATTCAACTGTACTCGGTGCGAGCCGATGTGTTGGTTTTGGGTTCAGTAGTACCTTCATAATTGGAGCCGATGTGTCAGTTAGTGGTTCAGAAAGAGTTAAAGTTCGTTGCTGTATTTGCTATCCTGGTTCTGATCTCTTTTTATGTTTCATCATCTTCTTGATCTATATTACTATCTATTGTCCTTTCGAGCCGAAGACGGCACATAGGGCAGAACCACAATCTCAAAAATAGAAACCTTGCGTGCCAAAATGGCACATATTGCAGAGATCACTGCTTCTAAAATCTATGGTCTGTTTCCATAACAATGCTTTTTACAATGACAGCTTGTCAAGCCATCGATCAACCTCCTTAGTCGCCTCATACGACATGCCTGGAAGGTGACAGTGTCACTATTCTTTACATCCCACATAATGGGGCCCCGGTAACACACGGGATATATTACTACCAATAAATATATATATATATATATATATAGTGGTCTACTCTTTCCAGTGCCTGGCAATTGAGATATATATTGTCCTCTGGGGTATTGTTATATTTTTATCCTACTATCTATCTATGTATCTATTGACCTTTCGAGCTGTAGCTGGCCCATAGGGCATAGACCAAGATACTCCTTCTCTTATCTAAATTTTTGTTCTAGCAGTTTTCAATTCTTTTAAAGATATTTTATCAAATCTCGCCATTTGTCTCTGTTTTGTGCAAGCAGCTCTATCTCATTGTGGGAGCCGATTCCTGCTGCTCTTGCCTCTCTGATCAATGTTCTTCTCAGTGTCTCTATGGGTCTTCCTCTTTTCCTCTTACCTGTTGTTTCCCACATGAGGGCTTGCTTTGCTATTCAGTTATTATCTCTTCTCATCACATGTCCAACATATGACCATCATCTTTTCTTTATTACTGAAGATATTAGTGGTTGATTGGCGATTTCTCTAATTTCCTCATTTGTTTTGAATTCGTTCCACGCTATACCAAGTATTTTCCTTAGACATTTATTTTTGAAAGCGTTCAACTTTGTTTCTATGTCTGTTGTTGTTTTCAAGCTTTCACGCGCATACATAAGGGTTGATAGTACATTTGATTTGAATAGTATAAGTTTTGTGTTTGTGCTGATGAGTTTTGGTTTCCACAACTTTTCAAGGCTTCTGAAAGACATTGCTGCTTTAGCTATTCTGATTCTAATTTCTTTACTTGTATCCCCTTTCTCGATCAATGTGACTTCCAAGATAGATAAAGTGATCGATCTCTTCCACTGGTTTGTTTTCCATGTGTACTTTGTTGTCTGTTGGAATTAAGGTTTTTATGACTTTAGTCTTTTCGTGATTGATCTCAAGCCCAATTTTGCTGGCTACTGAAGATCGTTCATTTGTATTTTCCAGCATCATTTTTATCTGACTGCCGATGAGAACTATGTCATCAACAAAGTCGAGGTCCTCCAAATGGTCTCCTTGTATCCATTCGGTGCCTTTATTACCAGTGCAACATTTCTTCATTATGAAATCCTACTACTTAAGTAATATTCTAAAGTTTTACAGTCTCAGCCATTAATCTTATAAATCATTGGTTAATTAAATGTGTAGCAAATTTTGTCTATTTTCCTGATGGGTTGAGAGAAGGAAATTACAATAGAATATCACTGCAAATTAGCATCTAGGATCTCTGTGTAAATATTTGTGTTGTGCCAGATGAATGGAAATATGTGGATGTTAATTACTGTATTTCTTAACAAGACTAATTTAGTAGTTTTCTATTTATTTTTAGAGTGGAGCCCACTACTACTCACAGTGCTCTTGGTGACCATAGCCATGTTGTGCAAGGAACAAGGCATCACTGTGATTGGTGTTTGTTGTGTGTATGAAATATTTGTTGTTCAGAAGGTAAGCACAATGTTTACAGATGTCACTGTTTTGCTACATTGTACAATTTTAAATATTTACATAAAATTAAAAGTACAACTATAAAAAACAAATATTAACAAAACAAGATTGTGTAATTGTTATCAATTTTTTTTTTCTCTCACATCTTATAGTGTACCGTAAAAGAGTTGTGTTCCATAGCAAGAGATCTTATTAGTGGAAGGTCATGGATACCAAACTGGCTCATAACATCAATAGTAAGAGCAGGTTTTCTTGTCCTGAGCACCTCATTTCTATTGGTTGCCAGAATTAAGGTCATGGGAGCTCAGTTACCTGTTTTCACAAAGTGAGTGAGTATACATTGTTCTTATTGTTCATCATATGAAGCTAATTGTTTATATTGTGGTTACAAATGTGCACATTTGTGTGTGTGGCTTGCTTTTAATGATTGTTATTATTTTGTAGAGAATTCATTTACCACATCAGTATATGTTGAGTGCTCTCACAAATTATTGGATATTTACAAATCATATGTCTCTGATTAGCTTTAAAAAAATGGAGTGAGACTCATATGATTAACTTAATAGGCTTCCACTGCAATATGTATTACATTTGAGGGTATAACTTCATAGATTTCATTGCTAAAATTTCAATGAAAGTCAAATCTGTTATATCTCTTACTTTTAGTTCATATGCCATATTTTTCTCTAAAGTTAAAACACTTCATATTTCTTAGGATAGAGTGATTGTTTTATTATTGTGTAATGGGGTTAGGGAGAAAATGGTGATGCATATACAATGGTTAGACTTTTAATAGCTAATGAATTATAAGACTTTGAACAAAGAAATCTCTGAACATTCTAGAAGAGGCAAGGGACACTGCATGTGATCATAGAGAGATCTGTACCAGCCAATCAGAAGAGTAGAATAGTTAGCGCACTCAGCTGATCATGGAAAGACAGACAAAAGATTAGTTGTCAGATCTAGTCCAGTGCTCCAGGCAGATAGATTCAATATCAGGATGGTCTGGACTGAGAGAAAAACTAGTGAAGTTTAGGAATGATATATCTGTAGAGTAGAATTTAATTAGAGTAGACCAGAGAGAGTAAAAGAGAAGATGCTGGAATGAAACCAGAGGTAGATAGAATGAATCTGAAGATTCTGTTAGAAAGGGTTGGATGCCCAAATTTAAGTTGAGTTTGAATTGTTAGAAATAGGAAGTGAATTTGGACAAAAGGTTAGGGAGAGAGATAATTTTCATTATTTTTTATGTTTTGTTAATAAAAGTGTAGAGGGATAGTTGAGTAGCCATTCCCCATGAACTTGCTAGAAGGACTAGAGTTTGGCAATGAATGTCTTACATCTGTGTTATAGTGTAATAGGGGGGTGATAGGAAAGGGTGAATATGTGTAACAATTGAGTGAATGAATGAGTGAGGAAAATGTGGAAAAATGCACATGGAGAGAATGGGGAAATTAGCTTGAAATCAGCTCAGGTGGACTAAGGGATTCTCAGGATTGTAAGGGAGTTCGAGAGTGCTGAGTGGCGAAAGACAAAGAATATAGGTGAATGACAAGCAGAGAGGGTGAGAGTTGCTCATACGTCAGCATAGGTTGTCCAAAGGCGGTGGCCAGTTGGCCTATCAGCCTTCGAAGATGTGGTCATGGTTGAGTTTTTGGTCAGTCATTCAGTGATTATGAGCAAGAAGTTGTCATTTTGGTGTTAAGTTACATTTTCAAACTGATTGGTTACCAGATTATTATGAGGTTGTGTGAATTGGCCATGGACTGACTATCGTTGTGAAAGTGAATCTGTTGAAGTCTTTTCTTGATTGTGAGCAAGGAGCTTGTCAGTTGGTGTTACATTTTCAATCTGATTGGTTACCAGATTATTATGAGGCTGTGTGAATTGGCCGTGGACTGACTATCGTTGTCAATGTGGTTCTGTTGAAGTCTTTTCTTGAGGGTGAGCAATGCACTCACTAAGGTTGCGGCTTTGGTGAAGAGCTGATTAAATGACACATTTTTGTGTATGTGTGAGTCACGAAGGTTGACAGTGGGGCAGTATTATTCTGGGATTGACATTGAAATCCAGTCCTTTGAACTGTGTATGATTCCGGGAGTGCAAGAGAAAGATCGACTTATTAGTGAATTGTTATGAACAAAGGATCTTAGTGAGCAATTCAGAGCGAGCGAAGGGCTTGCTGAGGATGCTGTCATAGTGCCTGAAACTGAACCTTTGTATTAATATTTATGTGTGAGCCAGTGTTGACTCGTTGATGTACTATGATGAACAGGCCGGTCCGTCTGTTTAATTGGAGCGAGCGAAGGTGCTTGCATATGTTAAATCTGTGATTGTGCAAATTGAATATTGTCAGAGTAGTGAGTGTGTGAGGTGGTTGTCATTTGTGTCTGCTCGAGTAGTTCAGGGGATATGTTTTAATCAGAAATAAAAGCGAGGCCTATTTTATGAACATATTGTCTTGTTACTTGGATTGAGTCAGTGTGATGATCAACTCGGGTGGGTCGATGAATGAACAACGGTTGGCGGAGCAGACCACAGGTTTGAGGTCTTGTTAAGATACAGCGCGAAGTACTACCAGTTGGGGGATGCTAAGGCAGGCCGGCCATAGTGTCCAGAACCAGCCCTAAGCCGGCTGTAGCGTATAGAACCAGTACTAAGCAGTGGGTCCGGTGGTGATCCGGGAAGCCAGGATTCCAGAAATCGACACTAATCATAAAGTGGGCATCAGCTATGCGGATGCCAACAGGCACTCAACACATCAACTAAACAACACGGCGCTTCATAATCCAAGAAGGGGTGAACCAAGGGGCTACAATTAGTATGGTGACTCGTGGCAGTCCACTTCGCAGTATGAAATAACAAAAAGAACACACCATCAGACAATAGTTGCAACAAGTGAAGTACATTTACAATTCCAAGAAGGCCAGACCAATCAAGATCAAATCAGACAGAGATCATCCAGATAGTTTATGGCTGTGCTAATGACGCATTATTGACACATAACAGCCAAACTTCAACAATTGATCCAGCAGCTTATGGGGTCACTGCCCTAACCTTCAGTGCAGATTTAATGTTTTGGCATTTTTTACATGTTGGGATACGTTTTTTAACAATCTGTATTATCTTAACTTAACTACAATAATTTGTAAACAATGTGATATTTTTCAATGTGATTGTTTATCAACTTTCATTGTTAGTTTCAGTTATATTTTAAAAATATTATATTATGCTCTTTGATATCCTGCTAATAACACAGACACACTTGTTGTCAACAGCTTTGACAATCCTGCATCCACTTCACCCAGTCCCTCACGTCAGTTGACTTTCAACTACCTGCTACCAGTAAATGCATGGCTGCTTTTCAGTCCATCTAATCTTTGTTGTGACTGGACAATGGGAACTATCAAAGTTATAAAGTCTATGTTCGATCCTCGAAATGTTTACACTGTCATATTTTATGCTGTCATGACAGCATTGGGTGTTTGTGCCACCTCTCAGCAGACTCAGCGATCACGGGCTATAATCATGGTAAGATGTAACCTATTTATGTGATGTGTTATGATAATCTGTACTGTGCACTTTAAATGTACAAGAATTAAGATCTCCATGCCTTGCTAGGATCATTGCTATATACAGTACCAGAGAAAAGAAGATAAGGCAGACAGAAAGTGGAAGGTGGAAAGAAACATAAGAGAATGGACAAGATTCACCTTCATTATATCTCAGAAATCATCACTTAATTGTTATGGTTGGGTGAAAATTGTGAAGATGTTACCAAGAGTTTAATTATGATGACTTGCACTAGTTCATTTGTATAACGATGATGGTAAATTATAAATCTAGGTTTGGTAGACTATGATCTATTTCTTTGTATTGTACATTAACAAATATTTTAACAGTTGTACAAATAATTTAACACACAAAAGTGAGTGGGATGCAGAACCAGAGTTAGATGGAGTGACAACATCAAGGAAATTTCAGTTTTTGGGTTTGAGTTGATGCTTTCAGAGAAGTGGGAGATAGAAACTTGTACCTCCCTCAACACCACCATGATATAATAAGTAAAGAAGAAGAAGAAATTCAGTTGTTAATTAAAGATACATTTTGCTTAGTACACAAAAGAGGAAGAACATGTGATATTTTGAACATATAATCAGGATGGCCCTAGAGTCTGTTTGGTTCCCCCACTCCTATCCAGTCCATGTATGGCTCATTGTGCCTGCTTGTGTATGGCAGCACCTCCCCCTGGGCAACGGCTTTGGCTGGCCGGCTAAACTATGGAGGACAAGGAAGGATGTCTCCTGTGTATAGTACACTCAGCCAATGGCAGAAAGGGCAGAAGATCAACAATGGTCTGAAAGACAGGAGTTGGAATGGCCTGATATCGGGCTCAGTGACATAAGGTGGTGAGTAACCAGAACCAATAAGAAAGCAACGGCATATTACTGATTGCAGACTGCCCAGAAATCATGACAGCCTAAAAAAAAAAAACATAGATCTGGTGGTGAGACTCTCAGGACAGGCAGATCAAACATGCGATCTGAGAAAGTGACTAACAGCAGAGTAAGTACAGGTAATAGTGATGACGGCCAAAAGCACGACTGTATTATTGTGAAAAGATCTCTCAAACAGCAAGGAAGAAAATTGATTCATTCGAAACAAAATACTACAGAGAAATCCTTGAGATACCTTAATAATGAAAAAGAGCAATAAAGACATGCTAAAATATTTAAACATGAAAAATAGCTGGCTTATAAACACCACAGTCCAGAGGAAATTAAAATACCATGGTCACGTCAAAAGACATAGAGGGCAGGAAAGAATATAATGGAAGGCATGGTTCCTGGGCAATGCATCAGGGGAGGACCAAAAAGAAGGTGGTTTGAAAACATCACGGAGAACATGACAACAGAAGAAGTGGGAGATCTGGTTAGAGACAAATTCTTGGGTTGTTCCTTACACGTCTTGGGACAAATGATGGGCTGTGGTAAATACAACATTCTGCAAAGGACAAGTGACCTGATGATGATGATGAATCAGAAGACCAATATGAGCAAAGAATGAGTGTTTTAATAATAAAACAATTTGACAAACATATAAGAGGGTCATAATGAATAGATTGATGCTATTGCTAATATCAGCAGAGCCATTCAAAGATTTGCTATCTTCAGTCACTAAATTTTATTTGTAAATACTTAAGAGTAGCTGGTAGTCACCATTTATATTTGTTTCGTTGCTCACTGAATTTTCTTTTGATACAAATGAACTTCTCTCTGGTGTTTACAGCATGTAGTTGCTGATTGTCTGTGAGTTTTTGCATTTTGATGATTTTGAGTTTTTATGTCAAAGCTGTGGATATTTTTAATAAATTCAGTTATGCCATTGACCAAAGTAACAATGAAAATATATTCAAGTTGGATGATTTGTATGTCTAAAAATAGATGTTCCATTGAAAATTTTGATAGTGTATAAACAAGAGGAAAATAGTGGTAGTAGTTGAATAACTTATGATGAGTTCATGAACTTGTTTGCAGTTTTGATTTCTTCAGTTTTTTCTTTCATTTTTTCCATTCATTTCAAATTTGGCAGTGTGAATGTAACACTTAACATTTGCATTTCACTGGATATAGTTTCACGTTAATTATTATTATTTGAACTGCAAAGTTTGAATGAGTTGGATTCAATAGTTTTATCAAATGTATTTTCAGTCTTTCATAATTAGGCAAAGTTTTTCCCTTTGTCTTTCAAATAGTACCACTATTGTGAATGCGCCTTCCAACGTCTAATGTTGATCTGCGTTTTACGTCATACAAAGTGCTGTTCAGCGACCGCTTGATGGAGATGGTTGCCGCAAGTTATTGACAAGTTACAACGCATTAATGTGGTGTGCTCCGTCAAGTCTGTCAAGTCAGCGTCTTTGGGAAGTTTGTACCATGTTTCGTTCGTTGTAGACTGCATTCACTAGAGCAATCATGAATACATGGGCGCAGACACTTTGTGCGTGCTACGTCATCATATTGGATCATCGTGTGTCCCAAGACCGACCATGCGCTAATCTTGCGTTTGGTGTGCATCGGGGATAATCTGAAGACGAACTGTGTTTTGTATGTTCGGAGTTGGAGTTAAACACGATGTCATAACATCATCAAGCGCCATACATTTACTATGACGATCATCATTTTAAGGAGGACGTGATCTTCCGGGCAATGTGATGGATAGGCGGCAGGAACCATTGAAGGCTATGTCTGCAAAGTGTTCCTTGTTGCAGTTTCCTCATGTTCCAAGTCCGGCTTGTTGCAGGAGTTACTGAGTTAAGTGCTCTGTGCACACCGTGAGCTGTGTGTCTCATCCATTTTGATCATGTTTCGATATTCCAATTGTGTACGATGAATGATGATATCGTATGACAGGGAACAGTTGGCTGTGTTCACTTTCTGTGCGGTTTCGCCTTATGTCTTTTGGCGTGTGCTGAGACTACTATGATGGGGACTACAGTTACATTTCTTTGTTTGGAAGATGAGTTATAATTCGGATGATTCCACTGGCACGGGCGGTTGAGCAATTATGGATTTTAATTCGCTTGCAGTGATACCGAGGCCTTCCATAACCAATAACCAATAACCACTATTCCAAACTTGTTGCTAAATCGACTATTAAAATCTTCAGTAGAAATATTGATATAATTTATTCAGCACAGAAATAATCAAAATTGTGTTACTACCATCATAACTATAGCCAGTGGCATCACTGAACAACTGAAAAATAGAATGCATTTCAAAATTTTATCACAAAATCACATCAAAATATCAACATTCATAGAGAATCTACAAATTATTTAGTGTCCATATAATTAGGTTAGCGGGGTAGGGTTCTGCCCTACCAAAGGAGGAGTAAGACGTCTCCTTTCCTCCGCTAGTCCTCGGAACACCCCTGGGCAAGGTGGAGTTCCCCGTTTAGCCCCCCCTATCAGGGTTATGTGAAGCCATTGGAGCAGGTGGTGGATGGTGTTGTGGGAGCAGCCGACAAGTAGTGCCGGTTATGGTCCCCACACCGCGATGGCAGGCAGAGGATCTCATGTATAGAGACAATGGCTGCGATCACCGACTAGTACAGTCACTGCCAAGAAGGAAAGGAATGGCAAACTACCTTCTTAAATTGCCTTGAATAATCATGACACATCACAACCTTCTATTTACAGCTAACGACGTTAATGGGGGCTTCATAGCCACCTCGTCCGGTAGGGAGCGTCATGTGCTACAGGTGACACCCGATCGTCATCAAACAACTGTATGCAAGATCAAAAATAAAGAGACACTAGCAATAGGAACCTGGAACATTAGATCAGCATTCCAGGTTGGAAAACTAGAAAACATCAGTCAAGAAATGAAGAGAATGAAATTGAACATCTTGGGACTATGTGAAATGAGATGGACAGGGGCAGGATTATTACAACGCGACAGTGGAAATGTAATTTACTCTGGGGGAACCACACACAAAAGAGGAGTAGGCATCATGTTAGATAGAGAAAGAAGCAAAACAGTGAAAGAATTTTGGCCAGTATCAGACAGAATTCTGCTAGTAAAATTGAGTCCAATGGATATCAACATAATTCAAGTTTATGCACCAACAAGTAATAGCGAAGAAGAAGAAGACTTTGACACTTTTTACAAGGAGCTAGAGGCAGCAATGGAACAGTGTAAACCCCATGAAATAACTGTTGTATTAGGGGATTTCAATGCAAAGGTAGGAACAGCTAAAGTGCAAAATGTGACTGGGGGGCATGGCCTTGGCGAGACGAATGACAGAGGGGATAGATTGATAGATTGGACAAAGACACATGAAATGATTATAGGTAACACCTGGTTCAAACAACACCCTAGGCGACTATGGACATGGCAAAGCCCAGACAAAAAAGTACACAATCAAATTGATTTTATACTAGTACAGAGAAGATTTAGGAATGGGCTAACGTCTGTTAAAACAAGGCCAGGAGCAGATTGTAATGGTGACCATGTACCAGTAGTTGGAAAGATAAGAATTAAACTGCGGAAGGCACAGAAATCACCAAGAAATATAAAATTAGAACTAGATATGCTAAGAGTAGATAAACAGATGAGTGATAAGTACAGCATGATAGTACAAAATAGATATAATGCTATTGAGAAAATACAGGACATCCAGGAGCAGTGGGAAATGCTCAAACAATCGATTCAGCAAACATCAAAAGAAGTAATACCAGTGACTAAAAGAATCAACAAACAAAAATGGATGACAGAAGAAATATTACAACTAATGGACAAAAGAAGAAAACATAAGAAAGAAGAACGAGCATACAAAATATTGCACAAAGAGATCCAAAACAAGTGCAGAGAAGCAAAGGAAGGATGGTTAAAACAGAAATGTGAAGAAATGGAAAAACAACAAAAGAAAGACCCAAAATTTATGCACAATCAGTTAAATGAATTAACAGGAATAAAAGAAGTCAAAGTTTCAGGATGTGTGAAATCAAAGGAAAGAAATATAATAATGGGACAGGAGAAGACAATGGAAAGATGGACAGAATATATCAGTCAACTCTATGATGATGAAAGACCAGAATTAAACAATTCAAATGAAGACACAGGACCACCAATAATGCAGAGTGAAGTGGAGGACGCAATTCAACACATGAAAAGAGGCAAAGCTCCAGGTCCTGACAATATAACAATCGAAGAGATAAATGCATTAGGAGAGTTCGGAGTACAAGTCATAACAAAATTACTCAATGACATATATAACACTGGACACATACCCGAGGATCTACTAAAATCTATCTTTGTAGCCATACCGAAGAAGTCAGGCGCCACTGATTGTGAAGACCATCGCACTATTAGTCTCATGAGCCATATGACTAAAATATTACTAAGAATAATCATGAGACGTGTAAGGAACAAAATAAAACCAGAAATAAGTGAGGAACAATGTGGATTTGTGGAAGGAAAGGGCACCAATAACGCAATATACATCTTAAGGACATTGATAGAAAGATCTATAGAGGTAAAGAAAGATCTATATATGTGCTTTATAGACTACACGAAAGCATTTGACAAAGTAAAGCATGTGGAAATAATCAACATGCTGGAGAAATTAAACATTGATGGCAAGGATCTGCGAATCATAAAAAATATGTACTGGCAACAAACAGCAGCTATACGAATTAACAACCAAACAGGACAATTCCAATATATAAAACAAGGAGTCAGACAAGGCTGTGTTCTGTCACCGGACTTGTTTTCACTTTACAGCGAATATATTATGAGATCAATAGTAGACAAAAAAGGAATTGAAGTCAACGGTCACAACATAAATAATTTACGATATGCGGATGACACAGTCTTAATAGTAGAGACAGAGAACGAACTACAAGAAATGATAGACATAATAGTAGAAGAAAGCAACAAGAAAGGTCTCAGTCTGAATAGTAAGAAAACAGAAGTAATGGTTATATCGAAGAAACAATCATCACCATCATGCAGCATAAAAATAAGCAAGACAAAACTGAAACAAGTGCAACGTTTCAAATACTTGGGCACAATAATAACATCAGATGGGAGATGCACCACAGAAATAAAAAGCAGAATAGCTCAGGCCAAAATAGCATTTCAGAAAATGTAAAATATCTTATGCAACAAATCTATGTCAATAAAAATGAGAACGAGAATTCATTGGTGCTATATAGAACCAATTCTGACCTATGGAAGCGAATCATGGACAGTAGACAAACAAATGAAAAGACGGTTAGAGGCCACAGAGATGGGATTTCTCAGAAGAATGTTGAAAGTTCCCCGGACAGATAAAAAGACTAATGAGGAAGTTCTCAAAGAGGCCAACACAAAAAGGGAGCTCTTAAAAAACATCAGAAAGAAGCAATCAACATTTTTTGGGCACATCATGAGAAGAGGAAAGTTGGAATACTTGGTTACAACTGGCAAAATAAAAGGAAAGAGAGATCGCGGACGACAAAGAGAGAAAATACTGGATAGCTTGGTGTCATGGCATGGAAAACAGTCAACAACAGAACTGATATGATGCACTGTAGATAGAAGATTGTGGAGGGACATGATCGCCTACGCCAACCGGCAGGGTACATGATGATAAAAACTTATATTATCAAAACAATTTGTAACAAATCATAGGTAACAAGAGAATAAACATTTCTTTGTCATTATAAGTAGACATTGACAACCAGCAATGCTTTTAAATGGCTTGTGTAAGCATCAGGCTAAAGTGTCTGCTGACTGGTAAGGGGTAATAATATAAAGTATGCAATGGTTTTAAAAAATGAAATATATATTTGAATTTAAAGCTGAGCACATACACACAATCTCATTTTAACTTTGTGTTATCTATCAGCAATGAAAAAATGTTACCATGCTATTTTTATGTATATTTGTAACACCTTTAATGGTTATGGTTGGCCCCGGTATCACTGCAAACGAATTAAAATCCATAATTGCTCAACCGCCCGTGCCAGTGGAATTATCCGAATTACTAACTCATCTCCCAAACAAAGAACGGTAGCTGTAGTCCCCATCATAGCAGTCTCAGCACACGCCAAAAGACATAAGGCGAAACCGCATAGAAAGTGAACAAGGTCATCTGTTCCCTGTCATACGATATCAGCATTCATCGTAAACAATTGGAATATCGGAACATGATCAAAACGGATGAAACACACAGCTCACGGTGTGCGCAGAGCACTTAACTCAGTAGCTCCTGCAACAAGCCGGACTTGGAATATGAGGAAACTGTAACAAGGAACACTTTTCAGACATAGCCTTCAATGGTTCCTGCTGCCTATCCACCATATTGCCCGGAAGTTCACATTCTCCTGAAAATGATGATTGTCATAGTATTTAAATGTATAACGCTTGATGATGTTAGGACATCGTGCTTGACTCCAACTCCGAACATACAAAACACAGTTCGCCGTCAGATTAGCGCATGGTCGGTCTTGGGACACGCGATGAGCCGTTATGATGACGTAGCACCCACAAAATGGCTGCGCCCATGGATTCCTGATTACTCTAGTGAATGCAGTCTACAACGAACGAAACATGGTGCAAATTACCCAACGAGATAAAACTTCAGCTGACTTGACGAAGCCCACCACATTAATGCGTTGGAAATTGTAAATAACTTGCGGCAAACACCATCAACGGTCCTTGAACAGCACTCATTGTGACGTAAAACGCAGATCAACACTAGACGGTGGAAGGTTGCATTCACAACACTTGATTTGTCAAAACGGAGTATTGCCGATTCCAACTCCAATTCATTGGCGTAGATATGATAAGTAGAACATCATTTCGACTTGAATGCAGAAAATTGCAACGGAAAGCCGAAATTGATCAGATTCCAAAGCAATTTCTGCAGTGATCGAGAGAACGTGACTTAGTTCCGCCATCATGGAAACAGAAGTCCTAAGTCTTCTTAGGGTTTGATAAAGAATCCCTTGTTTACACTCTCTGCAGAAATATTGGCGAATCTTCATTACGATGTTTTGAAGTTAACTAGTTTCACATTAAGACTCATTGTAAAATGCTGCCAGTCCAGATGACTTTTTCTATGCCTTTCACCAAGCTTTACAGCAGCTTCATATTTTTACTGAGATAAGCAAATATACATCATATTGTATATACAGCCCTAAGAAGGCTTTTGCCGAAACATTGTAGTTTGTCTTGTCTTTCTATTAGTTTAGCTGCTCCAAACCATTTTATGTTTATTTTTATATTTTCAAATTTATATGCCTTTCCGCCTAACGTTTATCATGTTTTCTATCTGTTTAAATTTATATTTACATTTTAAATTTCAGTTTCATTGATTTCATTGGAATACAAATAACTTTTACAAATGTACACAATTTATAATGTACTTTTAAAACTTTAGTTTCTTTTTCAGTTTTGAATTTTTTCCCCCCATTTTTACTTCAACTTGTTCTCATGAACCTTCTGCTGTTTTTAACTGCAACTTTCAAAGCTATCTAACTTTGTGAAAAAATACTGACTCGAGTAACTTTTTTTGCGTTCAATTTGACTTTTCCATTGTACATGTTTTCAATCAACCAGTTAACTCTGTGCCATTCTATTTTTTTCCAAAATTTATAATGAGCTACAGACAGTGATTGATATTTTAGTGATAGAAAGCAAATAATCGAGTCAAAAAGACAAAAACAGCAGTTACAACAAAGACATCTAAATGTATTATTAGAATAAATGGGACTGTATTAAAATAGATAGATGAAATCAGATACCTAGGAGCGATATTAACTTTGGATGATAGGTGTACAAAAGAGGCATGGTGAGAAATAGCTCAGGCAAAAGCTAGATTTGAAGACAAAAGCTAATTCTGAAAGATGAAATAGAAATTAGACAAACCATTATTGACAATGTTAGTAAGAAAGAGAGTTCTCCACTGTTATGTATGTGAGAGTTCCTCACACGTGGAAATGAATCCTGGACAATCTAACATTATCATCTTCTTTATCAATTACCTTGCCTGCTGGCATACATGATTATTAATTTTACAGTTTTATTTCTACAATTTTTTTAAAAAAACTATTTTGTTGATAATTTCCATCCAAATTATTCTCTAAAACTATCTTGTATCTTTTCTCTCTGCCTTCCTCTGTATTTTCTTACCTTGAGTTTTCTTGCTGTCATGATATATTAAAGTTCTTATTACATGGTGCAAAGAAATTAATTTGTCTCCTGATGCAGATAATTAGTTTTCTTTTTATTTTTGACTCTTTTAGAACATCATCATTTACTCCTTTAGCTGTCCATGGCATTTTATTTTTGCTTCATTAAAACCACATTTCTATGGTCTCCATAGAAAGCCATCATCATAAACTTCTTGTATAATTACATGCTAGTGAAAATTAAATAGTGACACAGACATACGACTAATATATAATTTATACTGGGAGCAAACAGCAATAATGAAATATAACAAAGAGAACTCTACACCCATTGATATAAAAAGAGGAGTAAGACAGGGATGCATCCTTTTACCAAGCTTGTTCAATCTATACGCTGAGAAAATCTTTAAAAACGTCACAGAGATGCCAGTCCTAAACATTAATGGAAAGATAAGCAATAACTTATATATGCTGATGATACTGTATTAATAGCAGAAAATCCTAAAGATCTACATAAATTACTTAATGAAATAAACATGACAAGCAAAAAATATGGATATGAATATAAAAAAGACTGAAACTATGATCATAAACAAAGATAATACATAAAACCTACAAGTCAATATCAAAGTTGAAGGAATAGCTAGACCCTGAGACAGTTCAGAGCTACAACTACCTGGGACATACTATAACCAATGATGGAAAATGTAAAACTGAAATAAACAAAAGAATAGGAATGGCAAAAAGTCATTTTAATGCCATGAAAAATATATTAACATCAAAACAAATAACACCAGGTTTTAAATTAAGAATAGCAGAATGTTATATCTTTTCAACATTCCTGTATGGTGCAGAAACATGAACATTAGACAAGAAAACAGAACAGAGAATTGAAGCCTTTGAAATGTGGATATATAGAAGAATAGGTAGAATTGGATGGATGGAAAAGAAAACAAACGATGAAGTCTTAAAACAACTAAAAATGAAAAAAGAACTACTAAACACAATTCAAACAAGACAAATGAGATTTTTGGGGCATATTAAAAGACATGACAGCCTACTAAAAATAATCTTTGAAAGGAAAATACAAGGTAAAAGAGGCAGACAAAGACTTACATGGACACGTAACATCAAAAGATGGACAAGTCAGCCAATGACAACATGCACCATTAAAAGCAAGAGACAGCAGAATGGCACTCTATGGTAGCCAACCTTCGATGTGTAGACGGTACTCAATGGTGATGATTTACAAACACCAGGAGGAAACTATTTTTTGGCCATGTAATAAGAGGGAACAGCTTGAAGATATTGTGACAATGGGTAAAATTGAGGTAAGAATAGATAGAGGGAAACAGAGAGAAAAGATACCAGACAGTTATAGAGAATGGCTTGGTAGGAAGTCAACAGTAGAATTGTTAAGTAACTGTTGAGATAGAAAGTTGTGGTGAGACATGATCACTTATGCCAGCAAGTTATCTACTTGATGATAGTGATAATGAATTTGAAAGGAGATAAGAATAAGACTAAAAATGATTTGGAAGTTAGTAGATCAGAACATTTTTATGGATTGAGTAAAATGAAATTATATTGTTAGATCTGTGATAAAATTGAATGAAAGACTGGGTTTGATATTTCAAAACAGGAAAGTCAGGATTATTTATGTTCTCCTCTTTTGCCATCTTTTTGTCCTGGTTTTCAAACATATTGAGAACTCATTGGTCAAAAGAACAATATCATCTTTTTACTTTGTCCATGACTATCTTTTACAGATCACCCTAAGTCCGTCCCACATTTTGTATCTCTGCCTTCACTGTTCACCACTTTGCTATCTTTAGTCTTAGTGCTCTTTTTTATCTTCTTATCTTCTTCCACTCAGAGTCCACGAAAAATGTGTTTTTGTGTTGGTTTCTGAATTCATTCTATCTCTTTCTGACATTCACTCGATGACTATTCAAGGAATTCTTTTACCTCCTCCTCATCATCCATACTTGACGTTATATGGCCATAGATGCCTTGTGTTGAGTTTTTCAGCAGAATTGTGATATTTGTGTCTTTCGGTCCAAAACATCTGACTGATCTAAAAATCTGTTCACATCATTTTTGGGTACCAGGTTGCCTTCCCTTTTCGATCCCTACTCTCTTGGCCAGACTAGTATCTTAAGACTGTTCCCTGAGACACTGCAAAGAGGTGGAGTGGGGTCTGGATGGTTCTGGCTCACTGATACTTGCTGATATTTTCCAGCTCTGTTGTGGTGCCTTGCCTCTGGTTTCTGAATTGATAGGGAATTTTTGTTTGTTTGTTTGTTTTTTTTGTTTTTTGTGTGTTTGCCAGCTTTTAACTCTGACGAAGTCCCTAGAGACTGGGAAATGAATTTTGCGTGTTAATCCATTTTTCCCTGGCAGCCGTGTGCACAGGTCCTCGCCGCACAAGCAGATAACTCCAACTTCGGAGGTACTCATATTTTTTCCGTCGATGAGTAATTGACGTATCAAGTGAGGTCTCGCTGCTGAGACCAGGGGTGGTTGCCGCAGAGAGAAATCATAAATAAAAATTCCAACTGGTGCAGCCGAGATTTGAACCCACAACCTCTCTGTCTTGAGGCAGGCGTCTTGCCGCATTTCATTATGCTGGTACCTTTCGGCCTGTATTGTGATGGTTACATACCTGTATTGTATTGTATTGTGTTACCATTTGGCGTCTGTATTTGGACAGTGTTTTCCATTACAGCATGTGTTGTTTTGAAATATGCCAGTTATACTTGATGTGCTGCTTGGATTTTGTGTTCTGTTCATGCATGTTGTGCTTGTTTAACTTCTGACAGACTGAGGCAGTGAAATTCTCGTTATTAACTGGATTTTTATCTTCTTTTCAATCGGGATAGTACTATCGATTATAGGTCATTGTTTTCACTATGGCACCGGTGAATGTCAATTTCCAACAGTGGCTTTTTCATCCAGTTTTTGCTCACTGCCTTGTGAGAAGACTCAGGAGAGTTCAAAGGCTACGGGAGTAAACCCAAACAGAAAATCCAAAGAGAGAGACCCTAAGAAAGTAGGTGGTATATTATCCACCTTCTAGCATCCCCTGCAACTGAACTTTGGTTTTGAATCTAAGACCTTGTCCCTCCTTTTGAAAGCTTCAAAGAGGAGCTGAGAGAGAGATAGTACGTTTTGGGCAAAGCACTATCTCCATACTATTGGCCCAGGTGTAGCAAGCAAACAGAAATGTCAGTTCTATCATCGTTAGGACACAGCAGAAGTAAAACACCATCTCTCATACTCAGCACATGGAACGTTAGGATTATGTGTCCTGGATTTAAAAACACCAACCTCACGAATGTAGAAAAAAAAAGGAAACCAGCCGTCATCAACATGGAGCTGCAGAGATTACATGTTGATATTGCAGCCCTCCAGGAAACAAGGCTTCCGGATTGTGGTTCAGTCAGGGAGAGAAATTATACCTTTTTCTGACAGGGGCTAAAGCCTGAGCAGCCTCACCTACATGAAGTGGGTTTTACTGTGCATAATAAGCTCAAGCATTCTATATATGACCCAAAAGGTACATCAGAATGCATGATAAGCTCAAGCATTCTATATACGCCCCAAACGGTACATCAGAATGCATAATATTTAAAATTGGATTCAATCCCTAAAGTAGAACAACTTTATGTGCTGGGTGATCTAAATGCATGCGTTGATCTGATCATCATTCATGGCCATCATGCCTAGGTTATCATGGTATTGGCAAAATGAATGATAATGGTCAGAGACTTCTAGAATTTTGTTTCCTTAACAACTTGTGTGCTACCAATACCTTTTTTAGTTTTAAATACCGACATAAAGCAAGATGGCACCACCCAAGGTCTGGGCATTGGCACCAGCTGGACTTTGTTCTAGTTCGCAGACAACACTTAAATAATGTTAGAGTAACTAGAGCATACCATAGCGCAGAAGTGACACAGATCATGCACTTGTCATAAGTAAACCATCTGGTCTAGTGAACCATCCAGGCCGAAGATCAATATTCTATCTATCTATCTATTGACCTTTCGAGCCGTAGCCGGCGCAGACCAAGATACTCTTTCTCTTATCTAAATTTTTTGTTCTAGCAGTTTTCAATTCTTTTAAAGATATTTTATCAAATCTCGCCATTTGTCTCTGTTCTCAACTCTTCTCAACAAGCAACTCTAAGATCAATATTGCTGCAACAAAATTACCTAACAACCAAGTCCTGTTCAAGAATGCTTTCCAGAAATGCTCGTAGAAAGAAGAACTAGACAATGTAGATGATTCATGGAACTGGCTAAAATCGCACATCCTTGACTGTGCAATCTCTGTTTTTTTTAAAGATAAACACTCCTCAAGGGATTGGGTTCAAGAGAACTTGATGAAACACATGCTTTCCTAACCTTAATGAATTACCAATGCCAGAACACAAAAGACAAATTAGAAAAAATGAGCAGAAGTACAACGGGAATCAAGAAGATATGCGATTAGGTACTGGTCAAATCTGTGCTCTATGATCCAGAAAGCTGCTGAGCTGGACAATTCACGAAGTATGTATAACAATGTTAAAATTCCCATAAACCCAAACATCTCAAAAATTGATCCCTTAAAAGATGCAAACGATGAGTCTATCAGTGACAAAACTAAACAGCTGGAAAGATGGATCGAACATTACTCAAGTCTATATTCTGAAGACAGACCAGCAAGCCCACTCCGAGACCAGCTAGTCCCAAAATACTTAGTGCTGACTGAACTGGACAATGAACCTACTGAGAAGGTACTTCATGATGTCTTCCTTGACCTCTCAAGTGGAAAAGCTTTTGACAACGACAACACCCCAGCTGGAATACTCAGAGAAAACCTGGAAACACTCCTGCCTCATCTCTACAAATTCCTTGTCCAATACTGGAGAAGTGGAGATATACTCCAGGACATGAAAGATGCCAAGATTGTATCGTTACATGAAAATAAAGGGGACAAAGGTGACTGTAACGACTATAGAGGTATATCCCTCCTGAGTATAACTGGAAAGGCATTCATAAGAATTGTTTTAAAGCACCTACATCAACTGGCAGAAAGTATTCTTCCTGAGTCTCAGTGCGAGTTTAGAGCATTTATTGTCAACCACCAATATAATTTTTACTCTCCGCCAACTGCAGGAAAATGTAAGGAACAGAGAAGACCTCTATTTATAACCTTTATTGATCTCACAAATGCTTTTGACAAGTGAACAGATACAGTCTATACAGGGTGCTAGTAAAGGTTGGCTTCCCTCCTAAAAAACTCAAAATAATCAAGTAATTTCACAACAATATGTCTGCGACCATCCAGTTCTACAGTGGATCTTCCTAGCCCTTTCAGATGAACTGTGGAGTCAAACAAGGATGTGTCCTTGCCCCTACTCTATTCTGGATATTTTTTGCTGCCCTTTTTCACAATGCTTTTTAAACCGTCTTTGAAGATATCTATATCCATACAAGATCTGATGGCCCCTTATTCAATCTAGCATGCCTGAGGTCAACATTTTAAACAACTGAGACTCTAATCATGGAGTTTCTATTCGCTGATAATGCAGCACTGGTTGCTCACGATGAATCCATCCTGCAGTCAATGTTTGACAATCTAGCTCGATCATATGATTTATTCTCCGCGTCAATAAGTATACAGAAGACTGTAGTGCTTCGACAAGGTGTAGTAGCCAGTCCCACAGATTATCACTAAATAACACTCCCTTGAATCTGTGAGAAATGCACCTGTCTCGGCTCTATGGTCACAACCACTGTCTCCCTTGAAGAAATAAATTCCAGAAATGGAAAGGCGTCTTCCACATTTAGTAAACTTAAAGATACAGTATGGGTGAACACCAAATTAACACTCAGGACTATCTTCAAATTTACCAAAGTTGTGTACTTAGGACACTTCTATACGGATCAGAAACTTGGACTACCAATGCAGGGCAGGAGAGAAGGTTAAACAGATTTCATGTGCGTTGCCATCAAAATATTGCAATATCAAATGACAAGACAAAGTAACGAACTATAATGTCTTAAATGATCAAACTCCCATCCATCATGGTAACATTTAGGAATTGTAGACATTGTTCCAGGTCATATTTTGACATATTGTAGACATTGTCATATATTTTGGTCATATTTCATTCCAGGTCATATTTTGTTTGTCAATAAAATTCCAGGTCATATTTTGACATATTGTAGACATTGTTCCAAGGTCAGACCTGGAATTTTATTGACAAACATGGGAATTTTATTGACAAACAAAAATATTATGACATAAAGGTCATGTAAGAAGAATGGCAAACATTTGTATTCCCAAACAAATATTGTATGGTGAACTTAAGGACGGAAAGAGACCAAAGGGCAGACCAGTGATGAGATATAAAGATGTTTGCAGAGCTTCCTTGAGAGAATTCTCTATCAGTGAAAGAAACTGGGAAAGTTTGGTTGCAGATCGTAGCACATGGCGAACAAAGATAAAAAATTGCAAAGCATCTTTAGAGGCAGTGCTGATATCAAATTCAGAAGACATAAGGCGCAGGAGAAAGGAGATGAGGCCAGGCACCACGAATACATCTTGTTCGTTCTGCAGATGGATCTGTCTATCCAATATTGGCAGATTCAGCGACAAGAGAAGCTGTTCAGCAAAGCAGCATCCAGCATAAGACACTAATATTTTACCAAACTACTGACTTATTGTCAGATTGCTTGCTACCAACCATCTCTTAAGATGACAAAGCCCATATACACCATTACGATTTGTATGTAATATTCAAAGACTTTATTTGTAAGCTGCTGTAACTAATATAGATTACACCAAGGCATTTGACAAAGTAAAGCACCAAGAAATAATGAACATTTTAGAAAGCATAAACATAAACAGCAAAGATCTAAGAATAATAAAGAAGATGTACTGGCAACAAACAGCGGCCATAAGAACTGGAAACCAATTGGGAATGTTTCAACAAATAAAACAGGGTGTTAGACAAGGTTGTGTGCTGTCACCAGATTGTTTAATATTTATAGTGAGATTATTTTAAGATCCATAAGGGGCATGCCTGGAATAACAATTGGAGGTCATAATATAAATAATCTAAGGTATGCTGATGATACAGTATTAATCGCTAAGAGTGAAAATAAGTTACAAGAAATGTTGGACATTGTAGTGAAGGAAAGCAAAAATAAAGGACTCAGCCTTAATAGCAAAAAGACAGAGGTAATGGTAACAACAAAGAAAAAGACATCACCTCAGTGCAAAATAAAGACAAGTGGAACAATATTAAAACAGGTAAATGAATTTAAATATTTGGGAACTTTGTTAACCTCAAACGGAAGATGTACAAAAGAGGTGAGATGTAGAATGGCTCAGGCAAAAGCAGCTTTCCAAAAAATGAGGAAAATACTATGCAATCCATTTTTGTCAATAGAAACAAGAAAAAGAGTTCTAAAATGTTACGTAGAGCCAGTCTTAACATACGGATGCGAATCATGGACAATAGGACAACAGACAAGAAAATCACTAGAGTCTGTAGAAATGTGGTTTTACAGAAGAATGTTGAGAATACCATGGGCAGCTAAGAAGAGTAATGAAGAGGTTCTGAGAAAGGTCAAAGCAAAAAGAGAGCTAATTTCCAATGTTAGGAAGAGACAATCATCATTTTTTGGCCATGTAATGAGAAGAGGCACTGTAGATAGAAGATTGTGGAAGGACATGATCGCCTACGCCAACCGGCAGGGTACATGATGATGATGAATGAGAAGAGAACAACTTGAATATATTGTAACAACTGGAAAAATTGAGGGACGAAGAGATAGAGGGAAGCAAAGAGAAAAAATAACAGACATCTTAAGAGAATGGCTTGGCAGAAGGTCAACAACAGAAATGATAAATAGCTGCCGAGATCGAAAGTTGTGGAGAGACATGATCACCTACGCCACTAGGCCCGGTACTTGATGATGATGATGTAACTAAAAATAGAACCTATCCTTTATTTAAACTTCAGCCTCATTTGTGGGTGCTTAGCATTGGATTATTGTTGATCTTTTATGCCATGACTTTGAATAATTTTAACTTTCTATGCCGCGACTTGTATTGTGCTGTTAATAAATGATTATACATAGAATTCTATTCTTTAAAGCTCATTTCAACTGTTTGTCATTATTATAGCCATCCTTCTTAATGTTTTTTATCTTCTCGATCTGAATATACTATAGTCTTATGGTTATTAATGGCCTTTAGCTTACTCTGTATCTTGCATTTCACAACAAGAATACTGATGTTATTTCTATCTATTGACCTTTCGAGCCGTAACCGGCCCATAGGGCGTAGACCAAGATACACCTTCTCCTATATGAATTTTTGTTCTAGCAGTTTTCTTTTAAAGATATTTTATCAAATCTCGTCATCTGTCTCTGTTCTGTGCAAGCAGCTCTATCTCATTGAGGGAGCCGACTCCTGCTGCTCTTGCCTCTCTCATCAATGTTCTTCTCAGTGTCTCCCAGGGTATTCCTCTTTTTCTTTTACCTGTTGTTTCCCATATGAGGGCTTGCTTTGCTATTCGGTTATTATCTCTTCTCATCACATGTCCAACATATGACCATCGTCTTTTCTTTATTACTGAAGATATTAGTGGTTGATTGGCGATTTCTCTAATTTCCTCGTTTGTTTTGAATTCGTTCCATGCTATACCAAGTATTTTCCTTAGACATTTATTTTCGAATGCGTTCAACTTTGTTTCTATATCTCTTGTTGTTTTCCAGCTTTCACACGCATACGTAAGGGTTGATAGTACATTTGATTTGAATAGCCTAAGTTTTGTGTTTGTGCTAATGAGTTTTGATTTCCACAACTTTTCAAGGCTTCTGAAAGACATTGCTGCTTTAGCTATTCTGATTCTAATTTCTTTGCTCGTATCCCCTTCTCGATCAATGTGACTTCCAAGATAGATAAAGTGATTGATCTCTTCTACTGGTTTGTTTTCCATGTATATTTTGTCACTTGTTGGAATTAAACTTTTCATGACTTTAGTCTTTTCATGATTGACCTCAAGCCCAATTTTGCTGGCTATTGATGATAGTTCATTTGTGTTTTCCTGCATCGTTTTTATCTGACTGCTGATGAGAACTATGTCATCAGCAAATCGAGGTCCTCCAAATGGTCTCCTTTTATCCATTCGATGCCTTTATTACCAGTGCAGCATTTCTTCATTATGAAGTCCATAACAATTCCAAATAACATGGGCGATAAAATACATCCTTGTTTAACCCCAGTTTCTATGTTGTTAATGAAATGTAGACCTGATGTTATTTGGGTTAATTTTATTGGGGAGGCCATTATTCTAACATTCCAGAAAATGTTTTTCATATATTTAAGACCAAAAGGTGTATCCTTTTGACTCATGTCTTACTTTGGTCCTGAAATTGAGTTAGTGATTTTTTATGAGATTCCACAAGTGTGCTTCAAGTACATAACCATGATTTTTATTTTATCTTTTATTAATCAAAGTTAAGTTTTGTTCTAAAAAAAAAAACATGATAAATATGTATGTAAGTCCGGAATGCATTAATAATATTTAGTCACTCTTCTTTAGGTGTGGTAATAAAAGTAGTATTGAATTTTATCAATATTAATTTCAGAGTTTAGCCTTAATGATTCTCCCATTTATACCTGCTTCCAACCTGTTTTTTCCTGTTGGCTTTGTTGTTGCTGAGAGAATATTATACACGCCAAGCTTTGGCTTCTGCATGTTAGTAGCACTTGGTTTGCAAGTATTATCAGACAGTGTGAGGTAAGTTGTATTTTTTTGTGATCAAATAATTACAATACATTTGACAATTTATGACTTTTATTTTGGTATGCATTTTTTCTTCTGTATGTATTAGTAGTTAGTGGGAGCAAACAGCAATAAAAAAAATATAACAAGGAGAACTCTACACCCATTGATATAGAAAGAGGAGCAAGACAGGGATGCTTCCTATCACCAAGCTTGTTCAATCTATACACTGAGCAAATCTTTAAAAATATCACAGAGATGCCAGGCCTACAAATTAATGGAAAGATAATCGATAACCTAAGATATGCTGTTGATACTGTACTACTAGCAGAAAATCCTAAAGATCTACAACAATTACTTAATGAAATAAACATGACAAGCAAAAAATATGGACTAGATATAAATATCAAAAAGACTAAAACTATTATCATAAACAAAGAAAATACTTAAAACCCACAAATGGATATCAAAATAGAAGGAATAGACCTGAAAACAGTTCATAACTACAACTACTTTGGACGTACTATAACCAGTGATGGAAAATGTAAAACTGAAATAAACAAAAGAATAGGAATGGCATAAAGTAATTTTAATGTCATGAAGAACATACTAACATCAAAACAAATAACACCAGGGCTAAAACTAAGAATAGCAAAATGTTATATCTTCTCAAGATTCCTATATGGTGCAGAAACATGGACAGTAGACAAGAAAACAGAACAGAGAATTGAAGCCTTTGAAATTTGGATATATAGAAGAATAAGTAGAATTTGATAGGTGGAAAAGAAAACAAACGATAAAGTCTTAAAACAACTAAAAATGAAAAGAGAACTACTAAACACAATTCAAACAAGACAAATGCGATTTTTGGGCCATGTTAAAAGACACAACAGCCTACTAAAATTAATCCTGGAGGGGAAAATACAAGGTAAAAGAGGCAGAGGCAGACCAAGACTAACATGTACGAGTAACATCAAAAGATGGACAAACTGCACCATCAAAGCAAGAGACAGCAGAATGGCGCTCCATGGTAGCCAACCTTCGTTGCAGAGATGGCACTCGATGATGATGATGAATATTTTAGTGTTTTTTGTTGTTGCTGTTAATAAATGACTTTTATCCTCATCAAGGCCAGCTCTTTGTCGTGGGGATGGGGCTTAACAGTCACCAGGGACTGAAAACCAAGAGTGGCCAGGCCTTCCTACAACCGAGCAAGACCACAGTCTGTTCTAGCAAGTTCAAGTGCTGAAGTCGGAGGCAACCAGCCAAAAGATGCACTACAAAAATCAGGATGCCACGCACTCAACGCAAATGGAAGTATGTCTATAACCGCAAATCAATATGGCACTCGCCCTTTGATGGACACTCAGGCAGGTGCAGCGCCGGGCCCTCAGCCTCGAAAGGGCCCAACCTCTATTACTGGATGTCCTTCTCAACCGCTCTGTGCAGTCAGGGGGCGAGAGAATAGAGCTACTGGCCAATCCAAAATAAGACCACTCAAAATAATGCACTGGAATGCTGAAGGCATCAACAGCAAAAGAGATGGGTACAGTAAAAAGATAGAATTAGAAAATATCCTGCATGAAGAACAAATAAGCATATGCTGTTTGCAGGAAACCCATCTAAACAACGACATAGCCTTGAAGATTAGGGGATACCAGTGCTACCGATCTGACAGGAAAAACAGACAGAAGGGCGGAATATTGACTCTTGTGAAGAACAATGTCAATGCATGTCAGATTGAAGTGTGTATGGATGGGGCGGAATATCAAATACTGCACCTCAGGACAGGAGATACAGACTTCCATCTAATTAACTACTACTGTCCGAGTGACCGCCCACTAGCACTAGACACAATTACATTAAAAGAAAGAATAATTGTATGTGGAGACTTTAACAGCCATTCACAGAGCTGGGGCTATGAACATATGGACAAGAGAGGTGAAGAGCTTGAAAATTGGCAGGATGACAATGGGCTTATACTATTAAACCAGACAACAGATCCACCAACATTCTACTCCAGATCATGGCATACCACATCTACAACAGACCTTGCTTTCCATTCACCAGACCTGGATTGGAATATCACACGTATTGTTGGGAAACAACTTGGAGGCAGCGACCACCGACCAGTCTTTTTAGTGGTGCAAAATGAGGCCGTCATTGAGAGCAGCACTCTCTCCAGATGGAATTGCAAAAAGGCAGACTGGAAAATGTATCAACACTACACCAGTGTACTGACTAAAGATATAAATACAGACAGAGACATCAACAAAATAGTTGATGAATTCAGTAGACTAATAATACAAGCTGCCAGTGAAACAATACCTAGAGGGGCACGGAAACATTACAAACCATACTGGAGTAGTGAACTAGAGCAACTACACAATGACATGGAAACATCTCGAAAGCAAGCAGAAAATAACCCTTGCCAGGAACACCACAATAACTACCAGCATGCTAAAGCCAAATTTCAACAGGCTAAACTACAAGCCAGACAGAGAAGCTGGAAAAAGAAAACAGAGTCCTTGAATCTTGAACGAGACACAAGAAAAGTGTGGAAGCTTGTAAAACAGCTGAATGATGAGGGTACAGAAAGGAACACCAAAATTACACTGAAGAAAGATGGAAACATCCTAACAGGTAAACATGCAGCAAATTACTTTGCAGACTCCTTTGCAAATGACAATAATATTGAAATCAGCCTAGATAAACGACAAGAGACCCGTTTGTCTCAAAATGCAAGACAAAAAGAGACCACACATGAAGTCATGGAAATACCTATTACACAAAGAGAGCTAGAGCTGGCAATATCCAAATTAAAAATGAAAAAGTCACCAGGCAGTGATGGAGTGTCCAATGAAATGATTAAGAACTTGGGAACTGCAGCTAAAGCAAAACTACTGCAGATCTACAACATTTGCTGGATAACAGGTAGAGTGCCACAGGCATGGAGAGAAGCAATTATGATACCATTACTAAAGCCAGGAAAAGATGGTTCAACGACATCCAGCTATAGACCAATCAGCCTTACAAGCTGTTTGTGTAAAACAATGGAACGTATAATCAATCTCAGACTGCAGTGGTACCTGGAAAGTGAAAATCTCCTTGTCCCACAACAAGCAGGCTTTAGACAGTGTTACTCTACCGAAGATCAGGCAACCTATCTTTCCCAGGAAATTGAGGATGCGTTTCAAGAAAAGAAACTGGTACTAGCAGCATGGATAGTCTTAAAGAAAGCATTTGATAAGGTATTGAAGGAAGGGCTTTTGAAGAAACTGAGAAATTATGGAGTAAATGGCAGGATGTACAAATGGGTGAAAGCATACCTGCATAACAGGAGAGCCAGAGTGCAACTGGATGGTCTTAAGAGTAAGAAGGTCTTACTGCGTCAGGGCATTCCACAGGGAGGGGTACTATCGCCAACACTTTTTCTGATCTACATCAATGACCTAGTTACTAAACTACCACATGGCATCATAGTGGCAATGTATGCAGATGACTTGGTAATGTGGTGCACCGAGGAGTATGCAACAGTGGCCTCCAAATTGCTACAAAGAGCTATGAATGCACTGAATTCATGGACAAATAGATGGTGTATCAGCATCAATACAGACAAATGCAGTACTACACTTTTCACACTCTCCCCAAAACAAAAAGCAGGAGCCATCTACATAAACAATGAGCCTGTGAAAGAAGACGTACAAGCTACATATCTCGGAGTTACATTTGATAACAAACTATCTTGGAAACAGCAGATAAATAAGGCAACCCAAAAAGCAAGGAGGAAATTGGCTATTCTAAGAAAGCTGTGTGGAACCACATGGGGTGCGAGTGGGAAAATACTCAGTAAAGTTTACCAACAGAGTATACGCCCACATTTAGAATATGGATCATCCGCATGGTGCTCAGCATCAAACACCACATTACAAGAACTGGATAAAGTACAAAACCAGGCACTTAGGGTCATCACAGGAGCAATGAAATCAACACCAATATTGAAGATGGAGAAATTGTGGAGGATACCAGCACTGAGAGAACGGAGAGACACAAAGGTGCTGATACAGGCAGAAAAATTTGCATGCATGCCAAGACATCCAATGAAGAACCGATTCCAAAATCTTGCATTGGGATGACTTAAAAGAAGCAGTTTTATCCACCAAGCCAAGCGTATTAGTAGACAAACACCAGACATGCCAAGAGTTGTTAACCCCCTACTGCCCATACCAGAACATACTCCCTGGACAGAGGAATCAGGATTATCAATACAAATATGGACAGAAGTGAAAGGAATAGTTGACAAAGAAGAACAGAATAGTCTACAGCGAAAAACAATAACTCTCAGTTTCCTGGATGAAGAATACCCACAAGACCTATGGATCCGTGTGTACACAGATGGATCAGCACAGAATGCAATAAGGAATGGAGGAGCAGGTGCATATATAGAGTACCCAAATAACACTAGGGATATGAATAAAATAGCAACAGGAAAATATTGTCACAATTATGATGCAGAAATACAAGCAATAAAGTTGGCAATAGAAAAACTGCTGAACACTAATCTTAGACCACAGCCTGTAGTGTTTTTGACAGATGCAAGATCAGTACTCCAGGCACTACAATCCAGAAAATGACCACATCTGCAGACCTTATTGACTGAACTCTGCAAGCACCACAGGGTTGCCCTGCAGTGGATCCCGTCTCACTGTGGAATACCAGGAAATGAGAAAGCAGATCAGTTGGCAAAGGAAGGTTCAACAGGCACACAACTAGATACACCGGTTACATACCATCATAAGAAACAGATAATCAAATCAATCAGAGGCCCACAAGCCCCAAATCAGGATGCCTTTCATAATATGAATAGATATGAACAAGTTATCATTATACGCCTCAGAACAGGACACAATCGACCCCATAGTCACATGTATACAAAATTCAAGATCGGCACCTCAACTACTTGTACATGTGGACAGGCGCCCCAGACTGCTGAACACATACTTCAAGACTGCACTGAATATAGTAGACTGAGGAAAATCCATTGGCCCATAGATACAACACTACAGACAAAATTATATGGGCCACTGCAAGAATTACAAAAGACAGTAAAATTCATACAGGAAACGACATTGCTGATATAGACAATACTTCGAGCGAACGAAAGAAAGATAGATAGAAAATGACTTTTATTTCTTTAAAGCGTTTTTAAAAAACTATTATTTAACAAATGTCTTCAGTTTATAATAAATGTATTTGTACATTTATTACTGAGGTTAAGTTATTTCACCGAAGAAAATAACTATACCTACATAGTGTCATCTTTGCATACAGATGTTTCTTATTTAGATCACTCAATTCAGCTTGTATAATTCTTCAGTCTGCTATATAATAATTTCTGATATAAGGAATGACTTCCTATAGATTCATGGACTTTACTTTTCTGTATCTCACAATAATTTCTGGAAATGAGATTTAAAAAAACAGTATTGATGAAATGGGAAATATTTCACTGCTCGGTGTAAACATAAACTAGAGCAATAGGATACATTATTATATATTTACAGGTTTGAACTGTTGCACACATGGACACACATATTAATTAATATGACTGTATCATTTCACATGGCATCAATGTAAAGATGAGAGCTCTAGTCACCATAGCACTTCATGACACATCGTCAATTAGACTCCGTTCCAGCACTGTAGTGGTTAGCATGTAATTCTTATTCATACCATGAGTTCTTCTGTCGCTGCTGCTATTGGAGCCTTGTTATTTTATCCATCTATCTTCTAACTGTTTCTCAGTTATAATTAAATACTCATTCTGTACTTCCATTGGTAAATCTCTACTCTGATATCTGTAGGACAACTCTAGAATATTCTCTCTTGGTAATAACTAATAATTACTCCAGTGGTTCTGAAAATGTCTACCAGCTTCTAATTCTATTCTAACTCTATAACTATTCTACAAAACATATCTCCTTAAGACAGGTTTCTAAACTCGTCTACTACATCTTCAGAAGTTTTGTGCATGGACTTTTTGTTGCCAAGTAAACTCCTCCTATTTGGCTGAGGACTCTGGGAACCTGACATAGTCAATTTACCATTCACTAGTTAGTAACTAATACCAATCTGTCTCTCTGACTTTAAATTCTGTCACTAATTCTCACTTCATGCGAAGTCTTGACAAACATCCTTCAATTTCGCATATTACTTAGCTACCAGCAAAACAAAGTTGCACTTAATCTTCCTGACATATACAGGTTCCCTCTCAGAAGCTTTTTTGATCTCATCTGATGTCACTGAATATCAGAGAAGCTCTGCGTCTACTACAGCTGGACATTAGAGGAGCTTTGGCCCTTGAAACCTTCCATTCGGTCCACACTGACAAGGGTCTCACTCAGTCACGTTTTTTCTTGTCCTGGGAAATGTCCACTGTTGAATCTCCATCTTCATGTCACAATTCTTCAGCCATGGCTCACTATCCGTTCTACTCAATCTTGACAAGAGTATTACAGCTAGTTACATTTCTCTCTTTGTTCATGAAATGACAGTCAGATAACAGTTACATCTAACATTTCCTGACTCCGGTTAATGATCTCCCTCTTTGTCAAAGTTCATGCTGTCCTCCTGTTTGTTCATCCTAATGGTTGTATATTCCCCATTAGAAATGTTCACAATATAATAGTAATATCTACATCTTCTTCTACCTTTTTTGCTCCCAGTGGAGCATAGTTCTTCAACAAACACTTTCCAAGCCCTTCTGTTTCTTGCCATTATTTTAAGATCGTTCCATGTCTTCCCCAACATCTTCATCTCTGCTTCCGTCTTCTCCAAGAATTCCTTGGTCTTCCTCTTTGTTTTTTTCCCTGGGGATTCTAAAAAAGGGCATGTTGTGTAATACTCTCAGATGGCTTCCGCAGTTTGTGTCCTATCCAGCACCATTGTCTTTTCTGTATCTCTTTATCCACTGGTATTTGACAGGTGCATTTCCATAATTCTATGTTAGTGATTTTGTCCTGCCATTTCTATCCTTTTATTCTGCGTAAGTATCCATTAATGAAATTCTGTATCTTCATGATTGTCATTTTAGTTGTTCTCTATGTTTCACAGCCTGACATAACATTGGAGTTGAAAATTTTTATTTTACTATTTAACCTAATTTCTTTGGACTTCCATATGTTTTCCAGTGTAACAAATGCTCCTTTTGCTTTTGATATCCTTATTTTGGTATCATTTTCTGTTCCTCCCTCTTTGAATATATTACTGCTCAGATATATGTACAATTGTACATCTAATAGAGCTATTTCTCCCATTTTTATTTGCTTATTACCAACTGCGTTAATTGTTATAATTTTGGTCTTATCTCTATTTTTAGTCCCATCTGTTGTGATCTCTCATCAAGTATGCTCATTGTATCTTAAATCTGTTGATGGTTGTGTAATACGAGAGCTATATCATCAACAAAGTCTAAATCATTAAGTTGATTGGTCAGTGACCACTGGATTCCATTTCTGTTGTTTTGAGTTATTTTCATAATCCAATCTATGGCCAATAGAAAGAGAAGTGGAGACAGAAGACATCCCTGCCTTACTCCTGTTCTTATTTCAAATGCTTCTGTAAGCTGCCCTTCATGCACCACACTACATTTCATTCCTACATACATTGTTTTTATCAAGTTAATAAACTTCTATGGGTATTTCGTAATGGCTCAGCAACTTTCAAAGCATTCCTCTGTCTAAACTATCAAATGCCTTTTCGTAATCTATAAATCCAATATAAAGTGGGGACTGTAGTTCTAAACTTTGTTCAACTATTGGACGTAGGGTAGTTATTTGATCAGCACATGATCTGTTCTTCCTAAAACCCACTTGTTCATCTCTCAAATGTTTCTCTATGGCCTCTTTTAGTCTCTCCAGAATGATTCTGCTTAATATTTTTCCTGGCACTGATAGTAGCATAATTCCCCTATAATTTGTGCACTCCAGTAAACTTCCTTTCTTTGGTAGTTGGATCATATAACCTTCTTTCCAGTATTTAGGTATCTCCTCCCTCTCCCAAACTTTATCTAATAGAGTATGTAACATCTTGGTAGAGGTGTTAATATCTGCTTTGATGGCTTCCGAAGGAATTTCATCTGGTTCTGTGGCTTTACCATTTTTTAAAAGCTTGATGGCTTTCATTATTTCTTCCTTGCTTGGTTTTCCACAGTTAACGTGTAACTCTTCTTCTGCTTGTAGTATATGATGTGTTCAAAATTTCTTCAAAGTGCTCTTTCCATTTGTTCCCTTATATTACTAAGCAGATTTCTTTTCTTATCTTTAGTAAAGGTATTGATCTGTTTGTAGTTTCCACTTAATTTATTTGTGCTGTTAAACAGTTCTTTCATATTCCCTTTATTTGCTGCTTCCTGTACATCTTTAGCTACTTCATCTATATATTTCCTCTTATCCCTTTTAATGCATCTTCTTACTTCTTTGGTCACCTGTGTAAGCTTCCTGTGTCTTGGCTTTATTGCTTCTCGTTTTGCTTTTATTTATGTCTGCTTTCTTATTCTTTCTTTCTTTAATTTTATCCAGTGTTTCTACTGTCTTGGAGACTACATCTCTAAAACAGTTTGTGGAACGAAGCTAAGAACAAGAGAAAGGAAAAAGAGCACCCGTGGTGGAACGAAACAATCAGAGAAGCAATTAAAGAAAAGAAGCAACTGTTTAAAAATTGGAGGGAGAACAAGAACCAAGAAAAATATGAAAAATATGCGATAGTTCGAAAAAGAGTTAAAATGTTGATCAAAGAAGCTAAGCAAAAGAATTGGACAGAATTCGGACAAAACATGAGCAGGGACTTCAAGACAGCCACAAGAGATTTCTACAAAGCAGTAAAAGCCACATGAGCAAGAAAAGAAAACGATGATCCTACTGAGCTGATAAATGACAAAGACGGACAGCCAATATCAAATAAACAATGTATGCAACAGAGATGGAAAGAATATTTTGAAGACTTATTAAACATACCAACTACCAATAAGACAACAAAAACCACGCTAGAACTCACAAATACTGAACCCAACATCATGAATAAGGAAATCGAAGAAGTAATCAAATATGCACCAAGAAACAAAGCACCAGGGATAGATAACATACCAATAGAAATAATAGCAGCAGTGGGAGAAACAGGAATGCAATGGCTGCACAGAATATTTAATGCAGCATTGCACCAACAAGCCCCAGAAGACTGGCGACAGGCAATCATCATACCAATATGGAAAAAGAAAGGTAGCAAAAGAGACTGCAATCAATATAGAGGTATATCTCTTCTCAGCCATGTAGGAACGCTATACGCCAAAATCTTGGAAAAAAGGCTGAGACCAATAATAGAACTACAGTTAAGCGATTCTCAAATGGGGTTCCGAAAAAACAGAGGATGTACCGATGCACTATTCACACTAAAACAGCTTGCAGAAAAAATGACAGAACACAATCAAAACTTATACATAGCCTTCATTGACCAGGAAAAAGCATTCGACAGAGTAAACAGAGAACATCTGTGGGAGATACTAACAACATACGGAGTAAGCCAACATCTAAGCAACCTTGTTAAAAGTCTCTACGTCAACAGCAGCTGCAGGGTCAGGACAGAAGCAGGCTACACAGACCACTTCGAAGTTAGATCAGGTGTAAGACAGGGGTGCGTACTATCCCCCCCTACTGTTTATTACATACATGGACCATATATGCAAGCTAGCCAACCCATCAGAGACAGAGGAGATCAATGAGCTTCTATTTGCAGACGATCAGGCACTAATACATGAAACAATAGAAGACCTACAAGAACACTTAAACAAACTCAACATCTCAGGCACAAAATACAACATGAAAATCAACATCAACAAAACAGAAGTCATGAATGTCGCCAAAAATAAACAGAACATCAACATAACTATAGAAGGCAGACAACTAAAACAAGTAGAGGAATTCAAATACCTAGGAAGTCTAATGACAAACGATAATTCCCAAACAGCAGAGATAGAATCAAGATGCAACAAAGCTTGTCAAATCATCGGACAGTTATCACCACTATTGTCCAACAAGGAAATAACTCTGGTGGCAAAACGAGCACTATACAATACAATCTTCATCCCAACATTGTGCTACCAATGCCAGACCTGGACCCTAGATGCAAGAACAATAAGAAAAATAACCTCTACAGAGATGAAATGTGTTAGACGAATGACAGGAAACAGTCTGAGAGATAAGATCAGAAATGAAGAGCTGAGAAAAAAGCTAGGAATAGCCCCCGCCATAGAATATATAACAGAAACAACAGATAAAATGGTTTGGCCACGTGACAAGGCAGAAAGAACAAAACACAACACAACGAGCCTTCAACAAACGTAGTGAAAACACCAGACCATAGGGTCGACCACGTAAAAGATGGGTCGATGGAATATTAGAAGCACTAGGAAACATAACAGCAGCAGAGGCGAACAGAAGAGCAAAAGACCGCAAATTACATCTCCCCTCGACGCTGAAAGGCAGATGAGGAAGGAAAGAAGAAGAAGAAGAAAGAAGTTTCTACTGTTATCCATGCCTTATTCTGACATTGTCTTTTCCCCAGCATTTCTTTGCATGTCTCTTTCCATATATCCGTTACCTGTTTCCAATGATCTTCTATATTTATTGTATTTTCAAGTTGTTGCAGGACTTTGTATTTGTTTGATATTGCAACTGCAAATTTATCTTTAATTCCTTGTTCTTTAAGAAACCCTACATTGAAATACTTTTTACCCTTATTCGTTGTAGTATATCTTTTTAGTTTAAGTATAAGTTTGGTCACTATGACCTTCCAGGCATGTCGTAAGAGGCGACTAAGGAGATTGATCTATGGCTTGACAAGCTGTCATTGTAAAAAGTATTGTTATGGAAACAGACCATAGATTTTAGAAGCAGTGATCTCCGCAATATGTGCCATTTTGGCATGCAAGGTTTCTGTTCACATGAGATTGTGGTTCTGCCCTATGTTGTGCCGTCTTTGGCTCGAAAGGACGATAGATAGATCGATAAGTTTGGCTAGCAGAAGATGATGATCTGAAGCTACATCTGCTCCTCTATATACTTTTACATCCTGTAAGGATGACTTAAACTTATTATTAATACATATGTGGTTAATTTGATTCTCCGTTCTATGATCTGGTGACACCCATGTAGCTTTATGCATTCTTTTATGTTGGAATATTGTTACTCCTAGGCTCATTTGATTAAGAGCACAGAAGTTGATGAATATCTCTTCATTCTCATTTATATCTCCAAGTCCATATTTTCCCATAATTTATTCGAAGCCTCTATTGTCCGATCCTACTTTTTTGCATTTAGATCTCCCATCAAGATTATAATATCCTTGGCTCGTCTTTCATCCATCTGACATTGCAACTGTTTATAGAATTCATCTATAACTAAATCATCCTTTTCATTTGTTGGTGCATACCATTGGAAAATGGTTATTTTTATTTTGTTTTTTTGTTGTTTTAAATGTAGCTCTCATTAGTCTTGGCCCTACTGATTCCCATACTATCAGTGTCTTCTGTGCATTCCTTGATAACATTATAGCTATCCCTTCACTATGTTGTGCTCCAGGTTCCTGGTGTCCTGATGATAAAATCATCTCTCCTGTATTTTGTTTTATCCTTTAGTCATTCTGCTCCCAGCTAATTTAATGTGAGACACAGCTTTTCTGAAACAAGTTTCTCGATAAAAACTCTCAGTGAAGGCTGTGAACTTAAAAATTGTAAACTTTCAGTTAAAACATTGGCTCTAACAAAAAAATCTATGCTTATAGACTATTTTTAAAGACTGTTAAACTCCCTGAACATTTGTTTCTGTAGTTATTGTTCCTCGTACTATCATTCATTCATCATCGAGTGCCGTCTCCGTATAGAAGGTTGGTTACCATGGAGCGCCATTTTGCTCTGTCTGTTACTTTGATGGTGCAGATTATCAGAGGCTGACTTGTCCATCTTTTGATGTTACTCGTCCATGTTAGTCTTGGTCCACCTCTGCCTTTTTTATCTTGTATTTTCCCTTCCAAGATTACTTTTAGTAGGCTGTTGTGTCTTTTAGCATGCCCCAAAAATCTCATTTGTCTTGTTTGAATTGTATTTAGTAGTTCTCTTTTTATTTTTAGCTGTTTTATGACTTCATCATTTGTTTTCTTTTATTCCCATCCAATTCAACCTATTCTTATATAAATCCACATTCATGCGACTGAGTGAGTGCACATGAGTGCAGGATATGCTGAGGTGGGTATCTGAACACCTATGGACATATTTGGAGTGCAATGATGATGACCCGCAAATAACTCAAGAACTCAAATCTACATTTCAAAGGCTTCAATTTTCTGTTCTGTTTTCTTGTCAAATGTCCAATAGTGGTACCACCTAGAAGTAAAACTCAAGGGTAAAACCTGATAATCATCTTCTATTGATCAAGTCTTTTTTACACCAACAGACATGGCCCCTTCCAATAATTTTATATCTTTGTTCCAGCACCAAGCATTCTATCCAAACAGTCAAGCAAACAGTTTTCAGTGTCTTTGAAGTTGCTAAAATTAAACAATCACTATGGTTGGTAGGCGAGATTACATCACATCAACTTGCACTTAAATCTGGGGAGATTGCATTTCAATGAGAACTTTTTCACTTGCTTTACCTGCAGCCTGGAGTCTACTGTCATCAACTGTAACTCAAATTCACACCCTCATGTGAATGGTATTGCTGAATGGAACTAAAGACACATTTTCCTTGTGAATTATTTTAAAAATCCTTTTGAATATCTAGTGTGGTTGAAAGTATTATCACCTGCTACATTTCACAAAGCAGGGTTTACATTGATAATAAATACAAAGCGTTTTGTATTGCAGCAACTATAGAACGTACAGAAAAGATGGATTTATTTGCCCAATACCCACAATTTAAAAATTATGGTATTAGTTTATCCTCTTTTAATAAAAAATATTGACAAGGTCTGCAGGCCACCGGAATTAGTCAGGCCACATGTGGCCTGCAGCCATGCATTGGGCCTCACTGAAGTAGCACATCAAGTAGGCAGACATGGGCACCAACAGGCAACAACTTCAGACAAGCCATGACCCAGTTGGGCATAATGGGCAGGCAGGATGCATGAACGCGGACACTATAAATAAAAGCCCACTCTGATGATGATATGAAAGGTTTACTTATTGGCTTATACATACATCATTCTAGTTACTATCTTCATTGTATGTTCTACTACTTTGCAAAATAGGCAACATCCTGATGGACGGTTACTCTCAAATTCTGTGTCTATTATTTCAATATCATAATCTCTACATCAGCATAAGTAAAGCACTCAAAAGTGCTAGTCATGAGCATACTCTTTATACTCCTCCGAGACTCTTATTCTATCTTCTTGGATGTTTAGCAGGCAATCACAAGGAGCCTCGCTACTTGAGTTTAGCATGAGCAGATGTAAGAGCTAAATTGAAAGAGACTGAATCACCTAATTTCTTACCTAAATACTTTTTGTTCCACATGCTTTCTTTTCCTGATAACTTAACTATTCACTTCTCATAGACTATTATCCTGACAGCCAATTATTTCTTTGGTCTGCTTAAAAGCTGCTTGTGGTCAGTTTCAAATCCCACAATCTAATTCTAACTTCGTGGTCTGATCACATAGCTGGTTTAGGTAGAGATACCAATCACCATGTGACTACCTGAGGCCAAACTTGTCTGATGTGCCATCCCTTTGTTGTTACCAACTAAATGTCTGGGAAAACAGACATTCTCCCCCCTAATTGCATATCAAAAGCCTGAAATGCTAGACACAATGGACTTCCATTATTGTCCAAGCACATCTAAATTTGTAGCATATGTTCTGCGATACTGCTAAAGCTGGAAATTAATGTCTAACTCTAAAACATAATGCTATACATCAGTAGATCTGTCCAGATCCAGAAGCATTTCTAATTCCTTTACATAGGCGTATCCTTGTGGGTATGAATTTTACTTAATATCCATGAAATTATGCATAAAATGAAGATAGATGTTTTAAAGAGCAAGTGTGTCGTTGTGCTCTATGCTTCATACCCCCAGAAACAGAAGTTTTCCCATAGGGATTAACACTGATGTTTGTCCTCAGCTGGTTTCTCATCTCTGCTCCAAGTAATATGACTCTCTTTAAAACAATGACCTGTTCTTAATATCAACTTTGTAAACTTTGAGAGTGTCATTTGTGACATCAGAAGAATTTCACATCAAAACTATGCCCAGAAGGCACATCTTGGTAAAGCAAACATAAGGGAGAGAACTAAATTTAAAAACCAATCAGGAGGAGAATATTAGGTCTGGTGGTAATCCACTGAGAAGGAAAGTTGGTCCAGTAAGTAGGATCCAAAGAGTAGGAAAGACTTTTTAGTATGATAATACTGCATTCCTAGGAGAGACAACCTGACTACATACGATTGCTTCCTTACAGGAAGGTCCAGTAAAATGAAAATAAAACAAAGGAAGAAGTACCAAAGAAACATATAAAAAAAAAAAAGTAAAGTACCCCCGTCACGCCAAGTGGCGTATAGGGAATATGGTGTTAGTGACCATAAATTTTACAGACCTTCGGCGCATGATTTTTGGGGTAATGTGGTCGGTATTACGCCCGTGTCGCTTTACCTTCCCAGAAAAAAATCTGGTACCCATTAAAGGCTGGGTGAACCGGAAGCCGTTGGTTGGGATCGAACCCTACCTCTTGTCCTTTGTAGTCCAGTTCACTAATCACTGAGCTATCGCAGTTCCCAAAAGAAGAAACATATGCTGAAGACTAATGTACTGGAAATGTGAAAGGAAATAAATGAGCTGGCAGCCTTTCTTGTACAGCTGCCATGGATGGCAGACATGTAATGGAAGTTGCTGACATTCTGAATGCTCTCAGGGAGGTAGGACAAATTAATGATTCAATGAATGATCTTTGGTTCTTTGGTTATAGGAGGCCCCGGTATCACTACAAACGAATTAAAATCCATAATTTTAATGCTCAACCTCCCGTGCCAGTGGAATCATCTGAATTACTAACTCATCTCCCAAACAAAGAAAGGTAGCTGTAGTCCCCATCATAGCAGTCTCAGCACATGCCAAAAGACATAAGGCGAAACCGCACAGAAAGTGAACACAGGCAACTGTTCCCTGCCATACGTTATCATCATTCATCGTAAACAATTGGAATATCGAAACATGATCAAAACTGATGAAACACAGCTCACGGTGTGCACAGAGCACTTAACTCAGTAGCTCCTGCAACAAGCCAGACTTCATTAAATGATCATGAATGATCATGATCAATGAATGATCATGAATATTCAATCATTTTTCAGGTTCCATGAACATCAGGTCGAAACTGGAGATGCCAAAAAAGGAGTGATTTGCGAGGAAACAACAGCTAATAGATCAATACAGATCTGGAGTTGTCAGTCTCCGCACACTGAGGGACATAACTGGGGAGAACTGAGCACTTATAGATGTGTTTAATGTGCAATGAGGACGATCCATCAACTAAACTAACTACATAGTTTCATGCCTATTCCTGGAAATCTAGATGAGGCATGTAATTATTTTGCTTTTCTTTTCTTATGTTTGCAGATCTGGTAAGCATATATTATCTGGTGTATTTGCTTTCCTTATTGCTACTCATGGGAGCAAAACATATATGCGCAATTTTGACTGGTAAGTTTATATGAACACTAAAGTTTTACATCCCTTGTCATAATAGAATACTTGTTTTTTCTTTATTTGGCATACATTTAAGTGCATATAATAGTCCAGTTATCCCCAACCCATGGGTTGCAACCCCTTTTGGGAGTGATGAGGAAAGAAAATTTTAAAAAAGGGAAAACAAAAAATCGCGTCCCGCACAGAAATTTGTTTGCGTAAACTGAGCTGACAAAGGATGCTGGGCTAGTACAAATTCTGTTCTCTGCTTCCCCTGATGTTGTCAGCATCTCTGATGGATTCTTGTAATGGATCTGTGGAATGATTCCTCAGCATGCAACTTATTTGATAAAAAACTGTTGACACAATTCTGGTGTGCTATGTAACAATTTATATCTAAATGATGCTATGCTTTCGTTTCGAGTTTTACTCCCCCCACATATCTCAGTGGGAGTGGATTTTCATTGCTTCTTCAGTTGCAAATCAAAACAAGAAACAGAATAAATGTTGAGAATGACATGAGGTTGGCGGTGAACCATGAATTTTTAAGTATGTTAATAAATTACAATTTCAACATCACATTGACCCTGGATTACAATATCATTTTTGGAATTCAACAGTTTGCTATTGGCAAACATTCCTTCTCCCCCCCCCCCCCCCCATACCTACCTTCTTTTCTATTCTCTCTTTTTAAAAATTTCTTATGGTGGGGGAAATCTCTTTGGTTGTCGGTAAGACATCTAAAAAAAACAATTGTAACATGGGATAGGCAGCGAATGATGCTAATAGGAAAGCGAACATACAGCTTAATTGACGGACTGACCACCGACATGTGAATAGACAAAGTAACACCTCCAGGGTTTCAGGCCATTCAATTACCGCATTCAATTTCTGTGTCTCTCCTTGTGTAAACACATAGCTTTGTAGCAAAAAAGTAAGTAAAAAAAGTAAAGTACCCCCGTATTGCCAAGTGGCGTATAGGGAAATATGGTGTTAGTGGCCCTATATTTTACAGACCTTCAGCACATGATTTTTGGGGTAATGTGGTCAGTATTATGCCCGTGCTGCTTTACTTTCCCAGAAAAAAAATCCGGTACCCATTTAAGGCTGGGTGAACCCGGAAGCCGTCGGTTGGGATCGAACCCTACCCCTTGTCCGTGGTAGTCCAGTTCACTAACCACTGAGCTATCGCGGCTCCCTTTGTAGCAAAAGTTCAAAGAAAATAAAATTTTCTGAACTCCAAATGTAATAATTAGTGATTGTAATTTTTATGAATGTTTCGTACAGACGTGACTCACCAATAGGTATTGTAGTCTAGGGTTAAATATAGTAAGTTAACATTATTTTGAATTGTATTGTACTGTAAAATCTATTTTTGGTGTGTTTTCATTTAGCCTATTAAAAAGTTCATTTTTAAGTTATTGGGGCAGTGCAAGGACTGAGTTGCCTCTATAAAATGTTGTTGCAATTCAAAAAAAGGTTTGGAAATGCTAGTTATAGTCTGCACGCCTCTCAACCTGTACAGGTAAACCATAATTATAGGTTTATTTTCAAATATTATTAAAATATGTCTATACATACCATTGCTAAATGTGAAAAAAAAACAAAAAATAAAATCATAAAAAAATTGTTTTTAACAAAAGTAACCCTGCTTTAGGATTTAAGAGAGAAGTCACCTCAGTACTAAAAATACCATGCTGAATATTAATGTGATAGATCAAAAGGCAGAAATTTCATAGCTTGCTATAAACCACCACATATTGCATTTATCCCCATTCAATGCTTTTAAAGACAATTGATGGAAAGTAGTATTAGTCAGCAGTCATTGATGAACGCTAGCAAAAAGAGAAAAAGAAGTCTCATTGAATTTAATTGTTGAACAATTTTCAGTCAATCATAAATTTACATTTTTGCTCACATACTTAATATGACAGAAAAGTGTCTCAGATTTGTCCAAAATTATTAAAATTTTGTGATTGATGTTGGTATTGTTTCCTTCCAATTTTTAAATAGTTTCTTCTTTTCTTTATTGCTTCTCTGATTGCTTCATTTCACCACAGAGAGCTCTTTTTCCCTTCCTTTGTTCTTAGCTTTGTTTCACATACTATATTGGTTACTGTTTTCTTAAATTGTTTCCACTCTTCTTCTACTGTGCTTACTTAATTAGGGAGTTTCTTGAATTCCTCTGTTAGTTTTTCTTCTAGGGGTTTCCTTGATTCTTAATTTTGTAATTGTTTTATTTTTGTTGTCTGTTCTTTTTGCTTCTTTTGTTTGTCTTCGTATCTTCTCTTTGTTTTTGGCTGAGTGTGATCATAACCATCTTGTGGTCCGTGTCGCCTGTAATATTTGGGATTGCTCTACTGTCGGTTACTCTTTTCTTGTTCTGATTTCTTGTTAGTATAAAATCTATCTGGCTTCTGCATGTTGTGTCATTCCATTTGTACCAGGTGTATAATTGCGACTCTCTGTGTTTGAAGAATGTGTTGGTGATAAATAAATCATTTTGATTACATAATTCCAGCAGTCTGCTTCCATTTTCGTTTATTTCAGCTGCCTTATCTCCAAAGGGTCCTAGGATATCTCTGTTTTCACTATTGCATTTCCCGAGCCTTCCATTAAAATCTCCTGTCACTAACATGTTGTTTTCATCAGTCTTGTTGACAATTTAATTTATTGTCTCATAGGATTCTCAATAGCTCTTTCTATCATTGTTCTCAGAATATATACTGCATTATTGGTGCCCTTTCCTTCCACAAATCCACATTGTTCCTCACTTATTTCTGGTTTTATTTTGTTACTTAAACGTCTCATGATGATTCCTAGTAATATTTTGGTCATGTGGCTCATGAGACTAATAGTGTGATGGTCTTTGGTATGGCTACAAAGATAGCTTTTAGTAGATCTTTGGGTATGTGTCCAGTGTTATATATGTCATTGAGTGATTTTATTATGACTTGTACTTTCAGCTCTCCAAATGCATTTATCTCTTCGATTGTTATATTGTCGGGACCTGGAGCTTTGCTTCTTTTGATATGTTGAATTGCTTCCTCCACTTCACTTAGCATTATTGGTGGTCCTGTGTCTTTGTTTGAATTGTTTAGCTCTGGTCTTTCATCATCATAGACTGATATATTCTGTCTATCTTTTCATTATCTTTGCCTGACACATTATTATATTTCCTTCCCTTGATTTCATACATTAAGTGCGTGGCCGTGTGGCTAAAACCAATATTCCGCTGGCTGAAAAGCTGGCATACGGTGTTCGAAGCCCCCGGTAGACAGAAAAGATTTTTTCTATCGGGGGTGAAATAAAAATCCTGAGGCTCACACGTTGTGGCAACTACTTTGGCCAAGCAGCCTTTATCTCTCTGGTTCTATTGTTGTGCCCCCCCCCCCCCCACCCACCCACATACACCAGCAATGGTACTATGTGTCATAAAGATACTTTGACTTCTTATCTTCATATTAATTCCTTTAACTGATTGTTCATAAATTTGTAGTCTTTTTTCTTGTTCTTTTTCCATTTCTTTACATTTCTGCTTTAACCATCCTTCCTTTTCTGCTCTGCATTTGTTTTAGATTTCTTTGTGCAATAGTTGTTCTTTAGAACAGGGAAATAAAATGTTGCACAAGTAAATGTAATATAATATGCATAAATATATGCATATAGGATTTTCAAAAGTGATTCTTTATGCAGTGGAAAAGTACTCTGCAAAATATCTTTTCAGGTACTGACAAGTTCATACCTCTCCAATTTTCATAGCAACTATCTCCTTTCTTAGGGATTTTGACAAAAATACCCCTTTTCAATGTTTTTGGTACTTTTTCATCTTCCCATATTTTATTGAATAATTTTTCTAAGACTTGCACTCAGTCCTTGATCTGCTATTAACATGTCTGCAGAAATTATATCTTTTACTTTGTTACTTTTGGTCTGTTTGATGGCAGTTTCAATTTTGTGGCATGTAATCTTCCCTTTCAGCATATCCATTTTGGCAGGTGGTGGGGAAATATAAACTTCACTTACTGGTTCTAGTCTGTTGAGAGTTTCTTTAGGGGGTTGGTTCGCTTTCGTCAGCTTTGACCTCTGACGAAGTCCCACCCACTCAATTTTGTGGGACTGAATTTTGCGTGTAAAGTCTGTTTTATCCCATTACAGGATGCCCCTCGCCATGCAGGCAGATTTACTCCGACTTCAGAGGTACTAATTTTTAGGGAATTAGTAAAACCCAGGTGTCCTCGCCAGGGTACGAACCCCGGCTGTTGCCGTGGTAAGCCAACCGCCTATCGATTGCGCTAACCGGACACCCAGAGTTTCTTTAAAGTATTATTCCTATTTTTTCATTTTCTTTAACAGGTGGTTTTTCATTTTTACTTCACACAATGGTGGTAACATTTTTGAAGCCACCAGAAAGGATCACTGTGACCTTGTAAATAGTTCTGCTATCCCCTTTCTCTAATGCTTCCTAAGCTTCAATTGTCAGAGTTTCAGTATACTGTCTTTGATATTTCCTCATGCTCTTCTTGACTAGTCTACTCTTCTCTGTATAATCCTCTATTAATTTGGCTTTATCATCCTCCCTACAGTTTAGCTTTAGTTGTTTTATACTCTTTCTTTCTTGAAGCCAAGTTCCATGAATCTTCTGGGATCTGATCCTTCCTTGCTTTAGGATGATGTCCAAGGATTTCCTGACTAACATCCTCATATATTTTTTTGTATCTTTTAAACTGCCCATCTACCTCTTTTTCTGGTATATCCAGAAAGACATGGAATCTGTTAGTAATGTTTATAATGAATTGGGCCTTGATTGTGTTATCAGTTATCTGCTGTGAATCAAATATCTACTATGGACTTTGTCTTTTTAGTGTCCTTATTAATTTTAACTTTAATTTGCATAGTAGCATATTGTGATTGCTTCCGGCATCTGCGCCTCTTTTTGCTTTGACATTATGCAGTGATCTTATCCATTTTCTTTCCACTGCAATGTGGTTAATTTGGTTGGTAGTTTTTCCTGCAAGGTCCACATTGTTTTTTTAATATGTTTTTGTTGAAAACTAGTGCCCCCTATAATGAGTCCATTCTCTATGCATAAAACAGCAAAGCGTTCACCATTGTTGTTCATATTTCCTTCACACTATGTTCCCATGCATTGTTCATAACCCTCATTATCAGATCCAACTTTAGCTTTGAAATCTAAATTACAAGTCAGGTGTCGTGTGATGGCATATTGTTGATCTGATCCTATTGACACTCATAGAAGTCATTCTTTTGATCCTCTGCTGCCTGTTTAGTTGGGGCACAGCATTGAAGGATGGTTGTCTTTGTGAACCTTGAGTAAAATCTAGCTCTTATCATGTGTGGCTTTATAGGTTCCCACTCTAAGAGGCTTTTTTGTGTCTGCTTATTTACAACTATAGCAGCTCTTTCAAGATGTTGGTCATCACTTCTTCCAGAATAATTTATGGTTTCTCCAGTATCTCCCATTGCCTGTCCACATTACTTCTCTTCACCTAGACCTAAACTATAAAGATTGTATCTCTTCACGTCTTTAATCATCTGAGCTGTTCTGCTTGCTTCATACATTGTTCTCACATTTCATGTTGCGATTCTTATTAGTTGCTTGTGGGTGATCAAAGACTTTGTAGGGACAAAGATTTCTATTTGGTTTTCCACTTGGCTTTCATCTCTGTCCATCATGGACGGCATTTCTGCCTGAGTCTCTGCTTGTTCCTCCAAGACTTGATTGGTACGTTCTCTTGTTTGTGCTTCTGCATCATTTTGTACTTTTTCTATATGTGTGTTGCTGACCCAATGCCAAAGCCCCCAACCTGGAGGACCAGTGTGTCTTTTGACTTTCTCTGGCTCCCTATTCTTTAACCTTTCCATTTTGGGAGATCTGCTGGTAGCTATGTTACTGCTGGCCTAATTATATAGATCATTGGAACACACAACCCCCTCAATTAGAAGACTTGCATTTTACAGGTGACATAGTTTTTATCGGTAGCAACACGAACACGATGTAAGAAAAACAAATGCCCTATCATCAGCGGTTATTAGAATAGGACTTGGGACACTGAGAAAAGATGAGTGTTTTAAAAAATAAAATTTGTCTACAAGAAAAATATACAGGGCAGGAAATTTGTGGAAGAAGTAGACAACTTCATGTATCTTGAAAGTAATAGAGATCAAGAAGGAGACATGTAGAAAGAAATTAGAATCAAAATAACTAAGGCAGTAGTGACTTTCAGAAACCTTGAGAAAATTTGGAAATAAAGTTCATAAGCACAAAACAAAGCTAAAGATTTTTTAATTAAATGTATTATCTGCCCTTACTTATGCATATTATTTTAAGATCCATAAGGGGCATGCCTGGAATAACAATTGGAGGTCATAATATAAATAATCTAAGGTATGCTGATGATACAGTCTTAATCGCTAAAATTAAAAATGAGTTACAAGAAATGTTAGACATTATAGCGAAGGAAAGCAAAAATAAAGGACTCAGCCTTAATAGCAAAAAGACAGAAGTAATGGTAACAACAAAGAAAAAAGACATCACCACAATAAAGACAAGTGGAAAAATTTTAAACAGGTAAATGAATTTAAATATCTGGGAATAATGTTAACCTCTGAAGGTAGATGTTCAACATAAGGAGATGCAGAAGGCTCAGGCAAAAGCAGCTATCCAAAAAATGAGGAAGATTCTGTGCAATCCTTTTTGACAATGGAAACAAGAAAAAGAGTTCTTAAATGTTATGTAGAGCCAGTCTTAACATATGGATGTGAATCATGGACAATAGAACAACAGCCACAAATATGACTATAGGCTGTAGAAATGCAGTTTTACAGAAGAATGTTGAAAATGCCATGGAAAGCTAAGAAGAATAATGAAAACGTTCTGAAAGAGGTCAAAGCAAAAAGAGAGCTAATTTCCAATATTAGGAAGAAACAATCATCATCTTTTAGCCATGTAATGAGAAGGGAACAGCTACAATATATTGTGATAACTGAGAAAATTGAGGTACGAAGAGATGGAGGGAAGCAAAGAGGAAAGATACCAGACAGCTTAAGAGAATGGCTTGACAGAAGGTCAATAACAGAAATGATAAATAAATGTTGAGATAGAAAGTTGTGGAGAGACTTGCTTACATACCTCAGCAGGCATACCGGATGATAACTTATACATATGAAAACTAGAAAACAACCACAGACATAGAAAACAAACTGGATTCATTTGAAAACAAGTGCCTCAAGAAAATACTTTGTATTCCATGGAATGAATTCAAGGATGGGGCAGAAGTATAAGAAATGGCCATGCATTCAATATTATCATATATGATCAAGAGGACTTCCAGTCAATATGGCAGATAGGTGACAGGGAACTGTTGCGACACTGTCTTAAAAGTGTTCCTTGTTACAACTTCCTCATATTCCAAGTCCAGCTTGCTGCCAGAGCTACTGAGTAGTACTCTGTGCACACCATGAGCTGTGTGTTTCATCCAGATGGTGTTTCTATATTCAGCTTTCTTATGATGAATGATGATAGTGTATGTTGAAGAACGGTTCAGATGCATTCACTGTCGGTGCTATAATACGCCTTATGTCTTTTGATGTGTACTATGTTTGCTATGATGGGGACTGCAACTGCCTTTCTCTGTTTAAATATTCGATGAGATGTTAATTCAGATGATTCCTCTGGCACAGGCAGTTGAGCAATTATGGATTTCCATTTGTTTGCAGTTATACCTTGGCCTTCGAATAACCATAACCATATATAATCAAGAAAAGAAGGTGGGTAAGCTGCAAATAATCCATAGAATTGGAGAGAAATATTCCCACCCAAGACCTTCTTGTCCGGTGGCCAACACCTTACCTCCAGATCACACCGGTTGCACACACGTGCCCCCACCCCATCCCCCTCCTACCACAAATATATATATATATATATATTTGAGCCATGATAGCTCAGTGGTTAGTGAACTGGACTACAAAGGACAAGGGGTATTTTTTCAATCCTAACCGACGGCTTCTGGGTTCACCCAGCCTTAAATGGGTACCGGGTTTTTTTTCTGGGAAAGTGAAGCGGCACGAGCGTAATACCGACCACATGACCCCAAAAATCATGTACTGGAGGTCTGTAAAATTTATGGTCACTAACACCATATTCCCTATATGCCACTTGGCGTGACGGGGGTACTTTACTTTATATATATATATATATATATATATATATATATATATATATATATATATATATATCTATTGACATTTCGAGCCGTAGCCGGCCCATAGGGCGTAGACCAAGATACACCTTCTCCTACCTGAATTTTTATTCTAGCAGGTTTTCAATTCTTTTTAAAGATATTTTATCAAATCTCGCCATTTGTCTCTGTTCTGTGCAAGCAGCTCTATCTCATTGAGGGAGCCGATTCCTGCTGCTCTTGCCTCTCTCATCAATGTTCTTCTCAGTGTCTCCCTGGCTCTTCCTCTTTTTCTCTTACCTGTTGTTTCCCATATGAGGGCTTGCTTTGCTATTTGGTTATTATCTCTTCTCATCACATGTCCAACATATGATCATCGTCTTTTCTTTATTACTGAAGATATTAGTGGTTGATTGGCGATTTCTCTAATTTCCTCGTTTGTTTTGAATTCGTTCCACGCTATACCAAGTATTTTCCTTAGACATTTATTTTTGAATGCGTTCAACTTTGTTTCTATATCTCTTGTTGTTTTCCAGCATATATATATATATATATATATATATATATATATATATATATATATATATATATATAAATATATATATACAAATATATATATATATACAAATATATATATATATATATATATATATATATATATATATATATATATATATATATATATATATATATATATATATATATATATATATATATATATATATACCTATCGTCATAATTTGAGAGTCAGCATTTCTGTATATGCAAATGTGAATGAATTACATGTTAGTAGTTAGATAGTTTTATTATAAAACTTTTAAGGTGATATTTTACAATTGATACTTACATATTAATCTGAAAAGTAATTCATACATTAGAATTGCAAAATTAATTTACATCTTTTGTAGAGGAATTTCTTCAGCAAGTCTATGTCATTAGAAGTGAGAAAAAGAATTCATCTGTGCTACATAGAGCCAATTCTGACCTACGAAGAAAATCATGGACAGGAAGCAAACAAGTTGAAAGATAATCAGAGGGATGGGATTTCTCAGAAAAATGTTGAGAGTTTCCTGGACAGCTAAAAAAATTTACGAGGAAATTCTCAAAGAGGTCCTCACAGAAAGGAGGCTCCCAAGAAACATAGAAAGAAATAATCAACATTTTTTATGCAGATCATGAGAAGAGCAATTTTGGAATACTTGATTACAACTGGAAAAATACAGCAAAAGAAAAAATCTTGGATGACAAAGAGAGTAGATACTGAATAGCTTTGTGTCTTGGCATGGAAAACAGTCAACAACAGATGAACATATGATGAACTGTGGATAGAGAATTTTGGAAGGACATGATCACCTAAGACAACCAGTATGGCATATGATGATGATAAGAGTTCATGAGAAAGCTTTGTTTTGTGGCCTTGTAATCAATGTGTTTTTGAAGACATTACTACTGGTTGTTCCTTTGGGTTTGTAAACATTGCTCATGTTAGGAATGTGAATGATCTTGTTTTTATTCTATCATTGTCTTTTGGACTTTGCAAATTAAATGATTTCATCTGTGTGCTTTTCTTGAGTCATTTATATTATCTTATCAGATATTTGTAGAGTTTGAATTATATAAACAAAATTTGTTTTAGTCATTTGCCAAGAGGCTTGCTAATTTAATAAGCACTCACCATTTATTAATGTATAGGGAGTCTGAGTACACCATTTTCCGTGCTGGTCTGCGTGTCAATCAAGAAAATGCTAAACTATTCAACAATGTTGGACATGCACTAGAAAAAGTGCACAAGTTTGCAGAAGCTCTGGATTATTTTGAAAAAGCTGCAAGGTGAGTTTTAAACAATGCCATGATTGTCCATCTTCTATTACATTTTCAAACATCAACTTCATTGTATTCAAAGAAAGCAGTGAGTTCTCTGAGGCAGCTAGTGTTTTCATAGGTCATTTTGGTTCCAAATTTATGCCATTCATGAACATGAGGTGGTGGGGGGTGGCTGGATTCATTTTAAAGTGACAATCCTTAAACTCTCACAAAGAATGGGACATTTTAACTCTTGTAAACAGTATTTTTAAAAATTAATTTTCAAATCAGTATAGCCAATTGTATTAGTTTAAGAGAATGGTTTCAACAGCAGAATTAATAAACAACTGTAGAGACAGAAAGTTGTGGTCAGCCATGATCACCTAGCCTATGTGGAAAATGTGGATTAACTTTATTATAAGAAAAATGTAAGTGTTAGAGGCTGAGGGAGTTATTAATTCCATATGGTGCAGCACAGTATAGCTATATATAACTCACTATTTCAGCAGCGATAAATATTTGTTGCCTTGTACCTAATGAAGGCTTTTGGTGAAGTTTCATAGTTTGTTTTGTCTCTCTATTACTTTATTTGCTTCTTGTTGAATTTGCTTCTAAAAAGGTAACTTTATGGGCATTTGGCCTACTGTTGGAGAGACCATCAGATATTCTCTAGGCAAATGTAATTAACAAAAATGGCTCCAAAAAGTATTGCTACACTAACCAAATGATATGCTTTAGTATATTTTTCTACTGAGGAGGCAGAAGCAATGGTAGAATTATGTTCATATTGGAGCAAAAAAGTAAATATGATTTCCTTAATTTAATTAAACAAAATAAAATTGTTTTTCTTAATGTTTGCATTTAATTGGTTCTGTTATCACAGTTGACAAATTCTTTAGCATGAACAGTAAGAATAGGTTGTGTCAATAAAGTACATTTCTCATGCAATCCTCCATTATTGTTGGAGAAATTCTTAAAGAGGCCAACACAAAAAGGGAACTCCTAAAAAACATCAGAAAGAAACAATCAACATTTTTCAGGCACATCATGAGAAGAGGAAAGTTGGAATACTTGGTTACAAGTGGCAAAATAAAAGGAAAAAGAGATTGCGGACGACAAAGAGAGAAAATACTGGATAGCTTGGTGTCATGGCATGGAAAACAGTCAACAACAGAACTGATACGATGCACTGTAGATAGAATATTTTGAAAGTACATGATCGCCTATGCCAACCGGTATGACACATGATGATGATGATTACTACTTCAGTTGTCAAGGGAGATACAAAGTTCTGGTTTTTGCTCTTCTGGCAGCCTCAGTCATTAACTTTTAATGCTGTTGTAGAGTTTCTCTGATGTCACATAAACTATGTGTTCTCTTCTTTTTGTGTATGTTTTGTATGATATGGCCTCAGTGGCTGAGAGGTTTGTGTGCTAGCTTCCTGATTAGAGGTGACAGATTTTTTTTTTGGACACCTTCTCTCCAGGGTTCACCCAGCCTCTAAAAATGGGTACCAGGAGATTTTTCTGGGAAGTAAAGGTATAAAACTGGCATGATACCCACAACATGACCCAAAAATGTGTCGATGGTCATAGAAAAAATATGGTCACTAACACCTATTAGCAAAATGTTATGTCTTCTCAACATTCCTATATGGTACAGAAACATGGACATTAGACAAGAAAACAGAACAGAGAATTGAAGCGTTTGAAATCTGGATATATAGAAGATTAGGTAGAATTGGATGGACGGAAAAGAAAACAAACGATGAAGTCTTAAAACAACTAAAAATGAAAAGAGAACTACTAAACACAATTCAAACAAGACAAATGTGATATTTGGGGCATGTTAAAAGACACAACAGCCTACTAAAAGTAATCCTGGAGGGGAAAATACAAGGTAAAAGAGGCAGAGGCAGACCAAGACTAACATGGACGAGTAACATCAAAAGATGGACAAGCCAGCCTAAGACAAACTGCACCATCAATGAAAGAGACAGAGCAGAATGGCGCTTCATGGTAGCCAACCTTCGTTGCGGAGATGGCACTCGATGATGATGATGATGAACACCTATTCCCCATAGTCTAGCCAGGCATGGAAGGAACCTTTACGTTTACTTTACTTGTATGGCATGGCAACACTAGACATTCTCTCTAGGTGGCAATCAATTTTATTTTCTATCTTTGTATGTAATTCAAAATTGGATCTATGTCAATATTTTTTTTTTCTAATTTTTCCCTTCTGCTCATTCATACAGAATTTCACAAACATCTCATTTCCACTGTGATTTTTTTTCTGACTTGTGAGTTATCAGGTTTATCACTGATCATTATAATATCTATCTATTGACCTTTCGAGCCATAGCCGGCCCATAGGGCGTAGACCAAGATACTCCTTCTCTTATCTGAATTTTTGTTCTAGCAGTTTTCAATTCTTTTAAAGATATTTTATCAAATCTCACCATTTGTTTCTGTTCTGTGCAAGCAGCTCTATCTCATTGAGGGAGCCGATTCCTGCTGCTTTTGCCTCTCTCATCAATGTTCTTCTGTGTCTCTCTGGGTCTTCCTCTTTTTCTCTTACCTGTTGTTTCCCATATAAGGGCTTGCTTTGCTATTCGGTTATTATCTCTTCTCATCACATGTCCAACATATGACCATCGTCTTTTCTTTATTACTGAAGATATTAGTGGTTGATTGGCAATTTCTCTAAAATTTCCTCGTTTGTTTTGAATTCATTCCACGCCGTACCAAGTATTTTCCTTAGACATTTATTTTCGATGCGTTCAACTTTGTTTCTATATCTCTTGTTGTTTTCCAGCTTTCACACGCATACGTAAGGGTTGATAGTGCATTTGATTTGAATAGCCTAAGTTTTGTGTTTGTGCTGATGAATTTTGATTTCCACAACTTTTCCAGGCTTCTGAAAGACATTCTGCTTTAGCTATTCTGATTCTAATTTCTTTGCTTGTTTCCCCTTCTCGATCAATGTGACTTCCAAGATAGATAAAGTGATTCATCTCTTCCACTGGTTTGTTTTCCATGTATATTTTGTCATCTGTTGGAATTAAGCTTTTCATGACTTTAGTCTTTTCATGATTGATCTCAAGCCCAATTTTGCTGGCTATTGATGATAGTTCATTTGTGTTTTCCTGCATCGTTTTTATCTGACTGCTGATGAGAACTATGTCATCAGCAAAGTCGAGGTCCTCCAAATGGTCTCTTTGAATCCATTCGATGCCTCTATTACCAGTGCAGCATTTCTTCATTATGAAGTCCGTAACAACTCCAAATAACAAGGGCGATAAAATACATCCTTGTTTAACCCCAGTTTCTATTGGGAAACATTCGCTCAGTCCTTCCGCTGTTCGGACTGCACATGTGTAACCATCATACATGTCTTTGATAATATTTATTATTTTTGATGGTAAGCCATATTGCTTCGGAATTTTCCACAAAGAATCTCTATGAATACTGTCAAATGCTTTTTTGGAGTCGATGAAGTTAAGTACAAAAGTTTTTTGCTTCTCAATGTGTTCCTCCAATATAAGTCGTAGAGTAAAAATGTGGTCAAGGCAGCTTCTCCCTTTTCTAAACCCAGCCTGTTCTTCACGCATTACTGTATCTATTGAATCCGTTATTTTATTAAGGATGATTTTGCAGAATAACTTTGAGGCAACTGACAAAAGTGTCACACCTCTCCAGTTGTTACAATCTCTAAGATTGCCCTTTTTTGGAATCTTAACAATGATTTCTTTTTTCCATTTATGAGGCGTCTTCTATGCTTTCCAAATGATGTTGAACATTTTCTGGAGGTGTATTAAATTATGGCTATCAATTGCCTTGAGTATCTCAGCTGTTAATTTATACCCTCTCCACCAGCCTTGTTATTGGCCATACGCTTTAAGGTGGTTTCTATTTCGCTCAAGGTGAAGTCATCTAAATTTACATCTAATTCTGCTGCTAGTTTTTCAGCTTCAAAATCTACTAAACTGTGGGGTAGTGGACGGTTAAGAATTTCTTTGAAGTGTTCTGCCCAATGGGCTTTTATGTCTGCGCTTGTTGTTAGCATTAATCCAGATTTGTCTAGAATTGGTGTTCCACTGGGTGTATAGGTGTTTGTTAGCATCTTTTGTACAGTATAGAGAGTTCTGCTGTCTCCTGTAATTGCAGCTGTCTCTGCTTTCTCTGCCAAATTGTCTATATAAGCTCTTGTATCTCTTCTTGCTGAACTTTTTACTTTGTTGTCTAATTCTTTGTATGTTGCTTTTGCCAGGACCTTTCCAAGATCTGCCTTTACATTAGTCATGGCTCTCTTCGCTTCTCTTCTTTCTTTGATGTACTTCCATGTAGTGTCTGAAATCCAAACTCGTTTTTCCATTTTCTTCAGTCCGTCACTTGATTCTGCTGTTGTCATTAGTATTTTGCTCTGTGATTCCCACATTTCATTGATATCGAAGTCTATTACACAGAGTGCTGCATAACAATTACATTATAACATATCGTGGATCCACAGTTACGCAAACCATCTCTCTTGATGAAGAAATAAACTGTCAAATTGGTAAGGCAGCTACGACCTTCGGCAAACTCACAAAAAGGGCATGGAACAACACGAAACTAACTCGAAAGACTAAACTCCTAATATATCAAACATGTGTGCTTAGCACACTACTATATGGATCCGAAACCTGGACAACATACTCAAACCAGGAAAAAAGACTGTCTTCCACATGCGATGCCTCCGCAAAATAATGCACATCAAATGGCAAGACAAAATAACCAACTTAACTGTCCTGCAACGTGCTAAGACCCTAACAATCATGTCGATGCTCAGAAGTCGAAGGCTAAGATGGCTGGGGCATGTCCAACGGATGGAAGAAAAACGCATTCCTAGGCAAATACTATATGGTGTGAGCTAAAACACGGAAAAAGACAAATCGGCAGACCTAAACTACGATATAGAGATATCTGCAAATCATCTCTGAAAGACTTCTCCATCTGTGAAAACGACTGGCAACATCTGGCAAGTGATCGCACATCATGGAGAGCATGTATAAGGAACGGTATAACAACATTTGAGACTGTGCTAAAACAGGACTTAGAAGAGAAGTGTGTTTGTCAAACATTGGTAGAATTAGCCACGAGAGAAGCTGTTCGGCAAAAACAATACCTCAAAAAAATACGCAATAGCCTCCACTAGACCGTCTGACAAGACGAAAAAGGGCCATATACATATATATCGTGGGAAATAATGTGCTTTGTATAAGATGTTTCATTGTGCTGATTGGCACTGTATTGTGTTGTAGGAGAGGGACTAGCTGTCCCAATAGTTTGTTTGCTTTACTTTACTGGATGTTAATCTTTATCCATTTTGCTATCTTCTGAGAATGTTGTTTCTAGATACTTGAGCTCTGACACCTGTTTTATACCTTTGTCCTCTACTGATATATTTTTATTTATGCTTTACTTTTCACTCACTATTGCCAGTACTTCTATTTTTTTATGAGTTGGTTCTCATTTTGTTTGTTTTACACTCTTGATTCATGACATAAGATGTTGTTGCAGTTTCTCATGTGTTTCTGCTTTCAAAGCCTGGTCACCTGCAAAGAGTAATTCATTATTATTTTAATTGTTGGGTTTGGCATCTTTGCTTATACTGTTGATGTAGGTGATGATCAAGGCTGGTGATGGGACACATCCCTGTCTTGCTTTGGACACTACAGTGAATGGTCATAATGTTCCTTGCTTTGTTCTAACTTTATCACACTTCTGCAATCAGAGCATAGACTTATGCCTAATATATTAAAATGTTCACTGACTCCACATTGAGCCTTCATGTGCTATGATATGCTTTTATTAACTTTATCGAATGCTTTCTCTTAGGTTCTGTGACATATGGGTTCCTATCATATTTTTTTTTCGTTTTTATGACCTGCCTAAGTGTAAAGGTTTCATGTATACATGAATTTCTGTCTTCTAAAGTCCATCTGTTCTTCTGCTGACTATGGTTCCATAATTAGTCTTAATCTAATTTTTTTATTAACTTGGCATACATTTTTCCTTTGATTTTCTCGCTATGAAGAGCAGACTATAGAAGGGATGCACATACCTAAAGATAAGCACTGATCAGGAACATCCACTATATAATATAAAAAGATAAAAAGAATAGATTTGTCATGGACAAATAGATTTGCCAATTATGGATAGGTCGGGCTGAGGATACTATCAAGTTGGAGTGTGGTATGTTTAACATTAATCCTAAGGCAGAATGGGGGTCTCTGTCTCCAGAATTCCCTACTATTTTTTCTGCCTTTTCCACACTTGATAGAAGATACAGAGAACAGAACCCAGTTGTGGTTAGTACAGAGGTTAGTGTCCTCACCTTCAAAAATTCCAGTTACACTGATCTACACAGATAGTTCATAAGTGTGCTATCAACAGAAATGTTTGAACTGGATGTTGAGCCTACTATGAACGAACTTGCTGACGCTATAAATGCCCTCTCAAGAGGAAAAGCTGCAGGAAATGACAACATTCCCACAGATGTACTAAAGGACAACCTAAGCGTACTACTTCCACACCTATACAAACTGCTAATTAAATGCTGGAGAAACGGAGAAATACCTCATGATATGAGAAATGCCAAGATTATAACGCTGTACAAGAATAAAGGAGACAGGGGCGACTGCAATAATTACAGAGGCATTTCTCTCCTTAGCACAACAGGCAAAGCTTTTGCTAGAGTCGTACTTAATCGCCTGCATAGACTTGCAGAACGGGTGCTTCCCGAGTCCCAATGCGGTTTCAGACCGGGAGATCAACCATAGATATGATCTTCACTCTTAGACAACTGCAGGAAAAATGTCGGGAACAAAATATGCCGCTCTATATTGCCTTTGTGGATCTCACAAAGGCATTCGACACAGTAAACAGAGATGGTCTCTACAAGGTGTTAGAAGGCATAGGCTGCCCTCCTAAACTACTTAGGCTGATAATTTCCTTCCATGAAGACATGAATGGCAAAGTCCATTTTGATGGGAGTCCATCAGAGAATTTCAAAGTCAACAAAGGAGTGAAACAGGGATGTGTTCTCGCCCCCACCCTTTTTGGTATATTTTTTGCTGCCCTCCTAAATTACACCTTCGAAAACAGCTCAGGAGATATTTACATTCGCACTAGACCAGATGGCTCACTGTTCAACTTAGCACGACTAAGAGCAAAAACCAAAACAAATGTTGCCCTACTTAAAGAATTTTTATTTGCTGATGATGCAGCCCTAGTCGCTCATAGTGAGGCCACCCTACAGTCACTGATCAACAACCTGGATAAAGCATGCGACCTAATTTCACTGTCAATTAATGTTCAGAAGACAGTAATACTAAATCAAGGTGACTTCAAACCTCTATCTATTACTCTAAAAGACTGCCCACTAGAATCAGTACAGAAATTTACATATCTTGGATCCACAGTTACGCAAACCATCTCTCTTGATGAAGAAATAAACTGTCGAATTGGTAAGGCAGCTACGACCTTCGGCAAACTCACAAAAAGGGCATGGAACAACACGAAACTAACTCAAAAGACTAAACTCTTAATATATCAAACATGTGTGCTTAGCACACTACTATATGGATCCGAAACCTGGACAACATACTCAAACCAGGAAAAAAGACTAAATGTCTTCCACATGCGATGTCTCCGCAAAATAATGCACATCAAATGGCAGGACAAAATAACCAACTTAACTGTCCTGCAACGTGCTAAGACCCTAACAATCATGTCGATGCTCAGAAGTCGAAGGCTAAGATGGCTGGGGCATGTCCAACGGATGGAAGAAAAACGCATTCCTAGGCAAATACTATATGGCGAGCTAAAACACGGAAAACGACAAATCGGCAGACCTAAACTACGATATAGAGATATCTGCAAATCATCTCTGAAAGACTTCTCCATCTGTGAAAATGACTGGCAACATCTGGCAAGTGATCGCACATCATGGAGAGCACGTATAAGGAACGGTATAACAACATTTGAGACTGTTCTAAGACAGGACTTAGAAGAGAAGAGACTCATGAAAAAGGATGGTAAACCCTGTGGACCAGCGAGCCTGACCTGTTCATTATGTGACCGCGTGTGTTTGTCAAACATTGGTAGAATTAGCCACGAGAGAAGCTGTTCGGCAAAAACAATACCTCAAAAAAATACGCAATAGCCTCCACTAGACCGTCTGACAAGACGAAAAGGGCCATATATCAACAGAGTGCTTGGGTATTTATTTCAAGTTCCAGTGGCAGAACTATTCATGAAGATAATGGCGCCTATCCATTGACGATCAGTAGCATGACAGTGGAGATCATGACCATTACAAGTGTTTTTATCTGGTTAGAGTCACAAAATTATATTCATGTCTGTGTGCTTGTTGAGTTTGATCCACAAAGTTCAGACAGGCTAGGCTTCATTTGTAGGCACTCGCTTGAGTCATTATAGATGTCAAAGATCCTCAGTGTTCCCTTTTTGTTCATTGCTGAACACACTGATGTTGAAGGCAATGAAGGAGCAGATAGATTGACCATGTTTGGGAATATTAATATAGATAGTGCAGATATCATTAACAACCTCAGAGAGATGGATAGAACGAAGGACTTTGAAACAAGTGAAACTACTCCGCTATCTAGAATGCATAGGGGGTGTGAAGATTAGCATTGCCAGAGCATATTCTGGATAAATGAAAGAAATGGACAGCCAACATCGAACTGGCACAGTTAATTGATGAATGCTGATCAACATTTTGAGAAAGATTGGAGAACCTATGGGTGTGTCTGAAGTCCAATGATGATCATCCTAACATAATATAACATTTTTACTTATGTGACTGAAGTGAGATGGCTCGTTATTATGAGAATTATCATGTACTCATTTTGTTTTATCATATTGGTATTACTGTTGCTAGCTGCCAGTCAAGGGGTCATCTGGCCCAGGCATAGCAAGCTAACAATAATGTCAGCTCTACCCTCGTCTATTCAGTCTATTCACCTCAAAACAGCTAGCAGAAACGATGACAGAACACAATAAAAATTTGTACATAGCTTTCATTGACCAGGGAAACACATTCGACTGAGTAAATTGAGAACAACTGTGAGAGATACTAACAACATATGGAGTAAGCAAACATCTAACAAGACTAATTAAAAGTCTCTACATCAACAGCACCTGCACAGTCAGAACAGTAGTAGGTTACACAGAACACCTTGAAGTTCAATCAGGTGTAAGACTGGGGTGCGTACTATCCTCCTTACTGTTTATTACATACATGGCTATATATAAAAGTTAGCCAACCCATCAGAGATAGAGAAGATCAATGAGCTTTTCTTAGCAGACTATCAGGCACTAATACATAGAAAAATAGAAAACCTACAAGAACACGTAAATAGACATAGCAGCACAGGTGCAAAATACAACATGAAAATCATCATCAACAAAACGGAAGTCATAAATATCGCAAAAGAGAAAAATAACATCAACATAACTATATAGGTTATTGGTTATGGAAGGCCTCGGTATCACTGGAAACGAATTAAAATTCATAATTGCTCAACCGCCCGTGCCAGTGGAATCATCCGAATTACTATCCCAAACAAAGAAAGGTAACTGTAGTCCCCATCGTAGCAGTCTCAGCACACGCCAAAAGACATAAGGCGAAACCACGCAGAAAGTGAACACAGCCAACTGTTCCCTGTCATACGATATCATCATTCATCGTAAACAAGCGGGCTATCGAAACAGGGTCAAAACGGATGAGACACACAGCTCACGGTGTGCACAGAGCACTTAACTCAGTAGCTCCTGCAACAAGCCAGACTTGGAATATGAGGAAACTGCAAGAAGGAACAATTTTCAGACATAGCCTTCAATGGTTCCTGACGTCTATCCACCATATACCATGGGAGTTCACGTCCTCCCGAAATGATGATCGTCGTTGCACTTGATGATGTTAGACCATCGTTGATGACTCCAATTCCAAACATATAGACACACAGTGGTGGTAAGTTATCATTTCCAATTCAACAGAAGCCACATGACCTGTAGTTAGTAAAACCACAGAGAGAATATGATTTTGTGACCTTCACTGATTCACTCTTAGATGTAAATGTGTAGTTTACACAAGAGGAGAAGTTTTCAACTACATTGATCCCATTTAAGGCAATTCTGGGATAGCAAGGCAAGTCTCCTTTATAGCAGCAGAAATTGATGATGTTCTCTGCTCCCTTCTTGTAGCTGCTGCCACACGATTCTGCTGTCTCATTAACTTGGACATCCTTCAAGAACAATGTCAGATTAACATTCCATAGATCTGGCTCTGCTGATGAAGTGCTTGGTGCAACAGTTGTATCAATCATACTGGAGGCTTCTGGTCTGTGGTCATTAATATCACAGACGGCATATGATGTTATATTCAGTATTTCTTTCTGGGGTGTAAATATGTGGCACACACATGGAGAGTGGTTTGTGGTCACAGTAATCCCATTAAAGGCAATTCTAGGGTAGCATGGCATAGCTGTTTCAGAACAGCACAATCCTATGATGTTTTCTGTGTTCGCTATAAAGCTGCTGCTGCTGCACAATCCTGACCAATTATAGGTGTGGACATTATTCACTTGCAATGACAAAACTGCTTTGTTTACATCATAAACATAAATACAACATAACTATATATGGCAGACAACTAAAACAATTAGAGGAATTAAATAGAGGTCTAGTGACAAACGACAATTCACAAACAGCAGAAGGATGCAACATAGCATGTCAAAGCATTCAATATGGGGGCCTCGGTAGCCTAGTTGGGAAAACCACTCGACTGGACTACCGACGTTCGGACAACCCGTATTCGATTCCCGCTGGGAGCAGTGTGAATTGTACTCATGGTTGTAAAAAAAAAAATACCCCTACGGTCGACCCAACCGTTGGCAGAAATGGGTACCAGGGTATTACCCTGGGAAGGTGAGGAATGTCGTCTTGCATCTGAGTTTCGATGCTTGAGGCGACACTATACAGAAATCTCCTAACATTTCTGGATAGGCGGCTGAGCACATATGGGTGGAAACTCGCATGCTAAGACGCCGGTTCAAGTCTCGTACTTTACCTTTACCTTTATCATTCAATAGCTATCACCAATATTTCCCAACATGGCAATAACTCTAGAAGCAAAACGGGCACTCTACAATACAATCTTCACCCATACTTTGTGCTACCAATGCCAGTCCTGAACCCTAGATCCAAGAAAAATAAGAAAAATAACCTCTACTGAGATGAAATGTGTTAGACGAATGACAGGAAACAGTCTGAGAGATAAGATCAGAAATGAAGAACTGAGAAAAAAAGCTAGGAATAATCCCCACCATAAATATATAAAGAAACAACAGATAAAATGGTTTGGCCACGTGACAAGACATAAAGATAAATACACAACACAACGAGCCTTCAATAAATGTTGCGAGATCACCATACCTTAAGGCTGACCACACAAAAAATGGATTGACGGAATATTAGAAACACTAGGAAATATAACAGCAGCAGAGGCGAACTGAAGCCCCTCAATGCCGAAAGGCACATGAGGAAGCAAAGAAGAAGAAGAAACATAAAGTTCTCCACACAGCAACATAATGTGAAATTAGAAGCATTATAATTTGACTGCATTAAAAATAAATGTGTTTTTCATTTCAAATAAATTTAAAGTGTTTTAAAAACTATATATTCTTTGTAATAATTTCTTTATTATATATAGTATGTACACGATGTTTCAGTGTCCAGCCTGATGACATAGGTGCACATATCAATGTTGGTCGAACATATGTAAATCTCAATCAAAGTTCATCAGCAGAGAAAGCATATCAGAAAGCCATTGATCTTTTCCCTCCTGTCATCAAAGGTATGATATATAATTTTATCAACTTTAGTTATTCACTAACAATTGACTAATGTCAAGATATTCTATAACAGTTTTAACAATATGTTATTCTTCTTCTTCTTTTCTTCCTCATCTGCCTTTCAGCGTCGAGGGGAGATATAATTTGCGGTCTTTTTGTCTTCTGATCGCCTCTGCTGCTGTTATGTTTCCTAGTTTCTAATATTCCATCGATCCATCTTTTTCGTGGTCGACCCTTGGGTCTGGTGTTCTCACAACGTTTGTTGAAGGCTCGTTGTGTTGGTTGTGTTTTGTTCTTTCTGCCTTGTCACGTGGCCAAACCATTTTATCTGTTGTTTCCTTATATATTCTATGGCGGGGGCTATTCCTAGCTTTTTTCTCAGTTCTTTATTTCTGATCTTATCTCTAAGATTGTTTCATGTCATTCGTCTAACACATTTCATCTCTGTAGAGGTTATTTTTCTTATTGTTCTTGCATCTAGGGTCCAGGTCTGGCATTGGTAGCACAACGTTGGGATGAAGATAATATGTTATTATTTGTTCAAATTAAATTAGCTTATTTCATTATCTGCATTTAGTTCTAGCTATTTTGTTTTTGTTTGTAGCATCATTATTAACAAAGTCTAACTCTTGCATATTTTATAGGGAAATCATATCAAGCAAGAGTAGCACCAAACCATTTGAACGCTTTTCTGAACTTAGCAAACTTGGTGTCAAAAGATCCAAACAGACTGAATGAAGCTGATCAGGTATTGCTGTTTTAAATATTATTTTTAAATCATTTTTAATGTCTGGAACATATTATAGCTCTCAAACATATGATAATGTTACAGTTTATTATATAACAAGCTTGTGTCTGAATATAAGATATGGTATAGATAATCTGTTTAACCCTAGATTACGATACTTACCTGTGGCTGACGTGTTTATAATACCGTAGTAAAAATTGCCACATAATTGTAACATTCATCATCATTAAGTACCGGGCCTGCTGGCGTAGGTGATCATGTCTCTCCACAACTTTCGATCTCGACAGTTATTTATCATTTCTGTTGTTGACCTTCTGCCAAGCCATGCTCTTAAGCTGTTTGGAAAATGTATCAACCTCACACCAGTGTATTGACTTAAAATCTAAATACAGACAGAGACATCAACAAAATAGTTGATGAATTCAGTAGACTGATAATACAAGCTGCCCGTGAAACAATACCTAGAGGGGCACGGAAACATTACAACCCATACTGGAGCAGGGAACTAGAGCAACTGCACAATGACATGGAAATATCTTGAAAGTAAGCAGAAATTTCAATGGGCTAAATTATAAGCCAGATGGAGAAGCTGGAAAGAGAAAACAGAGATCTTGAACGGGACATAAGAAAAGTATGGAAGCTTGTAAAACAGCTGAATGATGAGAGTACAGAAAGGAACACCAAAATTACACTGAAGAAGGATGGAAACATCCTAACAGGTAAGCAGGCAGCAAATCACTTTGAAGACTCCTTTGCAAATGACAATAATATTGAAATTAGCCTAGAGAAATGATAAGAGACCCGCTTAATACAACAAAATGCAAGACAAGAAGAGACCACACATGAAGTCATGGAAATACCCATTACACAAAGAGAGCTAGATCTGGCAATGACCAAATTAAAAATGAAAAAATCAACAGACAGTGATGGAGTGTCCAATGAAATGATTAAGAACTTGGGAACTGCAGCTAAAGCAAAACTACTGCAGATCTACAACATTTACTGGATCACAGGTAGAGTGCCACAGGCATGGAGAGAAGCAATTATGATACCATTACTAAAGTCAGGAAAAGATAGTTCAACGACATCCAGCTATAGACCAATCAGTCTTACAAGCTGTTTGTGTAAAACAATGGAATAATCAATCTCAGACTGCAGTGGTACCTGGAAAGTGAAAATCTCCTTGTCTCACAACATGCAGGCTTTACACAGTATTACTCTACTGAAGATAAGGCAACCTATCTTTCCCTTGAAATTGAGAATGTGTTTCAAGAAAAGAAACTGGTACTAGCAGCATGGATAGTCTTAAAGAAAGCATTTGATAAGGTATGGAAGGAAGGGCTTTTGAAGAAACTGAGAAATTATGGAGTAAATAGAAGGATGTACAAATGGGTGAAAGCATACCTGCATAACAGGAGAGCCAGAGTGCAACTGGATAGTCTTAAGAGTAAGAAGATCTTACTGTGCCAGGGCGTCCCACAGGGAGGGGTACTATCTCCAACACTTTTTCTAGTCTACATCAATGACCTAGTTACTGAACTACCACATGGTATCAAAGTGGCAATGTATGCAGATGACTTAGTAATGTGGTGCACAGGGGAGTATGCAACAGTGGCTTCCAATTTGTTGCAAAGAGTTATAAATGCACTGAATTCATGGACAAATAGATGGTGTATCAGCATCAAAACAGACAAATGCAGTAATACACTTTTCACTCTCTCCACAAAACAAAAAGCAGGAGCCATCTACATAAACAATGAGCCTGTGAAAGAAGACATACAAGCTATGTATCTTGGAGTTACATTTGACAACAAACTATCTTGTAAACAGCAGATAAATAAGGCAACCCAAAAAGCAAGGAGGAAGTTGGCTATTCTAGGAGGCTATTCTATGACCAGGCACTTAGGGTCATCACAGGAGCAATGAAATCAATATTGGAGATGGAGAAATTGTGGAGGATACCAGTACTGAGAGAACGGAGGGACACAAAGGTGCTAATCATCATCATCATTGAGTGCCGTCTCCGTAACGAAGGTTGGCTACCATGGAGCGCCATTCTGCTCTATCTCTTGCTTTGATGGTGCAGGTTGTCATCGGTTGATTTGTCCATCTTTTGATGTTACTCGTCCATGTTAATCTTGGTCTGCCTCTGCCTCTTTTACCTTGTATTTTCCCCTCCAGGATTACTTTCAGTAGGCTGTTGTGTCTTTTAACATGGCCTCATCATCATCATTGAGTGCCGTCTCTGCAACGAAGGTTGGCTACAATGGAGCGCCATTTTGCTCTATCTCTTGCTTTGATGGTGCAGGTTGTCATCGGTTGATTTGTCCATCTTTTGATGTTACTCGTCCATGTTAATCTTGGTCTGCCTCTGCCTCTTTTACCTTGTATTTTCCCCTCCAGGATCACTTTCAGTAGGCTGTTGTGTCTTTTAACATGGCCTAAGAATCGCATTTGTCTTGTTCTAATTGTGTTCAGAAGTTCTCTTTTCATTTTTAGTTGTTTTAAGACTTCGTCGTTTGTTTTCTTTTCCTTCCATCCAATTCTACCTATTCTTCTATATATCCACATTTCAAAGGCTTCAATTCTCTGTTCTGTTTTCTTGTCTAATGTCCATGTTTCAGCACCATATAGGAATATTGAGAAGATGTAACATTTTGCTATTCTTAGTTTTAGCTCTGGTGTTATTTGTTTTGATGTTAGTATGTCCTTCATGACATTAAAATTACTTTTTGCCATTCCTATTCTTTTGTTTATTTCAGTTGTACATTTTCCATCACTGGTTATAGTATGTCCAAGGTAGTTATAGTTCTGAACTGTCTCAAGGTCTATTCCTTCAATTTTGATATCCACTTGTGGGTTTTGAGTATTTTCTTTGTTTATGATCATAGTTTTAGTCTTTTTGATATTCATATCTAGTCCATATTTTTTGCTTGTCGTGTTTATTTCATTAAGTAATTGTTGTAGGTCTTTAGGATTTTCTGCTAGTAGTACAGTATCGTCAGCATATCTTAGGTTATTGATTATCTTTCCATTAATTTGTAGGCCTGGCATCTCTATGATGTTTTTAAAGATTTGCTCAGTGTATAGATTGAACAAGCTTGGTGATAGGATGCATCCTTGTCTTACTCCTCTTTTTATATCAATGGGTGTAGAGAACTCTTTGTTATATTTTATTATTGCTGTTTGCTCCCAGTATAGATTGCATATTAGTCGTATATCCATGTCATCTAGATGTATCTCTTTTAGGCATTCTATAAGTTGTTTGTGGTGTACTCTATCAAAAGCTTTGGTGTAGTCTACGAAGTAGGCATATATTGGTTTGTTTACTTCTGTGTATTTTTCGATTAATGTTCTCATGCAGAATATGGCTTCTTTTGTCCCGCTATTTTTCCTAAATCCAAATTGCTGCTCATCTAATTCAGTATTGATTTTATTCTGAATCCTTCCTTGTATAACTTTTAGCAAGATTTTTGTAACATGGCTCATTAGGCTTATTGTTCTAAAGTCACTGCATTCAACTGCACCATTCTTTTTAGGCAATGCAATGAAAGTTGATGTTTTTAGTTCATTTGGTATGTATCCTGTGTGGTATATGTCGTTGCATATGTCTGTAATCACTTCAAACATGGCCTAAGAATCGCATTTGTCTTGTTCTAATTGTGTTCAGAAGTTCTCTTTTCATTTTTAGTTGTTTTAAGACTTTATCGTTTGTTTTCTTTTCCTTCCATCCAATTCTACCTATGCTTCTATATATCCACATTTCAAAGGCTTCAATTCTCTGTTCTGTTTTCTTGTCTAATGTCCATGTGTCAGCACCATATAGGGATATTGAGAAGATGTAACATTTTGCTATTCTTAGTTTTAGCTCTGGTGTTATTTGTTTTGATGTTAGTATGTCCTTCATGACATTAAAATTACTTTTTGCCATTCCTATTCTTTTGTTTATTTCAGTTGTACATTTTCCATCACTGGTTATAGTATGTCCAAGGTAGTTATAGTTCTGAACTGTCTCAAGGTCTATTCCTTCAATTTTGATATCCACTTGTGGGTTTTGAGTATTTTCTTTGTTTATGATCATAGTTTTAGTCTTTTTGATATTCATATCTAGTCCATATTTTTTGCTTGTCGTGTTTATTTCATTAAGTAATTGTTGTAGGTCTTTAGGATTTTCTGCTAGTAGTACAGGATCATCAGCATATCATAGGTTATTGATTATCTTTCCATTAATTTGTAGGCCTGGCATCTCTATGATGTTTTTAAAGATTTGCTCAGTGTATAGATTGAACAAGCTTGGTGATAGGATGCATCCTTGTCTTACTCCTCTTTTTATATCAATGGGTGTAGAGAACTCTTTGTTATATTTTATTATTGCTGTTTGCTCCCTGTATAGATTGCATATTAGTCGTATATCCATGTCATCTAGATGTATCTCTTTTAGGCATTCTATAAGTTGTTTGTGGTGTACTCTATCAAAAGCTTTGGTGTAGTCTATGAAGCAAGCATATATTGGTTTGTTTACTTCTGTGTATTTAAAGGTGCTAATACAGGCTGAAAAATTATCGTCCATACCGAGACATCCAATGAAGGACCGATTCCAAAATCTTGCATTGGGACGGCTTAAGAGAAGCAGTTTTATCCACCAAGCCAAGCGAATTTGTAGACAAATACCAAATATGCCATAGGTTGTTGACCCCCTACTGCCCATACCAGAACAGACTCCCTGGACAGAGGAAACAGGATTGTCAATACAAATATGGACAGAAGTGAAAGGAATACTTGACTGGGAGGAACAAAATAGTATAGAGCGTAAAACAATAACTCTCAGTTTCTTAGATGAAGAATACCCACAAGACCTATGGATTTGTGTGTACACAGATGGATCAGCACAGAATGCAGTAAAGAATTGGGGAGCAGATGCATACATAGAGTACCCAAATAACACTAGGGATATGAATAGCCTTTAGTGTTTTTGACAGATGCAAGATCAGTACTCCAGGCACTACAATCCAGAAAATTGACACATCTGCAGACCTTATTGACTGAACTCTGCAAGCACCACAGGGTTGCCCTGCAATGGATCTCATCACACTGTGGAATACCAGGAAACGAGAAAGTGGATCAATTGCCAAAGGAAGGTGCAACATGCACACAACCAGATGCACCGGTTACATAACATCATAAGAAACATAATCAAATCAATCAGATGACCTTCTTCTTCTTCTCATTCTTTTCTCTTTTCACTGATACCTAAAAGGTGTCGTGGTTTATATCATTTGTCGTTCTTGTGCTGCTCGAATTGTCTGAATTAGTGATTTTCCTTTGTTGTTACATGTCTCTGTCACTGCATCTATCCATCTTCTTCTGGGTCTTCCTCTTGGTCTTTTCCCATGCATTCTCGAGAAGAACGCCCTTGATGGTGATTGGTGAGGATTCATTCTGACCAGGTGACCAAACCATTTAAGTTGTTGTTGTTCTATATATTCTTGGCAGGGTTTTGTTCCTACTATTTTTCTTATGGTTTCATTTGGTATTCTATCTCTTCTTGTGTTGTTTGGCACTTTTCTCAAGCAACGCATCTCACATGTATTGATCTTTCTTAAATGTGATTTAGAAGGGTCCATGTTTGACTTTCATAGCATAAAGTTGGTATGAAGGTACTATTTATCATTTGTTGTTTAGCTGGCATAGAAATGTTTGGATGTCTTAGCAATGGTGAAAGCTGGTATGTGACAGCATTTGCTTTTTGTATTCTCATGTCAATTTCTCTGTCTAGTTTTCCATCTTCTGTGAACATTGTGCCTAAATACTTGAATTCCTCTACTTGTTTTATTTCTTTATCTTTGATCTTGATGTTTAATGGGTGTCTTAATTTGCTTATTCTTATAGCCTCTGTTTTTCAGAGGACCACAAGCCCCAAATCAGGATGCCTTTCATAATATGAATAGATGTGAACAAGTTATCATTATACATGGTGGGGTAAGGTGGGATGGGATGGGATTGTCCAAGCGCAAGTGGGTTCTGCAATTATATGGGGGAGAATAGTGTAGGTTCCCTCAACTATAATGTCACCGGCAGTGCATATATGTACCTCTGTATACCATGTGAGAACACATAGAACTATATATATTGAAGCACATTCATAACGTGCCACGTCTCAGATCCAGAAACAAGGTGTAAAATGTAAATATAAGTGTGGAAGTAGATTTTCTCAGTGTTTGTCATAAGGTAGGGAGCTAATGTTTGCTGGAATGGAAAGTACATGATTCAACCCACTGGTTATTGTACAGACTGCATGAAAACAATGAAAGTTACACGTGCTGTTCAATTCCCAATAGCTATGACCCTGAACATGTATACTGAACTGAGCTGCCAGTGAAACAATACCTAGAGGGGCACGGAAACATTACAACCCATACTGGAGCAGGGAACTAGAGCAACTGCACAATGACATGGAAATATCTTGAAAGTAAGCAGAAATTTCAATGGGCTAAATTATAAGCCAGATGGAGAAGCTGGAAAGAGAAAACAGAGATCTTGAACGGGACATAAGAAAAGTATGGAAGCTTGTAAAACAGCTGAATGATGAGAGTACAGAAAGGAACACCAAAATTACACTGAAGAAGGATGGAAACATCCTAACAGGTAAGCAGGCAGCAAATCACTTTGAAGACTCCTTTGCAAATGACAATAATATTGAAATTAGCCTAGAGAAATGATAAGAGACCCGCTTAATACAACAAAATGCAAGACAAGAAGAGACCACACATGAAGTCATGGAAATACCCATTACACAAAGAGAGCTAGATCTGGCAATGACCAAATTAAAAATGAAAAAATCAACAGACAGTGATGGAGTGTCCAATGAAATGATTAAGAACTTGGGAACTGCAGCTAAAGCAAAACTACTGCAGATCTACAACATTTACTGGATCACAAGTAGAGTGCCACAGGCATGGAGAGAAGCAATTATGATACCATTACTAAAGTCAGGAAAAGATAGTTCAACGACATCCAGCTATAGACCAATCAGTCTTACAAGCTGTTTGTGTAAAACAATGGAATAATCAATCTCAGACTGCAGTGGTACCTGGAAAGTGAAAATCTCCTTGTCTCACAACATGCAGGCTTTACACAGTATTACTCTACTGAAGATAAGGCAACCTATCTTTCCCTTGAAATTGAGAATGTGTTTCAAGAAAAGAAACTGGTACTAGCAGCATGGATAGTCTTAAAGAAAGCATTTGATAAGGTATGGAAGGAAGGGCTTTTGAAGAAACTGAGAAATTATGGAGTAAATAGAAGGATGTACAAATGGGTGAAAGCATACCTGCATAACAGGAGAGCCAGAGTGCAACTGGATAGTCTTAAGAGTAAGAAGATCTTACTGTGCCAGGGCGTCCCACAGGGAGGGGTACTATCTCCAACACTTTTTCTAGTCTACATCAATGACCTAGTTACTGAACTACCACATGGTATCAAAGTGGCAATGTATGCAGATGACTTAGTAATGTGGTGCACAGGGGAGTATGCAACAGTGGCTTCCAATTTGTTGCAAAGAGTTATAAATGCACTGAATTCATGGACAAATAGATGGTGTATCAGCATCAAAACAGACAAATGCAGTAATACACTTTTCACTCTCTCCACAAAACAAAAAGCAGGAGCCATCTACATAAACAATGAGCCTGTGAAAGAAGACATACAAGCTATGTATCTTGGAGTTACATTTGACAACAAACTATCTTGTAAACAGCAGATAAATAAGGCAACCCAAAAAGCAAGGAGGAAGTTGGCTATTCTAGGAGGCTATTCTATGACCAGGCACTTAGGGTCATCACAGGAGCAATGAAATCAACATCAATATTGGAGATGGAGAAATTGTGGAGGATACCAGTACTGAGAGAACGGAGGGACACAAAGGTGCTAATCATCATCATCATTGAGTGCCGTCTCCGCAACGAAGGTTGGCTACCATGGAGCGCCATTCTGCTCTATCTCTTGCTTTGATGGTGCAGGTTGTCATCGGTTGATTTGTCCATCTTTTGATGTTACTCGTCCATGTTAATCTTGGTCTGCCTCTGCCTCTTTTACCTTGTATTTTCCCCTCCAGGATTACTTTCAGTAGGCTGTTGTGTCTTTTAACATGGCCTCATCATCATCATTGAGTGCCGTCTCTGCAACGAAGGTTGGCTACCATGGAGCGCCATTTTGCTCTATCTCTTGCTTTGATGGTGCAGGTTGTCATCGGTTGATTTGTCCATCTTTTGATGTTACTCGTCCATGTTAATCTTGGTCTGCCTCTGCCTCTTTTACCTTGTATTTTCCCCTCCAGGATCACTTTCAGTAGGCTGTTGTGTCTTTTAACATGGCCTAAGAATCGCATTTGTCTTGTTCTAATTGTGTTCAGAAGTTCTCTTTTCATTTTTAGTTGTTTTAAGACTTCGTCGTTTGTTTTCTTTTCCTTCCATCCAATTCTACCTATTCTTCTATATATCCACATTTCAAAGGCTTCAATTCTCTGTTCTGTTTTCTTGTCTAATGTCCATGTTTCAGCACCATATAGGAATATTGAGAAGATGTAACATTTTGCTATTCTTAGTTTTAGCTCTGGTGTTATTTGTTTTGATGTTAGTATGTCCTTCATGACATTAAAATTACTTTTTGCCATTCCTATTCTTTTGTTTATTTCAGTTGTACATTTTCCATCACTGGTTATAGTATGTCCAAGGTAGTTATAGTTCTGAACTGTCTCAAGGTCTATTCCTTCAATTTTGATATCCACTTGAGGGTTTTGAGTATTTTCTTTGTTTATGATCATAGTTTTAGTCTTTTTGATATTCATATCTAGTCCATATTTTTTGCTTGTCGTGTTTATTTCATTAAGGAATTGTTGTAGGTCTTTAGGATTTTCTGCTAGTAGTACAGTATCGTCAGCATATCTTAGGTTATTGATTATCTTTCCATTAATTTGTAGGCCTGGCATCTCTATGATGTTTTTAAAGATTTGCTCAGTGTATAGATTGAACAAGCTTGGTGATAGGATGCATCCTTGTCTTACTCCTCTTTTTATATCAATGGGTGTAGAGAACTCTTTGTTATATTTTATTATTGCTGTTTGCTCCCAGTATAGATTGCATATTAGTCGTATATCCATGTCATCTAGATGTATCTCTTTTAGGCATTCTATAAGTTGTTTGTGGTGTACTCTATCAAAAGCTTTGGTGTAGTCTACGAAGTAGGCATATATTGGTTTGTTTACTTCTGTGTATTTTTCGATTAATGTTCTCATGCAGAATATGGCTTCTTTTGTCCCGCTATTTTTCCTAAATCCAAATTGCTGCTCATCTAATTCAGTATTGATTTTATTCTGAATCCTTCCTTGTATAACTTTTAGCAAGATTTTTGTAACATGGCTCATTAGGCTTATTGTTCTAAAGTCACTGCATTCAACTGCACCATTCTTTTTAGGCAATGCAATGAAAGTTGATGTTTTTAGTTCATTTGGTATGTATCCTGTGTGGTATATGTCGTTGCATATGTCTGTAATCACTTCAAACATGGCCTAAGAATCGCATTTGTCTTGTTCTAATTGTGTTCAGAAGTTCTCTTTTCATTTTTAGTTGTTTTAAGACTTTATCGTTTGTTTTCTTTTCCTTCCATCCAATTCTACCTATGCTTCTATATATCCACATTTCAAAGGCTTCAATTCTCTGTTCTGTTTTCTTGTCTAATGTCCATGTGTCAGCACCATATAGGAATATTGAGAAGATGTAACATTTTGCTATTCTTAGTTTTAGCTCTGGTGTTATTTGTTTTGATGTTAGTATGTCCTTCATGACATTAAAATTACTTTTTTGCCATTCCTATTCTTTTGTTTATTTCAGTTGTACATTTTCCATCACTGGTTATAGTATGTCCAAGGTAGTTATAGTTCTGAACTGTCTCAAGGTCTATTCCTTCAATTTTGATATCCACTTGTGGGTTTTGAGTATTTTCTTTGTTTATGATCATAGTTTTAGTCTTTTTGATATTCATATCTAGTCCATTTTTTTTGCTTGTCGTGTTTATTTCATTAAGTAATTGTTGTAGGTCTTTAGGATTTTCTGCTAGTAGTACAGGACCATCAGCATATCATAGGTTATTGATTATCTTTCCATTAATTTGTAGGCCTGGCATCTCTATGATGTTTTTAAAGATTTGCTCAGTGTATAGATTGAACAAGCTTGGTGATAGGATGCATCCTTGTCTTACTCCTCTTTTTATATCAATGGGTGTAGAGAACTCTTTGTTATATTTTATTATTGCTGTTTGCTCCCAGTATAGATTGCATATTAGTCGTATATCCATGTCATCTAGATGTATCTCTTTTAGGCATTCTATAAGTTGTTTGTGGTGTACTCTATCAAAAGCTTTGGTGTAGTCTATGAAGCAAGCATATATTGGTTTGTTTACTTCTGTGTATTTAAAAGTGCTAATACAGGCTGAAAAATTATCGTCCATACCGAGACATCCAATGAAGGACCGATTCCAAAATCTTGCATTGGGACGGCTTAAGAGAAGCAGTTTTATCCACCAAGCCAAGCGAATTTGTAGACAAATACCAAATATGCCATAGGTTGTTGACCCCCTACTGCCCATACCAGAACAGACTCCCTGGACAGAGGAAACAGGATTGTCAATACAAATATGGACAGAAGTGAAAGGAATACTTGACTGGGAGGAACAAAATAGTATAGAGCGTAAAACAATAACTCTCAGTTTCTTAGATGAAGAATACCCACAAGACCTATGGATTTGTGTGTACACAGATGGATCAGCACAGAATGCAGTAAAGAATTGGGGAGCAGATGCATACATAGAGTACCCAAATAACACTAGGGATATGAATAGCCTTTAGTGTTTTTGACAGATGCAAGATCAGTACTCCAGGCACTACAATCCAGAAAATTGACACATCTGCAGACCTTATTGACTGAACTCTGCAAGCACCACAGGGTTGCCCTGCAATGGATCTCATCACACTGTGGAATACCAGGAAACGAGAAAGTGGATCAATTGCCAAAGGAAGGTGCAACATGCACACAACCAGATGCACCGGTTACATAACATCATAAGAAACATAATCAAATCAATCAGATGACCTTCTTCTTCTTCTCATTCTTTTCTCTTTTCACTGATACCTAAAAGGTGTCGTGGTTTATATCATTTGTCGTTCTTGTGCTGCTCGAATTGTCTGAATTAGTGATTTTCCTTTGTTGTTACATGTCTCTGTCACTGCATCTATCCATCTTCTTCTGGGTCTTCCTCTTGGTCTTTTCCCATGCATTCTCGAGAAGAACGCCCTTGATGGTGATTGGTGAGGATTCATTCTGACCAGGTGACCAAACCATTTAAGTTGTTGTTGTTCTATATATTCTTGGCAGGGTTTTGTTCCTACTATTTTTCTTATGGTTTCATTTGGTATTCTATCTCTTCTTGTGTTGTTTGGTACTTTTCTCAAGCAACGCATCTCACATGTATTGATCTTTCTTAAATGTGATTTAGAAGGGTCCATGTTTGACTTTCATAGCATAAAGTTGGTATGAAGGTACTATTTATCATTTGTTGTTTAGCTGGCATAGAAATGTTTGGATGTCTTAGCAATGGTGAAAGCTGGTATGTGACAGCATTTGCTTTTTGTATTCTCATGTCAATTTCTCTGTCTAGTTTTCCATCTTCTGTGAACATTGTGCCTAAATACTTGAATTCCTCTACTTGTTTTATTTCTTTATCTTTGATCTTGATGTTTAATGGGTGTCTTAATTTGCTTATTCTTATAGCCTCTGTTTTTCAGAGGACCACAAGCCCCAAATCAGGATGCCTTTCATAATATGAATAGATGTGAACAAGTTATCATTATACATGATGGGGTAAGGTGGGATGGGATGGGATTGTCCAAGCGCAAGTGGGTTCTGCAATTATATGGGGGAGAATAGTGTAGGTTCCCTCAACTATAATGTCACCGGCAGTGCATATATGTACCTCTGTATACCATGTGAGAACACATAGAACTATATATATTGAAGCACATTCATAACGTGCCACGTCTCAGATCCAGAAACAAGGTGTAAAATGTAAATATAAGTGTGGAAGTAGATTTTCTCAGTGTTTGTCATAAGGTAGGGAGCTAATGTTTGCTGGAATGGAAAGTACATGATTAAACCCACTGGTTATTGTACAGACTGCATGAAAACAATGAAAGTTACACGTGCTGTTCAATTCCCAATAGCTATGACCCTGAACATGTATACTGAACTGAGCTGCCAGTGAAACAATACCTAGAGGGGCACGGAAACATTACAACCCATACTGGAGCAGGGAACTAGAGCAACTGCACAATGACATGGAAATATCTTGAAAGTAAGCAGAAATTTCAATGGGCTAAATTATAAGCCAGATGGAGAAGCTGGAAAGAGAAAACAGAGATCTTGAACGGGACATAAGAAAAGTATGGAAGCTTGTAAAACAGCTGAATGATGAGAGTACAGAAAGGAACACCAAAATTACACTGAAGAAGGATGGAAACATCCTAACAGGTAAGCAGGCAGCAAATCACTTTGAAGACTCCTTTGCAAATGACAATAATATTGAAATTAGCCTAGAGAAATGATAAGAGACCCGCTTAATACAACAAAATGCAAGACAAGAAGAGACCACACATGAAGTCATGGAAATACCCATTACACAAAGAGAGCTAGATCTGGCAATGACCAAATTAAAAATGAAAAAATCAACAGACAGTGATGGAGTGTCCAATGAAATGATTAAGAACTTGGGAACTGCAGCTAAAGCAAAACTACTGCAGATCTACAACATTTACTGGATCACAAGTAGAGTGCCACAGGCATGGAGAGAAGCAATTATGATACCATTACTAAAGTCAGGAAAAGATAGTTCAACGACATCCAGCTATAGACCAATCAGTCTTACAAGCTGTTTGTGTAAAACAATGGAATAATCAATCTCAGACTGCAGTGGTACCTGGAAAGTGAAAATCTCCTTGTCTCACAACATGCAGGCTTTACACAGTATTACTCTACTGAAGATAAGGCAACCTATCTTTCCCTTGAAATTGAGAATGTGTTTCAAGAAAAGAAACTGGTACTAGCAGCATGGATAGTCTTAAAGAAAGCATTTGATAAGGTATGGAAGGAAGGGCTTTTGAAGAAACTGAGAAATTATGGAGTAAATAGAAGGATGTACAAATGGGTGAAAGCATACCTGCATAACAGGAGAGCCAGAGTGCAACTGGATAGTCTTAAGAGTAAGAAGATCTTACTGTGCCAGGGCGTCCCACAGGGAGGGGTACTATCTCCAACACTTTTTCTAGTCTACATCAATGACCTAGTTACTGAACTACCACATGGTATCAAAGTGGCAATGTATGCAGATGACTTAGTAATGTGGTGCACAGGGGAGTATGCAACAGTGGCTTCCAATTTGTTGCAAAGAGTTATAAATGCACTGAATTCATGGACAAATAGATGGTGTATCAGCATCAAAACAGACAAATGCAGTAATACACTTTTCACTCTCTCCACAAAACAAAAAGCAGGAGCCATCTACATAAACAATGAGCCTGTGAAAGAAGACATACAAGCTATGTATCTTGGAGTTACATTTGACAACAAACTATCTTGTAAACAGCAGATAAATAAGGCAACCCAAAAAGCAAGGAGGAAGTTGGCTATTCTAGGAGGCTATTCTATGACCAGGCACTTAGGGTCATCACAGGAGCAATGAAATCAACATCAATATTGGAGATGGAGAAATTGTGGAGGATACCAGTACTGAGAGAACGGAGGGACACAAAGGTGCTAATCATCATCATCATTGAGTGCCGTCTCCGCAACGAAGGTTGGCTACCATGGAGCGCCATTCTGCTCTATCTCTTGCTTTGATGGTGCAGGTTGTCATCGGTTGATTTGTCCATCTTTTGATGTTACTCGTCCATGTTAATCTTGGTCTGCCTCTGCCTCTTTTACCTTGTATTTTCCCCTCCAGGATTACTTTCAGTAGGCTGTTGTGTCTTTTAACATGGCCTCATCATCATCATTGAGTGCCGTCTCTGCAACGAAGGTTGGCTACCATGGAGCGCCATTTTGCTCTATCTCTTGCTTTGATGGTGCAGGTTGTCATCGGTTGATTTGTCCATCTTTTGATGTTACTCGTCCATGTTAATCTTGGTCTGCCTCTGCCTCTTTTACCTTGTATTTTCCCCTCCAGGATCACTTTCAGTAGGCTGTTGTGTCTTTTAACATGGCCTAAGAATCGCATTTGTCTTGTTCTAATTGTGTTCAGAAGTTCTCTTTTCATTTTTAGTTGTTTTAAGACTTCGTCGTTTGTTTTCTTTTCCTTCCATCCAATTCTACCTATTCTTCTATATATCCACATTTCAAAGGCTTCAATTCTCTGTTCTGTTTTCTTGTCTAATGTCCATGTTTCAGCACCATATAGGAATATTGAGAAGATGTAACATTTTGCTATTCTTAGTTTTAGCTCTGGTGTTATTTGTTTTGATGTTAGTATGTCCTTCATGACATTAAAATTACTTTTTGCCATTCCTATTCTTTTGTTTATTTCAGTTGTACATTTTCCATCACTGGTTATAGTATGTCCAAGGTAGTTATAGTTCTGAACTGTCTCAAGGTCTATTCCTTCAATTTTGATATCCACTTGAGGGTTTTGAGTATTTTCTTTGTTTATGATCATAGTTTTAGTCTTTTTGATATTCATATCTAGTCCATATTTTTTGCTTGTCGTGTTTATTTCATTAAGTAATTGTTGTAGGTCTTTAGGATTTTCTGCTAGTAGTACAGTATCGTCAGCATATCTTAGGTTATTGATTATCTTTCCATTAATTTGTAGGCCTGGCATCTCTATGATGTTTTTAAAGATTTGCTCAGTGTATAGATTGAACAAGCTTGGTGATAGGATGCATCCTTGTCTTACTCCTCTTTTTATATCAATGGGTGTAGAGAACTCTTTGTTATATTTTATTATTGCTGTTTGCTCCCAGTATAGATTGCATATTAGTCGTATATCCATGTCATCTAGATGTATCTCTTTTAGGCATTCTATAAGTTGTTTGTGGTGTACTCTATCAAAAGCTTTGGTGTAGTCTACGAAGTAGGCATATATTGGTTTGTTTACTTCTGTGTATTTTTCGATTAATGTTCTCATGCAGAATATGGCTTCTTTTGTCCCGCTATTTTTCCTAAATCCAAATTGCTGCTCATCTAATTCAGTATTGATTTTATTCTGAATCCTTCCTTGTATAACTTTTAGCAAGATTTTTGTAACATGGCTCATTAGGCTTATTGTTCTAAAGTCACTGCATTCAACTGCACCATTCTTTTTAGGCAATGCAATGAAAGTTGATGTTTTTAGTTCATTTGGTATGTATCCTGTGTGGTATATGTCGTTGCATATGTCTGTAATCACTTCAAACATGGCCTAAGAATCGCATTTGTCTTGTTCTAATTGTGTTCAGAAGTTCTCTTTTCATTTTTAGTTGTTTTAAGACTTTATCGTTTGTTTTCTTTTCCTTCCATCCAATTCTACCTATGCTTCTATATATCCACATTTCAAAGGCTTCAATTCTCTGTTCTGTTTTCTTGTCTAATGTCCATGTGTCAGCACCATATAGGAATATTGAGAAGATGTAACATTTTGCTATTCTTAGTTTTAGCTCTGGTGTTATTTGTTTTGATGTTAGTATGTCCTTCATGACATTAAAATTACTTTTTTGCCATTCCTATTCTTTTGTTTATTTCAGTTGTACATTTTCCATCACTGGTTATAGTATGTCCAAGGTAGTTATAGTTCTGAACTGTCTCAAGGTCTATTCCTTCAATTTTGATATCCACTTGTGGGTTTTGAGTATTTTCTTTGTTTATGATCATAGTTTTAGTCTTTTTGATATTCATATCTAGTCCATTTTTTTTGCTTGTCGTGTTTATTTCATTAAGTAATTGTTGTAGGTCTTTAGGATTTTCTGCTAGTAGTACAGGACCATCAGCATATCATAGGTTATTGATTATCTTTCCATTAATTTGTAGGCCTGGCATCTCTATGATGTTTTTAAAGATTTGCTCAGTGTATAGATTGAACAAGCTTGGTGATAGGATGCATCCTTGTCTTACTCCTCTTTTTATATCAATGGGTGTAGAGAACTCTTTGTTATATTTTATTATTGCTGTTTGCTCCCAGTATAGATTGCATATTAGTCGTATATCCATGTCATCTAGATGTATCTCTTTTAGGCATTCTATAAGTTGTTTGTGGTGTACTCTATCAAAAGCTTTGGTGTAGTCTATGAAGCAAGCATATATTGGTTTGTTTACTTCTGTGTATTTAAAGGTGCTAATACAGGCTGAAAAATTATCGTCCATACCGAGACATCCAATGAAGGACCGATTCCAAAATCTTGCATTGGGACGGCTTAAGAGAAGCAGTTTTATTCACCAAGCCAAGCGAATTTGTAGACAAATACCAAATATGCCATAGGTTGTTGACCCCCTACTGCCCATACCAGAACAGACTCCCTGGACAGAGGAAACAGGATTGTCAATACAAATATGGACAGAAGTGAAAGGAATACTTGACTGGGAGGAACAAAATAGTATAGAGCGTAAAACAATAACTCTCAGTTTCTTAGATGAAGAATACCCACAAGACCTATGGATTTGTGTGTACACAGATGGATCAGCACAGAATGCAGTAAAGAATTGGGGAGCAGATGCATACATAGAGTACCCAAATAACACTAGGGATATGAATAGCCTTTAGTGTTTTTGACAGATGCAAGATCAGTACTCCAGGCACTACAATCCAGAAAATTGACACATCTGCAGACCTTATTGACTGAACTCTGCAAGCACCACAGGGTTGCCCTGCAATGGATCTCATCACACTGTGGAATACCAGGAAACGAGAAAGTGGATCAATTGCCAAAGGAAGGTGCAACATGCACACAACCAGATGCACCGGTTACATAACATCATAAGAAACATAATCAAATCAATCAGATGACCTTCTTCTTCTTCTCATTCTTTTCTCTTTTCACTGATACCTAAAAGGTGTCGTGGTTTATATCATTTGTCGTTCTTGTGCTGCTCGAATTGTCTGAATTAGTGATTTTCCTTTGTTGTTACATGTCTCTGTCACTGCATCTATCCATCTTCTTCTGGGTCTTCCTCTTGGTCTTTTCCCATGCATTCTCGAGAAGAACGCCCTTGATGGTGATTGGTGAGGATTCATTCTGACCAGGTGACCAAACCATTTAAGTTGTTGTTGTTCTATATATTCTTGGCAGGGTTTTGTTCCTACTATTTTTCTTATGGTTTCATTTGGTATTCTATCTCTTCTTGTGTTGTTTGGTACTTTTCTCAAGCAACGCATCTCACATGTATTGATCTTTCTTAAATGTGATTTAGAAGGGTCCATGTTTGACTTTCATAGCATAAAGTTGGTATGAAGATACTATTTATCATTTGTTGTTTAGCTGGCATAGAAATGTTTGGATGTCTTAGCAATGGTGAAAGCTGGTATGTGACAGCATTTGCTTTTTGTATTCTCATGTCAATTTCTCTGTCTAGTTTTCCATCTTCTGTGAACATTGTGCCTAAATACTTGAATTCCTCTACTTGTTTTATTTCTTTATCTTTGATCTTGATGTTTAATGGGTGTCTTAATTTGCTTATTCTTATAGCCTCTGTTTTTCAGAGGACCACAAGCCCCAAATCAGGATGCCTTTCATAATATGAATAGATGTGAACAAGTTATCATTATACATGATGGGGTAAGGTGGGATGGGATGGGATTGTCCAAGCGCAAGTGGGTTCTGCAATTATATGGGGGAGAATAGTGTAGGTTCCCTCAACTATAATGTCACCGGCAGTGCATATATGTACCTCTGTATACCATGTGAGAACACATAGAACTATATATATTGAAGCACATTCATAACGTGCCACGTCTCAGATCCAGAAACAAGGTGTAAAATGTAAATATAAGTGTGGAAGTAGATTTTCTCAGTGTTTGTCATAAGGTAGGGAGCTAATGTTTGCTGGAATGGAAAGTACATGATTCAACCCACTGGTTATTGTACAGACTGCATGAAAACAATGAAAGTTACACGTGCTGTTCAATTCCCAATAGCTATGACCCTGAACATGTATACACATTGTGGCTGTATAAAAGTAAGTAAAGTGTCCCCGTCATGCCAAGTGGTGTATAGGGAATATGGTGCCATATATTTTACAGACCTTCGGCACATGATTTTTTTGGGTAATGTGATCGGTATTACGCCCATGCAGCTTTACTTTCCCAGAAAAAAAATCCAGTACCCATTAAGGCTGGGTGAACCCGGAAGCCGTCGGTTGGGATCGAACCCTACCTCTTTTCCTTTGTAGTCCAGTTCATTAACCACTGAGCTATCGCGGCTCCCATTGTGGCTGTATACTCAGTATAAAAAGGCAGACAAAACAATCAGTTCATGTTGTTGAAATGCCATGACTATCTGAAAATGACTGTTACCGAGCCACTGGTATGTTGGAGACCGGAATGAGCTCACGAGCCATTGCCAGAAAGATTAATTGCCTCCACAGCACTATTGTTCGTCTGATTGAACGTTACTGAACCACTGGCAGTACCAGTGATAGACTTCAGAGTTGCCAACCACGAGTTACTAGCCCTGCGCAAGAATGTCATATTGTCCTGAGTCACCTAAGGAATTGTTCTCTCTCGGCGAGTCCAACAGATAGAACATTAGTGGGTAGATGCAGATAAGTCTTTCGAATGACAGTCAGATGACGACTCAGAGACAGAGGCTTACTACTGAACAACATTTCAGATGGACTAGACTGCAGTGGAGTGCAGTGTCCTATTCACAGGCAAGAGCATATTCAACATATCCTTTGTTGATGGATGTTTGTGGATTGGGCGACAGTGTGGAGTGAACACTTATATTTATATTTGACAATATGTTCCTGGATCTGTAAAGTGGTGCGTTAATAATGTGCATCAGAATAAACACAGTTAACAAATTCACATACCTTGAAAAAACTATAAACTAGAAGACCTGAATGCATTAATTTGTAGCATCATTGACATAGAAACACACAATTGTATTGTTATAGCAAGAAAATAGGAAGGCTGGAGGGGTTTCTGTCTGTTGTTTTGAGCCAAAGACCATGGATTGGGTGGAAATTAAAGAGTTTTTATATATAATGATCTTTGTTATTGTCAGACTTTGCACAGGCACATTGTATCTCATCAAACGTCCCTGTTCTGAGGAGCCTCTCAGCCTTGGCAAGTTAACTGATGCCTGCTATTGTTGCATCTTCCATCAGTGTTTCTCTAAGTCAACCTCTTTTTTATTTTACCCTCTGGTTCCTCTTTGAGGGCTTGCTTTGAGATCCTATTGTCTCTTCTCTTTAAATGACCAATAGTCTACCTTCTAGTTTTTATTTTAGATAATTTTATTAGATAGAAACTTTGTCGTTTCTCTTATTTCTGCACTAGTCTTGAATTCATTCCGTGGTATACAAAGTATTTTCATGAGACACTGTTTTCAAATGCATCCATTTAATGTTTTCCAGCTCTCGCATGCATAATAAGTAAGGGTAGATAATCTATCTATCTATCTATTGACCTTTCGAGCCGTAACCGGCCCATAGGGCGTAGACCAAGATACACCTTCTCCTATCTAAATTTTTTGTTCTAGCAGTTTTCTTTTAAAGATATTTTATCAAATCTCGCGATCTGTCTCTGTTCTGTGCAAGCAGCTCTATCTCATTGAGGGAGCCGATTCCTGCTGCTCTTGCCTCTCTCATCAATGTTCTTCTCAGTGTCTCCCTGGGTCTTCCTCTTTTCCTCTTACCTGTTGTTTCCCATATGAGGGCTTGCTTTGCTATTCGGTTATTATCTCTTCTCATCACATGTCCAACATATGACCATCGTCTTTTCTTTATTACTGAAGATATTAGTGGTTGATTGGCGATTTCTCTAATTTCCTCGTTTGTTTTGAATTCGTTCCACGCTATACCAAGTATTTTCCTTAGACATTTATTTTCGAATGCGTTCAACTTTGTTTCTACATCTCTTGTTGTTTTCCAGCTTTCACACGCATACGTAAGGGTTGATAGTACATTTGATTTGAATAGCCTAAGTTTTGTGTTTGTGCTGATGAGTTTTGATTTCCACAACTTTTCCAGGCTTCTGAAAGACATTGCTGCTTTAGCTATTCTGATTCTAATTTCTTTGCTTGTATCCCCTTCTCGATCAATGTGACTTCCAAGATAGATAAAGTGATCGATCTCTTCTACTGGTTTGTTTTCCATGTATATTTTGTCACCTGTTGGAATTACACTTTTCATGACTTTAGTCTTTTCATGATTGATCTCAAGCCCAATTTTGCTGGCTATTGATGATAGTTCATTTGTCTTTCCTGCATCGTTTTTATCTGACTGCTAATGAGAACTATGTCATCAGCAAAGTTGTGGTCCTCCAAATGGTCTCCTTGTATCCATTCGGTGCCTTTATTACCAGTGCAGCATTTCTTCATTATGAAGTCCATCATCATCATCATCATGTACCCTGCCGGTTGGCATAGGCGATCATGTCCCTCCGCAATCTTCTATCTACAGTGCATCGTATCAGTTCTGTTGTTGACTGTTTTCCATGCCATGACACCAAGCTATCCAGTACTTTCTCTCTTTGTCGTCCGCGATCTCTCTTTCCTTTTATTTTGCCAGTTGTAACCAAGTATTCCAACTTTCCTCTTCTCATGATGTGCCCAAAAAATGTTGATTGCTTCTTTCTGATGTTTTTTAAGAGCTCCCTTTTTGTGTTGGCCTCTTTGAGAACTTCCTCATTGGTCTTTTTATCTGTCCAGGGAACTTTCAACATGAATAATTATGAAGTCCATAACAATTCCAAATAACAAGGGCGATAAAATACATCCTTGTTTAACCCCAGTTTCTATTGGGAAACATTCACTCAGTCCTTCCTCTGTTCGAACTGCACATGTGTAACCATCATACATGTCTTTGATAATATTTATGGTTTTTTTATGGTAAGCCATATTGCTTCAGAATTTTCCACAAAGAATCTCTAAGAATACTATCAAATGCTTTTTTGAAGTCGATGAAGTTAAGTACAAAAGGTTTTTGCTTTTCAATGTGTTCCTCCAATATAAGTCGTAGAGTGAAAATGTGGTCAAGGCAGCTTCTCCCTTTTCTAAACCCAGCCTGTTCTTCACGCATTACTGTATCTATTGAATCCTTTATTCTATTTAGGATGATTTTGCAGAATAACTTTGAGGCAACTGACAAAAGTGTCACGCCTCTCCAGTTGTTACAATCTCTAAGATTGCCCTTTTTTGGAATCTTAACAATGATTCCTTTTTTCGATTTATGAGGCGTCTTCTCTGTTTTCCAAATGATGTTGAACATTTTTTGAAGATGTATTAGATTATGGCTATCAATTGCCTTGAGGATCTCAGCTGTTAACTTATCCTCTCCAGCAGCCTTGTTATCGGTCATAAGCTTTAAGGTGGTTTCTATTTATAGATAATACTTTTATGTAAGAATTCTGAGCTAATGTTTTTGTGCTAAGTAATTTTGATTTAGGGTTTTATGCAGTTTTAAAATTTCTGGATATCTGGGGTACTATCCTTAACAACCAAACAATACAAATATCAAATTGGCTTTACTGTATGGACTGGAAATATGACATCAACTAGGAAAATAAGAAAACCTAAGATATTTTATAACACTCCACGTATAGGGGATACTTCAAGTCAGATGGTCAGAAACCTTTAGGAATGATGAATTGTTGCAAAGAAATCACAACCCACAGTGGAAAAAATAAGTAAAAAACAATAGGGATGGTTAGGATACATTCTTTGAAAACTAACCACAAATACTACCAGTCAAACTCAAACCTGAAACCTGGAGGATATTGGGTAGATATAGAGACAAAAGGAAACAAAACCTTGAGACTTTATTTAATTCCATGGGTTGATACGAATGCAAGCTCTTGAACTCAAAATCGTATGTGGCAGTTTGTACTAGTTTTCTTGAATATCTGGCTTTTACTGGAAAAGTTGGAACTTGTTCTGCCGATATTACTGCAATACTAGGTCTTCTATATCAGTAAATGCCACCACTCTGGAGAACATTGTGATTCTTGCCTCTTTTAGCCAGCCTGTTTTAACACTGGTTGTTTCCAATAGACCAATTTGGAGGTCAAGATGAGGATTTGACAGCTATGGACAGCTGGCCCTGCATTAGTGACTTTAGGTCACAGTTGCTTGAGCTCCCCAAAATCTTGAGAAAGAGATCACAAAGATAAATTGCACCTGACTAAGATTAGAAGTGACAGCAAAGGAAAGAAATGATTGGAAAGTTCCTGTCAATGCCTTTTATTCCAATGGAAGGTAGAATGGCAAGAATAAAGAATAGAATAAAGTAACTTATGCAGGATGTAACAGATAACTAAGGTTCGTTGTGCATGAATACATGCCTTCCCATTTTGTATAAAAATAGGCATTGATATCTTTAGTTATTAATTTTTTGCACTTAAATTCATTACTGCATCTCATATCAGTTATTGAGGCAAGCAATTACTATGAGAACTGATTTTGTGGAAGCATACATCAACCTTGGTGATATACAAGTCAAATTGGGCAGGTAAATCTATTTATCTATTAGATACATTTCATTTTGTTTTAACTACTGTTCGGTTAACATAAATAATATTTGATCTTGTGGAGCGACTAAACTTGGCCATTGAAACTATGATGAAAAGGAGTTTACTTTAAGGTACCCTTCATAATGTGACTATAGATCATATAAATGGATGGTAGTTTTCTATTGTCAAGATTTCATTGCTTTATTATGAATCGTGATAATAGTATTTTGCAGTATACTGGTTCAGAAGGTCAAAACAAGAATACTTAGGCCAAAAGTAAAGACCTTCATTTATGACAGCACAGACCAGATGTTGTAAGCAAGATCAGGTGTGCCATACACAGTACTCACACATGCAAGAAGACTGAGTAAGATACCTGGTGGAATAATGAGGTGGAAAATTTTTGGATGGGCAAGAGGAGAGCCATCAGTGTGTGACAAAAGGTAAAAAAAGAGTGGTACTGCCCCACCTGAGCACACCCTGCTACTCAAAAAAAAGATGGAAGAGAAAGTTATTTATTTTTAAATATTGCTCAAAAAAGGTAAAAGTGAGAAGTGGACAAAATTAAAATCTTTAAAACTTTTCTGGAGACTACACAAAAGTATGTGTGTTGCTGTAAAGAACAAGAGTATTCCTGATTTCTCAACTGCAGATCTTACCTGACAGAGGACAGATGAAAATATGGGAAGGGTGCAGAGTGATCTGTAGGACTTTGTTGGCCATATCATCGCTATAACAGCTATTTCAAAACTGTGTGGGGATCAGGACATGAATGATAAACTGTGGGGGATCGGGACATGAATAATAAACTGTGTAGGGATCATGACATGAATGATAAACATGTGTAGGGATCGTGACATGAATGATAAACTGTGTTTAATGGTGAATATTTGGGTAGCTTTGCATGCCATAAAAAATAGTGTACCCGGTCCAGATGGTATCTAGTATGATATCAAAGATTTATCTGATAAAGAGCTGGAGAAACTGGAAGACATCTACAACAGTGGCATCGAGAGCTTAACGATTGGGGAAGATTGACCACACTGCTGTTTACCTTGTATATTCTGCTGATACTTATTGTTTTTTTCCTTGTCATCTCTCACTGTCACTATTCTTCTACTATAGCTACTCCACCTCAGTTTTCGAATTTTATATGTAAATGTATTTGTGATTCTTTCAGCCTTTTTCCTCCTGAACTTTCCTTTGTCTCCTCCCAACTTGGCTTCCTCACCTTGAAAAAAACTAAATTCTCTTGCCACCCCAACTTTCTCCACAATTGTCTCCACCTACGCATCCTACCTCTCTTGCCACCTCAACTTTCTCCACAATTGTCTCCACCTACACTTCCTACCTCTCTTGCCACCTCAACTTTCTCCACAATTGTCTCCACCTACACGCCCTACCTCTCTTGCAACCTCAACTTTCTCCACAATTGTCTCCACCTACACGTCCTACCTCTCTTGCCACCTCAACTTTCTCCACAATTGTCTCAACCTACACGTCCTACCTCTCTTGCCACCTCAACTTTCTCCACAATTGTCTCCACCTACACATCCTACCTCTCTTGCCACCTCAACTTTCTCCACAATTGTCTCCACCTACACGTCCTACCTCTCTTGCCACCTCAACTTTCTCCACAATTGTCTCCACCTAGACGTCCTACCTCTCTTGCCACCTCAACTTTCTCCACAATTGTCTCCACCTACACATCCTACCTCTCTTGCCACCTCAACTTTCTCCACAATTGTCTCCACCTACACATCCTACCTCTCTTGCCACCTCAACTTTCTCCACAATTGTCTCCACCTACACGTCCTACCTCTCTTGCCACCTCAACTTTCTCCACAATTGTCTCCACCTAGACGTCCTACCTCTCTTGCCACCTCAACTTTCTCCACAATTGTCTCCACCTACACATCCTACCTCTCTTGCCACTTCAACTTTTTCAAGGGTTCCATATGAAGTTTCAGCACCAGGTAGGATTTATGAACCATAACGATATTAGATATTTTGAACGTATTGAATTTCAATGTGGCCCTCTACTAATCTGTGCCATCATTACTAGCCACCAAGGTTTACTCTCACATCTCGACACTAAGATACTCTCACTTCTTTCCAAACTCCGTCTTCTAACCTCTGGTAACCCTCCTAGCTATCTTTTAATTCAGCAGATTATCCATGTCTATAATAAACTCTTTTACCACTTCCTCTCTAACCATCATAAGGCTAAACTGTTAGCCTTGCATCCTACTCCCCTCCCTCCTATCCCTTCAGGAACGCCTGACCTCAACATAGTAGTCTGTATACCCCCGACCTTCCTTTATCAGAGGATGAAAGATCTGTGCTCAGTAAAGGCTTGAAGTTTGTCCCAATCCGCCACACTAGTGACCGCTATCAACTCCTCCATGACACATTTCTACTTTTGTAATTTATGCCTCAAGCTCTATTTCCACCTCCATCCTGCACACACACACACACACACACACACCCCCCCCCCTCCTTTAGATGACAAATTCTCCCTTTCCAGGCCTCTAAACCTGATTGGACCCCCGCCCCTGGTGATTCCCTTGCACTCTACAAATATATTTCCACCACCTCCAAATCAAACATTTGCATCCCCAGAGACTACATTGCTCTAATCTCTCCCCTGCATTGCTCCAATTTCTCTCCTACATAGCTTTAATCTCTCCCTTACATCGCTCTAATGTCTCTCCTACATCGCTCTAATGTCTCTCCTACATCGCTCTAATCTCTCTCCTATATCGCTCTAATCTCTCCCTTACATTGCTCTAATCTCTCTCCTACATCGCTCTAATCTCACCCTTACATCGCTCTAATCTCACCCTTACATCGCTCTAATCTCTCTCCTACATCGCTCTAATCTCTCTCCTACACTGCTCTAATCTCCCTTACATCACTCTTATCTCTCTCCTACATCACTCTAATGTCTCTCCTACATTGCTCTAATCTCTCCCCTACATCGCTTTAATGTCTCTCCTACATTGCTCTAATCTCTCCATGACACCACTCTAATCTCTCCCCTACACCGCTCTAATCTCTCCCTTACATTGTTCTAATCTCTCTCCTACATCGCTCTAATGTCTCTCCTACATTGCTCTAATCTCTCCCCTACATTGCTCTAATCTTTCTCCTACATCGCTCTAATCTCTCTCCTACATCACTCTAATCTCTTCCCTACATTGCTCTAATCTCTCCTCTATATCACTCTAATCTCTCCACTGTTGAATCACTAACCCTTACTAATCTCCCCCTACGTGAGGACATAGTTATGAAACCTGCTGATAAAGATGGCTCCATAGTGGTTTGGCATAAGGACCTCTACTCCTTAGGGAGACATTCCCAACACTACATTCTACAAACCTTGCCCTGCTGACCCCATGTTCAAGAACAATGGGGAGGTCAAGTCCACCATCTCTGATTTGATCAAAAGCAAAGCTCTCCCTTCTAGCACTAATAACCTTATCATTTTTAACTCAGCCTTAGGTAAGCCCTCGTTCTATATGCTACCTAAGATCCACAAACCTTGAAACCCTGGAAGACCTATTGTCTTTGCTTGTTCTTGTCCTACCATTCACATCTTGGACTACTTGGACAGCATCTTCAAACTTATTGTCCAGGACCTTCCCTCTTTTGTTAAGGATACTAACCATGCCCTCAATTTATTCTCCGCATTCTCTCCTTGCCCTGATAAAACCTACCATCTTTTTTTTATGATGTCTGCTCTCCATACACTTCTACACTTCTCAAAGATGACTTCCAGGCTCTCCAGTTCTTCCTGGAACTTAGGAACCAGTCCCCAATTCTGCCCTTGTTTGTTTGGCTGAACTAGATTTAAAACCCTCAAATCATTTGAATTCGATGGTCAATTCTTCAGGCAGACTAGTGGTGTGGCTATGGGCCCTAGCTGTTCCTGCCTATTCATGGGCTACCTTGAGCACCAAATTCTTTCCTATCTCCATCAGCCCCACTTAATGTTGGAATTCTTTCATCACCATCTTTATCTTGAAACTGTCCTGCAATCTACTTTCCAAAAAGTTTTCCCTGTTACCTGCACCCTAGCTATTACCCCCACCACCTCCTTCTGTTCTCTCTCTTCCCCAACACCCTCACAATCTGACTGCACTCCGGATCCTGAAACGACACCTACCTATCCTCCACTCTGACCCTACTACTCACCTTCTATTCTCTGACCCACCATTGGTGACTTTTAAATAGGTGATAGGAACTTTCAGGGCATTTTGGTTAGTGGCCGTCTCCGCAACCCTAGCCAGAACATGCTGGGTACGACCCATTGCAACAGATCATGCAGTACTACAGACTCACAGAGTCTTGTTCCCGAATGGCCCTTTTGATATCCAGGAAGGCTTTACATGCATTTCCTGGAATCTGATATACACCATAATCTGCCAATGTTGTCTCAAAACAAAATATTTATTGGCCAAACAGGTTGATGCTTAGGGGACCGAATATATGAACACATATGTTACATCAAACATGATTCTGGTACTCTTGTCTCCTTCCATTTCAGATTGCCATGACATAATACCTCTGATGACTTCCTTGTTACTGGTATTATCTCTTGTTCCTCTAATACCCATAGCCGTTTCACATTGGAGAACCGACTCATAGCCCACTTTTGTACTCTCCACCGAGAGGATGAAACTCCTTTCACTCTTTTCTTTAATCTCTGGTCTCCTTTCCATGTCTTTCCTGTGTCCTATCCTTATTCCTCCCTGTGTTATCTTTATTACCTCACTTGCTCTTCTTCCCCTTCCCACCCCTATCCTCTCATGCTTTTACTCTTCTTTACGTTTTCTTTGTACCTTAAGGGACACCACCTTTCATTTTTCTAATTTTTCATTGTTTGGTTTCTTTGGTCTAATTAAATCCTACCTGCCCTATTGTCTATTAATCTTTTAACAGACTCTACGAAAATGCTGGCCACTGTCTTTTCTGCCATTTTTAGAGCTATGTAGTTGTGTATTCTAACAACTCGGAATTTTGTATTCAATGTGTATAGTTTGTGCGTTATACCTGATAAGGCTTTTGTCAAAACCTTGTAGCTTGTCTTCTCTTTCTGTTAGTTTAGCTGCTCAGTGTCATTTTATTTTTATTTTCTTTGTTAGATACCCCTGCCAAAGCCGACTTACTGGGAAGGATTACATAAAAATTCACTGGAGCCGTGATAGCTTAGTGGTTAGTGAACTGGACTACAAAAGACAAGAGGTAGGGTTCCATCCCAACCGACGGCTTCCGGTTCACTCAGCCTTTAATGGGTACCGGATTTTTTTCCGGGAAAGTAAAGCGGCACGGGCATAATACCGACCACATTACCCCAAAAATCATGTGCCGAAGACCTATATAATTTATGGTCACTGACACCATATTCCCTATATGTCACTTGGCATGATGGGAGTGCTTTACATTACTTTTTTTACAATGCAGAACACAGTGCGCAAGCTGCTTAACAAAATAGTTGCTTGGAAATTAACCTGTTACTTTGAAAATTGACATTTTTCTCCATCCATGCTCGGAAACTAACTTTTTGGTTGAGAGACCAGGGATAATGCTCCTGCTTTCGCCCATGATGTCAATGAGGGATTTCATTCAAGTGTTCAGACAGATACTGTTGTAATCAAATCTGTACGACAGAATACCATTTGATTTCTTGATGGCTCAGCTGCACGTGCTCAGTATCAGCCCAGTCCTCTTCGACTGGACAGCAGCTATTGAGTTATTTGCGGGTCATCATCATTGCACTCCTAACATGTCCATAGGTGCTCAGTTCCCTTCCTCAGCAAGTCTCGCAGTGTCCAGCGACTGACGACTCCAGTTCTGTGTTGGTTGATAAGTCTTCTTACACACCCACTAAGTTTCTCGTTTCTCCCTGTGCCCTTCTTAACTCTCATCTCTTTCATCCAAAGGAGTGACGTGGATGGACTCATTGTTGTCGAAGTCCTGTGCCCTTCCCACATCTCAAAGGGCATTGATGATGTCCGCCCAATCCATTGGTTGACCGTCCTCAACGATAGCACAGCTAGCTAACCAGTCCACTCTTTCATTTCCCCATACTGCCGTATGTCCTGTGACGTAGACAAAGGTGACCTTACATATTTTTAAATTCTGCAATGACTCTACCCAAGGCATGCATACAGAGCTCGCCTCACAGATAGCAGCTGTGCTTTTTCAACGGAAGGTTATTTTCAAGTGCGATTTGGAAACTTCTGAACCTACAAAAACATATCTCAGCTTACCACAGGTTTTACCTCTGTCTCCAGTGCATTTCAATGCCTACACTTTTGGAATAATGGGTGAGCCAACTGCCTTACAGTGATGACTTTTTTGGTTGTCCACCAGTGTAATGATAGGGAGCAAGTTGCTGGAGAACTCCAGACTGAACTTGATCTTTATGAACAGATGTGCTTTGAGGCAGGAGCACTGGTAAACTCCCTTAACAACCGTCAACACACAAACACCAATAGTGAGTATGGGTTCAGAGGCTGTTATGATGATCCACACATTACGGTACCTGAGAATACAGTTTTATCGAAGTCTTGCTTTCACCCAGCACATAGATCAAGTGTTAATAAAAGCTAGGAAGGGCAATAAGGGTAATGGCAGCATCATACAGTGAACAGCATCTTCTTGTCTTCTAGTACCAAGGACTAGTTGTTTTGGTTATTGAATATGCACTGGCGATTCTAACTCTCAGCCACACACATATTAAAAGACTGAAATGAATACAAAATGAAACACATCATGTTTGGATGCACAAAAGCCATACCTTACTTGGCAATGCGGTATCTCCTAGATTTTCCCATCCTCACAGGCAGAATAAATGTCCCAATTATTCTAGGCTCTCTTATTCTAGGTTCTTCTCAACTAAATTCTTCTTAACATCAATTATCAACGTTATGTTCACTCTGTGTTGTTCCTTTGGTGTCTGTCTGCTGTGATGTAAGGCCGGATCTCTCCACAAAGAACACCTCTCCTGGACTTCATATACAGATGTTACAGACTTTTACAAACAGTCATAGACAGCAACAAAACATTCATGGACAGCAACATCAATAACAACTCCATGTAATATTTCTAGAGACTAGCTTCAACAGGTTTAATGGCATGTAACATTGTAGGCCAACAATAACATCATGCTCATGCACTTCATAGTGAAATATACAAATCAACAACTGCTACTCAGTTACATCTAACTATCTATAACAGACCTAAGTCCTTTAAATCTGTCCAGGATGGACCCAAGCTTATAAATTATTCTATGTCTATCTAAACTTCATTCTTCTAACTGTTGACTGAATTTTCTATTTGAATTAACTCTACCCTTCCCTATCTGTCCTTTACTATCCTGCTGTGAGCCCTTCTCTCTAGATGTTATCCATCTTGCTAGCACATTTCCTGATCTAACCCCATTTCTTGTCTGTCTGAAGTGCCAGCAAGAATTGAGGTGTCCAGCCCTCTAGTTTTGCTCATCCACTTTGGTCATGTAACTGTAACCTAATCACATGATCTCAACATGTCCTTTAAACTGACCAGTGTTCAAATGACTGAATAACTTGACATGTCTTGGTCGTTCCCCTGTTAACTCTTCTAACTTTTACACTATTTAACTCTCTCAAACTCAAGATCTGGTACACAGAACGCATACCTATCTCAGAGTCATGCCTATGTAAAACATCTATTACACTGTGAGATTAGCAGGAGAAAGGACAACAAAATTGACACAGGTGCTAGCAGAGTTTTTGGTTTGCATCACTTTGAACAGTGAATGCAGACATGTTGTGAAAGCAGAAATGCAGGCTTTGATCTATGAAAAATCAACTCAAGTTGAGGCAGTCATTTACACTGATGGGTTCGTTGTTTGGTACTGTTGGAGCTCAGGGGCTTTCATGGTCCAGGTTAAAGGAAGAACACTAAAAGGAAGAGAGCAGTACTTTCATGGTAATTAACAGTAGCTTGACCGTGGAGGTCATGGCAGTAACTAAAGTAATAGCTTGGCTAGAAACATAATCTTTTATTCCTGGATGTTTTTTGAGTAACTTGGTGAGTATGCTGAGAAAAATGAAAAGAGACTTGACACAAAGGCAGTGGTTGATGTTACTACAGAACTTAGAACTGATTGGGATCACTTTGATCTTCATTCCTAGACACTCCAGCATGAGAGGAAATGAACGAACTGCCAGCCTGGCTGGAACAGCTGCCATGGATAGCAGATGCGCATTTGACTGGGCTGACATTCTGAATGCTCTCAGGGAGGCAGGCCAAGTTGATGGCTCAATCAATGATCATTAATCTACAATCATGTTCAGATTGCTCTAACATCAGGTCAAAACTGGGGATGTCAGAAAGGATCACTACACTGGGAGACACAGTCGAACAACAAATCAACACAGTACCAGAATCGATTGTCTCCAAATACATATGGACAAACTGGGGAGGAAATCTGAGCACTTATGGACATGTACGATGTGCAATAAGGATGATGCATTGACTAAACTAAACTAGTAATATTAGATACTTTGTTCACCAACATTCTAAAATATTTATATTTATAATTATACAACTAAATTATTATATGTATATTAGATTATATGCCTGTGAAACAAAGAGAACATCAAAAATGACAATCATGAAGATACAGACCTTCATTAATGGATGTTTGTGCAGTATAAAAGGATGGAAAATAGCAGGACAAAATCACTAACATAGAATTATGGAAATATAGCAGTCAAATACTAGTGGATAAAGAGATACAGCGAAGACGATGGCGCTGGATAGGACAAACACTGCGGAAGTTAACTGAGAGTATTACTCAACACAATTTTTGAATCCTCAAGGAAAAAGACAAACAGGAAAAGCAGAATACTCTTGGAGAAGACTGATGGAAGCAGAGATGAAGATGATGAGGAAGACATGGAATGATCTTAAAAAAATGGCAAGAAACAGAATGGTTTGGAAAGTGTTTGTTTAAGACCTATACTCCACAGGAAGCTGAAAAGGTAGAAGAAGATACAACTAAAGTCAAGTATTCATCAACTTTAAACGTAAATAAGTGAATGGTTGCTAGAAGAAGTCAATAGTTTCTTATAACCAATGATGGCATACATGAAACAGAAGCAGAGAAATGAATAGGAATAGCCAAGACTTTTTTTTTTACTGTTGTGCCTCTTCATGTGGCATATATGGAATATAGTGTTAGTTTCCATTTTATTTTGACCATTGGCACATCTTGTGGTAATGTGGTACAGCATTATGACAATGCTGTCTTTCTTTCTAATAAAAATATCTGGTACCTATTTAAGACTGAGTGAACCTAGAAGCTATTGATTTGGATTTGAATCAGATCATGAACACTGATGCAATATGAATTGATTAGGATGAATACTTTGTTGGTTGCTGGAATGGGGGCTGAGCAGATATGAGAATACCCCACCTGTGGTGATGCTATTCTATTGATGACTCTTGACTATCATAGGTTCTTCTGTCCATCTCATGATGCTGTCAGTCTACTTTAGTATTTGTGTACCATTGACTTTCAGTTGAGGAAACTAATGTGTAAAAAAATGCCAGTCATCTTGTTCAAACTGTATTAAGTAGTTCTTTCTTCATATAATCAGATGTTTCAAAACTTCTCTATTTTTTTCTTCTCAGTTCGCACAATTCTTTCTGTTCTGCCATGCTGTAAATCCTCATTTCAAGGGCTTTAATTTGGGCTTTGGGTTGAGTAAATATTTCATGTTGTTAAAAATGATTTTTGCCAATCTTGTTCACATGTCTGACATTCTGACATATGCCCATCTTCTCTACCTAATTGTAGATGAGATCGTTGGTTGCATGGCCATTTCTCTTATCTCTACATGTCTTGAATTCATTCCATTGTACACATGAGTATTCTTCATAGGCATTTGTCTTCAAAAGAGTTTAGTTTTCTCTCATTCTCTTTTGTTGCTTTCCAGCTTTCACAAGCATAGGTAAGGGTTGATATATTTGAGTTGAATATTCTCAGTTTAATTTTTTTGCTTAGTATTTTTTATTTCCATATCTTGTCCAGTTTTTTTTAAAAATTTGCTGCTGATTTTGGTATCCTGCTTCTGATCTCTTTCTTTGCTTCACATTCTTTATTGCTGCCAAGATATACCTAGTGGTCTACTCTTTCCAATGTCTGAAGATTTAAATATAGTTTGCCCTCTGATGTATTTTTATTTTTCATTACTTTTGTTTGCAGTGTTATTACTTTTTATTATTATAGTTTTAGTAATTATGGACAAGTCCAGTTTGCAATGAGGATAACATGTTGACTAAACTAAATTATAGTCAAAATAATCTTTTCAGTATTTATGTCTAATCCATATTTGTTACATTTCTTGTTTATTTCTTGAACTAGTTATTGTAGTACTTTCTGCCAATCTCTGTCCTACGAGTAACCACTCTTCCCCCCCCCCCCTTTCCTTCTGTCATTCCCATCTCCCCTCCACTTATTTCCCCTCTCTCCCTTTTATTTAAGAAAGATTAGCAGGGAAAGAAGGGATAGAGGATGAAAGAAAATATACAGACCTTTTCCATTATGTGTGGCTTCATACTATCAGTTGTATGAAATACTTCTTTGAAGTTACTACCAGTTGACCTTGACTTTTAATGACCTTAGCAGGTTAGTGTTGTCCAAGAGGAGTCGTAAATGACAAATAGTTTAATAGTTTTAGCATCACACTATTTATTATTGGCAGGGATAATGCTTTTGCTTCTGAAAAGTGAAACCAAGCATTTACGTTAGGAAGCCTTTTCTATTTTTCTTCCCCTAATTTTTCATAGTCTTAACTTATGGTCCATTTTTAACAATAGAAGCAAGAAAAAAGAGTTCTTAAATGTTATGTAGAGAAACCATGGACAGCTAAGAAGGATAATAAGAACATTCTGAAAGAGGCCAAAGCAAAAAGAGAGCTAATTTCCAATATATATTAGGAAGAAACAATCATTATTTTTTGGCCGCGTAATGAGAGGAGAACAGCTGGAATATATTGTAACAACAAGGAACATTAAGGGATGAAGAGATAGAGGGAAGCAAAGAGAAAAGATACCAGACAGCTTAAGAGAATGGCTTGGCAGAAGGTCAACAACAGAAATGATAAATAACTGTCGAGATCGAAAGTTTTGGAAAGACATGATCGGCCCTGTACTTGATGATGATGAACTTATAGTAGTTATAGAGGGGATAGTAATTTAGTCTTCACTAACACTTGTAACTGTTATCTATAAATTATACTATAATTAGTCATTTTCTTTGTTATGTATGTTGAACAGAGCAAATAAACTTAAAATTGAAATCATCTTCAAGTACCATGCCTACTGCCATAAGTGATCTTGTCTTTCCACAGCTTTCGATCTCGGCAGCTATTTATCATTTCTGTTGTTGACCTTCTGCAAAGCCATTCTCTTAAGCTACCTGGTATCTTTTCTCTTTGCCTCTATCTCTTTGACCCTTGATTTTGCCAGTTGTTAAAATATATTCCAGCTGTCGCATTCTCATTGCATGGCCAAAAAATAATTATTGTTTCTTCCTAATATTGGAAATTAGTTCTCTCTTTGCTTTTGCTTATTTCGGAATGTTTTCTTTACTCTTCTTAGCTGTCCATGGTATTCTCAACATTCTTCTGTAAAACCACATTTCTACAGCCTCCAGTGATTTTCTTGTCTGTTGTCCTATTGTCCATGATTCACATCCATATGTTAAGACTGGCTCTACATAATATTTAAGAACTCTTTTTCTTGTTTTTATTGTCAAAAATGGATTGCTCAGTATCTTCCTCATATTTTGGAAAGCAGCTTTTGCCTGAGTCATTCTGCATTTTACCTCTGTTTTACATCTACCTTCTGAGGCTAACATTGTTCCCAAATATTTAGATTCATTTACCTGTTTTAGTATTTTTGCACTTGTCTTTATTGTGCATTGTGGTATCTTTTTCTTTGTTGTTACCATTATTTCTGTCTTTTTGCTATTGAGGTTGAGTCCTTTATTTTTGCTTTCCTTCACTGTAATGAAGATTGAAATATTTATGCATTAAAACATATGTAAAATAGAACATTTTACAAAGGCTTATATTAAATTAGTTTAGTTCAGGCTTCCGTTTCATGTAACAAAAATGAACATGAACACAATTAATAATTAATGACTGACTTAATGACTATGACAAACTCATCTAACTGTGACAAATAGGACAAAATCTCCTCTCCATTTTTTCCCTTCCCTGCTCTGCTGTTTTGGCCCCCTACCGCCCTTTGTTTCTCACCCCCCCCCAACGATTTTCTGCAACTGTATCACAATTTTTTATTATCCCCTGATTACGCCTCATTCATCACTAGATTGTCTGTGGAATGTTGGGTTTGTTTGCTTACTTTCACACTCCATATTTATCTATTGTGATTACCTGTGTCAAGCTGGACTGCTTCACACCCAACTCCACTATCTTGTTATCTCGTCTGACCTCCCGTCCTATCACTTGACTGGTTTCCTATCAACCTTTTTTCCTTCTGCCACATTTCACTTACATTTTAAATTCATTTTCGCTGTGAGCTGTGCTGTTGGAACTTGCAATTAATTGAGTCTTGCTTCGTTTTATTTATATTTTAATTTACAAATTTTCACATATTTTATATATATCACCCTCCAATATGTAGCATATCTCTCTCTCTTGTTTCATCATTTCCCTTCTTGTCCTTCTGTTTATTTCTCCTCGACTAACCTGCTCATGCATCCTAGATGTAATAGTATTTATCTGTAACTCATTGTTTGTTGATGTTGTTCTTGTTTTCTGAAGATGGCCGCATGTAGGATGAAACGTCAGTATTTTCTTGTGTTCCTGTTTTGTAAAGCTATCATCATAGCTTATGAGAGTGTATGTTACACCCCACTGCTGGCTCCTTGCTACCAGCTTTACCGCAGTACTGCAGTTATTTGCCTGTTCCATCCCCAGTAACAATGTCATTGGCATATCTTGGTTGTTTATAAATATGCATTTTCATGTCTTTAAAGATCTTTTCAGTGAACAAACTTGAAAACAAGAGTGCAGTCCTTTCTAATTCCTCATTTTATATCAGCAGATGCAATTATATTTAGCTAAACAGCAGGTAAATATAAATAATTATATTATAGCTGCACTGCAGACAGCAGTGATAAGATATAATTATATCTTATCACTGCTGTCTGTTCATTGCATAAATAATATATCAGTCTTATGTCTGTATCACCAAGATGTATATCTTTAAGACATTCCATAAGTTACTTTTGCTGTAGCCATATATATATATATATATATATATATATATATATGAATTCCATTTATATGTAAACTTTGATAAACATTGTGTTCAGACTAGGAGATGCCAAAACAACATATGAAGCAGCTTTAAGACAGGATCCAACAAATGCAGACCTTTATTATAATGTGAGTATTTTGTGGTTGTTTTAAAGGATCATGAGGTAGTTTGATCAGGAGATTACTTTCTTCTTTTGACCACTGGTCTGAATTGTTCTCATTCCTTAGCTCGGCTTATGTCTAATTTTTAAAAAACAATTTTGCTTCCAATAGTGTAACCTTTCTTTTCTTTTCTTTTTTTTTTTGTTTGTTCTATAAATATAATAATAAAATAACATTAGTTCAGACCTGAAACACCTCTTCAGAAATCCAATTACATTTAACATTTCAATTCTAATTTTTGCTTTATTCATGATAAAAGTTTTTAAGAATACTTTAACCCTAGATTACAATAATGTCGTAAAATGTAATAATGTTCAAATTTGACAGTTTGCTGTGGTCACACACACACACACACACAATATATTGTAAGATACATCATGTATATCATGTATAAGGCAGGAAAAATAGCACAAATTTTAAAGAAATTGGTTGTTCTCTCCACACACACACATACACACACCCCCCTTTAAAAATTTTATTTTGCTGTAACCAGGGAAATCTTCAGTCAACACTGACATCAAAGCAACCCTTTGTAACTTGGAAAACGCAGTGAATAGCGCTATGTGATAGCCAAACATACTGATGGACATTGTAACACATCCAGTCTAAGCAGTCAAACTCAGGTCATTAATCAACCTCGTCAAAAAAATAAATAAATCATGTCTCGCCTAGTGTCAACACATGGCTGACAGCTGTGTGTCAAAATTTAAGAGAAAATACTATTTTAAAGTACCTAATGTTACATTTATATCTATCTATTGACCTTTCGAGCCGTAGCCAGCCCATAGGGCATAGACCCAGATGCTCTTTCTCTTATCTAAATTTTTATTCTTGCAGTTCTCAATCCTTGTAGAGATCTTTTATCAAATCTCACCATTTGTCTCTGTTCTGTGCAAGCAAGTATCTCTTTGAGGGAGCCAATTCCTGCTGCTCTTGCCTCTCTGATCAATGTTCTTTTCAGTGTCTCTCTGGGTCAGCCTCTTACCTGTTGTTTTCCATATGAGGGCTTGCTTTGTTATTTGGTTATTATCTCTCCTCATCACATGTCCAACATATGACATTGTCTTTTCTTGATTACTGAAGATATTAGTGGTTGAATGGCAATTTCTCTAATTTCCTCGTTTGTTTTATCGATCTCTTCCACTGGTTTGTTTTCCATGTTTATTCTGTCATCTGTTGGAATTAAGCTTTTCATGACTTTAGTCTTTTCATGATTGATCTCAAGCCCAATTTGCCTCAGAATTTTCCACAAAGAATCTCTATGAATGCTGTTGAATGCTTTTTTGAAGCAAATGAAGTTAAGTACAATAGGTTTTCGCTTTTCAATGTCTTCTTCCAATATAAGTCGTAGAGTAAAAATGGGGTCAAAGCAGCTTCTTCCTTTTCTAAACCCTGCCTGTTCTTCATGCATTACAGTATCTATTGTATTCTTTATTCTATTCATGATGATTTTGCAGAATAACTTTGAGGCAACTGACTAAAGTGTCATGCCTCTCCAGTTGTTACAATCTCTGAGATTGATCTTTTTTGGAATCTTAACAATGATTCCTTTTTTCCACTTATGAGGCACCTTCTTTGCTTTCCAAATGATGTTGGAACATTTTCTGGAGGGTGTATTAAATTATGGCTATCAATTGCCTTGAGGATCTCAACTGTTAACTTATCCACGCCAGCAGCATTGTTGTTGTCCATACAATGTTACATTTAAGTGGTAGTAATTTCGGTAAAGGTATCATAAACATGTGAGCCACAGGTAGGTATCATATTTAAGGGTTAAAATGAAAAAAGTATCTACATTAAGAAATATGAACCAGTTACAATTTTTAATGAAACTCGTACAGTCATGCTCACTACTTTATCGGTACAGATAGAGTATTTAAAAAAACCAACTAGCCAGTAAAGTGGTTCTATACTATCCAGCCTAAAATTTCAAAGTTAAATAACCTTCTTGCATATTTCATCCAGCCAATATTTTTAACGGGTTCGATCCTGCTTCAGACCACATTTTGTTATTTGCTTTTTCTGTTGTTGATTAGTTGTCATTTTTCAGAGTGCTGTAAACAGTCCTCCTCCTACAATTCGCCGCAATATTTTTTATATTATTGTCAGAAGATGACCTTTGTACTCATGTGTTTCACTGTGTAGGTTGTCATTGTGTGTTTTGTTTAAATTTAGCCAAAAGCTTATCAGGTTTTTTCAATTAAGTAAATTTTCTCCCAGGAAATTTGATTTCCTTGTTCACATTGAACACCAATTGTTGGCTAAAAAGATTTCAAAAATGTATTCATGGATATATTATCAAGCCTTGAGGAAATATTCAGATTTTTCTTTCAGTGATGATTCTGATCCTAAGAAGGACATTGATGATAGGGTAGTTTTCTTGTACAAGGTCTAGTTTCAGAAATCGCAGTTGCATTATGAAAGTTATGAAATAGTAAATTTAAAAAGAAGTTGATAAATAATAAAAACAATCTCCTTTTCAATGTGTAGCTGCATGTTCTGCTAATGCCATAGCTGAAGTTCAAAATTGGCATTTCAGAATTGTTATGTGACACCAAAATTTCAAAACATTACATAAATATTATTTGTGGGTAGAAACAATTGAAACTACCATTTAATGTAAATCATCATGATCATGTGCCATTCCGGTTGGCTTAGGTGATCGTACTTATGAGAGATAATTATTGCCCGCTACATTGAGCAGACGCTATCAACAGATGCAGGATAAAATGAGTATATTAGATGAGAGATCACAACAGCTAGGACTAAAGATTAATAGAGATAAGACCAACATTATGAGAATTAATGCAGTTGGCAATAACCAAATAAAACTAGGAGAAATACCTCTACTAGACGTACAATCTTACATATATCTGGGCAGTAATATAGATAAAGAGGGAGGAACAGAAAATGATACCAAAATAAGGATATCAAAAGCAAGAGGAGCTTTCATTGCACTGGTAAACATTTGGAAATCCAAAGAAATTAGGTTAAATACAAAAATAGAAATTTTCAACTCAAATGTTAAGTCGCTCCTATTATATGGCTGTGAAACATGGAGAATAACAAAATTTACAATCACGAAGGTACAGACTTTCATTAATGGATGCTTATGCAGAATAAAGGGATGGAAATGCCAGGACAAAGTTACTAACGTGGAATTATGGAAATGTACCGGTCAAATACCAGTGGATAAAGAGATACAGCAAAGACAATGGCGATGGATAGGACACACACTACGAAAGCCAACTGAGAGTATTACTCAACAGGCCCTTTTTTGGAATCCCCAGGGGAAAAGACAAAGAGGAAGACCAAGGAATTCTTGGAGAAGACAGATCGAAGCAGAGATGAAGATGATGGGGAAGACATGGAATGATCTTAAAAGAATTGCAAAAAACAGAACGACTTGGAAAGTGTTTGTTGAAGACCTATGCTCCACTGGGAGCTAAAAGGTAGAAGAGGAAGAAGACATTGAGCAGACGGACCAAAGAAATGAGGCTGTAAGAATGAGGATACGGGGATCTCTGTCAAATTTGTGTAAGGATTTAGGCCTGGAAGAAGATCTCACAATCACAACCGTTACCATTCGTACGACACTTAAAAGGTCACACAACACTGCTACTGGTCCAGATGGTGTTCGGTACGATGACATAGGTGATTTAGCTGACGACGACTTGACAAAACTGGCCAATGAGTTTAATGCCAGTATTCGGAGTGGCCAGATTAAGGAGGAGTGGCTACACAGCTACTTACTACCACTACCGAAGCCAAACAAGGACCATTCTCAGATCAGTGCCTACAGAATCATCACAATGCAGAACACTGCGGGCAAGCTGCTGGAGAAAATAGTTGCCCGTGTCCTCACCTGTCGCCTTGAACAGAAACGCGTATTCCCACCCACACTCGGAGGTTATAGATATAACAAAGAGACATGGCTCAATGCGGCAGCATTTGCCTATGACGTCTTCGAAGGCTTCCACAGACGAGAGGAGACATGTGCTGCTGCTATAGATGTGGGGGATGCATACAACAGGGTACCATTTGAATATCTCATGCATATGCTCCTCAAACTGGCGGTGAACCCCTTCCTCATTAAATGGATCGCCGCGGCACTGTTTCAGAGGAAGGTGATACTCAGATGTGGAAGTTGGTCTTCCGAGCCAACATCCATTTGTCCAGGGCTGCCACAAGGCTCACCATTGTCACCAGTTCTATTTAACGTTACACAATAATGATCACGGCACAACAGCTGGATGGGAGGGGAAGAACTATGACCTTTGCTGATGATATTCTAGTATATCGACAGGGAAGAGACAGACAGGGAATCGCCTCCACAATGCAAGACGAACTTGATCGCATTTCTTCCAGGTGTGGGATTTCAGGTGCCTTGGTTAATCCTAATAAAGCATCAGTTTGATGGTTCTCCCTTAACAATCATATCGTTAATATGACCACACTGGTAGTACTAATGCGAGCTAATGAGGTGACCAGGGACAAGTTGATGACATACCTCGGAGTTATATTTAATCGCAGCCTCAGTTTTCGGGACCACGTCGACCATGTGATAACAAAATCCCGCAAAGGATTAGCCGCCTTGAAGGTCATGGTAACTGCCAACATCAAGCAGAGGCTACTTACTCTTCTGTTCCAGGGATTAGCTCTCGCACCAATCGAGAATGCCCTGGCAATTCTTACTGTCAGTACGACTCAAATTGATAGGCTGGAGAAAATACAAAATGAAGCCATGCGCATTATCCTGGGATGTACGAGGGACACTCCCTGTGTAGCAATGAGGTATTTTCTTGACTTTCCAACCATGGATGACGGGATCAAGATCTGGAGAGCACAAGCATACCTGAAGATTAGTACAGATAAAGAGCATCCATTGCACCACGTGCTCAACACAGAGAAAGGTGCCAGGCTAAAAAGAGGCAAATCATGGGTGGGCCGAGCAGAAGATGTCATCAAACAGGTCTGTGGGCTTACCAATATCAACGCTGGCAAAGAGTGGATACCGGTGCCTACGTCATTTAGGGGGACATTCTCGTGCATTGTCCATTTGTGCTGGACTCGACAGGAAATGTAAGGAATAGAAGTCGTGGTCAATGAGGATGACAACGGTCTCATCTGTGATAACATCGATGAGAAAGATGCAGTCATCTATACAGATGGATCTGCAATACTACACAAAAGGAGTGCATGGGCATATACAGCATGCTCGGTAGGCATCATAATCCTAATAAAGCATCAGTTTCATGGTTCTCCCTTAACAATCATATCGTTAATATGACCACACCGGTAGTACGAATGGGAGCTAATGAGGTGACCAGGGGCAAGTTGATGATATACCTCGGAGTTAAATTTAATCGCAGCCTGTGTTTTCGGGACCACGTCGACCATGTGATAACAAAATCCCACAAAGGATTAGCCGCCTTGAAGGTCATGGCAGCTGCCAACATCGAGCAGAGCTTACTTACACTTCTCTTCCAGAGACTAGTCCTCGCACCAAACGAGTATGCCCTGGCAATTCTTACTGTCAATAAGATGCAAATTGACCAGCTGGAGAAAATGCAGAATGAAGCTATGTGCATTGTCTTGGGCTTTACGAGCAACGCTCCCTGTGTAGCAATATGGTATCTTCTTGACTTTCCAACCATGGATGACAGGATCAAGATCTGGAGAGCCTGAGCATACCTGAAGATTAGTACAGATACAGAGCATCCATTGCACCACGTGCTCAACACAGAGAAAGGTGCCAGGCTAAAAAGAGGCAAATCATGGGTGGGCCGAGCAGAAGATGTCATCAAACAGGTCTGTGGGCTTACCAATATCAGCGTTGGTGAGGAGTGGATACCGGTGCCTACGTCATTCAAGGGGACTTTCTCATGTATTGTCACACTCGACAGGAAAAGTAGGGAACAGATCCCGGTGGTTAATGCTGAGGTCAACGGTCTCATCTGCGATAACACCGATGAGAAAGATGCAGTTATCTATACAGACGGATCTGTAAGACGACACGAAAGAAGTGCATGGGCATTTACAGCACGCTTGGCAGGCAGAATAGTCAAGGAAGACAGTGGTGCATACGTCATGACCACGAGTAGCGTGACAATGGAGGTGATGGCAGTGACCAAGGCATTCAAATGGTTAGAGTCACAAGACTACACCCACACATGTATACTGAGTGATTCGATGAGCATGATAAAAAAAAGTGGAGGCGGGCTCTGTACGCATGCAATGGGTAGAGTCGTTGCAGAAATCCAAAATATGTAAGGTCACCTTTGTCTATGTCCCTGGACATGTAGGAGTACGGGGAAATGAAGGAGTGGACAGGTTGGCTAGCTGCGCTGTCGTTGAGGACAGGCAACCAATGGATCGGCCGGACATCATCAATGCCCTCCAAGATGTGGGAAGAGCACATGACTTCGACAAACACAGATCCACGTCACTTCTTCGGATGATAGAAATGGGAGTTAAGATGGGCACAGCCAGAAATGAGAAACTTAGTGGCCATGTAAGAAGACTTATCAACCAACATAGAACTGGAGTCGTCAGTCGCTGGACACTGAGGGAATTGCTGAGGAGGGGATCTGAGCACCTATGTACACGTTCTTAGTGCAATGATGATGACCCGCAAATAACTCTATAACTTATGAGAGATCACAACAGCTGGGACTGAAAATAAATAAAGACCAAAATTATGTGAATGAATGTATTTGGCAATAACCAAATAATAATAGGAGAAATACCTCTACTAGACGTACAATCTTACATATATCTGGGCAGTAATATAGACAAAGAAGGAGAAACAGAGAATGATACCAAAATAAAAATATCAAAAGCAAAAGGAGAATTCGTTGCACTGGGAAACATATGAAAGTCCAAAGAAATTAGGTTAAATACAAAAAAATTAAGTTTTCAACTCCAATGTTAAGTCAATCTTATTATATGGCTGCAAAACATGGAGAACAACAAAAATGGCAATCATGAAGATACAGGGAACCAGTAGTGGGGTGTGATAAACACTCCAAGGTATGGTGACAGCTTTACAAGGAAGGAACACAACACAATACCTGATGATTCGGCCTGTGGACTTCCTCATGGCCTTCCATGAAGATACAGACCTTCATTAATGGATGCTTGCACAGAATAAAAGGATGAAAATGGCAGGACAAAATCACTAACATAGAATTATGTATATTGTACTCAACACAATTTTTGAATCCTCAAGGAAAAAGACAAACAGGAAAACCAGAATACTCTTGGAGAAGACTGATGGAAGCAGAGATGAAGATAATGGGAAAGACATGGAATGATCTTAAAAAAATGGCAAGAAACAGAATGGCTTGGAAAGTGTTTGTTAAAGACCTATGCTCCACAGGGACCTGAAAGGTAGAAGAAGAAAATTTCAAAACATTACATAAATTTTATTTGTGGGTAGAAACAATTGAAACTACCATTTTGTGTACATCATCATGTGCCATTCCCTTTGGCTTAGACGATAATGTTCTTCCACAATCTTCTGTCCAGCGTGCATCGTATAAATTCTGCTGTTGACTGCTTTCCATACCATGACACCAAGCTATCTAATATTTTCTCTCTTTGTCATCCACGGTCTCTCTTTCCCTGTTATTTTGCCAGTTGAACCTCTTCTCGTGATGTGCCCAAAAATTCTTGATTGTTTCTTTCTGATGTTTCTTAGGATCTCCCTTTTTGTGCTGGATTCTTGAGAATTTCCTCTTGTTTTTTCTGTCCAGGGAACTTTCAACACTCTTCTGAGAAATCCCATCTGTGTGGCATCTAATTGTCTTTTCATTTGTTTGTTTACAGTGTATGATTTGCTTTCATAGGTAAAAATTGGCCCTATATAGCACAGATGAACTCTCTTTCTCACTTCTATTGACATAATTTTGTTGCATAAGACGTTTTTCATTTTCTGAAATGCAATTTTGGCCTGAGCTATTCTGCTTTTTATTTCTGTGGTGTATATTCCATCTGATGTTATTGTGCTCAAGTATTTGGCGCTCTGCACTTGTTTTATATTTATCCTGTTTATTTTTATGTTGTATGGATTGCTTCTTTGACATAACCATTACTTCTATTTTCTTACTAATCAGACTGAGACCTGTCTTGTTGCTTTCTGTCACTATTATGTCTATCATTTCTTGTAATTCATTCTCCGTTTCTGATATTCATATTAAGTAAGTGTATCATCCGCATTAAAATTTATGTGCCCCTGGATTTCACTGTTTCTACAATAGGCGACACCTTGGGCAGGCCATCCTTGTGCGCAACAATATGGTGGCAGCTGAGGTTGATATGTCTGCGTGGGACAATGCAGAATTGCAGGTACATGCGGTTAGGGTGCAGACCCAAGTTCCTTTCGTGGTTGTAAATGAGTATGCTTGTAATGGGATGGTGGGCACAAAACAATGGCAGAATCTCTTCGAGGAGGAAAATGTCATTTTCTGTAGAGACTTTAATGCTAGAGGCAACCAGTGGGGTAACGTTGTAACCAAACAGCAGGGAGAATGCACTGGTGTCGGTCGATTTAGTGTGCTTGAATGATGGAAGGGCTACCAGAATGGCCGCTCGAACAGGGAACTCTGATAGTGTCTTCTGCCTTCACACCAGTTTGCAGGTGGAGTGTACTGGGATTCCATGGAAGTGATCACTATCCATGTGTACTCATATTTGAGAAATGCAGAAATAGAAACCAGAAAAGAAAGCTAAGTCCATTCCTTTATGGGAAAACAGACTATGACATCATTAACAAAATCATACATAGGAAACAGGGTGCTAGGAGTCGGGAAATCGCCTCCACAATGCAAGACGAACTCGATCACATTTCTTCCTGGTGTGGGGTTTCAGGTGCCTTGGTTAATCCTAATAAAGCATCAATTTCATGGTTCTCTCTTAACAATCATATCATTAATATGACCACACCGGTAGTACTAATGGGAGCAAATGAGGTGCCCAGGGACAAGTTAATGACATACCTCGGAGTTAAATTTAATCGCAGCCTCTGTTTTCGGTTCGGGACTACGTTGACCATGTGATAACAAAATCCCGCAAAGGATTAGCCGCCTTGAAGGTCATGGTTACTGCCAACATCGAGCAGAGGCTACTTACTTTTCTGTTCCAGGGATTAGTCCTCGTACCAATCGAGTATGCCCTGGCAATTCTTACTGTCGGTACGACTCAAATTGGAAGGCTGGAGAAAATACAAAATGAAGCCATGCGCATTATCTTGGGATGTACAAGGGACACTCCCTGTGTATCTTCTTGACTTTCCAACCATGGATGACAGGATCAAGATCTGGAGAGCACGAGCATACCTGAAGATTAGTACAGATAAAGAGCATCCATTGCACCATATGCTCAACACAGGGAAAGGTGCCTGGCTAAAAAGAGGCAAATCATGGGTGGGCCGAGCAGAAGGTGTCATCAAACAGGTCTGTGGGCTTACCAATATCAGCGTTGGTGAGGAGTGTATGAGGGTGCCTACGTTGTTCAAGGGGACTTTCCCATGTATTGTCACACTCGACAGAAGAAGTATGGAGCAGAACCCGGCCGTGGTTAATGCTGAGGGCAACGGTCTCATCTGCGATAACACCGATGAGAAAGATGCAGTCATCTATACAGACGGATCTGTAAGATGACACTAAAGACATGCATGGGCATTTACAGCACGCTCTGGAGGCATAATAGTCTAGTCAAAGAAGACATTGGTACATGCGTTATGACCACGAGTAGCATGACAATGGAGGTGATGGCAGTGACGAAGGCATTCAAATGGTTAGAGTCACAAGACTACACACACGCATGTATACTGAGTGATTCGATGAGCATGATAAAAAAGTGGAGGCGGGTTCTGTACACATGCAATGGGTAGAGTCGTTGCAGAAATCCAAAATACGTAAGGTCACCTTTGTCTATGTCCCTGGACATGCAGGAGTACGGGGAAATGAAAGAGTGGACAGGTTGGCTAGCTGCGTTATTGTTGAGGACGGTCAACCAATGGATTGGTCGGACATCATTAATGTCTTCTGAAATGTGAGAAGAGCACAGTATAACAGGGAGATAACAAGAGGGAGAGAGAAGGGTAGAATTGGTGCGGGTCAAGGGGAGATAAATAGGTCAGAGAGTATAGTAAGAGGCTTCAGGTCCACGGGGAAAGCGGAGAATATGAACACATTGTGAATCAGGAAGAAAGCTTGTAGGGCGATCAAAAACGAGGCAGAGGAGAGTTAAGTGAGACAAAGGAGTTTAAGTTAGGAACATTCGATTCAGGGTGAGCGGTCAGTACGGGCGTCTGGGCTGGTTGGCTAGGCGATACCGGGGACCATGAACAGTAGAGTTGCGACAGTGGACAGGACAGGTCAATTAAGCTAAGGTAGTCAAACTAGTAGGACTTAAATTCGAGTGAGAAGTGTCAGTTATTAAGAAGCTGTTAGCTTATTCATGTGAAGAGACTTTTAGTATTGTGAATGATATCACTAATGCTCGCTTAGCAGAAGCCATGCTGAGCCAGTTGTTAAGGAGCTGTTAGCTTATTCATGTGAAGAGACTTTTAGTATTGTGAATGATATCACTCGTGCTCGCTTAGCAGAAGCCATACTGAGCCAGTTGTTAAGAAGCTGTTAGCTTATTCATGTGAAGAGACTTTTAGTATTGTGAACGATATCACTAGTGCTCGCTTAGCAGAAGCCTTGCTGAGCCAGTTGTTAAGAAGCTGTTAGCTTATTCATGTGAAGAGACTTTTAGTATTGTGAACGATATCACTAGTGCTCACTTAGCAGAAGCCATGCTGAGCCAGTTATTCAGAAGCTGTTAGCTTATTCATGTGAAGAGACTTTTTAGTATTGTGAATGATATCAGCGTCAGGCGCTACAAGACAACAGTTGAGGGTGCTGAGGGATAGTGACAGCTTGAAAGCTGTATTCATTACAATGTGTGCGGGTAAAAACTAGCCCGTTACAATTAACGTTACAATTACGGTTACATGAGGTTTGAGAAGAAATAAGAAAGAGAGAAAAACTGTTACAACAGGACTTTGACAACCATGAGTCCACTTCACTCCATTGGATGAAACAGAGTTAAGATGGACACAGCCAAAAACGAGAAACTTAGTGGGCGTGTAAGAAAAATTATCAGCTAACACAGAATTTGAGTCGTCAGTCGCTAGACACTGCGGGACTTGCTGAGGAGGGGATCTGAGCACCTCTAGCTGCTGTTTGTTTCCAGTACATGTCTTTTTTATGATTTGCAGATCCTTGCCATCAGTGTTTAATTTCTTCAGCATATTGATTATATCTACATGTTTTTCTTTGTCAAATGCTTTTGTGTAGTCTATAAAGCACATATATTGATCTTTCTTTACCTCTATAGCTCTTTCTATCAATGTTCTCAGGATGTATATTGCATTATTGGTGCCCTTTTATTCCACAAATCCATATTGTTCCTCACTTATTTCTGGTTTTATTTTGTTCCTTATACGTCTCATGATGATTCTTTGTAATGTTTTGGTCATATGGCACGTGAAACTAATAGTGCGATGGTCTTCGCAATCAGTGGCGCCTGACTTTGTGTAAATACGGATACATTTTGCAAGAAATGACACTTCTTGAGTTACTGACTTGCTTAACCCTGTAAGTATCATTTCAAGTGCAATTTTTTTTTCCATTTTTTTCCTTTATTAGGTTAGTCATATAACTCTTGCACTTTTATTGTAAAAGTATGTTTGTTATTACTTTTAATGAAAAGTTCTTTCAATGCTACTAATGTTGATATATATAATACATCACAGAAGGTTGAAGTTTAAACAATTTTTAAAAATGATGTGCATTCATGGCATAATTTTTTTTGTTTAACATGATTGTGAACTTAGTTTTTATGCATGCTAAGAGCTAATGTGTTTGACTGTCTAAATCATTCACTCAGCTTGGTGTGGTCTTGCTGGAACTGAACCAAACAAAGATTGCCAGAAAGAATTTTGAATTGGCTTTGCAATATGATCCGGATCACTGGGTAATATATTTGAAAGATTTTTTTCATGTTTTAATTCATTCTCATTTTGATGTACTAAATTTCATACAAGAATTGTCAAACACAAATGGTTGTCTCATAATGACATACTGAGAATTAATGCAGTGAGGCATGTCAGCTGTCTCCGAATTCATATCACTCCGAATTCATATCAAGGTGTACACAAGATGCATACCCTGGTAATATAAACCCTGGAAAAAATCTGGCCAAATATTAGGAAGAGAATAATAGTGCTGGTGGACAATCCAAAGAAAAAGAAAACTTCATGGAAAAATGTATTAGTTTAGCGTGACCGCTGTTTTAGGGCTGGATGTGTCAATTCTGAAAACAATTACTGCCTTGGGGATAGATAATGAAAAACAAAGTCTAGGGAAACATCTCAAATAGGTGCTTGTTGAAGAGGTTACACTGGGTCACAAATGAAAAACAGTGCAACATGACTCTAAGAATTATTAGTTACAGTATGTATGCTCTTCCTTATCAGCTTGGTTCATTTAGACTTTTAAAAACACATTTACCTATCATTTAAAGTCAGTCCTATTTATCTTCACACATTTAACACATAATTTATCTGTGATTTGTTTTCTTCTTAGTATTTACCTGTTAAGTGGGCATGTGTTGTGTTGCTATTTGAAACAAATTCGCTTTTTGGCTTGACACATCCATCTTTGGCATGAGTAGACTTTGCTTAATAATTGTGTCCAGGCAGTGGCAAATTTTGGCCTAGTCTATTCAATTTTTGTCTGCCAAAGGTTCTTTAATGTGCACACAGAACCTTCTGTAGCTAGACATCAGATCTCACTATTCAGAAACCATGAAGGGTAAATCCACAAAGAAACCATGGATTTGAAGTGAGAAATTTCTACTGCCTGTCGCAGAATTAGAATAAGGATCTTCCTGTCCATATGCTGATGTCTTACCCTCTATAAAGTCAGTCAGTCCCTGTGATTATGATAGTACACTTGTATTGTTACATATCTATCTATCTATTGACCTTTCGAGCCGTAGCCGGTCCATAGGGCGTAGACCAAGATACTCCTTCTCTTATCTGAATTTTTGTTCTAGCAGTTTTCAATTCTTTTAAAGATATTTTATCAAATCTCGCCATTTGTCTATGTTCTGTGCAAGCAGCTCTATCTCATTGAGGGAGCCGAATCCTGCTGCTCTTGCCTCTCTCATCAATGTTCTTCTGTGTCTCTTTGGGTCTTCCTCTTTTCCTCTTACCTGTTGTTTCCCATATGAGGGCTTGCTTTGCTATTCGGTTATTATCTCTTCTCATCACATGTCCAACATATGACTATCGTCTTTTCTTTATTACTGAAGATATTAGTGGTTGATTGGCGATTTCTCTAATTTCCTTGTTTGTTTTGAATTCGTTCCATGCTATACCAAGTATTTTCCTTAGACATTTATTTTCGAATGCGTTCAACTTTGTTTCTACATCTCTTGTTGTTTTCCAGCTTTCACGCGCATACGTAAGGGTTGATAGTACATTTGATTTGAATAGTCTAAGTTTTGTGTTTGTGCTGATGAGTTTTGATTTGCACAACTTTTCAAGGCATCTGAAAGACATTGCTACTTTAGCTATTCTGATTATAATTTCTTTGCTTGTATCCCCTTCTCGATCAATGTGACTTCAAAGATAGGTAAAGTAATCAATCTCGTCTACTGGTTTGTTTTCCATGTATATTTTGTCATCTGTTGGAATTAAACTTTTCATGATTGATCTCAAGCCCAATTTTGCTGGCTATTGATGATAGTTCATTTGTGTTTTCCTGCATCGTTTTTATCTGGCTGCTGATGAGAACTATGTCATCAGCAAAGTCGAGGTCCTCCAAATGGTCTCCTTGTATCCATTCGATGCCTTTATTACCAGTGCAGCATTTCTTCATTATGAAGTCCATAACAATTCCAAATAACAATGGCGATAAAATACATCCTTGTTTAACCCCAGTTTCTATTGGGAAATATTCGCTCAGTCCTTCCTCTGTTCGAACTGCACATGTGTAACCATCATACATGTCTTTGATAATATTTATGATTTTTTATGGTAAGCCATATTGCTTCAGAATTTTCCACAAAGAATTTCTATGAATACTGTCAAATGCTTTTTTGAAGTCTATGAAGTTAAGTACAAAAGGTTTTTGCTTTTCAATGTGTTCCTCCAATATAAGTCGTAGAGTGAAAATGTGGTCAAGGCAGCTTCTTCCTTTTCTAAACCATGCCTGATCTTCACGCATTACTGTATCTATTGAATCCTTTATTCTATTTAGGATGATTTTGCAGAATAACTTTGAGGCAACTGACAAAAGTGTCGCGCCTCTCCAGTTGTTACAATCTCTAAGATTGCCCTTTTTTGGAATCTTAACAATGATTCCTTTTTTCCATTTATGAGGCGTCTTCTCTGCTTTCCAAATGATGTTGAACATTTTCTGAAGATGTATTAAATTATGGCTATCAATTACCTTGAGGACCTCAGCTGTTAACTTATCCTCTCAAGCAGCCTTGTAAGTGCTCTGTGCACACCGTGAGCTGTGTGTCTCATCCGTTTTGATCCTGCTTCGATATCCCGCTTGTTTACGTTGATTGATGACATCGTATGACAGGGAACAGTTGGCTGTGTTCACCTTCTGCGCGGTTTCGCCTTATGTCTTTTGGCGTGTGCTGAGACTGCTACGATGGGGACTACAGTTACCTTTCTTTGTTTATGAGATGAGTTAGTAATTCGGATGAATCCACTGGCACGGGCGGTTGAGCAATTATGGATTTTAATTCATTTGCTGTGATACCGAGGCCTTCCATAACCAATAACCAATTCTTGAAGGTGGTTTCTATTTCGCTCATCTAAATTTACATCTAATTCTGCTGCTGGTGTTTCAGCTTCAAAATCTATTAAACTTTGGGGTAGTGGACGGTTAAGAATTTCTTTGAAGTGTTCCGCCCAACGGGCTTTTATGTCTGTGCTTGTTGTTAGCATTAATCCAGATTTGTCTAGAATTGGTGTTCCACTGGATGTATAGGTGTTTGTCAGCATCTTTTGTACAGTATAAAGAGTTCTGCTGTCTCCTGTAATTGCAGCTGTCTCTGCTTTCTCTGCCAAATTGTCTATATAAGCTCTTGTATCTCTTCTTGCTGAACTTTTCACTTTGTTGTCTAATTCTTTGTATGTTGCTTTTGTCAGGACCTTTCCAAGATCTGTCTTTACATTAGTCATGGCTCTCTTCGCTTCTCTTCTTTCTTTGATGTATTTCCATGTGGTGTCTGAAATCCAAGCTCTTTTTTCCATTTTCTTCAGTCCGGCACTTGCTTCTGCTGCTGTCATTAGTATTTTGCTCTGTGAGTCCCACATTTCATTGATATCTAAGTCTATTTCACTGAATGCTGTATAACAATTACTTAGCTCTATGTTAAACTTTTCCTTTATGGCTTCATCTTTCAGTTTATGAATATCAATTTTATGTGTAGTTGACGTCTTCTGTTGGTTTTTAAATTTTAATCTTATTTTCCTAATGCACAGGTTGTGGTCACTATTAACATCAGCACCTCTGTATGCTCTTACATCTATTAATGATGATCTGAATTGTTGTTTAATACATAGGTGGTCAATTTGATTTGAGGTTCTATCATCAGGAGATATCCATATTGTTTTGTGAATATTTTTGTGTGGAAATAATGTCCCACCTATAACTAAATTTTCTATTAAACATAATTCTATTAATCTTTCTCCATTCTGACTTGTATTATCACAGCCTTCTCTCCCCATTACATGTTCCACTCCTGCGTTATCTTGTCCCACTTTGGCGTTGAAATCCCCCATTACAATTAAAAGATCGTGTTTGGGTATTTTGTTTATAAGTTGTTGTAGTTGGTTATAAAAATCGTCCTTAACTTCATCATCAGCTTCGTTTGTAGGTGCATAACATTGAACAATTGAAAGTCTTCCATGTTTTGTTTTGTAGCGTGTTCGTATCAGACGGCTATTTACCAGTTCCCATTCTAATAAACTTCTTGCAGCTATGTCTGTAATCATTATGCCAACTCCTTCACAGTGTTTTCCATCTTCCCTTCCAGAAAAAACTACTATTTTATTATCAACAGATTTCCTACCTGTTCCAAGCCAGCGCATTTCGCTTAATCCTAAAATATCTAGATTGTATCTATCTATCCATCTCGCTCGCGATTTGTGCATGTTTCGTCGGTGCGGCCATTGTACGTACATTCCAGAATCCTATTTTTGTTGTTGTTTTAGGGCCAAAAAAACTATCACTACTATCTACTGCTAATTTACACATTGTGTATCAGGTCTACGTTTCATTAACAACATCATTTTTACGATAGTGGCTTGTTAAACCTCTGATCAATGGTTCTATACCAAGCCGGAGAAAAATAATTCCTCCATTTTGGAAACAACCGGAAATTGTTACATATATAAGTGGTAATATTTTTGTAACCAAGTTTGTATGCAGACATACACTATGGATAACAACATAAAAACATGTTAAAAAATAATAATAGATTCTGTTGAGAATGTCAAATAGTTACTGACAGTTCATCTATCACTTCATCATGGACTTTAAAAAATGTTTACATTTATTAATTTTTACTTTCTGTTTTTTTTTCTAGCAATCTCTCTATAATTCAGCCATTTTGATGCAAGAGGAAGGAGATCCTAAAGAAAGGCAATTAGCATTACAGAGGTAGATTAAACTTGTCATGACCATTTGCTATGAGGTGTGGTTGAAAAATCAGTTAATGTCTTTGTTATAAGGGAACCATGGTAAAACAGTAGCTGGTGAATTGTCTGCTGTATTGGGTTAAATTCTGATAAGTGGCTTCTAGATTCACTCAACCTTAAATGGGTACACAATTGTTCTGTGAAAGAAAGATGGCACTGGCACATTGCCAACAACATTGCACAAAAACGTTGTCAATCATGTAAAACAGTATGGGCACTAACAGAAATCCATAAACATCATCATCATGTGCCAAAGGGGTACCAAAAAAAATCTGCAACTTCTGATCAGGAAGCGAGCGCACAAGCCACTCAGCCACTGAGGCTCCATTCCATACAAGGCGTACACAATAAGAAGAGAACACATAGTTTATGTGACATCAGAGAAACTCTTCAACAGCATTAAAAGTTAATGACTGAGGCTGCCAGAAGAGCAAAAACCAGAACTTTGTATCTCCCTTGACAACTGAAGTAGTAATCATCATCATCATGTGCCATACCGGTTGGCGTAGGCGATCATGTCCTTCCACAATATTCTATCTACAGTGCATTGTATCAGTTCTGTTGTTGACTGTTTTCCATGCCATGACACCAAGCTATCCAGTATTTTCTCTCTTTGTCGTCCGTAATCTCTCTTTCTTTTTATTTTGCCAATTGTAACCAAGTATTCCAACTTTCCTCTTCTCATGATGTGCCCGAAAAATGTTGATTGCTTTTTTCTGATGTTTTATAAGAGTTCCCTTTTTGTGTTGATCTCTTTGAGAATTTCCTCATTGGTCTTTTTAGCAGTCCAGGGAACTTTCAACATTCTTCTGAGAAATCCCATCTCTGTGACCTCTAATCATCTTTTCATTTGTTTATCTACTGTCCATGATTTGCTTCCATAGGTCAGAATTGGCTCTATATAGCACCGATGAACTCTCTTTCTCACTTCTATTGACATAGATTTGTTACTTAGAATATTTTTCATTTTCTGAGATGCCATTTTGACCTGAGCTATTCTGCTTTTTATTTCTGTTGTGCATCTTCCATCTGATGTTATTATTGTGCCGGAGTATTTGATGCGTTGCACTTGTTTCAGATTTGTCCTGTTTATTTTTATGCTGCATGATGGCGTTGATTGTTTCTTTGATATGACAATTACTTCTGTTTTCTTACTATTCAGACTGAGACCTTTTTTTGTTGCTTTCTTTTACTATTATGTCTATCATTTCTTGTAATTCATTCTCTGTCTCTGCTATTAAGACTGTGTCATCCGCATATCGCAAATTATTTATGTAGTGACTGTTGACTTCAACTCCTTCAATTTTATGATTCGCAGATCCTTTCCATCAATGTTAAATTTCTCCAGCATATTGATTATTTCCACATACTTTGTCAAATGCTTTTGTGTAGTCTTTAAAGCACATATATTGATCTTTCTTTGCCTCTGTAATTTCTGTCAATGTTCTTAAGATGTATATTGCATTATTGGTGCCCTTTCCTTCCACAAATCCACATTGTTCCTCACTTATTTCTGGTTTTATTTTGTTCCTTACACATCTCATGATGATTCTTAGTAATTTTTTCGTCATATGGCTCATGAGACTAACAAAGTGATGGTCTTCACAATCAGTGGCGCCTGACTTCTTCGGTATGGCTACAAAGATAGATTTTAGTAGATCTTCGGGTATGTGTCCTGTATTATATATGTCATTGAGTAGTTTTGTTATGACTTGTACTCCCAGCTCTCCTAATGCATTTATCTCTTCGATTGTTACATTGTCAGGACCTGAAGCTTAATCCATAAACAACAGCAGAAGAAAATAGGCAACTCTACTAGGATGCTTTTAACACAGTATGGTCAACAAATATACCTGTACTTATGAACACCCTTCTTACACTTACTTAAAGGACATCAATGGTATACCTTTAGAGCTTGATGCAAGATATGTATTGAAGTCTCTACAATTGTTGGAGAATGACAAGGTGATTGATAAATTATACTTTGGGAACCAGAGTCAGACTGTGTAGAAACAAGATGAAGTAACTGAGAGGATGGATAAGAATTTTAACAAATTTCTATCTTTTAATTTTGATGCGATCAAGAGCAGCCACCTTGTTATTTACTTTTCCTTCCTGATGTGTCTAGAACAGGGTTTTCACAAATTTTTTCTTGATAGACTTTGCTTTGTCCTTTTCCTATGAACTTCCAATAACTAAAATATGTATTATATATAGTTCGAAGACCAAACTTTATTTTCTTTTTTACCATGTTTTGATCAAAGTATTTATTGATTTTTTAATTAATTTTAAAACCTGATTAGTTTTTATTAAAATTAAAATCCATGAAAAAGCAGAGCTGTTGCACTTGCTTCATTCCAGAATTTCTTATATTTTATATTTTTCCCCAAGAAATTAATTATTATAATTATATTATATTTGTATGGTAGTGAAAATTTCTTTTGTATTTACTAAGTTTAAATCAAAGTAAACGTTGGGATGAAGATTGTATTGTACAGTGGCTGTTTTGCCTCTAGTGTTATTTCCTTGTTGGAAAAAATCATTATGCTGTTATTTTTGCAGAGTTGTTCCCCTCGTCTCAGGTTTATGGAAATGAAAATAGTACAATGACTTCAGTAATGAAAGGGTCAATGAGTATGCTAAAAAAAGCTTGTGATCCCTCTATTAAGTTGACTGGAAAACATATTTTATGAGATATTATAATAATGTTTGTTTTTCAGATTAGATAAGTTGAAGAAGCGAAAAGGTGAAGATCCAAAAGTGTATTTTAACTATGCCATGTTAGCAATGGATGATCAAAATTACGACATTGCTGAGATTAACTTCAGAAAAGCTATTGAGGTACTTCAGTGTTTTTTTCTTTAAATTAAAAGTAAACAAATCAATGACATGTTTCCCATAGTTATCCCTTCTAAAACTTGATTCTCTTTTAGATACCAGTACATTACTTCACTCAAAACACTAATTTTTTTAAAACCAGTTCTGCAAATTTCGTTCAATTTCTTGATAAATTATATATTTACAAGCAAATATACCATGCTAGTGAAGAGTGTAGTTGAACAGAAAGAAGTGTTGCTTAGAGTAAGTGTAGTTATTTTGTGCCAAATATATATTGTAAGCTTTAGAGTCAATGCAGCAGAAGCTAAAGGGCCAAAACTCTTGCTCAATGGGGCCCTTCTGAGGTTTAGATTACCTCCTGGTGCGAAGCGCTGTATAAAGAGTTTCCTATTATAAAGCTTGAAAAGTATATTTATAGAATGCAAAACTGACATTTTTTTTTAATGTGAGAAATTGTTGTATCTTCATGTTTTTGTTTTCAGCTGCAAAATGATGACTTCACAAATACATCCTCAAAAATCCCTTTTGTTAATGTCAGATGGTGTCTGAAATTGAATTATACAGTTTTCATTTAATATCCATCCTTTAGACAGTACTTACTTTTAGATGTGATAAGTTATATCAGTACCATCATTGGTAAAATAGAACTACTTGAAGATTATTTATGTGGGATCTGATGTCTTAACCACAATGAGAACAACAGTAATTAGGTTGCTGGCTAGTGATAAAATTCATCATCAAGTACCGTGCCTGCTGGCGTAGGTGATCATGTCTCTCTACAACTTTCGTTCTCGACATTTATTTATTATTTCTGTTGTTCACCTTCTACCAAGCCATTTTCTTAAGCTGTCTGGTGTATTTTCTCTTTGCCTCTATCTCTTCGTCCCTAGATTTTTCCAGTTGCTACAATATATTCCAGCTGTTCTCTTCTCATTGCATGGCCAAAAAATGATGATTGTTTCTTCCTAATATTGGAAATTAGCTCTCTTTTTGCTTTGACCTCTTTCAGAAAATTCTCATTACTCTTCTTTACTGTCCATGGTGTTCTCAACATTTTTTTTAAAACCACTTTTCTACAGCCTCCAGTGATTTTCTTGTCTGTTGTCCTATTACCCATATTCACATCCATATGTTAAAACTAGCTCTATATAACATTTAAGAACTCTTTTTTTTGTTTCTATTGTCAAAAATGGATTGCACAGTCCAGTATCTTCCTCATTTTTTGGAAAGCTGCTTTTGCCTGAACCATTCTGCATCTCACCTCTGTTGTACATCTACCATCTGAAGTTAACAATATTCCCATATATTTTTTTTTTTTCGTTTGCCAGCTTTTACCTCTGACGAAGTCCCTAGAGACTAGGATCTGAATTTTGCGTGTTAATCCATTTTTTCTTAGCAGCTGTGTGCACAGGGGTCCCTCGCCAGATAACTCTGACTTCAGAGGTACTTATATTTTTTTTCCGTCGATGAATAATTAACGTTTCAAGCCGGGCCTCGCTGCTGATACTAGGGGTGGTTGCCGCAGAGAGAAATTATAAATAAAAATCCCATATATTTAAATTCATTTACCTGTTTTAAAATTGTTCCACTTGTCTTTATTGTGCACTGTGGTGTGATGGCTTTTTCTTTGTTGTTACAGTTATTCTGTCTTTTTGTTATTAAGGCTGTGCCCTTTATTATTGCTTTCTTTTACTATAATGTCTAACATTTCTTGTAACTCATTTTCACCATTCGCGATTACAAATGTATCATCAGCATACCTTAAATTATTTATATTATGACCTCCGATTGTTAATCCAGGCATGCTGATTATGGATCTTAAAATAATCTCACTATTCATATTAAACAAATCTGGTGACAGCACACAACCTTGTCTAACACCCTGTTTTATCTGTTGAAACATTCCCAATTGATTTCCAGTTCTTATGTCCCCTGTTTGTTACCAGCACATGTTCTTTATTATTCTTAGATCTTTGCTGTCTACGTTTATGCTTTCTAAAATTGTGATTATTTCTTGGTGCTTTACTTTGTCAAATGCTTTGGTATAATCTATGAAACATAGATATAGATCTGTTTTTACCTTTATGGCTATTTCTATTAAAGATCTTATGATGTGTATGGCATTACTCGTTCCTTTACCTCCAACAAAACCACACCGTTTGTCACTAATTTCTGGACTTATTTTGTTTCGCACTCTTCAAATAATGATTCTTAGTAATATCTTAGTCATGTGACTTATAAGGCTTATTGTTCTATAATCATTGCCATCGCACCAGATTTCTTTGGTAGAGCTATAAATATTGACTTTAGTGTGTCTTCTGGTGTATGTCCACTGTTGTAGATATCATTCAATATTTTTGTTATTAATTCTATTCCAAAATCACCCATGGCGTCAATCTCTTCTTTAGTTATATTATCTGGTCCAGGAGCTTTTCCTTTTTTCATATTGCGCAAGGCATCTTCCACTTCTTCGAGTATTTCTGGTCCTTCCCCATTATTCTTAATATTTACTTTTTTTCGTTCATCATCATGAAGATCTTTAATGTATTCTGTCCATCGTTCCCTTATGCTTTCTTGTTCAATCGGCATCACCTTTTTCATGCGTTTTAATCTCCTTGCATCTCTTTTTTAGCCATGCTTCTTTTGCTTCATTGCATTTTATTACAAATTCTTTACTTAATCTCTTATACTCATCTTTGTTATCCTTATTTCTTCTTCTTGTATCCATTAGCTGCAAAATGCCATCTGTCATTCATTTCATTCTTGAATTTGTCCTCACTGATTGTATGAACTCTTTTGATGTTTGTTGCTTTGATGTTTTTTTTTAGCATTTCACACTGTTCATCAATGCTTTGTATCTTCTCTGTTGCATTGTACTGGTTCTGAATTGAGTTATTGAGTTACTTGCGGGTCATCATCATTGAACTCCGAACATGTCCATAGGTGCTCAGATCGCCTCCTCAGCAAGTCCTGCAGTGTCCAGCGACTGACAACTCCAGCTCTATGTTGGTTGATAAGTCTTCTTACACGGCCACAAAGTTTCTAATTTCTGGCTGTGCCCATCTTAACTCCCATTTCCATCATCCGAAGAAGTGATGTGGATCTGTGTTTGTCAAAGTCCTGTGCTCTTGCCACATCTCAGAGGGCATTGATGATGTCCGCCCGATCCATTGGTTACCCATCCTCAACGACAGCGCAGCTAGCCAACCTGTCTGCCATACTCATCGAATCACTCAGTATACATGTGTGGGTGTAGTCTTGTGACTCTAACCATTTGAATGCCTTGGTCACTGCCGTGCTGTAAATGCCCATGCACTTCTTTGGTGTCGTCTTACAGATCCATCTGTATAGATGACTGCATCTTTCTCATCGGTGTTATCGCAGATGAGACAGTTGACCTCAGCATTAACCACGACTGGGTTCTGTTCCCTACTTTTCCTGTCGAGTGTGACAATACACGAGAAATTCCCTTGAATGACGTTCTGAATTGTTATATTTTGGTTATTTGGTTATGGAAGGCCCCGGTATCACTGCAGATGAATTAAAATCCATAATTGCTCAACTGCCCGTGCCAGCGTAATCATCCGATTTAATATCTCATCTCCCAAACAAAGAAAGGTAACTGTAGTCCCCATCGTAGCAGTCTCAGCACACTCCAAAAGACATAAGGCAAAACCGCGTGGAAAGTGAACACAGGCAACTGTTCCCTGTCATACGATATCATCATTCATCGTAAACAATTGGAATATCGAAACATGATCAAAACGGATGAGACACACAGCTCACGGTGTGCACAGTGTAAAATTGTTATATTTGTTTTGTAACCTCTTGTCTGATTTGAGTAAATCTAAATTTAACATGATATTAATTGAGAATCGTTTTGCTGCTTTTAATTTTACTATAAGCTTTCCCACAACTGGTACATGATCACTATTGCAATCTGTCCCTGGTATAGTTTTCACACACATACCAGACTGTTTCTAAATCTGTTGTTTATCATTATGTAATCAGTTTGATTATGTGCATTGTCTCCTGGGCTTTTCCATGTCCACAGACGTCTTGGATGTTGCCCAAATCAGGTGTTTCCTAACATCATGTTGTGTGTTCTTGCCTAGTCAACAAGTTTGTCACCTCTTTCATTCCTCTCGCCTAAGCCATAATAACCAACTGCTTCCTGAACTCTTTCCTTTCCTACTTTTGCATTGATAAAATTACTATTTTGAAAAAAAGTATATGTATTGATCTGTTTTTATTTAGGGCTTTTCAAACATGCCATATTTTTTAGATGTGAACCTAACAAGCCCAAAAAAGCCATACAAATGGGAAGAAAAACTTAAACGTCAGTTTTAAATGTTAATTTATAATAATACAGTATGTTCTGTGAAGTTCTGACTGGACACAACGTTAGATTTATTTCAAATTTCTATTATATTATTTCTGTCATCAATTTCAAGTAATATTATTTTAAAATTAATGCTAAATTCAAAATTCTTTCTTAAAAAAAGAACATCTGGTAAATTAATTTTTAAATATTGAAAAATGCAGAACCATTGTTATGTAAAGCCCCGGCATCACTGCAAACGAATTAAAATCCAAAATTGCTCAACTGCCCGTGCCAGTGGAATCATCTGAATTACTATCTCATCTCTCAAACAAAGAAAGGTAGCTGTAGTTCCCATCATAGCAGTCTCAGGAAATGCCAAAAGACATAAAGCGAAACCGCACAGAAAGTGAACACAGCCATCTGTTCTCCATTATACGATATCATCATTCATTGTAAACAATCGGAATATCAAAACAGATGAAACGCACAGCTCACAGTGTGCACAGAGCACTTAACTCAGTAGCTCCTGCAACAAGCCGGACTTGGAATATGAGGAAACTGCAATAAGGAACACTTTTCAGACATAGCTTGTAATGGTTCCTGTCGCCTATCCACCATATTGACCAGAAGTTCATGTCCTCCTGAAAATGATGATCGTCATATTTTTATTTTAATGTATAGTGCTTAATGATGTTAGGACATCGTGTTTGACTCCAAATCCGAACATTGACAGACACAAGTGATTTGACTATCATGATGACTCATGCCATGCTTTTGTATGATTATTTGTGTCCAACCTGATTGATAGACCTCTTTCTAGTTATAATATAATAACATTGACAAAATACAGAGCTATTACACTTAAATATGGATATATTGACAAGCACATACACTCCAAATTTAACAAATAAATAGCAAAAACAAAAAAAGTCAGATACTTCAAACCTAAGAGTTCACATATTCAGTATAGGGGGACTGGTTGGTCTCGGAGCACCAGAGGGGAAAGTTGTCAAACAAACAAAAAATATATTCAGTATGAAATATTTAAATATAAATAAAAATACAATTTTAGTTTACTTGCATTTAAATTAAAATTGAGGATTTGGCAATTGTTAATATGCAGCAGTTAATTTTTTTTTTTTTTATATTAGAATGCTAACTTTTTGTTGCATATCTATCTATCTATCTATCTATCTATCTTTTGACCTTTCAACCTGTAGCATAGGGCATAGACCCAGATAGTCTTTCTCTTATCTAAATTTTTATTCTAGCAGCTTTCAATCCTTGTAAAGATCTTTTATCAAATCTCACTATTTGTCTCTGTTCTGTGCAAGCAACTCTATCTCATTGAGGGAGCCAATTCCTGCTGCTCTTGCCTCTCTAATCAATCAATGTTCTTCTCAGTGCCTCTCTGGGTCGGCCTCTTTTCCTCTTACCTGTTGTTTCCCACATGAGGGCTTGCTTTGTTATTTGGTTATTATCTCTCCTCATCACATGTCCAACATATGACCATCGTTTTCGGACTTCCATGGAAATATGGCGCCCTGTTCACTGGCTTCTTCAGAGGACTCACAGATAAGTGCTGATTTCCAGTGAACTTTTCTGTTTATTTGTTTGTTTTATTGATATTTTAAGGGATCATGTGATTGTACACGCTTTCTATTTGATGTAAATCACGTTGCTTCTTTTGATTCATTGCATTTTGTTACAATTTCCTTATTTAATCACATCCTTGTTGTTGATTGCACTATTGAACGCGTCAAAAATGGCGGTTTGTTTACGCCGGTATGTCGTCAAGGACGCGTAATTCATTTAATTTGTGAAAGGCTCACAGTGCGTCCCCGTGCTGCAGGGCTATTTGCTGGGGTTGGCCAGTTTATAACATGGAAACTGGTTCTGGACCATGCGACTGAGTAAGTGCACGTGAGTCTAGACCATCCACAGCATCGACGTTCAGCGACAAAATCATCTATGACGACGGTAAGTGTATGTATTCAGATGCAGCCCAAACGACATCATTGAAGAAGAAAAACACGACAGAGCAAGAGTGGTGGCATTAAAAGATCAAAGTGTGAGAGGCTAGGCCTAAAATATGTGCGCTTTACTTATTGGAATTGTGGGTCCATAAATCAACGACGGTCCATTCTTGATAAGCTACTGTGCAGCGCAGATATAATGGTTTTGCAAGAAACTCTTCTTAGTGACAGGACAGTAAGTACTCCTGGCTTTCATTGTTTTTACAATAGACGAAAACTTGGGCAGGCCATCCTTGTGCGCAACAATATGGTGGCAGCTGAGGTTGATATGTCTGCGTGGAACAATGCAGAATTGCAGGTACATGCGGTTAGGGTGCAGACCCCAGTTCATTTCGTGATTGTTAATGTGTACGCCTGTAATGGGAAGGTGAACACACAACAATGGCAGAATCTCTTTGAGTTTGATGAAGAGAACGTCATTTTCTGCGGAGACTTTAATGCTAGAGGAAACCAGTGAGGTAACGTCATAACCAACAAGCAGGGAGAAGACCTAGAGAACGTACTGGTGTCGGCCGATTTAGTGTGCTTGAATGATGGAAGGGCAACAAGAATGGCCACTCAAACAGGGGACTCTGATAGTGTCATAGACCTGGCACTGGTGTCTTCCACCTCCGCACCGGTTTGCAGATGGAGTGCACTGGGGTTCCACGGAAGTGATCACTATCCATGTGTCCTCCTAATTGAGAAAAGCAGAAATGGAAGCCAGAAAAGAAAGCTCCACACATTCAACTATGAAGAAACAGACCAGGACGTCATTAGCAAAATCAGACATAGGAAACAGAGCGCCCCTCGTTGGAGGCAGGAGAGATGGATGCAGCCACCCTGGTGGAACGTAGATGTCGAGGAAGCTTGGTGGAGCAAGAGACAAACGGCCAAGACATGGCAGAAAGCCAGAAGGAATGGAAGAACACAACCTGAGCTCTTGAAGCGTCTGAAAGTAGAGGTCAACCAAAAAATGATGCACTTTAAACTATGCGCTAAGCAGGCTAAGGATGCCAAATGGGATGACTTCTGTAAAAAAGTGTGCTCAGAAAAATCGCTAGCCACATTCTGGCGCCTTCATCAGAACATGAATGGCACAACACGATAATATTTATTTTGCTGAAATTTGTATACATTTTTTGTATGGACTCTGTATATATTACAGTAAAGAAATCTATAAAATGTTAGTCTACTATTGTTTATTTTCATTATATTTTGTATTGATTTCATTATATTTTTTGTATTGAACATCTCCTCACAGTTAGATCCCTTGTTTCGCAGTGCTTTGTTCAATTTAGCACTTATGCTCGTTAACAACTTAAAGAGACCTCTAGATGCTGTTCCAGTTTTAAATCAATTGCTTCAGGTAAAGTATTTTCCTGCTTTTGTAACTTGCACTTAAATTTAGGTTGCAAGTATAAGTTTGTGGAGATTACAGGAGGATATATGTGTGTATTTTCATTATTTGTTTATTTCTTTGTTCTTTTTGTGGGAGGGGAGGGCATTTTACAGTGGATTTACTGTCTTCTTTGTAGTTATTCCTAATTGGTTACAGAATGAGAAATTCAATACCTGTTTATCAGATGTATTACCAGTAATACTTTATAAAAGGCCTCATTTTATAAGTTTTACAGCTTCATATTTTACACTTATAAGCCATTGAAGGAAAACAGACTCTCTTCATGCCAAATTGAAATTTAATTTATTACAAATATTTTCATGCTCAAAATATATTACAGTTTTTTGGCTGGAACTTTTAGGCTGAAAAAGCAATTGTCATACTGAAGTGCCAAATTTTCGCATTTGAAAAAAGCTGATAATTAAAACTAGTCATTAAAGTGATGTTGTAGATTAGACAATGCATCAGGCAGGAAATTTTATTACTTTTAATTTGTTTTTTTTAAATCAAAAGTCAGTGCTCTTTTGTAAATTTTTTCCCTGTTGTTTAGTATTGAGTTAATTGTTCTGTCAATGGGACTGAGGGGTTTAGCAGAAGCAGCTGTTTTTATAATCAGGCAGCATATAATTCAGGTTTTCCATTCTATTTCCATTTTTTAACGAAGGGTTCTGGAGATTTATACAAATTCAAAACATAACAACATTTGTGATCAGGATTGACCTTTCACCTTTTTAGCAGATAAAAGACACATGATAACCTTCATATTGGTATGGAAGAGAAATAAAAAAAATAGTGTGGTTCAAGCTTTACGTAATTAAAGGAAGACACAAATTTGTAGACGTTTCGGTTCAATTGGCCTTCAGCAGGAACAAACAAACAACACACACAGAGATATGTAAGTAAATCAAATTAGTACTACATAGCTAAAAATGTCTTCCCAGTATACCGCTGTGACCAGAAGGATTCCCTTCTGGCCACAGTGACATACAGGGAAGACATTTTTATTTTTATTTCTATTTCTCTTACTAGTTTGAAATTATTTTATTTTAGATTGTTCATTATTATGGTTAGCTGTGTGGGACTAATTTTATTTACTTACATATCTGTGTGTGTGTGTGTTGTTTGTTTGTTTGTTCCTGCTGAAGGCCTATTGAACTGAAACATCGTTCAAATTTGTGTCGTTCATTAATTAAGTAAAGTTTTAACCATACCATTTTTCCATTTTTTTTAAATTTCTCCTTCACATTCAGCTTTACTGCAGCTTCACAATTTTATAATTGACTTCCTCAATAGGTCATGCCTGTTGATGCTTAGAGATATAAGCTTGTGGTATTACTTCATTGCTTCAACATCAGCTTACTTGCAGTCAGTCCGAAGTACACATACATTTGTACATTTTACTGACATGGATGTAAAGAAAAAACATAAAGCAAAATATTTACAGTTACAATTCATCTGATCCCACTGTTGTAACATAAAGTGGTGGATTATTTTATATGTATATTTAAATATAACAAAACAAGAAGGAAGGAAAAAAGACATTGATATACATATGCAGGTTTAAAGAAGTTAGTGGCAAAAGGGGAAGATTGAAAGCTAAAAATAATTGAAGAGAGGTAAAGAAATATTTTAGATGGTAAAAAAAAATGATCTGGTGATATACTGAGGTGCTCAAAAGACAATTGGTTTATGAAGTAGCCTATTGTCAGTGCAGATGTGCACCTTGTATTTCATAATTGAAATTTACTCTCTTGCCTTAAACACTCTATCCATCTGTCTGTCTGTTCAACTATCCAACCATGAAGTCAGTTTCATTGCAGTCGGAGCATACCCATATCAGCTCCACTGCTCTCCAGCATTTTTTATGTGTATCCTGACTGATTTTTCCTGTCATATGTTAATTATAGACACCTCTTCTCCTGCAAAGCACACTGGATCGACCAGATCATTTTTTAATTCCTTAACTCATCAGTTATTCAATGTATGCACACTTTTCCCACCTATTTCTTTCTGTCTCTCTCTGAAGCAGCTAAGAAGAAATATAACAATGTCCTCTTTGTGCAGTCTGGCTGCATTCATTGCATTCACCGTCAGCATTTCTGCCATTCTGTTGAACCCCAGTTTGATCTGGCCAATACACCTACATCACTGGTGAGTCATCCAGCACCCCTGCCATGGAGTATGTTTGTCGATCTAACTAACATATGAGAATCCACCACTAATACATAATTCACAATCTTGATAGCAAACCTTGACATGCCTCTTTTACTGCCTCTTTCTCCATCCTCATGTTGGACACTATAATTCTACATTAGCCAGATTTATTAACCACCTGCCTGCCATGTTGGTGTGTCATAAATCCTCAGTTCCTGCGCTGGCAGCAAAACACAGAACCATCTGCATGGATAATAGAATTCTTAGGTAATGACAGTTTCTTGATGGATTTCACATAATATGACCGCAGTGGTTCAGTAGGCCTAATTGCTGTATTCACTCAGTTTATCCACACCAGTTGTATCAACTTCAGAAACTGACATGGATTCTTCTTCATCATATTCACAATCAATCAAGCTTAGTGACTGCATCATTATATTCCCTTGCGTTATATTTCACTATTTGAGCCAGTTTGATTATAAATTTTTATCCTGAAAGATTACATGTTACTAGAACAGCTGATGTGTTTTGACATATTTAATGTTGATTAACTTTCCAGAAAGTTAAGTTAAATTTATAGTAATTATTTTTTTTCTTTACTTTAGCACTATCCTGACTATGACAAGGGGCTTATTTTGATGGGTGATATTAATGTTAACAACTTGAAAGATCTGGATGCTGCTGAAAAGGTAAACAAAAAAAAACACACAGTACATTAAATGTAATACATTTAATACATTACCATTTGTATTAATACATTACCATTTGTAATAACCTATTTCACCACATATGAAGCATGAATAATGAAACAAGTGTGTAGTAGACAATCATAACACACACAAAATAATTTTAAAAAATCATAATCAGTATTTTGGACTTGATATTGAACATCCAGTATGTTAAAATGTTTGAAAAGAGTTGTGAATAAAATAAAACAAATACAGTAGACTCGCAATTATCCAGAACGAATGGGAAATCCCAGATAACAAAAATCCCGGTTCAACCATTTTATTTATATATATATATATATATATATATATATATATATATATATATATATATATATATATATATATATATATATATATATATATATATATATATACGAAATTGAAAGAGTAAGTACAGTGTTTAAAAGTTAGCGCTTAATTTTTTACTGGTTCATAATTTTAGTTCGTCATGAAATTTCTTTGCTTTTGGTGCACAAACAGCACCCAATTTAGCAATTTTCTCTGTCCGTTGTTGGTTGAACCGCAAAACCATTGCTTTATCTAGTTCTTTAAATGTTGAGGTTTTCATTGTTTTTCTTTTAGACATACCTCTAATTCCACTGTCTGATGTTCCAGCAAATTCAGTTAGCCTTTGTAAAGTTTGGTCTCCTACATTATATTCATTCATTAAAGATTTCACTGTTTGGCCATTTACAGATTTATGAATTATTTTGATTTTTTGAGTTATCGAAAGATAAGAATTTTTTACACTATGGTATTATAACCACAACATGTTTTAAAAAGTTTTAAAACATTATTTAATAACGTCTTAAATATCAGCAGTGCAAGAAGAGACGCCCCCTCTAATCTTCATCCAGAAATGCACTACAATCACGCAAAGTGATAAGTGATATGATAACTCATGTGCTATCACATAAATTCACGTCACAGGCAATATTGTATTTCAATGTATATTTGTAACATACTGTAGACACATCACTGACTTCAGATGTGATATGTACATACATATAACAATTTTATTTTCTGAAAAATTACATCTTTGGTCAGACATGTGCTCATAGATTTGTTTCAGTTTGATAAATTTATTTTTAAATGGAGAAATTTGTAAAATTATTTTTTTTATTTTTAAGTTTTTGATGAATGTCTCCCAGATAATCCGCTTCCCGGTTAATCCATTCCCGGATAATTGAGAGTATATTGTATATCTTCTTCTTTCCTCCCTTATTTGCCTCTCAGCATCAAGGGAAAATATGGTTTATTGCTTTTGCTCCTCCTTCGGCTTATCCTACTGTTATGTTTTCTTGTGTTTCTAATAATCCATCTTTTTTGTTGTTGGTCCTTGGGTCTGGTGTTCTCACAATGTTTATTAAGGCTCATTGTGTTGTGTTTTGATCTTTCTGTCTTATCACATAGCCAAACCATTTTATATGTTGACAGGGACAGAAATTACTCCATACTTTTTTCTCAGTTCTTCTTTTTTGATCTTATCTCTCAGGCTGTTTCCTGTTATGCATTTAATATATTTCATTGTGGTAGTGGTTATTTGTCTTATTGTTCTTGAGTGTAGAGAGAGAATCACAACATTGGGTTGAAGATTATCTTGGAGAGTGCTCATTTTAGTTACAGAATTATGGTATGAAGAGACAATACAAGAAACTTCCAGTATTTCAGCATACAGTTTTATATGTCAGACAATACAGAACAATTGTGTACACCAAAAACCCTCAGACATTCAGGCAGCTACTGAAAATAGCAAACAGAGAAGCTTTTTTGGACAAAAGAGAAATGAGGAATACAGAGAAAAAAATCTACACACATAGCTAATTCTAGCCTTAACCTTTTGCGTGCCATAGATGTCTTATGACATCAAACCCCAATGGTGCCTTCCATGTTGTTGATGCTTTGAGGCATCAGATAATTATTTCATCTGCATTTTATAGAATAAATTTTATAAAACTCAGTCAGAACCAGCTCTTCGCGCATGACTAAAGAGGGAAATAATTTCTTATCTTGCTTTTAAATTTGTGCTGTCTTTTGATGGATTGGTTGAATTATTTTTGGAATTTTTTTCTGTTATAGTGATTGCCATGGCCTCACCCACCAACATTCCTGCTTTAACAAGATATCTTAGATTATCTCCAGACACTGTCTTACAGATGTTTAGAATGGGGTCAAGGCAAAGAAATGCAAATGAATGCATAAAAATGCGAAGCTGCAGTAAAGCTAAATGTTTAGAAATATTGCTGATGATAAACAACTGATGACATTGACAATTTATCTATGTTTAGCATATGTTATTATAGGGACAATAGTAACTCCAGTGGCAGTTACAATGATGTTGTTGAGCCTAGCACTTCTAGATATAGTGCAAATGTTACACAAACCCTAAATGTTTCTGTTGATAATCTCGGTTGGAGTTTAGCTGATCCACACATGAAGGTTGGGAATCCATCCTCCAGTGCCACTACAGCAACATACAGATGGATGTTGATCAACTATCAATTCTATTTGATTTTTTTAAGGCACTGTTTACAACTGAGATTGTTGACTATTTAAATAGAAAGCATAAAATCATAAGCTAAAATGAAAGTTGGCAGGTCAGAACCTATGTGTGAGCGCTGTAGATTTAAGTAGTGGACATCAGTTGGGTGTATGAAATCTGTAGATTCTTGGCAATACTCATAGCAATGGGATTAGATCAGAGACCTGATGTCAGTGACTAGTGGTCCAACAAGTATACACCATGGTATGGGAATACCCTTGGCATGAATCAATTTGAGCTGACTTACTTCAACATGTTGCATGCTGAGGGTAAATTTGAAGTTATGTCCTTTGTGAAACCACTAATTTCAAACCTTCAAGCAGTATTTTATCCATTTTTAAATCTGAGTATAGATAAAATGGTGATTGGTTGCAACAACAGGTGGACATATAAACATAACATATTATAATGCTACAGACCTTCCAAATAGCATATCAAACCATATGGCCTTTATGACTTAGCATCAGGCTACCTCTACAATCTTCTTATATATTTTGGTGAAGATACCTCATATGAGGGAGGTGTGGATGCCTGAGCTTGTCAAAGTGTTTGATATACACTGTAACTGTTGTCCCACTCACATCACATTTATGCAGACAGGTATTACACCAGTATGACTCTGGTAAAATATCTGCAGCCAAAAGCCATAATTACACTGGCACTGTTATTGTCAATCGTGTTGCATTTCCGCCACAAATAAAAACTGGACAGTTGTACACAAATTCAGCATGTTAATATGTGAATGTGTCCACCAATATCATGCTCGTTTCCTGGAGAGGCAAGATGACCAAAAAAAGCTTGCATTTGATCACAACATGTGGAACAGCTGTCAACATCACTCTGAAGTGAATGGGTTAACAGAGATTGTGAAACCACCTATTGTCCACCAGTTACAGTTACAACCATAATATAAATGGTCGTGACAGGATGAATCAAATTGTTTCTTATTATGGTTTGCACATAATAGGAAAGCAATAAAGTGGTGGAAGAAAATATTCATTTGGGTTTTAGAGATTGCTCAGGTGAATGCCCACATCCTGCTGATGTGTACTGAAGAGACAGGTGCTTCAGTCTTAGAAAGTAGTAAATTATTTATATATTTAAGTGTATAATGTTATAAATGCATTTTCTAAGTACATAATGTTGCCAATACATTTTCTTTTTACAAAATATTACTACCATATATTTGTGTATATACTAAAAAATTAAGGGTTCTGTCAGTCACAATACATTTTTAGGATGGTAAGAAATCTTCTATAGGGACTGACAAAAGTTTCATTTCATAAAATTTAGATCGACAAGCTCATTGTAAGCCTAATTTATACTCCTTTGAAGTTCATCCACACACCTTGCATATGCCTAAAGAGAAGAGGATGGCTAGATTAGACAGCAGTCTAGTGGGAGGAATTGGAGGGAAGCGATGGTAAGAAAGAGATCGAAGGTGATCTGTCAAAGGTGGATGGTCACTGTTGAAATCCACCAAATACATCTGATGTGCGCTTCTCTTATAGGTGCAGCTAATAAAACGCACTGAGTAGAAAAAAGTGATATCTATATATCCTTTATATATATATCTATCTATTTATAATTTATGAGGCATGTTCAAATAAAACTCTTCCCAGTGACTTTATTACAAGCAGCATGTGTAAGGTGCATCAACAGGTGTGGCAGATTTAAATAAAGCAAGTACTTGTTATGATGCAAGTACTCACCAGGGTTCTTTAGAAAAAGTTGCCATAGGCATTTAGATATACATCTCACTAGTTTGGTAGATAACAGATGCCATCCAAGAAAAATAACTTTGGTTGTTCATTGTACCATTTTGTCACCAAGCTGACTGATAGTCTAGGTCATACTAACTTCAACCCAAGTATGGCCAAAATGATTCAAAGTACAATATGGAATTGCAATGAGAGTAGCCTGCGATGAGGCTGGGTCAGTTTTAAAAAAAACAACTGATAAGTGGAAGCAAAGTGAACTACAAGAACTTCTCGAGCAATTTAAACCAAAAATTATATATAATGCGGACGAGACAGTTCTATTTTATAAATGTGTCCCAAACAACACACACCTGAAAATGGAGAAGCGTGCAGTGGTTACTAGGTTCAAAAAGACAATTCTATTTTGAACGCTGTCAACATGAAAGGTGTCAAGCTGCCTCTGCTTGCAATAGAAACATTTTAGAAGCCACATTGTTTTAAAAATATAAGAGCACTGCTGTCAAAGTACAAATTTAGCAAAAAAATTATGGATGACAGGGTCAGTATTTGAAACATGGTATGCAAGCTGGACAGAGAATTATTGTTGCAGGGAAAAAGCATCACTCTTATTGTGGACAATTGCTCAGCTCATCCACATATAACATGTTTGAGAGCTATTCCTTTGTTTATGTAGTTCATTTTCCTAGTATTAAAAAGCATAAATTGGATATAACAAGATATGATTATAAAGACAATTTTTCTATGGTCTCAAGGATCTATATGTAACCGTATTCTATTGTATATCTGATGTGCATCTTGAATATCTAATGTGACTAGTCTTGAATTTTAAATTTATTGACTTGCCTTGTCAATAAATATATAAACTTTTTTAAATAGTTATTTCTAATTGAAAGTAGTTTCATTCCTCCCCCCACCCCAGAATTTTAATAATATTTTGAGCAGAAATCCAAACAACAGTCAAGCCATGCACAACCTGTGTGTAGTGTATGTGGAGCGTGGAGATCTACTTCGAGCTGAAAAGTGTTTAGTACAGACTCAACAAATTGATCCACATGCTCAGTATATCCAAGACCATCTAAATATTGTACGCAACAAGATTGCAGAGGTTAGTATTGTGATTTTTAAAATTTTTAATCAGTATAATATCAAAGATCATACTTATATTGACAACTTCACTTTGCCATTCTTGTGTTTATTCATCAAAATTGACGACAGCATTTCATTGGGTATGGAGGTGGCCGAGCTGAATACTACCTGCTTGGTATGGCATGGGTTTAATGGTTGTTTATGAGTCAAGATGTCAGCTTGTGGTTCAACACTCCTAGGCATCATTCTTTTATTTGTTGCTCATATCTGATGACACCCTCATTTGTTTGTTTTACAAAATAAAAATGTAACAACACTACTCCCTTCTGTAAGGGGCTATACATAACTGCTTTAGTGACACTAGCATCACAATAATCCTGTCAAAACGGTGGATTTCAGCAGATGACTGTTAGCACACATCTAACTTGCCCTTGCTAGTTATCTTCATTCCTACTTGTTCATCAATGCATTTCAAATGTCTGCAGTAGTAAAACTATCTTCTCACTTATAACAAAACTTTTCAACACACATTTGTTAAGGGCCTTGAAGATATCACTTTTTTTGCATGTCTATCATCACGACCACAGACACACCAGTGATCTCCCCTTATTTGTGTTCAATGTGACAGGAATTTTTGCAATGTTTTGCTTGTAAGCCGCTCCACAACCCCAGCTATGTCCATCAGGGTCAGGCTCTTATGGCCACCCAATCTGCAAAACCTGTCCATTTGTGATCAGATGAACAAAATCACTTCCCCATTGGCTATTTTGAGATTAAGTTTGGATTCATCCATGAGCATAATTTGCACATCAGCCTGTGTTTCCATAAAATGAACACTGGTGAAACTGACTGTGTACCAGTGACACTACATCATTGATTAATCATCCACAAAGTGTAAAGAATATGCATGTCCAAACAAGCCTGGTTGCGTGGACAATTCTCTATTGACCTTGTGCTCATCACAAAGTGATTAAATCACAACACAGAAACTGCAACTCCAAACATTGTGAACAGCACTTGTATTGACTCTTCATATGATAACATAAGATGTCTAGATCTCATACAAAAGTTTATTCATACATTATTTTTTGATTACTACATCACAAGTATCTAGATAAATATCTTGGTTGCATACAAGTCAATCATTTCACATGTTTGCTATGGCCATCTAAAGATGTATATCAATAGTAGAAATTCTGTATTCGTGTCTTGGCTATCGTCATTGTTAAATGACACTCTCCCAGGTTCTGTAATTACATCCACATAACTACTTGTATTTTTAATAAAATCACACACACAATAATATTACTTCTGTATCAATCTGTATCTTGAAACCTTTATTTCCTTAATAAACACTGATCTCTTTTTTGAGACCAGAAATATCTATCTAAAGCTAAACATCTTTCCTCAAAATAAATCTTTTGAATAATCCTTTACTAAAACATCACTGGACGCACCAAGATGGAAGCTTGTCCGCGTCCGAGCCATGGTTTAAACAATGTTGACTTTGAACATCACGCTATCTGTTATCACAGTGAGTTGGCGGATTTTTAGAAATGTAACCATGGGTTTAATAATAAATGTTTGTATACAGTTCGTTAACCACCGCTGTAGATCAACTCTTTATTCTGCTGGCTTTGTTCGTGACCTTGGAAGTTAATGACCTAATTTGTGCAGCCGGTTTGTTTGAGGCGAATTGTACGTTACAATGTCACTGCTATAATGACTCAGTTTGTGACAAAACTACAGGGACATGCCCAAACAATGACAGTTGTCAGCATGAATATTTCGGACCCCAGTGTCAGTACTTGGATCTCGTTTACAAATACGCCCAAAAATCTTAACCTACTTTCCTGTTTGATAACGACGACACCACATGTAATCCGGACACAGATTCTACATCAGTTGAGGCAACTCTCAATAAATCTTTGCCGCTCTCCTGATTTAGGATTTTTGTGAATGACTTAACAGATCCTGACAATTTCACGGTAAAACTAAATGGTTCTGCCTCATGTAACAATGAATCAAGGTTTGTTGTTAGTCAGCACGAGATTGATGTCTTTTGCTCTGGGGCTGGTCTGATCAACAAGTTACGGATTGAAAGAGCGATAGTTGCAAATATCTGCTCCATCTACATTGGTGGGGGTCGGAATGTGGCTCTCTAACAGAACACAAACCAGACCGACACATTTAATGCTTGTTATACAGGAGACGGATGTGGACCAGAGGCCGCAGTTAATGGCAAAACAAAGACTAATCTCTATGACAATGACTGCACACACACACACACACAATTGAGAAGTGGAACCAATTCTGATTACTGTTATCTGAACTATGCCACGCCCCAGAAGACTCACACCATTCGAATTTATCATCGAGCTAGCACTATGATTCGGGTAAAGAATGCCACTCTAAAGGCTTTCTCTGACAGTGGTGGTGTAGTGTTCCAGTATAATGATATATCATACCCAAACATTCCTGTGAGCACTATTGTAGTCACCACACAAGCGACAATAGCACACATTAAGATGAGTTCTCACCGACCATTTCGCAGGCTGACAGTGCACTGACGGTGAGTGAGGTCCAAACATTTACAGACACCTATTGTCTGGACGGGCATTCTTGGTCGTTTTGTGTAGTGGGTGCTTCAAAGGCTACAACGTCATCATCGGTACGTGTCACGGCAACTGTTCACATGGGATCTATGGACATGACTGCTCCGGGTCTTGTCTTAGTGTCTGTCCTTTATGTGAGGAAAAATCAGGAAAATGCCTACAATGTAAACGTCCGGGCTACACCTGTAGTGACACTTGTCCCGATGGTAATTTTGGGCTACAGTGCAAACAGACGTGTTCTGATGGCTGTGACATCATATGTGACCTGGAAAGTACAGACTGTACGTGCAAGGAAACGTACTACGGATCAGACTGCACTCTCAAATATCCGGACAACTGTTTGAACGAAACCTGTGAACAGTTAATCGGGGCCTGCGTCTCGTATGTCGATGATTCCCACGTTAAGAAGAGTACTACAACAAACCCAAGCATATGGATACCTTAATGTCTTTCTGTGCTGGACATTTCTTGGTGCTTTTCTGTGAAGCCATGGCTCATATCTTGATGTGTTTCTGTGCTAGCCATGGCTCATATCTTGATGTGTTTCTGTGCTAGCCATGGCTCATATCTTAGCTTGTGTGTGTGTGCTGCCCATGGCTCATATCTTGGTGTGTGTCATGTTAGTCATATCTCATATCTTGGTGTGTCTGTGTTAATCATGTCTCATATCTTTATGCGTGTATGTGTTTAGTCATATCCCATATCTTAGTGTGCATCTGTGTTAGTCATGTGTCATATCTTTGTGTGTGCATGTTTGGGTTAGATATCTCATATCTTTGTGTGCATGTTTATGTTAGTCATATCTCATATCTTTATGTGTGCATGTCTGTGTATGTCACATCTCATATCCTTGTGTGTGCATGGCTATGTTAGTCACATCTTATATCTTTGTGTGTGCATGTCTATGTTGGCCATACCTCATATCTTTGTGTGCATGTCTATGTTAGGCATGTGTCATATATCTTGATGTGCATGTTTATGTTAGTCATGTGTCATATATCTTGATGTGTGTCAGTGTTAGTCATGCCTCGTATCGCTGTGTGCATATCTGTGTTGGTCACATCTCCTATCTTTGTGTGTGCATGCCTGTGTTGGTCACATCTCCTATCTTTGTGTGTGCATGTCTGTGTTAGTCACCTCTAGTGACTCGGGCTGATGGTGCTCGTAAACCTGGGAGGGCCGACCATCTAAGGGCAGAATGCCCCTACAGAAAAGGTCATCTGCTGCCATGCAGGAAGATTGGGGACAATCAAAGACTAAGGAGTGCAAACCTGAATAAAATGCTGGCTGAAATCGGATGCACTGGGCCACTGGCGCAGAACACAGTGCAACTTAACCTGACAGCTGACTTCATGTGAGAGTCTGGAATCCTACTCTGATTGAGTCCTGATAGCAGAGAGAAAGAGAGAGAAACATCACTGAATCTTTCTCTAAGTCTTGAATCCAAAGTAAAGTCCTCAACTGTAATGTTCTGAATGTTTCATTTTCTTCTCTATGGATCTAACATACTCTTCACTGTTCAATGTGATCTGACTGTGTTGGCCCTTCCCTTTCTTCAGTCTAATCTGATTGGTTCTTTTATAGCCTAGACCCAAAATTGACTGATGCAATTTTTGTTTCCGTCATATTCCCAGTCTAATTCATCTTGTCTGCTTTGAAGATAAGCAAGCCATTATTGAGTTCCGCCATCTTCCTTTAATTGCATGTGAATGTTTAACTTCAAAGGCAATGTCAAGCAAAATTTGAGTGTGTCGCTTACAAGATATGTAACTTGTATCTAATCTCATTGCTGAGAGATATCTTATCTGTTTGCTTGTCTTTAGTTCCTTACATAATCAGCAACTCGTTCAAATATCAAACACGCCTAAAATGCATGGATCTGGGAAACGTTAATGTCTGTCAAATAATGTCCGAAGAGTATTAATCTGACATAACCAATAACGATGATGCAATACTATTACAACTGACTTTTTCCAGGTACATCACTAAGAGATTTCTCGCAACACAGTTTGCAGTCCACTACATTTCTCCTAAGCAACCATGACATCTTGGCCACTGGCATCATCTTTGGTGATTGCAGCTGGTTTGCTCTTGGAAACCATCTAATAAGCCATTTAGGTTCTTTAAACCCACAAGAGATTTATTCTTTTGTTCTTTTCTGGTGTTCACCTGATGACTACTAAGGGAATGAATAATCCTTTTCATCATCCACTCTTAAAAGGACTTTAAGTAGGCAAGTATAAGTTGTGTTTGCAGCTAGGCTGTGATATTTGCCCTTTAACCATAACACATCTGATTGCAGCACATCATTTATGAGTCCTGGTTGCCTTTTCTCCTCAACCCCTACCATTGTTTATTTGCTTGCGTATGCCAGCTTTATGTCTCTAGCAAAGTTCCTAAAAGGGATTGAATTTTGTGTGAATATCACTTTTTCCTGTTTTTCACACTGAAAGTCTCAGGTGTTTCTCTGCATACAGGCAGATATTTTCCAACTTCAGAGGTTTTTTTTTTTTACATTGGTGAGAGTTTTGATGTTTTTAGGTAGATTTTTTTTTTATTAATTTTTCTTCAGCAGTGGGCATTTTTTTTTTTAATGTCCAACTGCCAAGGGTTCTTTCAACATGCACAGAATGTACATTGGGCCTCCTGTTTTTTTTTTTTTTTTTTTTTTTTTTTTTTTTTTTGGCTCTGTATTTCAAGAGAGCTAGACATTAAATCTCACTACCTACAGACCAGGTGAGGGTAAACCACAAAGAAACCAATTGAAAGTGAACAATTCCCCATCATCTCTGATGAGGTTCAAACCAGGGACCTCCTTATCCAGAGGTTGATATTTGATCTCAATACCACCCAGCCACACTGGATAGTCTGTACAGTAAAGGTAAAGTACGAGACTTGAACCGGCATCTTGAGCACGCGAGTTTACACCCATATGTGCTCGGCCGCCTATCCAGAAGTGTTCGGAGATTTCTGTATAGTGTCACCTCAAGCATCGAAACTCAGATGCGAAGCAACATTCCTCACTTTCCCAGGGTAATACCCTGGTACCCATTTCTGCCAACGGCTGGGTCGACCGTGGGGATAGTCTGTTTCCAAGAGCAATGCAGGGAGGTGGTGCAGAGTCAGCGCAGGGAGATGGTGCAGAGTCAGCGCAGGGAGGTGGTGCAAAGTCAGCGCTCATTTGTTTGTTGATCCTGACAGATTCAGTCAGCTGTGGGATGCTGACTGCACTCAGCTCACTTGCTGGATGGGAATCATCAATACTTTTTATTTCATTCTTAAACAACCTCTATACATTTTTTTCCTCCTCTCCAATGACTCTTTTTCTCTACATGTGTCCCCTTGCTGCTCTCCATACCCATGTAAGGTCAGCTCTTCTCACCATTTGGTTCATTTCCACCTTTCAGTGGCTGTCCACCCAAGCAGCAATGACTCATTTAACACAGTTGAGATAAATGTTTTATAGTCTCTGATTGCTGCTTCTTTATATAAACCACTTTGTTCCTGTCTTTATTGCTGTCTACTGATGATTTTCTTTTGTATATAAATGAGTTCATTTGTTGTTCTAAAAAAATGTGCTCTAATTTTATTGCATTTTACATATCCTTTGTAAGTAATATTTGTAACAAGTAATATATTTGTAAGTAATGGTAGCAACAAAGAAAAAGACATCACCGCAATGCACAAAAAAGACAAGTAGAACAATATTTAAACAGGTAAATGAATTTAAATATCTGGGAACAATGTTAACCTCAGATGGTAGATGTACAACAGAGGATACAGAATGGCTGAGGCAAAAGTAGCTTTAAAAAAAATGAGGAAGATACTATGCAATCCATTTTTGACAATAGAAACAAGAAAAAGAATTCTTAAATGTTGTGTAGAGCCAGTCTTAACATATGGATGTGAATCAAGGATAGTGGGACAACAGACAAGAAAATCACTGGAAGCTATTGAAATGTGGTTTTCCAAAGAATTTTGAGAATACCATAGACAACTAAGAAGAGTAATGAAGAGGCCAAAGCAAAAAGAGAGCTAATTTTCAATATTAGGAAGAAACAATCATTATTTATGGCCTTGCAATGAGAAAGGAACAGCTGGAATATATTGTGACAACTGATGATGATGATATATCATTTGTACTTGCAAATATCAGGAGCCGCGATAGCTCAGTGGTTAGTGAACTGAACTACAAAGGACAAGAGGTAGGGCTCAATCCCAACTGATGGCTTCCTGTTCACCCAGCCTTTAATGGGTACTGGATTATTTTTCTGGGAAATTAAAGCGGCACGGGCGTATTACCGACCACATTACCCCAAAAATCATGTGCCGAAGGTCTGTAAAATTTATGGTCACTGACACCATATTCCCTATACGCCACTTGGCGTGACGGGGGTACTTTACTTTTACTTACTTGCAAGTATCAATGTCATAATTTTTTTCTTTATTTCCATAGATAAAAAAACGGACAGCAGCAAAAAAACTTGGTAAAATACCTGAAAATACGTCAAAACTGGATTCTAAGCAGCAGCCTTCACCAAGTTCCACTAATAAAGACAAAAATAGATAGCTCTTGGCTAATATGCTTTTGAAAGATATTTGCATGGTTGTTCTGATTTTGCTTTCTGATCTATACATGTCAATTCTATCTTCATATTAGCATGGTGTATTGCTTTTTGTGGTAGATGTAGAACATGAGTGAGATACAAAATGGCTCAGACAAAAGTAGTTTTCCAAAAAAGAGGAAGATACTGTGCAATCCATTTTGACAATAAAAACAAGAAAAAGAGTTCTTAAATGTTATATAGAGCTAGTCTTAACATATGGATGTGAATCATGGAAAATAGGACAACAGACTAGAAAATCACTGGAGGCTGTAGAAATGTGGTTTTACAGAAGAATGTTAAGATTACCATGGACAGCTAAGAAGAGTAATGAAAACGTTCTGAAAGAGACCAAAGCAAAATGAGACCTAATTTTCAATATTAGGAAGAAACAATCATCATTCTTTGTAATGTAATAAGAAGGGAATAGCTGCAATATATTGTGACAACTGGGAAAATTGAGGGATGAAGAGATAGAAGGAAGCAAAGAGAAAAGATACCAGACAGCTTAAGAGAATGACTTGGCAGAAAGTCAACAACAGAAATGATAATTAACTGTCGAGATCGAGAGTTGTGGAGAGACATGATCACCTACACCAGCAGGCATGGTACCAGATGATGATGATGATTGCTTCTTATAAATCCTACTTTTATCAACATACTTTAATCATGAATAAATTTAAACTGAAGTCATTTATCTACCACAGCTTGTATCTCAAAAAGTATTTTACACTGTGTGATATAAAGCCATAAATGTATTTTTGCGTGTGAAATTTTTAAAAATGTTTTAATACACATATCATTTTAGGTATATTGTATTTATTTTCTTCCTTTTTTTCCCTTGTGTGCATACTTTCTTTTTTATAATTTGTTGGATTTTTATTTTAAAATCAAGATACTTTAAAAGATCATCATGAGATTGATACAGTGTAAACACAGCCGAAAGTAAGTGATGAATAGTACAGATTTGTTTTAGGGAAAGGTACTAATATTTCAATACATACTAAGAACATTAATAGATAGAACATTGGAGGGAAAAACACATTATTAGGATTTTGAGCAAAACTAGCAATATCAAGAAACCTTATACCATTGAATCAGAGAAAACATTTGACAGAGCATGAGTTCATGAAGCACTGTGGACTACAGTAGATAAATACAACATTTGGAAGAAACTACTAACAAATATCCAACAATTATGTGCAAAAACAACCTAGACAGTGTTTGTCATTGGAGGGAAGTGCTTACACACAAAAGTTAGTGTGTGGCAAAGGTGTCTACTTAGGCCTAACTTCTACAGTAAACATTAAGCCATGGATGAAACATCAGAAATCTCCTCTTTGCAGATGACATAGATGGATTAGCAGGCAGTGGAGTACTTGCAATATGCACTATAGTTCGTTCAGAAATTCGTGTCCACAGAACTTATTAATTATCTCGGAAACTGTTTTATGAATTTCAGTAATTCTTTTTCAAGAAATTTTTTTTTTTTTACCGACCTTAACTCTGATTTTTTGCCCTACTGTCATGCATTTAGGAAAGATTTTTGTTTCTTTGAGGTATATAAAAATATAATTTTCTTGGCTGTCCTAATTTTTAGAAGCTTATAATACCCACATTTGTTGTAATCAACTCATCTTTTAAAAAAGAAATCCTACTTGTTCTCCACACAATTCGAGCACCATTTCGCACTTATTGAACCGTTAATTATAAGATGCGCTGCTCAGAAAGTAGTTTTGTTGTTTCTGATTTCTTGTGAAAAAATCAGTCTCAATTCATATCTTGAGAAAATAATTACTATTAATGTCTATAATACCTGAGTATGTGATGTCAAAAAAACCAGAAAAAAAAGAACACGGGCAGGTCAAAGTATAGATAGAAAGTCTTTCAATCGATGGATAGAACAGAACTTTGAATCTGCAAAGGTGACAGTCAAGCAAGGAAGATAAATTAAAGTTGATGATTTTGAGAAAGACGTTATTAGATGTGAGATTTTGAAAATGTTTGAATCAAATCAACTTGTTACACTGTTTGATGTTTTGGTCATTCCATGTATTTTTGTTGATGAAGTGCCTGCTATTCGGTGACTATATTTGTTTGATACTTTAGGTCAAAGTTTAACTATCTCTATGACGAAGGTATAAAATCAAATAAAGAATTGTGCACTATTCAATGTGATACGAATACACCCTTGACTTGCATTGTTAGAAAATTAACATAATTTACAGTAAAATCTAATGTTTAGGCCGTACGGTTTGATATTTTCCTAAAATTATATAACAAAAAACGATTTGTGCAAAATTTTGACTACCTTTGTGCTTAAATGTTATAAAATCTCAAGGGTTTCCATGACTTTCTCTTCCCCTGTAGTTCCATGACAGTGCCTGGTTTGCTATGCTGGCATCAGATTTTCTTATTGTGTTTCCATCCATCTCCATTTTCTATCCACAATCTGTTGCTCGATTTACCGGTTTTGTTTTTTCCCATAACTCTTCATTTCTCATCTTGTCATATTATCTAAAGTAAGTGTGTTAACTTGGATGTTCTGTCCAGGGAACACTGGCTCACACATAAATGAAATAGTTGATAAGCTCGCTGGCAGCTCTAGAACTGAGTGTGACTTTATTGTGATCTATGTGGACATACCAAGTTTGTTCTTCATTCCTTAAGAGAATGGATAATGATGTATACATTGAGAGGCTGAGGAGTCTAAAGGTGGAAAAGAGGTCTGATCAGTCCAGAGTGCTTAGTGGGAAAAGCAGATATATCTACAATCAACACCGTACAGAACAATCAGTCCACATAATTCCAGCTTCGAGAAATGCTGGGATGGGCAGTGGAGTGGGTATGGGGATGCCCGACTGCAGTGAGACTGATTCCATGAATAGAACAGAATTGAATAGAATAAAATAGTTATTATCTGATGTTCAGAATTATTCTCAAAGAACTATTTACAATTGTTTGTAATTTTTATTTAGTTGTAATATTTAACATTCATGTTGCTGAGCCATATAAGTGAACTGTTTTTATTCTGCATTGAATAGTCTGTGGCGTTTAAAAAGCTGGGCCTCACCGTTTTTCGGAATTTAAAAAAAATGAAATAATAGTGTGAAAATAAATTAGAATTGATCTGAAACACATGGTTTGTTTTGACAAGTTGCTCAGGACGTTGGAAAAGAAGTTAAATAGATAATTGTAAAGTTTATATGGAGATAATTACAGAAATGTCATTAACTTAAAAGCCACAAAATGTGGCCCCTGGGTTTCACATGTTGGGGGACTGGTTGGTCTTGAGGCAAGACGCCGGCCTCGAGAGAGAGGTTGTGGCTTCAAATATTAATGATTATAAATAATTTATGATTTCTCTCTGCGGCAACCACCCCTGGTCTCAGCAGCAAGGCCCGGCTTGAAACGTCAATTGCTCATCGACGGAAAAAATATAAGTGCCTCCGAAGTCAGAGTTATCTGCCTGTGCGGCGAGGGACCCCTGTGCACACAGCTGTCAGGGAAAAATGGATTAACATGCAAAATTCAGTTCCTAGTCTCTTGGGACTTCATCAGAGGTAAAAGCTGGCGAACGGGAAACAAAAAAACATTAGCTACTAGAGCCAGATTTTGCAGCTCATGGTATGGAATGTGCTCATTTGGATTATAGCTCTTTTTGCTTTATTTATTCTCCGCTTAATGTTTTTCTCTGCTCCTCATTTATTGATAATGCTGCCCAAATATGTAGAGAATCTACTTGTTCGATTGCTATTCCTCCAATTTCTGCTTGGTTGTAGCAGGTGTTGTTACATTTAATTATCTTTATTTGATCAATATTAATCTGATTTGTAGTCCTATTTTTGCAAAGTTTATTTTCAGTTCCTGTAGCTTGTCTTTCATTTGTTATCAGTGCAACATCATTGGCATAATCCAAGACAGAGCCAGTGGAAGTAGTAAATACTGTGGTAAGCCTGGACAATCCCAGCACAAAGATATTTTTTAAACACCTTTTTCCATATGCAGGCATTGTACCTGCACCATTTAGAAAACTGGCAACGTGAACATTCTAACACTCTCCCATAAATTGCTGCACTGAGCTCAAGGTAAGCCATTTACCTGTGTTTTTGCCTATCCTTATTGTGCCTCTCAATTGTATACCCATTATGGTAGGTAAATCTAACAGGAGCCAGGCATGGGGCGTTCTTAATGCACTCTTGCTGCCCTTCAGAACTGGGGCAGAGACGGTATTTTTTATCCTGAACTAGCTGGTCCATAAGAAATCTAGTGTGACTGAATGCGATGATCATCGCACAATAAGTCTTATGAGTCACAAGACTAAAATATTATTAAGAATCATCATGTGAAGAGTGTGAAACAAAATCAGTCCAGAAATGATTGATGAACAGTGTGGTTTTGTTGCAAGTAAAGGGTTGAACAATGCCATATACATCATAAGATCTTTAGTAGAAAGAGCCATAGAAGTGAAAACAGATTATATACCTATATTTCATAGATTATACCAAAGCATTTGACAAATTCATTAGTAGCCTCCGTCAGTCATAGTTGACTATGGATTTTTCAGCGCCCCTAGAAATGTTATTTTTTTTTTCTTTCCTTTCGCTGGTTATTCTCATTTTCTATGAATCTGTCTGCTTCTTGTTTGAGGTGGACTTTTAGAGTGTGTTTCCAGAGATTGCGGTCTGCAGCTATTTCTTCCTAGGCTGCAGGGTTTATGCACAGTCTTCATGTCACATTTACACACGTCTAGAAATCGAAGTTTTGGGCGCGCGCGCGCACCCCCCACCCCCCCAACCCCTGTCCTTTTGCCATCTGCCAGTTGTCCGTAGAGTATATCTTTTGGTATGTGGCCATCTTTCATACGGTGTATGTTGCCAAGCCAGCGTAACCTACGTTGTTTGAGCAGCATGTAGATGTTCGGGAGGCCTGTACGAGTCACGACCTCTGTGTTTGTCACTTTATTCTTTCAGGTGATACCAAGAATACGGCGCAGACATCGCATATGGAATGCATTTAGCCTTCTCTCCTGCTTTGCATAGGTTGTCCAAGATTCACTGCCATACAGGAGGACACTAATTATGCAGGCATTGTAAACTGCTGCCTTTGTTTTTATTATCAGTTTGCTGTTTTGTTAGAGAGGGCTAGAAAGATGGGCAAATGTGGTAGCAGCTTTAACAATGCGGGTGTCAATTTATGTATTTAAATATAGTTTGTCGTTGATGATGGACCCCAAGTAGTTATACTGCCGTACGACATCAAGTTTATAGTTGTTGATAGAGATTGCAGGTGTTGCTTCGACGTCCTGACCGAGTATGTTAGTTTTCTGCAAACTTAATGTTAGACCAAAGTCTCTGCAGGCATGCAAAAAGCGATGTACTATGCTCTAGAATTCTTCCTGACTTTGCGTGACAAGTGCAGCGTCGTCAGCAAATAACACATCTCTAATAGAGGTATGTCTGATTTTAGACTTTGCCTTTAGTCTTGTGAGATTGAACAACCGACCATCAGATCTAGTATGAAGATACTTCTTCATTCACATTTGAGAATGCATGTTTTAATAGAACAGCGAAGAAGATTCCAAATAGAGTCAGAGCAAGAACGCATCCCTTGTCCTCTCCAGGGCACGAGCTTAGGCAGAAAAAGAAAGAGACTAGTTGTTGCCCATGCAACACGTTTCTTCTCTCCACACAGCCAAATGATCCAAAAGTCTAGCAGGACAAAAACAGTTTGGTGCCAACTGTACCACATGAGTTGCCAGAGCAATGTTCAAATCAACACTGAACTTTGACAAAGTAAAGCTCCAAGAAATAATCAAAATTTCAGAAGGCCTAAACGTTGACAGCAAAGATCTAAGAATAATAAAGAACATGTGCTGGCAACAAACAACGGCCATAAGAACTGGAAATCAATTGGGAATGTTTCAACAAATAAAACAGGGTGTTAGGCAAGGTTGTGTGCTGTCACCAGATTTATTTAATATGTATAATGAGATTATTTTAAGAGCCATAAGGGGCATTCCTTGAATAACAATTTTAGGTCATAATATAAATAATCTAAGGTATGCTAATGATACACTTAATAGACTTAATGTCTAAAGGGGAAAACGAGCTACAAGAAACTTTAGACATTATAGTGAAGGAAAGCAAAAATAAAGGACTCAGCCTTAATAGTAAAAAGACAGAAATGAAGGTAGCAACAAAGAAAAGGACATCACTGGATGCTGTAGAAATGTGGTTTTACAGAAGAATGTTAAGAATGCTATGGACAGTTAAGAAGAGTAATGAAAAGAAATGAAAACATCTGAAAGAGGCCAAAGCTAAAAGAGAGCTAATATCCAATATTAGGAAGAAACAATTATCATTCTTTGGTCATGAAATGAGAAGAGAACAGCTGGAATATATTGTAACAACTGTGAAAATTGCAGGACGAAAAAATAGAAGGAAACAAAGAAAAAAGATACCAGACAGCTTAAGGGAATGGCTTGGCAGAAGATCAACAACAGAAAGATAAATAACTGTCAAGATCAAAAGCTGTGAAGAGACATGATCACATATGCCAGCAGACATGGTACTTGATGATGATAATGATGATGAGCTAGTCCATCTGTCCATTCGCTGCTGCTGACCTTATCTAGTGAGTGGGCATGGCCTAGAACCCTAACTCTGTATATTACTGCGCACAGATTCAGATGTCTGTAACACCAGATCAGCTGTTCTTAACATTAGTGGTGCAGCTATCCAGTTTACAAACCATGAATGCTACATCAAGCTCATATTTTAATTAAATTAAGCAATAGAATTTAAATGTCAACTCTATTATATGCATCACCCTTCCAGTCACTAGCCACAACCACAATTTCCTACCTAGAAAGAAATGATATGCATCATAAGTGAATGTCCCAGCATTATCCCAGGTCATCAAATTGATAAACCTGTAGATGCCAGGAATGTCAGGAAGCATCACGTTGTGAACTTCAAAATGAGATACATTACATATGTCACTAACAGTTAAACACAGATAACTGTGACATTTAAAATTACCTACATAAAACTCTAACCATACGATTTTATTACATCAGTTTTTTCTTACTTCAACCTATTTATATAATGTAAAATATTTCACTAAAGAAAACCTTATGTAATAATTAATATACTGCTGTTTGGTTTTTACCTATGAATTATAGTTTATTTATTAGTGACATACCAAACAAAGAAATTAAGATCCAAGGAATGGAATAAAACACATTCAGAAATAATTTATCCATAAGGCATACTATCATTTCTGAATTCTCAAACCCTAGCACAAAAGCATACATTAGAGTTCATTATTTAATTACAGGTTTGTTATATGTGCATTTAAGTATTGAGACTGAATGTCTGTGCTGTTTCTAAGAATAAATATGTAAATGTTTAGAAGATGGATTGCAAGTAGGCAGTAGGTGTTAATTAGGGATCTAATTATAGACATGGAATATGAACAAGAACTCAATTTCTGTACAAATACATGAAAAGATAGATTTCAAAGTTCTTGTTTTAGTGTCACTAATTACAAATACAAAATAACTTTCAACTAAACAGCATTTTGTAGGATCTGAATGTTATTAAAAAGTTTTCTAAGTTTCTTTAACAGCTTTATGAAAAAAAAAATGTTTTTTTTTTTCAACTGGAAAATAGCGAAGTAGACTGGAAAATGATTGCCGTGAAAACAAATCTGTATATTGTTTATAACATGGAAAAGGTTTAAGTCTGTTTTCTCTAGCAAGTGACAACAGAAACATTTACATTATTGAAAAGGGAAGCTGTACTGACTAAAAACCCAGCTGCACAAATTTGCCTTAGAAATAAAACATTGACTCTAAGAAGTGATGTGTGTCTTTTTAGGTGTTATCAGGATCAAACCAGTTCTAGAAAAATTAGGAATTAATTAATGAAACTAGTGAAGAAAATATATGAAATATTTTTTCGTACATAAAGTTAGATAGATAGATAATAATGACTTTGAAGCAATGCATTAAACTACTAATACCAATTATGTCACTACATTAAAATTGATATTGTTAAATGTATGTTTTAAAACTTGCTTTAATACTTACTTGTTAGCAGGTGTTATTCTTGCAATCATCTTAATGATAAATTAAATTTAGTGTAGTTTGTGGCTGATTAAACAGTTTGCATGTGTACATATTCTTTTTTTGATACATGAAAAAGTAGATAGTTTAATATCATATTTCATATCAAGTGACCCAATGATTTTATATTTCTTACAAATCTCATAGAGATAATCATACTGATTATACATGTATAACATTTTTTGTTAGTGATTTTACACTTGTTTATGCTTTTTTAAGCTTCCTGGTTCTTGATCCTTCCAGTGTCATTAAGACTGCACATAAGGCATGTAGGGTCATCCGCCAATTGTCTCCATTCTGGGTGAGCTACCTTTAATGCTTCTTGAGGTCGTCCTCTTTTTCTCTGACCTGATATTTCCCATTTGAGAACCTGCTTAGTAATTCTCTGGTCATTTCTTCTAAATAGATGTCCGACATGAATCCTTCTTCCTTTTTTATTAGATGAGATAAATGGTTGCATGGCAATTTTTCTTATTTCAGCATTAGTCTTGAATTCATTCCATTTAATGCAAAGTATCTTTCTAAGGCATTTCTCTTCAAATCCTTTGATTTTTTTTCTCTTAGTCTCCTAAGTCGTTTTCCACCTTTCACACGCACAAGTGAGTGTGGATATTATGTTTTATTTTAAACTACCAATGTTTAATTAAAATTTCCTTTAAAAATTATTTGCTGCATTGTATTTAACTATTGCAGTCACTATTAAAAATGTATATATTCATAGACTTCTCCCTTTTCTTTTTTCAGTTTTTAAAATAAATTGTGTCATTGCACAGTGGGTTATCATATGTCATTATTTATATTTAATTTTACATAATAATTTTAACCCTAGATTAAGTCATTAAAATTACAGTTTCTTCATCTTCTTAGCGCTCACCTGTTAGGTTGGTGTGGATGTGTTGTTGCTAGTTTATGGCAAAAATCTCTGCCTTTAAGCCTGACACCTCAGCATGGGTAGATTTGCAATTTTTACAGGTTGACAATTTTTGCCTGGGCAGTGGCCATTTTCCGTTCCGGTTGTTCCAAAATGGAGGAATTATTTTTCTCCGGCTTGGTATAGAACCGTTGATCAGAGGTTTAACAAGCCGCTATCGTAAAAACGATGTTGTTAATGAAACGTAGACCTGATACAGAATGTGTAAATTAGCAGTAGATAGTAGTGATAGTTTTTTCGGCCCTAAAACAACAACAAAAATAGGATTCTGGAATGTGCGAACAATCATACAATGGCCGCTCCGACGAAACATGCACAGGTCGCGAGCGAGATGGACAGATACGATCTAGATATTTTAGGATTAAGCGAAATGCGCTGGCCTGGAACAGGTAGGAGATCTATTAAAAATATCTTTAAAAGAAAACTGCTAGAACAAAAATTCATATAGGAGAAGGTGTATCTTGGTCTACGCCCTATGGGCCGGTTACGGCTCGAAAGGTCAATAGATAGATAGATAGTGGCCATTTTTGGCCTACTTTTTTCTACTTTTAAATGCCAAAGGATCTTTAATGTGAGAAGTGCACACAGAACCTCCTGTCTTTTTGCCAGTTACTAAGAGGGCTAAACAACAGTTTTTAAAATCTTGAATTCTTTCATCATCTTATATTTAAAATAAAATCTTTTATCTTACCCAGCCGGAAAATCGGGTATAACATATTTTGTGAAATTTGCCTAATTTGCTGATCACTGTCAACAAAGTACAAGTTTAAGAAAAAATCACAGATAACAGGGTCAATATTTGAGAAATGGCAAGCTGGACATGAAATTGTTGCAGGGAAGAGGTATCACACATAATGTGGACAATTGCTCAGCTCATCCACATTTAACATGTTTGAGACTGTGAGTGCTTCTTTCATTTCTTTGATATCTTTAAGCCTTCCTGTGTATGCCTTTACTTATTTACCATTTTACAGTTATAAGAAGTCTAGTTTTTAACCCTGATGAACCAGACTGATGGTCACCTCAATTTATGTTTCCTCATATAAATAATTGTTGGTAAATTCTTTAAAAGATTTCTTGTGTGTTTCTTCACTTTTAGATATGAAACTCTCAATAAGTTCAAAGAAAACATTCTGCTCTAGGCTGGAGACATCTCCAAACAGCTTGTCCAGGTATAGTACTGGTGATAGCTATAAGCACCTTCTGTTCATCATGTGAGCAGCATTGTAGGAGGTGACATTTATTTCGCCTGTACCACATTCACATCCAATAGAGGGTACTATATTATTACAATCTTTGGTGACATGTTCTAAATATTACTCCTGGATGAAAGAAATTTTCTATAGTATCAAACTAATACATCAAAATCTGAAAGAAATGTGACAGCATGTGTGTGATAAAATTGGCAATGAGTTAATTCTCCTCACTCTTGGATCATTGACACACTGTATGATTTAAATTTGTAGCTACAAATATCGTTATTTAATTTGTTTAGAAGGTATCATAAACTATCAGTACTGGTAGCATTAGTCGGGAACCTGGCAAGGCTGTCAGATATAATTTGACTGCTGAATCTAATGGACATGCAGCGTTCTAATCTGAATCATTAAAGATAGTGTTTTATTCACAATTGTGAACATTGTGTTTTTTTGCCATTTTAAAAAAAAATTAAAAAAAAAAAAAAAGTAAAGTACCTCCATCACGCCAAGTGGCGTATAGGGAATGTGGTGTTAGTGACCATAAATTTTACAGACCTTCGGCACATGATTTTTGGGGTAATGTGGTTGGTATTATGCCTGTGCCGTTTTACTTTCCCAGAAAAAATCTGGTACCCATTAAAGGCTGGGTGAACCGGAAGCCATCATTTGGGATCGAACCCTACCTCTTGTCCTTTGTAGTCCAGTTCTCTAACCACTGAGCTATCGCGGCTCCTGTTTTTTGTCATAGTCGAAATAAATTCAACACATTTGCATACAATTTTGTCTACAATTTGGCTAAGTATGCAGACGCATACTTAAAAGTCATAGACAGACTATGAAGAGAATTCTTTCAAGATGTCATGAAAGTGTTGTCTGGGAGAACAGTGTTGAATGTATACCACCGACAACTGTGCTGAACAATTACCTTATCATTTTTACAAATTAGCATTAATAGCTTCAATTCATATGAATGCTTTGGGCAGAGGATGTGTTTCATTCAAATTTGTTCAAAATTTGCTTTGAGCTAACAAGACATAGGTCATGTTTCAGTTGCTTGTGGCCTGCTTAAGTGTTTAAAAAATGGGACATTTCTAAAAAAAAAATAATCATATCTGTGATGATATGTGGTGAGTGTATAGGTATGCTTCAAAACTAAGGCACAGTCACCACAACTGATGACTTGCACTCCTCAGAAGTCAAAAACAAAGTATCAGCAAAAATCAAGACAATATAGATTCTTGCTTTCAATCACAAGGTCAATGTGTTTCATGAAAATGTACAGTTATAATCCATAAGTCCAGCAATCAGCTTCTCTGATTATTTTTTATCTTTCAAAAAAACATTTTTTTTTAATCAGTTACAAATTGATAGAATGTTTATAAGACAAGATGCAACAAAATACACAGAGTGGTCCACTATTATTTCAGAAAATAACTGTGATAAAAGGGTCTCCCGCATGGTATATGGTGTTGTATACACTTTTTAAAAAATCCAATTGCAAATTTATGGGTTATGTGATTGGTACCACATCAGTCGCCCTACTTTCCCAGAAAAATTTTGTATCCATTTAGGGTTGAGTGGACTTAGAAGTCGTTGATAAGGATTGAACCTGACTTTTTATTCTTAGTAGTCCAGTTTACTACTATCTGAACTACCGCAGCTCCCATTTCAGTTGACTTCACTAAATACCTCAGAGAATGGAAAGAGGACAGGAGTGTGGCTTTGGATGGAGACTACTTTGAGATTGACTTACAAAGCTGCAAGTCATATTTATATGTGGGCAGTTGAGATTCATTTTTCAATTACACCTTGTAAATAATTATTTATGTCAGATTAGAATTATTACAAACATACAATATAATATGTCATATTTCTCTTTTGGTGCATGATAAAAACCCTTTCAGCAAGTCAATTTTTTAAAAAAAAACTCCATTTCTACAATGCCTGTAAAGATTAAAATACAGGTCCACATACTTTTGAAGTGAGTAAATTAGCAGAAAGGATAAAACTAAACACAGGAAAGATGATTTTATCATCAGGACACCAGAAACCTGGTGCGCAATATAGTGAAGGGTGGCTATAATGTTATCATGGGAAGCACAGAAAGCACTGATAGAATGGGAAGCAGTAGAGCCAGTACTTATAAGATTTAAAATAGCACACACAATAAACAAAATAAAAATACACATTATTCAATGCTATGCACCAACCAATTATAAGGAGATTTAGTTAATGATGAATTCTATAAACAGATGGATGGAAGATGAGCGAAAGATATAATGTTGATGGCAAATCTAAACGCAAAAGCAGGAACAGATAACCGAGATTTCAAAGAGATCATGAGAAACCATGGACTTAGAAAAATAATCATAATGGATAATAATTCATGACCTTTAAAGCTCTTAATCAAATGAGCCTAGGACAGGGGTGGCCAACCCTAGGCCCACAGGCCATTACTTGGGAAGACAGTTTGATTGGCCCACCAATAGCTCAAGATCCAATGCAAACCTGTTTATCACTATCAGATTGTGCGATTCATAGAAGCCGATTTTCAAGTACAACCTTCCTTCTGTCAATGTGTCGTTTGCCGTCGTTACTGGTCTCCAAAATCTTTCGCAAAATGTATCAATTGATAGGCCTAGCCTTGGTTTGAATTGACCCGGAAATATACCTAATGTTGATCTTCCGTTTGAGTCATACTGGACATTTCTAGGTCTAGTCATTACGGAGATATAATTCAAATATACAATTTAAAATTGATAATCCTTCATCATCTGTGAATTTTAGATCGAATAAATCAAAATGGAGTTTTAATCTTTCTATTTCTTGTTTTTATAATTTGCAGTGAATTTGTGGTGTAATTTGTTAGTAACAATATTTCTTGGACAGATGGCGATTCGGTTCTAAATAATTGTCAATACATTATTTCTTCTTTGTGAGGTTGGTACACTCTATTACAGCTTGTGTTGCGCTGTGCTGGCAGTTAGTGTTAGTTAAGATGGCTTTAAGCAAGCATGGTTCGTCAAAGAGAAAAAGTGAAGTGGGTGTCCGAGCATTTAATGAAGAATGGGAAGAATAGTTTCTCTTTACAGTGGGAAGTATTTCGTAACGATTTGTTTGATGACAGTAGCAATTCCTAAAAAATACAACATAGAAAGGCATTTCAAACAAACACATGATGCGTTCAACAAATCATATCCTCCTGTCTTACTTTAAGAACTAACGACATCTCTAAAAAAAGAAAGGACTTCATTGTACGCAAAACTTGCATTTTGTTAAAAAAAAAAAAATAAAGTGAAGAAATTAAAAGCATGGTAAAGACTTAAACGAAATATCACTACTTCTTGTTAAGAAGAAAAAACCCTTCTCATACGGTGAGATTATTAAGGAACGCATATCCATCTTTGCAGAAAACGCTGGTGATACCATTATCAAATGAATGGCAGAAAATATTTCCTTATCACGAAATAAACTTATGGGGCGTATTAAAGAAATGGCAGTCGGTGTATCAAAACAGATAATATAGGTAACTGCTATTTCCAGGTACATCTCTATTGTAATAGATGAGAGTGACGACATGACAGATAATGCTCAATTACATATGTTTGATATGTCAGGTCAGGTAATTTTACCTGCTACTGTATGCAGTAAACAGTACAACCTGTGGCTGCCTTGCAGGTAAGCTCAGGAGAGTAAAAGGCTAAGGGAGGGTACCCCGAAGTAAAACAACCCCACTGCCTTGTGGGCGAGACTTTTTAGTCAAAGGCTAGCGGAGCCAACCGTAAACAAACCAACGGAAGGCAGTAGAAAACCACTGTCATAACTTCTTTGTATAATCACGAATAAAGCAGCTTTCCAAAAAATGAGGAAGATACTATGCAATCCTTTTTGGACAATAGAAACAAGAAAAAGAGTTCTTAAATGTTACGCAGAGCCAGTCTTAACATATGGATGCGAATCATGGACAATAGAACAACAGACAAGAAAATCACTGGGGTCTGCAGAAATGTGGTTTTACAGAAGAATATTGAGAGTACCATGGACAGCTAAGGAGAGTATTGAAGATGTTCTGAGAGAGGTCAAAGCAAAAAGAAAGCTAATTTCCAATATTAGGAAGAAACAATTATCATTTTTTGGCCATGTAATGAGAAGAGAACAACTGGAATATATTGTAACAACTGGAAAAATTGAGGGACGAAGAGATAGAGGGAAGCAAAGAGAAAAAATACCAGACAGCTTAAGAGAATGGCTTGGCATAAGGTCAACAACAGAAATGATAAATAGCTGCTGAGATCGAAAGTTGTGGAGAGACATGATCACCTACGCCAGTAGGCCTGGTACTTGTGTACATGTGTTTGTGAGGTGCATAAACGACAATTTCGATGTGTTTCAGCAGCTTATGGGACTTAATTGATTTATCGATAACAACAACTGGAAGAGATATATTTGAAGCAATGGCATATACTGGTTTTGGAATCTGGGCTACTGCTCACATAATAAATAAAGAAATACATTATATTCAGTAGCCTAAAATGAAGTAATATTTGCTAATGACATCACTACATTTTAAATTACTCACTTATTTATATGTAAACTCTATCCGTCTTGCTTGGGACGAAAATGTCTCGATGACTTTGTCATTGAAAGTACTGTTGGGTTGGTTTCTAAGTTTCTGAAGGAATGATTTCTCAGTGGACATTATTGCCAAACCAGATAAGCGTTCTTGTGTCTGAGTTGAGCGACAATAAGATTTTATTCTCTTGAGAGCAGAAAAAGTTCTTTCTACAGATGCTGATGCGAATAACATAGTTATAAATAGGTTAGGAAGTTCCGGTAATCAGACATAGTTTCACTTTCACTTTGTGACGCTTCTGATTGGCTAGAGCTAAAAATAACCCATGAAACCGCATTCCTCTAGCGGTAGCTTTCGCCGTTTTATTTTGACGGGAATTTTTTAATGTCGAGGTCATTAATTCTAAGTCAGAGAGAAGAGATCTGTACCGCTGCTCATTAGCGGTTGCATGTACTATCTTAGGGTAGTTTCGGTTTCATTCACATACGTTATAGTGGCCATAGGAAAACCTTGCTTTAATAAATGCAAATCAAAGCAAATAAATCATATTGGCCTACGAAATGTGTAATAGAATATTCGAAAATTTGTAATATAATTATGAAAAAAATATAATAAATTATCATTTCCTTTTGTATTTCGTTACTATGTTCAGGCTACCGACGGTAGCATAGAGAATACGCCACTGATACGTCACAGTAGTGAAAAACTGTCGAAAATAGTGATGTTGGTGGCAATAAACTTGAATGGTATAAAATTGATAGCATTTGTACAGATGGCGCCCCAGAAATGTTAGGGAAGAGGAATGGCTGTGTTTCTTTGCCGAAAAGACTCTTTGTTTCCATCCATGTTCAATGAAGTCAACACTTTTAAATTGAAGCTTAAATTGTTTTGTAACAGTTTAGCGCAGTGCAAACTTGATAATTTTCATAGCATTCCGCACATGTTAAGTAAATGTAGTGACTTAATCGTGGATCATTTAAAATACAAAGCAGCAGTTGCAGCTTTGAGCAAGGCATTCTCAACTCGATTTTCCTCTTTCGAATATAAAAAAAAAGAGTAACATTGATTTATTCATAATCCATTTTGTATTTCAGAGTCTGAGATTCATAAATACTCCCCATCCTTGCAAATGGAAATAATAGAAATCCAAAACCATTCAGGACTTTGTGCTAAATTTAAAGAACATTGTGGATCACCCATTTCCCCTAATTTGAAGGAATTTTGGAAATATGTCCCTTTAGACCGGTTTCCTGAAATTCATGATTTTACTCTAAGGCTCGTGTGCAGATTTAGCTCCACATAAATTTGTGAGCACACTTTTTCTACCATGAATGTTATTAAGAATAAATTAGGTTCAACTATTACAGATGCACATCTTGCCTATATACTTATACTGTGCGCATAAAAAATTTACACCTAAGATTGAGATATTGTTAAATGAAAACCAAGTTAAAAATCACATTAAATTAACATTGCAGGTCTTCCAGACTGTAAAGACTACTTTAACGAGTATTTCTATAATAATTCAATATGTTTCCTTTTATGATAATTGTTTAAAATGTATACAATAAATTATATGATTATATTAATAACTGGACTACTTTTAAAACATTATGTTTATATATCGGTTTACTGTTCTACACTTACCTGTATACTTACTAATATTCATATAATATTGTAATTCAAAATAGTTATTAATATAAATTTAGTTAGAAGGCCCTTCAAATTTTTAAAAATCAATTTACTGTCTCAAGCTCAAAATAGAAGGGCCACCCTGGAATAGGAGGGACAATATTTTTAACATAAAATAATACATAAAATATAAATATATAAATACATAAAAGCTACATGGGTGTCACCAGATAATAGAACGGAAAATCAAATTGATCACATATGTATACAATTTTAAAGTCATCCTTACATGATGCATGTAGTGGAGCAGATGTTGCTTCAAGTCATCATCTTCTGCTAGTCAAACTGAAGGAGCCAATGGTGGGGTGTGCTAAACACTCCAAGGTATGGTGACAGCTTTACAAATAAAGAACACAACACAATACTGACGTTTCGGCCTGTGGCCTTCTTCAGAATACAGGGACAACGACAACAAGCGGTGAAGCACAATTACTACATGTTAGATGATCAAGTGGAGGGCGAGGAAAGTAGGATGCAGAAAAAAGAAAAGAGAGAAATGAATATTACATGATGAGAGGTATGATGGGCGTCAAGATATATAAAATAGAAAAAGATAAAAATGTATACTAAAATGTACTTAGCTTAGCTCAGAGCAGGAAATCTGTAATCCGTGCTGAAACAAGTCGGAATGACTAGGAGCGCAGAGCACGTGTATAGAAAGCAACACGTGACCAAGACAGGTGAGTTAAGAGGGCAAACGGATCTAATATCGGGAAAACCAAAGGGAGGGAAAAGGGGGATAGACGAAGACACTCCAGGGACACGACAAGCAATACATATAAATCACTCAACAATGGAAGTGAGAGATCACGCGAGAGGTTAAGAGAAAGAAATTGAATGACACGACAAAGTAGTGAACTAGGCAAAGGGTGAGAGAGATGGACTCTACCGAATGGATGGCCTCGAACTGAAAGAGTTGAGAGGTAGGTCAACGAAAGGAAGGATTGGATACTGGAGGAAGAGATAAGGAGAGGAAGAATAATAAAGCCGGTATAATGAGAAGGGCGATAGAGGGGTGGTCTGGAGGAAGTTAGTCTATCGAGAGGTAGGGAAGTATTAGAGGAGGAGGTATGGAGAGGAGGGATAAGAAGCAGGTATGTGAAAACTGGATAGGGGAGGGGCGGTAGGTCAGAAGTGAATGGAAAAAGAGAAAGTCTGGAAGAAGTGGAGCAATAGGGGATGGTGTGCAAGAGGTATGAACCATAGGAGGTAAAGAAGTAGGGAAATGATAGAACAAAGGGGGGAATGAAAGTGGGCATCAGGATAAGGGGGATACTGGAATAGTAGGTATAGATGAGTAGTGACTACAAGTGAATAGAGAGGAGAGGGGTGAGCTAGGAGTAGATCAGCAGAGGGGTGGTGGGAAGGACGAGGAACAATAGAGGTGGGCAGAGAGATAGTACGTACAGTCCAGGTGGAGAGGTGATATAGTGATAAAGAGGTAAAGGACATGAAGGTAGTCAGAAGAGAAAAATGTGTGGGGAAAGGGGGGGGGTTTAGGATGAAGAAGGCAAGATGGGGGTTACTCAAAGAGGATATGAAAAGCAGGAACAAGGGCGGCTCTGTGGTGGTATGGAGGAAAGACCTTTATATCCGGGAAGGGGATAAACAATTATCCGACTCGACTTTCTACCTCCCCACCCCCGGCGACACCACTGTCTCTAACAACGCCGTGGTGCGTCGTACGATCCTCCGTTTCATTCAGGATGGACTACTTCCCTCTAGCTCCTCCCGCATGATCCTTCCTGACTACTGCTTGGGCAGACCCTCTTTTTATATGCTGCCCAAAATACATAAACCTGACTCTCCTGGACGACCTATTGTCTCTTCCATCTCATGTCCTACGGTTCTCATTTCTGACTTCCTCGACAGTGTCTTTCAACCCATAGTTATGGGCCTCCCTTCGTATGTCAAAGACACTAACGACGCCCTTAACATCTTTTCCTCTATCACCCTCCTTCCTGATCGTCACTACCGCCTCTTCGTTATGGATGTCTGCTCCCTGTATACTTCTATTCCCCACTCCGACGGCCTTCGAGCTCTTCAGTTTTTCCTGGACCGTAGGATCCAACCCTCCATCGCCACTGACGTCCTCCTCCGTCTAGCAGAATTAGTCTTGAACCTTAACTCTTTCGAGTTCAATGGCAATTTCTTCACCCAGATCAGCGGTGTGGCGATGGGCACTAAAATGGGCCCTAGCTATTCTTGTCTCTTTATGGGTTATCTAGAGCACCAAATCATCCATACCTACCAGGGTCCTCTTCCCCTTATGTATCGTAGGTACATCGATGATTGCATTGGTCTGTCTGACCTTCCAGAAGATGAGATCTCCCGTTTCATCGAATATGTCGGACATTTCCACCCCTCTATCCACATCACCTTCCACATCTCCACCTCCTCCGTATCTTTCCTGGACATCCTAGTCTCCTTGGGCACCTCTCATCTTCTCACTTCGGTCTTCTACAAGGCCACGGACTCCCATAGTTTCCTCCGCTACGACTCCTCTCACCCTACATCCTTTAAGAACTCTCTTCCATATTCTCAGCTTCTCAGACTTCGTCGCCTTTGCCAAGACGATGAAGATTTCCTTCACAATGCCCACCTCATGCTTGATTTCTTCCGCCGACGCCTTTATCCAGAATTAGCTCTCCTCCCTGCCCTGCGTCGAGTTCTCCACACTTCACGTCAGTCTGCTCTTACCCCCTCTACTCATCCCCCCTCTGATAGAGTAGTGCTCGCCCTCACCCATCACCCTCACCATTACGCTGTGATTAGGACCATCCACCGCTACCTCCCTATTCTTCGATCTGACCCTACTACTCGTCTGCTCTTCCCTGACCCGCCATTAGTGGCCTTTAGACGTGACCGGAACCTCCGAGACTTTCTTGTCAGGGGTCGTCTTCCTGCTGACCACTTCAGCCATTGAAGCACTTTCCGCTGCAACCGGAGAGTATGTAAAACTTGTGACCACGTTCTCCAGACCGACACTGTCCTCTTCCCTAATGGCCCTTTCGAGATCAGAGAGGGATTCACTTGCACATCGCGGAACATCATTTATGCCATCATTTGTAAGCGGTGCAAGTTGACCTACATCGGTCAGTCTGGTCGAAGGATCTGCGATAGGTGCCGTGAACACTTGAATGACATCACCCGAGAAGCGGACACTCCTGTAGCAGCCCACTTTAACTCGAGGGGCCATCGAGGTAAGACTGATGTCTTGGCAACTGGCCTAATATCATGCTCCTCTGATCACCACAGTCGGCTCACTCTTGAGCACCGTCTGATCGCTCGTTGGGGCTGCCTCACCCCTCGTGGCATCAATGTATCCCTGTCCCTCTGAGGACCCTCCTACCTCCGACTCCACCCTCCCACCTATGGACCTCTCTTCACATTTCTCTTCTTGGGTCTTCTACTCCTCGTCCATTCCTGCTTTTCATATCCTCCTTGAGTAACCCCCATCTTGCCTTCTTCATCATAACCCCCCCCTCCCCACACCTTTTTCTCTTCTGACTACCTTCATGTCCTTTACCTCTTTATCACTATATCACCTCTCCACCTGGACTGTACGTACGATCTCTCTGCCCACCTCTATTGTTCCTCGTCCTTCCCACCACCCCTCTGCTGATCTACTCCTAGCTCACCCCTCTCCTCTCTATTCACTTGTAGTCACTACTCATCTATACCTACTATTCCAGTATCCCCCTTATCCTGATGCCCACTTTCATTCCCCCCTTTGTTCTATCATTTCCCTACTTCTTTACCTCCTATGGTTCATACCTCTTGCACACCATCACCTATTGCTCCACTTCTTCCAGACTTTCTCTTTTTCCATTCACTTCTGACCTACCGCCTCTCCCCCTATCCAGTTTTCACATACCTGCTTCTTATCCCTCCTCTCCATACCTCCTCCTCTAATACTTCCCTACCTCTCGATAGACTAACTTCCTCCAGACCACCCCTCTATCGCCCTTCTCATTATACCGGCTTTATTATTCTTCCTCTCCTTATCTCTTCCTCCAGTATCCAATCCTTCCTTTCGTTGACCTACCTCTCAACTCTTTCAGTTCGAGGCCATCCATTCGGTAGAGTCCATCTCTCTCACCCTTTGCCTAGTTCACTACTTTGTCGTGTCATTCAATTTCTTTCTCTTAACCTCTCGCGTGATCTCTCACTTCCATTGTTGAGTGATTTATATGTATTGCTTGTCGTGTCCCTGGAGTGTCTTCGTCTATCCCCCTTTTCCCTCCCTTTGGTTTTCCCGATATTAGATCCGTTTGCCCTCTTAACTCACCTGTCTTGGTCACGTGTTGCTTTCTATACACGTGCTCTGCGCTCCTAGTCATTCCGACTTGTTTCAGCACGGATTACAGATTTCCTGCTCTGAGCTAAGCTAAGTACATTTTAGTATACATTTTTATCTTTTTCTATTTTATATATCTTGACGCCCATCATACCTCTCATCATGTAATATTCATTTCTCTCTTTTCTTTTTTCTGCATCCTACTTTCCTCGCCCTCCACTTGATCATCTAACATGTAGTAATTGTGCTTCACCGCTTGTTGTCGTTGTCCCTGTATTCTGAAGAAGGCCACAGGCCGAAACGTCAGTATCGAGTTGTGTTCTTTATTTGTAAAGCTGTCACCATACCTTGGAGTGTTTAGCACACCCCACCATTGGCTCCTTGCTACCAGCTTTACCGCAGCATTGCAATTATTTGCCTGTTCCCTAGTCAAACTCAAACTGAAAAGATATAATACAACTCATAAAGGTAGGCATTATTTCAACGTAGGATTTCTTAAAGAGCTAGGAATTAAAGAAAAATTTGCAGTCATGGTATCAAACAAATACTAAATCATCCAACAACTAGAAAATACAATAAATATAGAAAACCATTGGAAATAGGTAAAGGATATAATGGAAGGAGACATGTGAAGAAACTCAGTGAAAAAGAGATGGACAATAAAGGCTTGGGTGACAGCAGAGCCCCTGGAGAAAATTAAAGAAAGAACGATAAAGCAGATATACATAAAATAAAAACAAACCGAGAAGTACTAAGGCCAAGGAACAGGCAACTTACACAGAGGTGAAAAAAATAGTGAAAAGATGCATTAAATGGGGTAAGAGGAAATATGTAGATGTGAAAGAACTGTAAAACAGCACACAGAAATTAAGCGGAACATACAAACAGACCAATGCCTTTATTAAAGATAAGGAAGGAAATCTGCTTAGTAATATATAAGGGAACAAATGAAGAGATAGAAGGAAGAACTCTTGTGAACAGAGCGAGCCCAAATAACCTTCCAGATATACTACCAGGAGAGGAAGAGTTGCACATTGACAGCCAAGAAAGGAAGAAATAATGAAAGCCATCAAGCTATTCATCATCATCGAGTGCAGTCTTCACATTCACAGTGAAGATTGGCTACCATGGCTCGCCATTCCACTATGTCTCTTGCTTTGATGGTGCAGGTTGTCATAGGCTGACTTGTCCATCTTTTGATGTTACTCGTCCATGTTTGTCTTGGTCGACCTCTGCATCTTTTACCTTATATTTTCCCTTCCATGTTTACTTTTAGTAGGCTGTTGTGTCTTTTAACATGGCCCAAAAATATCTGTCTTGTTTCTCTCTCTCTCTCTCTCTCTCTCTCTCTCTCTCTCTCTCTCTCTCTCTCTGCGATCAAGTCTCAATCAGAGTAGGATTCCAGACTCTCTCATGAAGTCAGCTGTCTGTTTAAGCGATTCGATTGCCCCATATAGTTTCTCTTCCAGGGAGGTGGGTGTGGACTACATTGCTCTTCTCAGGTCTGTGTACTGGGGCAATCCTGTAGAACATGTTTTGTAGTCATATTGTCAAGTGTACAGTGGCATAGGCTGGTTGTACCTATTTTGAATTTGGTGAACATGTGATTTCTCATTCTATTGTGGCCAGTGCATAGGCGAAGTATGATGACTTGATCCCTCCTTGATAGTTGGTGGTATTCGTCGTATTCGTTATGCTTTGGGTGTTCTCGTTTCCATTTTTCATGGAACTGACCTTTGAGGATGGATTTGGCTTCATCATAACTGAGCGGATGGTTCTCCAAAATGTCCCTGGACATGCGGGAGTACGGGGAAATGAGAGAGCGGACAGGTTGGCTAGCTGCGCTGTCGTTGAGAACGGGCAACCGATGGATCGGGCGGACATCATCAATGCCCTTCGAGATGTGGGAAGAGCACAGGACTTCGACAAACACAGATCAACGTCACTTCTTCGGATGATGGAAATGGGAGTTAAGATGGGCACGGCCAGAAATGAGAAACTTGGTGGCCGTGTAAGAAGACTTATCAACCAACGTAGAACTGGAGTTGTCAGTCGCTGGACACTGAGGGAATTGCTGAGGAGGGGATCTGAGCACCTATGGACATGTTCGGAGTGCAATGATGATAACCCGCCAATAACTCAATGGTTCTCTTGTGGTAATCTCCCTCCCTCTTTAGCTAATTTGTCTGCGCGTTCGTTCCCGTGTATATTACAGTGTGATGGTATCAACTGAATGACTACTCTCTGGAAGTTATTGCACAGGGTTGTTCTCAAGTCATCTAGTTCATTGTTCTTGGAGTTTTTTTTAGAGCTGATAGTACTGACAGAGCATCAGTCAGAACCACCAATTTATTGTGCATGTTATTTTTGTGTTGAGTAGCCAGTGTTGCAGTATCTCTGAGGGCCTCAGTTTCTGCTTTAAAGTTGTTTGAAAATTTCCCAGTAGCTATTGACTTGTTGATCTCATCCTGGTTATTCAGCGTCAAGAATATATCCCCATCCCCCCACCCAATTTCTTGTGCATTTGTAGCAGAGCCACCTGTGTATATGTGGGACCAAGAGTCCTATGGGTAGGTATCGTGTATATGTTTTTCTCCTACGTGTTTTCTTTCTGTGTCTGATTGGGTGCCTTTTTTCATGATTCCTGTTATATTTTCCTTAAGTTCTGGTATTTTATGTTTCCCATGAGGAGACATAACAGATGGGCCCAAGGGTTTCGGTATTGTTTGGGAAAGTACTGGGTCACCTGTAGTTAGTTCATTGGCAATTGCAGCGAAGTTGCTCCTCTTTAGTCGTACAATTCCGGAACCAGTTATTCTTTGGTGCATGGGGTGGCTAAGGAGACTTCTATATTTCTCCGCTTGTTGCAATACTTTAGTGACCCGTCTGTCATCTAAGGGTTGTAAACCTGTTACTGTTTCTAGAATCTTGATAGGTGTAGATTTCATAGCACCAGTAATGATACGGGCAGCTTGATTCTGTGTTCTGTTAATTTTGCTAAGGTGTGATTTGGATGCTATAGCCCAGGCTGTGACTCCATACTCTAGGACTGGTCTGACTCATCCTACGTATAGTCGTTTCAAGATATTGCTGTCTGCTCCCCAGTCCGTTCCTGCCAATTTCTTCATAATATTAGTTCTTTTTCTGGCTTTTTTCCTTGCTCTGTCTATCTGATTTTTCCAAGTCACTCTGCGATCCATGGTGACGCCAAGATATGTTGGGTTTTGGTCAATAGGGAGTGTATGGTCTTTTATCTTCAAGTTTGCAGAGAGTGTGTTTCTTGATAGGCTGAAAATTGTTTATGTAGTTTTTTTTCGTTAATTTGTAAGAACCAGGTGTTCGTCCATTTTTCAAGTTCACCTAGGGCATCTTGCAACCTGGAACCAGCCACTGACATACTTTCCTCGCGAGCCCATAACTCCAGATCATCTGCGTATATTGCTGAGTGTATTGGGGTGGAATGTCCATTACGATGTCATTTATGAAAATTAAAAAGAGTGTTGGGGACAAGACTCCGCCTTGTGAGACACCTCGTTCGACTGTGACCACCTTACTTAGTTTGACCTTGTACTCTGACCATTCTGTCCTGAAGAGACCCAACTGAATAAACGACCCTGGATGCCAAGTCTAAAAAGCTTGTTCTTTAAACCCTCTCGCCATACCCTATCAAAAGCCTTCTCCATGTCGATCCACACTGCCAGTGTGTGTTTCTTTTCTTGTGGAGCATCCTCTATTTCCTGTGCGATGTAGGTGACCAGGTCTTCAGTTGATCTGTGCTGACGGAAGTCACTTTATTGTGGTACGATTTGTTGTTTTGTCTCCAAATGCCACATAAGTCTTTTGTTAACCAGCCTTTCCATGAGTTTACTCGGGCAGCTCAGTAAGCTAATTGGTCTGTATAAATGGGTCTAGTGGGTCTTTTCCACTCTTGAGGATGGGCACCATAATAGCTTCTTTCCAGATTGCCGGCACATGACCTCTCTTCCAGCTAGCATTTATTATCCTTGGCTTTCTGTCCTAGATTCACGAACATTTCGTTGGTGATTCCATCTTTACCAGGGGAACTTTTGAGCTTCAATCCTTTGAGGGCAACATCTAATTCAGTTGGGGTAAAGATAGTAGTCTGATGCTCTTCTAGTACTAAAGGCATGTGTTTTGCATCTTGATTTTCCCGTCTTGCAGCTTTCTGTTTGTCTATTGGAATGTTTATTCTACTAATGTTTTTGTAAGTCTCTATCAGAAGATTTGCTGCCCTTTTGCCTGTGAGGATGTTCTGGTTGTGTGCTAATAATATTGGAGGTCGGCAGTTGTTTTCGTCGCTCAGAGCTTTCGCGATTTTCCATAATTTATGACCATTTTTGTCTAGAATAAGGCTCTCTGTTTTGTCTATCCAGCTCTGTCATGCTGATATCATGACGTCACGTCTATATTTGGCAGAGGCTGCTTTGTAGGCAATGTTGCTCTTTGTGCTGTGTGATGTTTCAGCTATAGCTCGTTTCAAATCATGTGCCCAACTTCAAAACGCTATTACTCACTAACCGTTTGTTAAAAACTGTTGAAATTTTCCAAATGTTATTAGAATGCAAAGAGCCTTTAAATGTATATTTAACAAATATCTTGCAGCTGCAGTTTTCTTAAAGCGGCGAATTTCTTTGATGTTTGTCAAAATTGTAAATTGTGAACCCCTAAATAATAGAAATTACCGTAGTTGCTGATCTATGATTAATTTTCACTAGGTAAAGGCCTGTATGTCCAATTTTCATAGTTGTGTGGTCCTGATAATGACCGTTTGTTGAACTAATTTAAGGTAATATAGGGGCCAACATTGTGGGGGCTATATACTTTCATTCTGAATCAGACGAGTCTAAAAGATTAATAACTGTTTGGGGTTGAACATTCCACAAACCATCATTTTTTCCAATATTCCTCTTCCTGTTTTAAGACGTGGTCTTCACATTTAGCCCAATAATCTTTGTCTATATTTAATAAAGCGAGATTAGCAAGAGTCTTTACATCGCATATTTTGAATGTTGTATTTTCATCTGCCACTTGTCCTTTTAATTTTGCCCAGATTAGTTCTATTGGATTTAAATGAGCATGGTAAGGTGGCAGCCTCACACTTATATGACCGTGCTCTTGGATAATCTTATCTATTTGAAAAATCTTTGTCCTTTGTTTTTGCTATACTAGAGATAGTAATTCAGGTTTTAAGTGCATGTTATTAAATTGTATGTGCTCCTTTGTGAGCCATATCTTAATAGCATCTTTTGTACTGGATGACGTCGGGACTTTATCTTCAAGTGCAACAATGTTGTGGTACGCTGCATTGTCCATTATTAGGCAAGATGGTCGATCTAGTGATGGGAGAACAGAATTTTCAATCCAATGTCTAAATATGTGACCATTCATCTCAGAGTGATAATCCCGATTGTCTATGGATTTTGAAAGAAAAATGAGCTCTGCATTCTGTATTAGTCCATGTTGTCGACTACCTGCATGAGCAATTATCAAGCGCTGTCCTTTGCTGCTAGGTATTAATCTCTTAATCTTTCCATCTGATGACTGCCATTCCCTTTGGTTAGTGTGGTGAGCATTGATCCATGTTTCATCCAAGTACACAATATCATAACCTTGCTTGCGCACCTCTTTTACTTCACGTAAGTACTTGCTTCTCATGACTACTATATGTGGCTTCTCACAGATGATGTTTCGTCCATTGGAATACTTTCTGAATGTAAAGCCTGCAGCTCTCACATTCCTCCATAATGTAGACTTTGATATTTCAATACTGTTGTTCTTTTTCAGCGAAATTTTTAATTTTCTTATTGTAACAGTTTCATTCATACCCAACATTTTGCGAATTTCACTTCTAATAAGTTCACTGTCGAAATTATCCAACATTTTTGCTCTTCCTTGTAATTTTGTACATTTTGAACATTGACGGTCACGTGCTTGAATCCAGCGATTAAATGAACGTTTAGATAAATCCAAAATGTGTCTTGTCCTATTCTCAGGGTTTTCTAAAGAATGAAATAATCTTCCTCGTTTAGCCTCTTTGCAAAAATAGTCATACATTTTTATTGCGATGTTTTGTAAACTGCAGAATTTCATTTTAAGACTCATGATAAATGTTATCGTTCCACGTCTACACCTATGAATGAACGGAAATGGAACACACAATTTCTCAAGTGTCTAATTGTGTCAAAAAAACCACGGCGAAAGCGTGCAACACGTCAATTGTACCGTGTATGGATTTTTACTCGCTATTTTTAACCTAAAATACTGTAAACATTAAGTTTTGACTACATCAAAGGGTCGTTATAAATTTATATAAATCAAATAAGCAACAATAATAATCAAATGTTTTTTTTAAATGAAATTAATTCCCTGTTGGGTTCTAATCATTATAACTTTACATGCAAATTTTGAATAACTTACAACAAGCGGTTAAAAAGCTATCGATTTTAAAAGTTGGGCACGAGTTATGAAACAAGCTATAGTTCTCTGGTAGAGTACAGTTCCTCTTCTAGTCTTTGTATTTCCTTGCTCCAGTATGGCTTGTAGTTTCTTCTTGCTCCTCTAGAAATGGATTCTTTAGCAGCTCTCAGGATTCCATTTGTTAACCGCTCTATCATATTATTGACCTTCTTTCCGTGGGTGTTGATAGGCGCAGTATATGCATCAGTGAGCCTGGCAAACTTTGTCCAATCTGCTCTCTTACAGTTCCAGCGGGGAAGAGGTATTTACAACTGTTTGTGAGCAAGATCCACTGAAAGTTTGACTGGTATGTGGTCACTATCTCCGAGTTGGTTCAGCACTTTTCGGTTTATTATGATGGATATGTCTCCAGTTGCAAATGCTAGATCGGGAGTGGAAGTTGTTTTCCCATCTTCTTGAGTAGAAGGTTTGGGGGGGGGGGGGGGGGTTGTCCTCTCTAGAGTTTATGAGGAATAAAGTGTTGTCTATTTCCCATTCTTCCACCTGGAGCATTGGACTCCTTATATCCCCATCTTTCAGAGTGGCTGTTAAAGTCTCCTACTACCAGACACTTTTAAGGTGTTATTTCCATTGACTCCAGCTTCAGTAATTTGTCATTTGGACAGTATATGTTAAATATCCTTATACTAGTGGGTTAATGTATAGGTCTGTACCAATGATCTCTGCCTCTTCGTTTGTGACTACATCTATCAGTTTTGCTGGGGTGGAATTTTTAATAAGTATGAGAATTCCACCCTTGTGACCTTCCCTGTTCTGTCTTAATATTTGGTAGCCCCTGTTCATAAATATGTGCTGATGATTAAGGTGAGTTTCCTGGATGCAGGCAACGTTTATCTCCTCTGCTAGTCTGATTGTTAGGGCTTGTTTTTTGTGGTATATGCCCTCCGTATTCCAGTGCATTATATTCAGCTGTTTCTTGAAGCCTTTCCGGTCAGCGGTAGTTTTTCCCTGGTCCCAACTCCTAGCTCTCCAAAATGGATCAGGGTGACCACCAATAACTTGGGATGGACCCCTTCGTGGCACGTGGCCCAGCATTCCACCTGCCTGGGGGGACTCCACAGGCAGAACATCATAATTAGAGTCCGTTAGATCCATTCAGATTGAATACCTGTTAAAACGTTGCACTGTGTTCTGCGCCAGTGGCCCAGTGCATCCGATTTCATTCAGCATTTTATTCAGGTTTGCTTTCCTTAGCCTTTGATTGCCCCCAATCTTCCTTCAAGGCAGCAGCTTGTCTTTTCTGTAGGGGGATTCTGCCCTTAGATGGTCGGCCCTCCCAGGCTTACGAGCACTGTCTGCCTAAGCTTGATGTAGTTAATAGTTGGACTTCCGTTTCCAAACATAGTGAAATGAGGTCACGTTCGTTTGACCGCTGCAGAAGTTACATTATGGAACTTATTAACATCGGCTCTACGGTGTAATTTTCTGCGTCTGAGCTAATCACCTGATCCAGTTAGCAAAGTTCGCCGATGATGACAGGTTGTACTCACCTCATAGTTCCTCATTGTCAAGTCAAACGTTTGTGAATGCGACCTTCACCTGCCTTCCCCTAATATGTAAATTCTCTAGGTCGTCTGATATAGAACAATAACGAATCCCCCGTTTTTTTCTCTCTACAGAAACAATGATGAACTTCATCGCATTGATTTATTGAATGCACAATTTCATCTTAAGACTCATGGCAATTACTTCAAGTCAACATCAAATTTGCAAAACGCCTAGGACATGTAAGTAACACGATGTTTTCAAATGAAAACACGATGAAGTTCGTGACTAATTGCTTGAGATCTTTTTGGCAGCGCTATCATACGATGTTCCCAATTTGGCTTGTTTTTCAGCGTTGAATTTGCTTCCAGTGATGCTTCCACATACGAGACATCAACCACGCCATTAATAGCCCACCTTGTTAATAAACAAGAGCCGTCACAACAGCGTATTCCATTACAGTCAACAAATGCCATTTTCTTCACTCAGAAACACACAACAGCGTATTCCATTACAGTCAACAAATGCCATTTTCTTCATTCAGAAACACACAACAGCGTATTCCATTACAGTCAACAAATGCCATTTTCTTCATTCAGAAACACACAACAGCGTATTCCATTACAGTCAACAAATGCCATTTTCTTCATTCAGAAACACACAACCGCGTATTCCATTACAGTCAACAAATGCCATTTTCTTCATTCAGAAAGGCACACCAACGAAATTACACTTCTTTGCCAACGCACCGGCGAAAAGACACCGCCATTTTGAGTCGCACCATATTGAACCCCTATTTGTCTTATTTGAAGATATAACATTTTGCTATCCTTAGTTTTAGCCTGGTGTTATTTGTTTTGATGTTAGTAAATTTTTAATGACATTAAGTTTTTTTTTTTTTTAAATAATAAAAATAATACTTTTTGCTAGTCCTATTCTTTTGTTTAGTTCAGTTTTACATTTTCCATCACTGGGTATAGTATGGCCAAGGTAGTTGTAGTTCTGAACTGTCTCCAGGTCTATTCCTTCAATGTTGATATCCACTTGTAGGTTTTGAGTATTTTCTTTGTTTATGATCATAGTTTTAGTCTTTTTGATATTCATATCTAATTCATATGTTTTGCTTGTCATGTTTATTTCAATAAGTAATTGTTGTAGATCTTTAGGATTTTCTGCTAGTAATACCGTATCATCAGCATATCTTAGATTATTGATTATTTTTTCATTAATGTTTAGGCCTAGCATCTCTGTGATGTTTTTAAATATTTGCTCAGTGTATAGATTGAACAAGCTTGGCGATAGAATGCATCCCTTTCTTACTCCTCTTTTTATGTCAATAGGTGTAGAGTTCTCTTTGTTATATTTTATTATTGCTGTTTGCTTCCAGTATAAATTACATAATGGTCGTATGTCCGCAACATCTAGATGTATATCTTTTAGGGAGACTATAATTTATTTATGATGTATTCTATCAAAAGCTTTGATGTAGTCTATGGAGCAGGCATATATTGGTTTGTTTACTTCTGTGTATTTTTCGATTAATGTTCTCATGCAGAATATGGCTTCTTTTGTCCCACTATTTTTCCTAAATCCAAATTGCTGCTCATCAGTATTGATTTTATTCTGAATTCCTCCTTGTATAATTTTTAGCAAGATTTTTGTTACATGGTTCATTAAGCTTATTGTTCTAAAGGCATTGCATTCAACTGCACCATTCCTTTTAGGCAATGTAACGAAAGTTGATGTTTTTAGTTCCTTTGGTATGTATCCTGTGTGGTATATGTCGTTGCATATGTCTGTAATCACTTCAATGCTAAAATCTTTTAGTGCCTGTATCATCTCTATCTGTATGCTGTCAGGTCCTGCTGCTTTTCCCTTTTTCATTGTTTGTATAGCTTTTTCCACCTAAGATTTTATAGCATGATGTACATTTTATAATTAGTTTCTTGACCCCTTGACTATGAAATAGTTCTGTTATATATTCCTGCCATAGTTTTTTTCCCCCCTTTTTTGTCTGCAAAGCATCTGCTTTGTATCAAGCTATTAAAAAATGGTAAAGCCACAGAACCAAAATATATTCCTTCAGAAGCCATCAAAGCAGATAGTAACACCTCTACCAACATGTCACATAATCTACTAGATAAAATATGGGAGAGGGAAGAAATACCTTAAACTGGAAAGAAGGTTATATGATCAAACTACCAAATAAAAGAAGTTTACAGGAGTGCACAAATTATAGGGGAATTATGCTGCTATCAGTGTCATAAAAAAAAATAAGCAGAATAATTTTGGAGAGACTAAAGAGGCCATAGAGACAAATTTTAGAGATGAACAACTGGGTTTTAGGAAAAAACAGATTATGTACTGATCAAATAGCTACCTTATATTGAGTTATTTGCGGGTCATCATCTTTGCACTCCGAACATGTCCATAGGTGCTCAGATCACCTCCTCAGCAAGTCTCGCAGTGTTCAGCGACTGACGACTCCAGTTATGTGTTGGTTAATAAGTCTTCTTATACACACACTAAGTTTCTCGTTTTCTGGCTGTTCCCATCATAACTCCCATCTTTTTCACCTGAAGGAGTGACATGGACTCATGATTGTGAAAGTCCTATACCATTCCCACATCTCGGAGGGCATCGATGATGTCCGCCCTATCCATTGGTTGACCGTCTTCAACGACAGCTCAGTTATCCAACCTGTCCGCTCTTTCATTTCTCCGTACTCCCGCATGTCCAGGGACGTAGACAAAGATGACCGTACGTATTTTTGACTTCTGCAGTGACTTTACACATTGCCTGCGTACAGACCCTGCCTCTACATTTTTTTATCATGCTCATCGAATCACCTAGTATGCAAGCATGGATGTAGTCTTGTGACTCTAACCAGATGAATGTCCTGGTCACTGTCATCACCTCCATTGTCATGCTACTCGTGGTCATAACGTATGCACCACTGTATTCTTTGACTATCCTGCATGCTGTAAATGCCCATGCACTCCTTTTGTGTCGTATTACGGATCCTTCTGTATAGGTGACTGCATCATTCTCATTGATGTTATCGAAGATGAGACTGCTAGCCTGCGCATTGACGATGACTGAGTTATGTTCCCTACATTTCTTGTCGAGTGTGACAATACACGAAAATGTCCCCCTGAATGACGTAGGCACCAATATCTACTCCTCACCAGTATATATGCTCAGACCTGTTTGATGACATCTTTTGCTCGGTCCATCCATGATTTGCCTCTTTTTGATATTCATATCTAATTCATATGTTTTGCTTGTCATGTTTATTTCAATAAGTAATTGTTGTAGATCTTTAGGATTTTCTGCTAGTAATACCGTATCATCAGCATATCTTAGGTTATTGATTATTTTTCCATTAATGTTTATGCCTAGCATCTCTGTGATGTTTTTAAATATTTGCTCAGTGTATAGATTGAACAAGCTTGGCGATAGAATGCATCCCTTTCTTACTCCTCTTTTTATGTCAATAGGTGTAGAGTTCTCTTTGTTATATTTTATTATTGCTGTTTGCTTCCAGTATAAATTACATAATGGTCGTATGTCCGCAACATCTAGATGTATATCTTTTAGGGAGACTATAATTTATTTATGATGTATTCTATCAAAAGCTTTGATGTAGTCTATGGAGCAGGCATATATTGGTTTGTTTACTTCTGTGTATTTTTCGATTAATGTTCTCATGCAGAATATGGCTTCTTTTGTCCCACTATTTTTCCTAAATCCAAATTGCTGCTCATCAGTATTGATTTTATTCTGAATTCCTCCTTGTATAATTTTTAGCAAGATTTTTGTTACATGGTTCATTAAGCTTATTGTTCTAAAGGCATTGCATTCAACTGCACCATTCCTTTTAGGCAATGTAACGAAAGTTGATGTTTTTAGTTCCTTTGGTATGTATCCTGTGTGGTATATGTCGTTGCATATGTCTGTAATCACTTCAATGCTAAAATCTTTTAGTGCCTGTATCATCTCTATCTGTATGCTGTCAGGTCCTGCTGCTTTTCCCTTTTTCATTGTTTGTATAGCTTTTTCCACCTAAGATTTTATAGCATGATGTACATTTTATAATTGGTTTCTTGACCCTTTGATTATGAAATAGTTCTGTTATATATTCCTGCCATAGTTTTTTTCCCCCTTTTTTGTCTGCAAAGCATCTGCTTTGTATCAAGCTATTAAAAAATGGTAAAGCCACAGAACCAAAATATATTCCTTCAGAAGCCATCAAAGCAGATAGTAACACCTCTACCAACATGTCACATAATCTACTAGATAAAATATGGGAGAGGGAAGAAATACCTTAAACTGGAAAGAAGGTTATATGATCAAACTACCAAATAAAAGAAGTTTACAGGAGTGCACAAATTATATGGGAATTATGCTGCTATCAGTGTCATAAAAAAAATAAGCAGAATAATTTTGGAGAGACTAAAGAGGCCATAGAGACAAATTTTAGAGATGAACAACTGGGTTTTAGGAAAAACAGATTATGTACTGATCAAATAGCTACCTTATATTGAGTTATTTGCGGGTCATCATCTTTGCACTCCGAACATGTCCATAGGTGCTCAGATCACCTCCTCAGCAAGTCTCGCAGTGTTCAGCGACTGACGACTCCAGTTATGTGTTGGTTTAATAAGTCTTCTTATACACACACTAAGTTTCTCGTTTTCTGGCTGTTCCCATCATAACTCTCATCTTTTTCACCTGAAGGAGTGACATGGACTCATGATTGTGAAAGTCCTATACCATTCCCACATCTCGGAGGGCATCGATGATGTCCGCCCGATCCATTGGTTAACCGTCTTCAACGACAGCTCAGTTATCCAACCTGTCCGCTCTTTCATTTCTCCGTACTCCCGCATGTCCAGGGACGTAGACAAAGATGACCGTACGTATTTTTGACTTCTGCAGTGACTTTACACATTGCCTGCGTACAGACCCTGCCTCTACATTTTTTTATCATGCTCATCGAATCACCTAGTATGCAAGCAAGCATGGATGTAGTCTTGTGACTCTAACCAGATGAATGTCCTGGTCACTGTCATCACCTCCATTGTCATGCTACTCGTGGTCATAACGTATGCACCACTGTATTCTTTGACTATCCTGCATGCTGTAAATGCCCATGCACTCCTTTTGTGTCGTATTACGGATCCTTCTGTATAGGTGACTGCATCATTCTCATTGATGTTATCGAAGATGAGACTGCTAGCCTGCGCATTGACGATGACTGAGTTATGTTCCCTACATTTCTTGTCGAGTGTGACAATACACGAAAATGTCCCCCTGAATGACGTAGGCACCAATATCTACTCCTCACCAGTATATATGCTCAGACCTGTTTGATGACATCTTTTGCTCGGTCCATCCATGATTTGCCTCTTTTTAGCCTGACACATTTCCCTGTGTTGAGCTTGTGGCGCAATGGATGCTCTTTATCTGCACTAATCCTTAGGTATGCTCGTTCCCTCCAGATCTTGATCCTGTATGGTTGAAAAGTCAAGAAGATACCTCATTGCTAACACAGGGAACATCCTGTACTTACTTCATTCTGTATTTTCTCCAGCCTGTCAATTTGCGTCGTGCTGACAGTAAGAATTGCTAGGACATACTTGATTGGTACTAGGACTAGTCACTGGAACAAAAGGTTAAGTAGCCTTTGCTCGATGTTGGTAGGTGTCATGACCGTCAAGGTAGCTAAATCCTTTGCTTGATTTTGTTATCACATGGTCGACGTGGTCTCAAAAACACAGGCTGCGATCAAACTTAACTCTGACTTCCATCATCAACCTGTCCCAGGTCATTTCATCAGCTCCCATTCGTACCGCCGGTGTTTCCGTATTAACGATATGATTGTTAAGAAAGAACCATGCAACTGATGCTTTATTAGGATTAACCAAGGCACCTGATACTCAACAGCAGGAAGAGATGCGGTCTAGTTCGTTTTGCATGGCGGAGGCGTATTTCATTCTGTCTCTTCCTTGTCGATATACCAGAATATTATCAGCAAAAGGCATAGGTCTTCCCCTCTCGCTGTTGTTCCGTGATCGTTATTGTTTACACTTTGAATAGAACTGGTGACAATGGTGATCCTTGTGGCAGCCCTGGACAAATGGATGTTGGCTCGGATGACCAACTTCCACATCTGAGTATCACCTTCCTCTGAAACAGTGCAGCAGCGATCCATCTAATGAGGAAGGGGTGCACCGCCAGTTTGAAAACTTTGACCAGTTTTTCCAAGTCGTCGTCAGCTAAATCGCACATGTCGTCGTACCCAACATTAACTGGACCACGAGCAAAGTTGTACTAATGGTATCGGTTGTGATTGTGAAATCTTCTCCCAGCACTACATCCTTACACAATTCTGAGAGTAACCCCCGTATCCTCATTCTTACAGCCTCCTTTCTTTGGTCAGTCTGCTCAATGTAGCGGGTAAGCAAGAGCTTTCCCTTTGCTCTTATCAGATTTTTGCCATATCTGGCATGTGCTCTGGAAGCCTTGCATGCTTCTGTGTCGTCTTGTGCCTTCACGCTCTGATGAAGGCGCCAGAATATGGCTAGCGATTTTTCTGAGCACAATTTTTTTTACAGAAATCATCCCACTTGGCATCCTTAGCGCATAGTTTAAAGTGCACCATTTTCTGGTCGACCTCTTCTTTCATACGCCTGAAGAGCTCAGGTTATGTTCTTCCATTCTTTCTGGCTTTCTGCCATGTCTTGGCCGTTTGTCTCTTGTACCGCCAAGCTTCCTCGACTTCTACGTTCCAACAGGGCGGCTGTATCCATATATCCTGCCTCCTGCGAGGGGGGCCCTGTTTCCTATGTATGATTTTCTAATGACGTCCTGGTCTGTGTTCTTATAGTTGAAATGTGTTGAGCTTGCTTTTCTGACTTCTATTTCTGCCTTTCTCAATTAGGATGACACATGGATAGTGATCACTTCCGTGAAATTCCAGTACACTCCACCTGCAATCCGGTGTGAAGGTGGAAGACATAAATGCCATGTCTATGCCACTATCAGAGTCCGCTGTTCGAGTAGCCTTTCTGGTTGCCCTTCCATCATTCAAGCACACTAAATCGGCCGATACCAGTGCGTTCTGTAGGTCTTCTCCCTGCTTGTTGGTTATGACGTTACCCCACTGGTTTCCTCTAGCATTAAAGTCTCTGCAGAAAATGACGTTCTCTTCATCGAACTCGAAGAGATTCTGCCATTGTTGTGTGTTCACCTTCCCATTACAGGCATACACATTAACAATCACGAAATGAACTTGGGTCTGCACCCTAACTGCATGTACCTGCAATTCTTCACTGACCCAAGTAGACATATCAACCTCAGCTGCCACCATGTTGTTTCGCACAAGGATCGCCTGTCCAAGGTGTCGTCTATTGTAGAAACAGTGAAATCCAGGGGCACTAACTGTCATATCACCAAGAAGTGTTTCTTGCAAAACAATTATATCGGCGCCGCACAGTAGTTTTTCAAGAATTGGCCGTCGTTGATTAATGGAAACACAGTTCCAGTATGTAACGCGCACATAATTTAGGCCTAGCCTCTCGCACATCGACCGTTTCTGACACAATCCGGACGTTTATCTTTTCGATGTTGTCGTTTAGGCTTCATGACATCATTGTTGATTTTGTCGCTGAGGGTCGACGGTAGAGACTCACGTACACTCACTCAATCGCACTTTCAAGAACCCGTTTCCGCGTTAAAGACTGACCAACTCCAGTCAATCAGCTTTTTGGCACGTGGATACACCGTGAGCTTTTTATTTTCTTCATTCATATTCACACATCAATGAAATCACACTTCCTTGGCGACAATCCAGTAAAAAGACACCACCATTTTGGATCTCAACGGAAGCGCAACCATCAACTACCTTACATTTAAGAGTTGAACTAAGCTTGGAACTACAGTCTTCACTTTATATTGGATTCATAGATTATGATAAAGCATTTGATAGTTTAGACAGGAATCGCTTTGGAAGTTACTGAATCATTACGGATCGCCATAAAGTTTATTAACCTGATGAAAACAATGTATGAAGGAATGAAATGTAATGTTGTACAGGAAGGGCAGATTACAGAAGCATTTGAACTAAGAACAGGAGTAAGGCAGGGATTCTATCTCCATTTCTCTTTCTGTTGGCCGTCTTGTGGATTATAAGAATAAAACAGAACATACAAGGAATCCAGTGGTTGATGATTGAACTTGATGACTTAGACTTTGGTGATGACATAGTTCTCCTATCACACAACCATCAAAAGATGTAAGATAAAACGAGCATACTTGATGAAAGATTACAGCAGATGGGACTGAAATTAAATAGAGATAAGATAAAACATTATGAGAATTAATGCAGTTGACAATAACCAAATAACAATAGGAGAAATGCCTCTACTAGACAGTACAATCTTACATATATCTGGGACGTAATATAGACAAAATAAGAACAGAGAATGATACCAAAATAAGCATACAACAAGCAAATGGAGCATTCGTTGCAGTATGAAACATATGGGAATAGAAAAAAATTAGGTTAAATACGAAAATAAAAATTTCAACTCCAATTTAGTCCTATTATATGGACGTTGTGCTATAGTCCGTTCAGAAATTCATAATCACACCTGAATTAGTTTTGTGTGATAACCGCTTGTTATTTTGGTTTCAAATTTTGCATGCAATCTTAGAATATTGATGACGCAAAGATTTTGGTATTTTATTTTCATTTTATTCCACAAACACAACAGATTTTGCACTTCAGCGAATTCCTTTGATCTTTTATGACGATATCACACACGTTGATTCAAATTTTAGAGTTTACAGTAAAAAAAAAAAAGTAAAGTACCCCCCGTCACGCCAAGTGGCGTATAGGGAAATATGGTGTTAGTGACCCTATATTTTACAGACCTTCAGCACATGATTTTTTGGGTAATGTGGTCGGTATTACGCCCATGCTGCTTTACTTTCCCAGAAAAAATCCGGTACCCATTTAAGGCTGGGTGAACCCGGAGCCGTCGGTTGGGATCGAACCCTACCCCTTGTCCGTAGTAGTCCAGTTCACTAACCACTGAGCTATCGCGGCTCCCACTAATTTTTAGGGAATTAGTAAAACCCAGGTATCCTCGCCTGGGTAAGAGTTTACAGTAATCGTGTTAAATTATCCAGTTTAGTGCAAATCTTGTCAGAGGCGTATCTACATAGTGCTTAATTGTGGGTGTTGTTCGTTATGTGTATTTGCAAACATGAATTCAATTGGTTACAATTAGTCTTGTCCTTCGGTCACCATTAGACCCCAGGAAGTCCTAACTGCAGCTGGAATTGAATTCATCTTAATTTTAATCATTCCGAATCTGACGATTCCAAGAGGTTGATAATCATTACTGGCTGGACAAATAGTAATCCATCTCGTTTCCAGTACTCATCTTCCACCCGCAACACATGTTCAACACACTTCTTCCAGAACGGAATGTCTATTTTTGAGAGAGACTCGCGTGTCAGAACTTCAACATCACACATTCTAAACGTCCTGTTCTGTTCTGCAACTTGTCCTTTGACGTGAGCCCAGACAAGTTCGATTGGGGGTGCGCATGATATGCAGGGAGTCGAAGAGAGGTGTGGCCGTATTTCTCAATGATTTTGTCAACATGGTACACCTTTTTCTTATTCGTATTCTTCACAAGTTGTAACAATTCGGGTTTTAAATATGTGTCGTCAAATTTGACATTTTCATTCGCAAGTCATGTCCTAATTTGCTCTTTTGTATTTGATGCTGTAGGCACTTTGTCTTCCTATGATACGACATTGTGGTATGATGCATTATCCATGACTATGCATGAAGGTCTCTCCAGGATTGGTAAAAGATCGTTCTCCAACCAGTGCCTGAAAATGTTTCCATTCATTTTAGTATGGAAGTCCCTACCGTCGGTACTTTTTGATTGGAAAATAAGTCCCGCATCTTGGACAAGGCCGTTTTCAGTGCTTCCAGCATGTGTTAATATAATGCACTGGCCTTTGCTGCTCGGAATTGTTCTTTTGAGTTTGCCATTTACTGACTGCCATTCTTTAGCATAGGTGTGGTGTGCGTTGACCCATGATTCGTCCAAATATACAATATCATACCGTTCACTCCGCCGCTCACGGATCTGTCTCAGGTATTTGCTTCGAGCAATGACCAAGTGTGGTTTTTCACAAATAATATTCCTGCCCCCAACAGTTTTTCTGAAAGTGAAGCCGGCTCCTCGCACAATCTTCCATAGAGTACTTTTAGAAATGTCAATGTTGCAGTCTGCATGCAATTTAATTTCAAATTCCTGAGAGTAACAAGTACATTATTAGCAAACATTTTCAATATCTCACGTTTTATGACATCCATGTCAAAGCTGTCGACTTTCCTTTTCCTTCCTTGATTGACATGAGTGCACTCTGAGTCTTGTTTAATCCAACGAGAAAATGACGATCTATTAAGACCAAGCGCGAGTTGCGTTCGTCTCTCTGGGTCATGAATATCACAATATAAATGCCCCATCTTGGATTCCCTAAGGAAGTGCTGATATAGTAAAAAAAAAAGTAACCTTTTGCATAGTTATAAATTTGCATTTCAAACTCATTGTAATTTAGATGTGATTTAAATGTTGGTATTTATAGTCAACAAATTGTCTATTGAGACTTCACAAAATTAATAAAGATACGCCTTCCCTTCGGTAAATAATGCCAAGGCCGTGGTGCGTCATGTCGTTCAATAACAATTCAGTTTTGTGCACGGGATTTTCCTGAAGTTAGTGTTTCTGCAATAGCCAAACTATTTTACGTGAACGACCGCACCAAATTAATGTATATATCCTAAAATGGTGTCAAATTCGAACAGGGTGAATTTAATATAGCCTAAAGAAGAAAACTTTTAAACTAGATCAAATTTCTCAGAGCAAAAAATATTTCTATAACGTCATAAATATTCTAAGATTGCATGCAAAATTTGAAAGCAAAATAACAAACGGTTATCACGCAAAACTAATTCAGGTGTGATTATGAATTTTTGAACGGACTATACCAATGCCAGACCTGGACCCTAGATGCAAGAACAATAAGAAAAATAACCTCTACAGAGATGAAATGTGTTTGACGAATGACAGGAAACAGTCTGATAGATAAGATCAGAAATGAAGAACTGAGAAAAAAGCTAGGAATAGCCCCCGCCATAGAATATATCAGGAAACAACAGATAAAATGGTTTGGCCACGTGACAAGGCAGAAAGAACAAAACACAACACAAAGAGCCTTCAACAAACGTTGTGAGAACACCAGACCAAAGGGTCGACCCCGAGAAAGATGGATTGATGGAATATTAGAAGCACTAGGAAACATAACAGCAGCAGAGGCGAACAGAAGAGAAAAAGACCGCAAATTATATCTCCCCTCGACGCTGAAAGGCAGATGAGGAAGGAAAGAAGAAGAAGAAGATATGGATGTGAAATATGGAGAACAACAAAAATGACACTCACGAGGATACAGACCTTGATTAATGGAAGATGTGTAAAATAAAAGGATGGAACTAGCCAGACAAAATCGCTAACGTTGAATTATGGAAAAGTACCAGTCAAATAGCAGTGGACAAAGAGATACAACGATTGTGCTGGATAGGACATACATTGCAGAAGTCAACTGAGAGTATTACACGATATGCCCCCTTTTTTTAATCCCCAGGGGAAGAGATATAGAGGAAGACCAAAATATTCTTGAAGAAAACAGGTGGAAGCAGATATGAAGATGAAGGGGAAGAGACGGAATGCTCTTAAATGAATGGCAAGAAACAGACAGCTTGGAAAGTGTTTGTTGAAAACCTATGCTCCACAGGGAGTTGAGAGACAAGAAAATAAAAGGGTATCTATCTATCTTTCGTTCGCCCGAAATATTGTCTTTTTCTGCAATGTCGTTTCCTGTATAAATTTTACTGTCTTTTGTAATTCTTGCAGTGGCCCATATAGTTTTGTCTGCAGTGTATCTATGGGCCAATGGATTTTCCTCAGTCTACTATATTCAGTGCAGTCTTGAAGTATGTGTTCAGCAGTCTGTGGCGCCTGTCCACATGTACAAGTAGTTGATGTGTCTATCTTGAATTTTGTATACATGTGACTATGGAGTCGATTGTGTCCTGTTCTGAGGCGTATAATGATAACTTGTTCATACCTATTCAAATTATGAAAGGCATCTTGATTTGGCGCCTGTGATCCTCTGATTGATTTGATTATCTGTTTCTTATGATGGTATGTAACCGGTTTATCTAGTTGTGTGTCTGTTGAACCTTCCTTTGCCAACTGATCTGCTTTCTCATTTCCTGGTATTCCACAGTGAGATGGGATCCACTGTAGGGCAACCCTGTGGTGCTTGCAGAGTTCAGTCAATAAGGTCTGTAAATGTGGTAATTTTATGGATTGTAGTGCCTGGAGTACTGATCTCGCTTCTGTCAAAAACACTACAGGATGTGGGCTAAGATTACTGTTCAGCCCTTTCCCTTCTGTTCGTATTTGTATTGATACTCCTGATTCATCTGTCCAGGGAGTCTGTTCTGGTATGGGTAGTAGGGGGTTAACAACTCTTGGCATGTCTGGTGTTTGTCTACTAATACGCTTGGCTTGGTGGATAAAATTGTTTCTCTTAAGTCGCCCCAATGCAAGATTTTGGAATCGGTCCTTCATTAGATGTCTCGGCATGCATGCACATTTTTCTGCCTGTATTAGCACCTTTGTGTCCCTCCGTTCTCTCAGTACTGGTATCCTCTACAATTTCTCCATCTCCAATATTGGTGTTGATTTCATTGCTCCTGTGATGACCCTACTTTATCCAGTTCTTGCAGTGTGGTGTTTGATGCTGAGCACCATGCAGATGATCCATATTCTAAATGTGGGCGTATACTCTGTTGGTAAACTTTATTGAGTATTTTCCCACTTGCACCCCACGTGGTTCCACACAGCTTTCTTAGAATAACCAATTTCCTCCTTGCTTTTTTGATTGCCTTATTTATCTGCTGTTTCCAAGATAGTTTGTTATCAAATGTAACTCCGAGATATGTAGCTTGTATGTCTTCTTTCACGTGTTCATTGTTTATGTAGATGGCTCCTGCTTTTTGTTTTGGGGAGAAAGTGAAAAGTGTAGTACTACATTTGTCTGTATTGATGCTGATACACCATCCATTTGTCCATGAATTCAGTGCATTCATAGCTCTTTGTAACAATTTGGAGGCCACTGTTGCGTACTCCTCTGTGCACCACATTACCAAGTCATCTGCATACATTGCCACTTTGATGCCATGTCGTAGTTCAGTAACTAGGTCATTGATGTAGATCAGAAAAGTGTTGGAGATAGTACCCCTCCCTGTGGAACGCCCTGGCGCAGTAAGACCTTCTTACTCTTAAGACCATCCAGTTGCACTCTGGCTCTCCTGTTATGCAGGTATGCTTTGACCCATTTGTACACCCTGCCATTTACTCCATCATCATCATGTACCATACCGGTTGGCGTAGGTGATTATGTCCCTCCACAAACTTCTATCTACAGTGCATCGTATCAGTTCTGTTGTTGACTGTTTTCCATGCCATGACACCAAGCTATCCATTATTTTCTCTCTTTGTCGTCCGCGATCTCTCTTTCCTTTTATTTTTCCAGTTGTAACCAAGTATTCCAACTTACTCCATAATTTCTCATTTTCTTCAAAAGTCCGTCCTTCCATATCTTATCAAATGCTTTCTTTAGGCCTATCCATGCTGCTTGTACTAGTTTCTTTTCTTGAAACGCATCCTCAATTTCCTGGGAAAGATAGGTTGCCTGTTCTTCAGTAGAGTAACACTGTCTAAAGCCTGCTTGTTGTGGGACAAGGAGATTTTCACTTTGCAGGTACGACTGCAGTCTGAGATTGATTATACGTTCCATTGTTTTACACAAACATCTTGTAAGGCTGATTGGTCTATAGCTGGATGTTGTTGAACCATCTTTTCCTGGCTTTAGTAATGGTATCAAAATTGCTTCTCTCCATGCCTGTGGCACTCTACCTGTGATCCAGGAAACGTTGTAGATCTGCAGTAGTTTTGCTTTAGTTGCAGTTCCAAAATTCTTAATCATTTCATTGGACACTCCATCACTGCCTGGTGACTTTTTCATTTGTAATTTGTATATTGCCAGCTCAGCTCTCTTTGTGTAATGGGTATTCCATGAGTTCATGTGCGGTCTCTTCTTGTCTTGCATTTTGTTGTTTTAAACGGGTCTCTTGTCGTTTCTCCAGGCTAATTTCAATATTATTGTCATTTGCAAAGTGATTTGCTGCATGCTTACCTGTTAGGATGTTTCCATCCTTCTTCAGTGTAATTTTGGTGTTCCTTTCTGTACCCTCATAATTCAGCTGTTTTACAAGCTTCCACACTTTTCTTGTGTCTCGTTCAAGATTCAAGGACTTTAAAATGGTATGAGTTGACAAGTATTTTCTGTAGCATTCTTGTTTAACAGATACCCTATAGCCATCTTTTCACACATTATATCTTCTTGATCCCTCCCACGTCGTTAGACGTCGCATACAGCTTGTGGTGTTTTTCTTCATCCATCTCTATTCTGGGCGAGTTGTTAGATCTTATCTAATGAGTTTATGCCTGCCAACTTTGCTTCTCTTATAAGTGCCATTTTTAGTGTCTCAATATGTATTCTTTTTTTCTGTATCCTGGTGTTTCCCATAGAAGAGCCTATTTTGAAATTCTCTTGTTCTCAGCACATGTCTATCTTCTTTCTTTAATTGTAGATGATACTTTTGGTTGCATGGCCATTTCTCTTATTTCAATAGTAGTCTTTAATTCATTCCATTGTACACATAGTATTTTTCTTTTTTTGCAGCATTTGTCTTCACGAAGCATTTTGTTTTTTCTCAATCTTTTTTTTTCCAGCTCTCATGCATTGTTAAGTTTTGATAATACGTTTGAGTTGAATATCCAAGTTCTGTTTTCTTGCTCAGTTTTTTTTTTCTTTCTATTATTGCATTATATATTATATTGTCATCATCATGTACCATGCCTGATGGCGTAGGTGGTCATGTCTCTCTACAACTTTCGATCTCGACAGTTATTTATCCTTTCTGTTGTTGACCTTCTGCCAAGCCATTCTCTTAAGCTGTCTGGTATCTCTTCATCCCTCAAATTCCCCAGTTGTTACATACAATATATTCCAGCTGTTCCTTTCTTGTTACATGACCAAAAAATGATGATTGTTTCTTCCTAATATTGGAAATTATCATTCACTTTGCCTTGGCTTCTTTCTGAACGTTTTCATTACTCTTCCTAGCTGTCCGTGGTATTCTCAACATTTTTATGTAAAACCGTATTTCTACAGCCTCCAGTGATTTTCTTGTCTGTTGTCCAAGATTCACACCCATATGTTTAAGACTGGCTCTACATAGCATTTAAGAACTCTTTTTCTTGTTTCTTTGTCAAAAATGGATTGCACAGTATCTTCCTCATTTTATATTCGAGCTATGGACCAAGCAATGTTTACATTGAACAACACGATAAATGTTATTGCTGCGAGTTGGCAGATTTTTGAAAATGTTTTCAAGGGTTTGAACATAAATGTTTGTTCACAGTTCGTTAACCTTCGCTAAAGATAAAGTCGTTAATTCGATGGCTTCGTTTCAGACATGTTTGACGTTGGTAGCTAAGGACCTAACTTATGCAAACGGATGGCATTGGCAATGATCATTTTGAATCTATGAAGTGGGCTCATTGTGTGTTTAACTCAAACGCATATGTGCTTTTTAACCAAAGACCTTTTTTTTGGGGGGACTCAATGCAGATATCCCCGATGGAAGAATAAATTGTACTATTAGTCCCATAAATGATTCGCTTCCAGAGGTTTATGATGTAAACAAAGCAGTTTTGTCATTGCAAGTGAATAATGTCCACACCTATAATTGGTCAGGATTGTGTAGCAGCAGCAGCTTTATAGCGAACACAGAAAACATCACAGGATTGTGCTGTTCTGAAACAGCATTGCCATGCTACCCTAGAATTGCCTTTAATGGAATTACTGTGACCACAAACCACTCTCCATGTGTGTGCCACATATTTACACCCCAGAAAGAAATACTGAATATAACAACATCATGTGCCGTCTGTGATATTAATGACCACAGACCAGGAGCCTCCAGTATGATTGATACAACTGTTGCACCAAGCACTTCATCAGCAGAGCCATATCTATGGAATGTTAATCTGACATTGTTCTTGAATGATGTCCAAGTTAATGAGACATCAGAATCGTGTGGCAGCAGCTGCAAGAAGGGAGCGGAGAACATCAAGTTCTGCTGCTATAAAGGAGACTTGCCTTGCTATCCCAGAATTGCCTTAAATGGAATAACTGTAGTTGAAAACTTCTCCTCTTGTGTAAACTACACATTCACATCTAAGAGTGAATCAGTGAAGGTCACAAAATCATATTCTCTCTGTGGTTTTACTAACTACAGGTCATGTGGCTTCTGTTGGATTGAAAATGACAAATTACCACCACTGTGTGTCTATATGTTTGGACTTGGAGTCATCAATGACGGCCTAACATCATCAAGTGCTATGACGATCATCATTTTCGGGAGGACGTGAACTCCCATGGTATATGGTGGATAGGCGGCAGGAACCATTGAAGGCTATGTCTGAAAAGTGTTCCTTCTTGCAGTTTCCTCATATTCCAAGTCCGGCTTGTTGCAGGAGCTACTGAGTTAAGTGCTCTGTGCACACCGTGAGCTGTGTGTATCATCCGTTTTGATCCTGCTTCGATATCCCGCTTGTTTACGATGAATGATGATATCGTATGACAGGGAACAGTTGGCTGTGTTCACTTTCTGTGCGGTTTCGCCTTATGTCTTTTGGCGTGTGCTGAGACTGCTACGATGGGGACTACAGTTACCTTTCTTTGTTTGGGAGATGAGTTGGTAATTCGGATGATTCCACTGGCACGGGCGGCTGAGCAATTATGGATTTTAATTCGTTTGCTGTGATACCGAGGCCTTCCATAACCAATAACCAATAATTCCTCATTTTTTGGAAAACTGCTTTTACTTGAACTATTCTACATCTCACATCTGTTGTACATCTACCATCTGAGGTTAACATTGTTGATATTTAAATTAATTTACCTGTTTTAATATTGTACCACTTATCTTTATTGTGCATTGTAGTGATATCTTTTTGTTTATTGCTGCTAAAACTTATGTTTTTTAACTATTAAGGCTGAGTCCTTTATTTTTGCATTCTTTCACGATAATGTCTAACATTTCTTGTAACTCGTTTTCACTTTTAGCGATTAAGATTGTATCATCAGCACATATCTATCTATCTATTGACCTTTCGAGCCGTAGCCGGCCCATGGGGCGTAGACCAAGATACTCCTTCTCTTTTCTGAATTTTTGTTCTAGCAGTTTTCAATTCTTTTAAAGATATTTTATCAAATCTCGCCATTTGTCTCTGTTCTGTGCAAGCAGCTCTATCTTATTGAGGGAGCCGAATCCTGCTGCTCTTGCCTCTCTCATCAATGTTCTTCTCAGTGTCTCTCTGGGTCTTACTCTTTTTCTCTTACCTGTTGTTTCCCACATAAGGGCTTGCTTTGTTATTCGGTTATTATCTATCATCAGCATACCTTAGATTATTTTTATTATGATCTCCATTTGCTATTCCAGGCATGCCCCTTATGGATCTTAAAATAATCTCACACAACATATTAAATAAATCTGGTGACAGCACACAACCTTGCCTAACACCCTGCTTATTTGTTGAAACACTTCCAACTGATTTATGATTCTAATGGCTGTTTGTTGCCAGTACATGCTCTTTATTATTCTTATGAGACGTACTTTTTGGTGCGTCCAAGATGGCGGGGTGTTTTCACCAGTCCATTGTCAACGAAGCATAATTGTATTTCTGTGAGCTTCTAAATGACAAAAATCAAATGCACACGGTGCCTCCACGTGCCGTAGAGCTAATTGACTGGAGTTGGCCAGTCTATAACGTGGAAACGGGTTCTACACCGTGCGACTGAGTGGGTGCACGTGAGTCTAGATCACCCACAGCATTGACCAAATCAATCATGACACTAAGTATTCCGATGACGTCTTCGAAGACTTTCACAGACGAGAGGAGACATGTGCTGTTGCTAAAGATCTGGAGGATGCATACAACAGAGTATCATTTGAATACCTCATGCACCCCCTTCCTCATTAGATGGATCGCTGCTGCACTGTTTCAGAGGAAGGTGACACTCAGATGTGGAAGTTGGTCATCTGAGGCAACGTCCAGCGCTGCCACAAGGCTTACCATTGTCACCAGTTCTATTTAACGTGTACACCAATAACGATCACGGAACAGCTGGATGGAAGAGAAAGAACTGTGACTTTTGCTGATGCTTTCTGGTATATCGACAGAAATTAAATTGCCTCCACAAAGCAAAACGAACTTGATCACGTTTCTTCCTGCTGTTGAGTATCAGGTGCCTTAGTTTGTCCTAATAAAGCACCACTTGCATGGTTCTCCCTTAATCATATCGCTAACACGGAAACACCGGTGGTACGAATGAGAGCAGACGAAGTTACCAAGGAACAGGGTGATGACATACCTCGGTGTTAAGTTTGATCGCAGCCTGTTTTCGGGACCACGTGATAACAAAATCCCAGACAGGATTAGCCACCTTGAAGGTCATGGCAGCTGCCAACACCGAGCAGAGCTTACTTACACTTCTGTTCCAGAGACTAGTCCTCGCACCAAACGAGTATGCCCTGGCAATTCTTACTGTCAGTAAGATGCAAATTGACCAGCTGGAGAAAATGCAGAATGAAGCTATGCGCATTATCTTGGGCTTTACGAGCAACGCTCCCTGTGTAGCAATATGGTATCTTCTTGACTTTCCAACTATGGATTACAGGATCAAGATCTGGAGGGCACGAGCATGCCTGAAGATAAGTACAGATAAAGAGCATCCATTGCATCATGAGCTCAACACAGGAAAAGGTGTTAGGCTAAAAAGAGGCAAATCATAGGTGGGCAGAACAGAAGATGTCATCAAACAGGTCTGTGGGCTTACCAATATCAACGCTGGCAAAGAGTGGATACCGGTGCCTACATCATTTAGGGGAACATTCTTGTGTATTGTCCATAGGTGCTGGACTCGACAGGAAATGTAAGGAATAGAAGTCGTGGTCAATGAGGATGACAACGGTCTCATCTGGGATAACATCGATGAGAAAGATGCAGTCATCTATACAGACGGATCTGCAATATGACACAAGAGGAGTGCATGAGCATATACAGCATGCTCGGTAGGCAGAATAGTCAAGGAAGACAGTGGTCCATACGTTATGACCATGAGTTGCATGATGATGGAGGTGATGGCAGTGACCAAGACTACACTGTATACTGAGTGATTCGATGAGCATAAGAAGAGTGGAGGCGGGCTCTGTACATATGTAATGGGTAGAGTCATTGCATAAGTCAAAAATACGTAAGGTCACCTATGTCTACGTCTTAGGACATGTGGAAGTACGGGGAAATGAAAGAGCAGACAGGTTGGCTAGCTGTGTTTTTGTGGAGGACGGTCAACCAATGGATCGGGCGGGCATCATCAATGCCCTTTGGGAAGGACAGTGGACTTCAACAACCATGAGTCCACGTCACTCCTTCGGATGGCAGAAATGGGAGTTAAGATGGACACAGCCAGAAACAAGAAACTTAGTGGGTGTAAGAAGACTAATCAACCAACACAGAACTGGAATCGTCAGTCGCTGGATACTGTGAGACTTTCTGAGGAGGGGATCTGAGCACATATGAACATGTTTGAAGAGCAATGATGATGACCTACAAATAACTCAATATTCTTCTTACATCTTTGCTGTCTACGTTTATTCCTTCTAAAATTGTGATTACTTCTTGGGGCTTTAGTTTGTCGAATGCTTTGATATAATCTATGAAACATAGGTATAGATATATCCTCATCAAGGCCAGCTCCTTGTCGTGGGGATGGGGCTTAATAGTCACCAGGGACTGAAAACTAAGACTGGCCAGGCCTTCCTACAACCGAGCAAGACCACAGTCTGCTCTAGCAAGTTCAAGTGCTGAAGTCGGAGGCAACCAGCCAAAAGGCGCACGACAATCAGGATGCCACGCACTAAACGCAAATGGAAGTATGTCTATAACCGCAAATCGATATGGCACTCGCCCTGTGATGGGCACTCAGGCAGGAGCAGCGCCGGGTCCTCAGCCTCGAAAGGGCCCAACCTCTATTACTGGATGTCCTTCTCAACCGCTCTGTGGAGTCAGGGGGCGAGAGAATAGAGCTACTGGCCAATCCAAAATAAGACCACTAAAAATAATGCACTGGAATGCTGAAGGCATCAACAGCAAAAGAGATGGGTACAGTAAAAAGATAGAATTAGAAAATATCCTGCATGAAGAACAAATAAGCATATGCTGTTTGCAGGAAACCCATCTAAACAACGACATAGCCTTGAAGATTAGGGGATACCAGTGCTACCGATCTGACAGAATAAATAGACAAAAGGGCGGAATGCTGACTCTTGTGGGGAACAACATTGGTGGATGTCGGATTGGGGTGTGTATGGATGGGGCGGAGTGTCAGATGCTGCACCTCGGGACGGGAAGTGCGGACTTCCATCTGCTTAACTACTACTGTCCGAGTGGCCGCCCGCTGGCACTAGACACAGTTACATTAAGGGAAAGAATGGTTGTGTGTGGAGACTTTAACAGCCACTCACAGAGCTGGGGCTATGAACATATGGACAAGAGAGGTGAAGAGCTTGAAAATTGGCAGGATGACAATGGGCTTATACTATTAAACCAGGCAACAGATCCACCAACATTCTACTCCAGATCACGGCATACCACATCTACACCAGACCTTGCTTTCCATTCACCAGACCTGGATTGGAATATCACACGAATTGTTGGGAAACAACTTGGAGGCAGCGACCACCGACCAGTCTTTTTAGTGGTACAAAATGGGGCCATCGGGGAGAGCGGCGCTCTCTCCGGATGGAATTGCAAGGGGGCAGACTGGAAAGTGTATCAACGCTGCGCCAGTGTGCTGACTGGAGATATAAATACAGATGGAGACATCAACAAAGTGGTTGATGAATTCAGTGGACTGATGGTGCAAGCTGCCGGTGAGGCGGTGCCTGGAGGGGCACGGAGACACTACAAACCATACTGGAGTAGTGAGCTAGAGCAACTGCACAGTGACATGGAGGCATCACGAGAGCAGGCAGAAAGTAACCCTTGCCGGGAACACCACGGCAGCTGCCAGCATGCTAAAGCCAAATTTCAACGGGCTAAACTACAAGCCAGACGGAGAGGCTGGAGGGGGAGGGCAGAGTCCTTGAATCTTGAGCGAGACACAAGAGGGGTGTGGAGGCTTGTGAAACAGCTGAATGGTGGGGGTACGGGGGGGGGAACACCAGGATTGCACTGAGGAGGGATGGAGGCATTCTGACGGGTGGACATGCAGCGAATTACTTTGCAGACTCCTTTGCGGGTGACAATAGTGTTGAAATTGGCCTGGAAAGGCGACGGGAGACCCGTTTGAAACAGCGGGATGCAGGGCGGGAGGAGACCACGCGTGGGGTAGTGGAGGCGCCCATTGCACAGGGAGAGCTAGAGCTGGCGGTGTCCAAATTGAAAATGAAAGGGTCACCGGGCGGTGGTGGAGTGTCCAATGGGGTGATTGAGAACTTGGGAACTGCAGCTGGGGCGGGGCTACTGCAGATCTACAACATTTGCTGGATCACAGGTGGAGTGCCACAGGCATGGAGAGAGGCAATTATGATACCATTGCTAGAGCCAGGAGGGGATGGTTCGGTGACATCCAGCTATGGACCAGTCGGCCTTGCGGGCTGTTTGTGTGGAACGGTGGAACGTATGGTCAATCTCGGACTGCGGTGGTGCCTGGAGGGTGAAGGTCTCCTTGTCCCACGGCGGGCAGGCTTTGGACAGTGTTGCTCTGCCGGGGATCAGGCGGCCTGTCTTTCCCAGGAAATTGAAGATGCGTTTCAAGAAAGGAAACTGGTGCTGGCAGCATGGATAGACCTAAAGAAAGCATTTGATAAGGTATGGAAGGAAGGGCTTTTGAAGAAACTGAGAAATTATGGAGTAAATGGCGTGCCTGCATGGCGGGAGGGCCGGAGTGCAACTGGATGGTCTTAAGAGTGGGAGGGTCTTGTTGCGCCGGGGCGTTCCACGGGGAGGGGTACTGTCTCCAACGCTTTTTCTGATCTGCATCAATGACCTAGTTGCTGAACTACCACATGGCATCAAAGTGGCAATGTGTGCGGATGACTTGGCGGTGTGGTGCACAGAGGGGTGTGCAACAGTGGCCTCCAGGTTGCTACGGAGAGCTATGGGTGCACTGAATTCATGGACAGGTGGATGGTGTGTCGGCATCGGTACAGACGGATGCAGTGCTGCACTTTTCGCACTCTCCCCGGGGCAGAAAGCGGGGGCCATCTGCATGGACAGTGGGCCTGTGGGGGGGGGGGGGGACGGACATGCAGGCTGCATGTCTCGGAGTTACATTTGATGACAAGCTATCTTGGAAACAGCGGATGAATGGGGCAACCCAGGGGGCAGGGAGGGGGTTGGCTGTTCTGAGAGGGTTGTGTGGAGCCGCGTGGGGTGCGGGTGGGAAAGTGCTCAGTAAGGTTTGCCAACAGAGTGTGCGCCCACATTTAGAGTATGGATCGTCCGCGTGGTGCTCGGCGTCAGGCACCACATTGCAAGAGCTGGATAGGGTGCAGGACCAGGCGCTTGGGGTCATCGCGGGAGCAGTGAGGTCAACGCCGGTGTTGGAGATGGAGAGATTGTGGAGGATGCCGGCGCTGAGAGAGCGGAGGGACACGGGGGTGCTGATGCGGGCAGAGGGGTTTGTATGCGTGCCGAGACGTCCGGTGAGGGACGGATTCCAAAATCTTGCATTGTGACGACTTAAGAGAAGCAGCTTTGTCCACCAAGCCAAGCGTATTGGTAGACAAACACCAGACATGCCAAGAGTTGTTAAACCCCTTCTGCCCATACCAGAACAGACTCCCTGGACAGATGAATCAGGATTGTTAGTTCAAATACGGACAGAAGTGAAGGGAATAGTTGACAAAGAGGAACAAAATAGTCTACAGCGAAAGGCAGTAACTCTCAGTTTCCTGGATGAGGAATACCCACGGGGCCTATGGATCCGTGTGTACACGGGTGGATCAGCGCGGGGTGCAGTGGGGAATGGGGGAGCGGGTGCATATGTGGAGTGCCCAAGTGACACTGGGGATGTGAATAAAATGGCAACAGGGAGGTGTTGTCACAATTGTGATGCAGAGGTGCAAGCGGTAGAGTTGGCAATGGAGAGACTGCTGAACAGTGGTCTTGGCCCACGGCCTGTGGTGTTTTTGACAGATGCGGGATCGGTGCTCCAGGCACTGCGGTCCAGAGAGTTACCACATCTGCAGACCTTGTTGACTGAACTCTGCGGGCACCGCGGGGTTGCCCTGCAGTGGATCCCGTCTCACTGTGGAATACCAGGAAATGAGAAAGCAGATCAGTTGGCGGGGGAAGGTTCGGCAGGCACACGGCTAGATACACCAGTTGCATACCATCATAAGAAACAGATAATCAAATCAATCAGAGGACCACAAGCCCCAAATCAGGATGCCTTTCATAATATGAATAGATATGAACAAGTTATCATTATACGCCTAAGAACAGGACACAATCGACTCCATAGTCACATGTATACAAAATTCAAGATCGGCACCTCAACTACTTGTACATGTGGACAGGCACCCCAGACTGCTGAACACATACTTCAAGACTGCACTGAATATAGTAGACTGAGGAGAATCCATTGGCCCATAGATACAACACTACAGACAAAACTATATGGGCCACTGCAAGAATTACAAAGGACAGTAAAATTTATACAGGAAACGACATTGCAGATATAGACAATACTTCAGGCGAACGAAAGATAGATAGAGGTATAGATATGTTGTCACCTCTATGGTTCTTTCTACTAAAGATCGTATGATGTATATGGGATTGTTCGTACCTTTACCTCCAACAAAACCACACTGTTCATCACTAATTTCTGTTCTGATTTTGTTTCATACGATTATTCTTAGTAGTATCATTGCATATCTTACTTGATTAAAAATGCATGTGTCGTTAAGACTGTAATTTTGTCACCTGATTTCTGTAAACTGGAAAACTAAACTGGGTAACTCTTATTAATATCTCAGTTGAAAAACTCTTGTTTTCCTTATTTCTATAAACATATAGTTAATCTGACATTTAATATTCACAGTCACATAAAGTTACTTTATTTTTAAAAATGCACAAAAGTGAAAAATTAGAAAAGAAGCCTTTTTAATAAACACAATTTCAAAATTAAAATAACTGAGGTGGGGAATAAAGTGAGAAGAAATGAGTGTATGTTCTCTCAATTCAAAATGACAATCACATAAGTAATAAAAACATGTCTATCTACAAAGATTACCTCAGCCTAATAACTGCTTTCAAAAGTAGTTAATGAAAACAAGAAAAAAAAAGACACACACGATCACAGAATAAAACTGATATGAAACATATGGGGCTGAAGTCATGCAAGAGTTAAAAGTGGTCAGCAATAACAGCTGACTGCTGGCATGAAGATCCTAATTCTCCTTCCTGTGGTAGCTCTGGAAACAGACTAACTAGTCTGGTAAAGCAAGAAAGGAAAACCAGGCAGCTCAAAAAGGCAGAGATGTAGCTGAATTTCTTGAAAGGTGAGGATACTGCAGCTTACAGTAAAAAAAATTACCCAACATCCACTTCACAAGAACAGACAAGATAGAAGCGCATATATGTGAGCACAAACATCATATCATTAACAGCTATGGCAAATCATGAGCCTATAACATACACATTGATCCATAATTGACTACTGGCATGTCAAGTGAACCAGATCTCATCAAGATCGTACCCAACATTTACAAATGGTGGTCTCAAAAACAGATTACTAAGCCTAACCACACCATGAGTGCAGTAATTAAAAGGGGACGGCACAACTTATATACAGTGATGAAACTGGATGTATCAGGGGTGACAACAAAACACATCATACAAGACCTCCCTTTGGTGCACAGACTTGAGGAGGAAAATGTGAACACTGCTCCTATCTTGGAAGAGAAACTAATAACCAATCCCTGAAACACAGCAGATTTCATACGAGAATCCAGAATCCAAGTCAGAATGAATCATGATAGCAGAAGGATGTTCGGGTATATGCCCTGCTGTTATATGTGACATTAGAAAAACTTGTCATGGTCCAATACAAACAGGATGAGCATTGTTTTATGAAACTACACATGTAAAATCATTATATAATAAAAATAAAATAAAATCATTATTAACAAAATTTAAAAAAAAATATTTCTGCATGTTAAAACTGTTGTTATATGAAACAATTCCAGAGCTCATATGGATAGTTGCATAATATATATCTATCTATTGACCTTTCGAGCCGTAGCAGGCCCATAGGGTGTAGACCAAGATACTCTTATCTGAATTTTTGTTCTGGCAGTTTTCAATTCTTTTAAAGATATTTTATCAAATCTCACCATTTGACTCTGTTCTGTGCAAGCAGGTCTATCTCATTGAGGGAGCAGATTCCAGCTGCTTTTGCCTCTCTCAGCAATGTTCTTCTCAGTGTCTCTCTGGGTCTTCCTCTTTTTCTCTTACCTGTTACTTCCCACATGAGGACTTGCTTTGTTATTCGGTTATTATCTCTTCTCATCACATGACCTTCGTCTTTTCTTTATTACTGAAGATATTAGTGGTTGATTGGCGATTTCTCTAATTTCCTCGTTTGTTTTGAATTCGTTCCACGCTATACCAAGCCAAGTATTTTTTCCTTAGACATTTATTTTTGAAACGTTCAACTTTGTTTCTATATCTCTTGTTGTTTTCCAGCTTTCACACGCATATGTAAGGGTTGATAGTACATTTGATTTGAATAGTCTAAGTTTTGTGTTTGTGCTATGAGTTTTTATTTGCACAACTTTTCAAGGCTTCTGAAAGACATTGCTGCTTCAGCTATTCTGATTGTAATTTCTTTGCCTGTATCCCCTTCTCGATCAATGTGACTTCCAAGATAGATAAAGTGATTGATCTCTTCCACTGGTTTGTTTTCCATGTATATTTTCTCGTCTGTTGGAATTAGGCATTTCATGACTTTAGTCTTTTCATGACTGATCTCAAGCCCAATTTTGCTGGCTATTGATGATAGTTCATTTGTGTTTTCCTGCATCATTTTTATCTGACTGCTGATGAGAACTATGTCATCAGCAAAGTCATAATACATATACATATATATGTGCGTGTGTATGTGTGTGATAGCAGCTTAAAGTATTTGAACATGACTAAACATCTGTATTAGACCATTGAGACAAGTGTTCTTCCTCACTGTGATTACCTTCACCACAAGCCGTCATGCATAGGCTTGATTAAAACTTGATCACCAAATGAACAATTCTTAAAATATGAAGACAATACTCAATCACTAGGTTTCTTCAACGTTGTGCGACGGGGATAATCCGATGACTGTGTTTTATATGTTTGGAATTGGAGTCAAAAAAGATGTCTTAACATCATCAAGTGCTATACATTTTAAAAAAATATGACGATCATCATTTTCAGGAGGATGTGAACTTCCGGTCAATATGGTGGATAGGCGGCAGGAACCATTGAAGGCTATGTATGAAAGTGTTCCTTGTTGCAGTTTTCTCATATTCCAAGTCCGGCTTGTTGCAGGAGCTCCTGAGTTAGGTGCTCTGTGCACATCGTGAGCTGCGTGTTTCATCCGTTTTTATCATGTTTCGATATTCCAGTTGTTGACGATGAATGACGATATCGTATGTCAAGGAACAGTTGGCTGTGTTCACTTTCTGTGTGGTTTCGCATTATGTCTTTTGCTGTGTGCTGAGACTGCTATGATGTGGACTACAGCTACCTTTCTTTGTTTAGGAGATGAGTTAGTAATTCGGATGATTCCACTGGCACGGGCGGTTGAGCAATTATGGATTTTAATTCGTTTGCAGTGATACCGGGGCCTTTGAACCATTTGCTACAATATCATTGTTGTATTTATGTGAGCTATGAAACAACACAATTATCAGGTTAAATTTGTAAACTTATTTTCTTAATGTTTGTACACTTTGAGCCTGTCGGTTGAATTCTTGAAATATCCTTGAATACTTATTTCTCACAGCTGTTTGTTTTCATCTAATAGTGACGTTTTAGTTATAATTTAGGAAATGTTGTATCTCATGTATGAAGAGGTCTAGAATACATTTTGCTCATTCTTAAACATAATCTTTTATGGGATGGGTTTTAAATTGCAACAATACAAGAAAACGTAAAGTTGATTGGCTAAACTCAATGTTTGTGCATGTTTGAGTAGAATAATGATTATAACTAAAACATCAAAAATTGCCAAATCTGAGAGTTTCAATGGATGCAACCATTTTTATCCACAAAAGTTTTTCAATTTTAAGATATAGCCTCTTCTAATCACTTTGAAGGTACAGGGTGTTTATAAAGTCTCACTACACTTGGTATCTAGGTCAATTTGAAAAAAAAATGTTTATGACGTCATCACAATATGTGCTCCCACTGTCAATGAAATTTGTTGAATAAGTTTATTGCTACTGGAAATGTGGAAGATGCTCCACGATCTGGTAGGCCTGCTGTGAATGATGAAATATGTTTAGATATCCAAGACAGAATCCTTAAAAGTCCAGACAAGTCATTAAGAAAACTGTCGCAACAAGTGAACTTACCATTGAGCACATATTGTGATGACGTCATAAACATTTTTTTCAAATTGACCTAGATACCAAGTGTAGTGAGACTTTATAAACACCCTATATAATAGATGATACATGTGTATTTTACCTGCCTGGAAAGGCACAATCATTTGTAAATAAACAAAAGTATCAGTGACAAAAAGGTGTGGATCCTAGTCGGAAGACACCCACATCTCAAAACCGGGGGACTGGGTGGTCTAGAGGTAATATCACATCTGAACAGGAAGGTCATGGGCGTTAAGCTTGCCACAGGTGATGGGAATTTTTCACTTTGAATCTATGGTTTCCTCAAGGCTTTACCCTCCCCTGGTCTCTGGCTGGTGAGATTTGATGTCTAACCATTTTGGAAAATGGTAAAAAACAGAATGTGCACTGGTACATGTTAAAGAACCCTCAACAGATAAGTGTAGAAAAGAACAGGCTAAATATGGCTGCTGCCTGAGCAAAAATTGTTAGGTAAATTTACCCATGCTAAAGATGGACGTGTCCAGCCTAAAGGTGCAGATATAGCTGCTTTGTCATAAACTAGTGACACAACACACCCACTTAATAGGTAAACGCTAAAAAGAGGAAATCTCAGAAGAGATAATTAGCCAATGCCAGACTATAGTTTATTGATATTTGTCTGTTAGTATGATTATTTAAACATGCTAAAACTTTGTTTTTCATTCATCTTAAGTTTGTTAATATGAGACGAAAGGTATCTAAGGAGGATTTATATGAACCTATGACATTTACATATTTATTATTTGCAAATATATGTAAAGCATGTCATATGGATATGATTATGCTGACAAATGATTGCAGTGTTCCAGAACTGTCAGTTTATGCAAATGTTACACAGACTTTTGACAGCCTGTAGTTGTGCTAATAAAATTGTGAGTAATAATTGTATTTTTCATGACCTCTACTTGAGACTTGCAAGGATATTCTGATTCATGCTTCCATGCATGAAGATTCTTTTTAAACACATCTCCAAACATTTTATTAACAGTAGATACCCAGTCTTGTCCTTTTGTGCTACAAAGTAGGATGTCACTACTGTCAGGTTTCACCTGGCTAGACTCTTCTGTAGATGAAATCTCATGCCCCTCAATTTGATGCTCTCTCTGTGACTTAAGCAGTGTTTCTTGGCAGCCTGAAATGTTATCAGATAAAATTGCCATCCCTGGAGTCTCAGTCGCATTAACAATTCTATTCAATTGAACTGTCTCATCTACTACAATGTTATGTTCATTCATATTCAAAGAATAATTCACATCACTAGGCACTTTTGTAATAATTTCTGTCAGACCTCTAATGTGGCGGACATGTGAGCCTCCTTCACGCACATCTCCTCTCACACCTGGTGGATAAAACTCAGATGGCTGAAATTTGTTTGGACTAGACATTGTAGTACAAGTTGTTTCTTCATCTCCTAACAGTATCAGGTTAGAAGTACAAGTAATATAAGTAACGTGTTGAATAGAACTTATATTTTTATCATCAGGGCTAGTTTCACAGTGATCACTTTCAAACACACTCGGATCTTTTCTACCAGATCTCTCGTGACTGGATGATGACCCACTGTTGTTTATGTCAGAATCATTAAAAGCAACTGTCCTTGCCTTACTACACAACTTCTTAAATTTTCTAGGTGATTTATGTTTTACATACTCTTTATTGTCTTTTCCATTAAACAATGATTGTCTATCTTTTTTGGTTGTATCTACAAGACTTCTGCACAAATGGGGTACATCTTTTATGTTTGTGACAATTTTTGTGGTTTCTGTTTTTTTATCAAGTGATGCTGTTTTGAGAGAATACTCATATGATGGTGGACTGCTGTCTTGTTCTAAATTACTCACATCATTCTCCTTTTCATTGTTACCATTACTGCAAGCAGGGACCGTAACTTCATTTCTGTTCACACAACTTTTACCTGATTTCATTTTTGATTCAGATTCATTGGTGAGTGTAATATTAAATGCATGTACGTGACCATTCATCTTTGTATCCTGTACACTTTGTGAATAATGATTTCCAGAAGTTTCTGTTGTATCAGATACTATAAAAGTTGGCTTTTCAAAAAAGTTACAATTTAGGCTTTCAAATCTTTTCACTACTTCAATCTTAGATTGTAGATCATTTCTCAATTTACTGCTGGCTGAGTCTGGTTTGATATTAAATTCCCTGCTTCTCTGTGAAGATAATTTAGGCAAAATACTGAGAGTTTTGCTTTTGCAATCAAGTTCATTACAAGATTTTATATCTGTATTTTTATAACCGCTATCATCACTTTCTTCTACATGTGAGTTTATACCATTTTGGGGTTTTTCTTTATTTCTATTTTCAACAAAATTTTGTGATTCAACTTCTGACAATTTTAACATATTATTCTGAGTAATTGATTTATACTCTTTTTGGGAAAATGACTTATTTATTTTTAACTTATGAGATTGTCTGTCATCTGATAAGCTTGAAAATCTATGCACATCTTTATTACTACTAAGGCAGTTTTTGTCATGCTTTGCTTCATTAATCTCTCTATCAGGTGACATGCAGTTAGATTTCAATTTATTATAAAGAGTGTTGCAAGTTTCTGAATTGGCAAAATTATCATTCCTGTTGTGTGCTGAATGACTGACATGCTTATCACTTCTGGTGTGCAACGATTGACTGGCACATTTATTGTTTCTTTTGTGCACTGACTGACAGACATACTTATCACTTCTTTTGCACATTGATTGACTGGTATACTTATCATTTCTGTTGTGCATTGACTGACTGGTTTTCTTATCACTTTTGCTGTGCACTGAGTGACTGGTATTCTTATCACTTCTGTTGTGCACCGATCGACTGGCATATTTATCACTTCTGTTGTGCTCTGATTGACTGGTATATTTATCACCTCTGTTGTGCACTGATTGACTGGTGTATTTATCACCTCTGTTGTGCACTGATTGACTGCCATATTTATCACCTCTGTTGTGCACTGATTGACTGGCGTATTTATCACCTCTGTTGTGCACTGATTGACTGGAGTATTTATCACGTCTACTGTACACTGATTGATTGACATATGTATTACTTATGTGCCTTTTTCTAGATGCTACATCTTGACATGATGAAAGAGAATCTAACTGGCTGATCATCAGTTTATCTCTTAATTCATTCTGTGGTGTCTTTTCTCTGGGACAAGCAGTGGGTTTACTCTTGACAGAAGACAGATGTCCATCTTCTTGTTTTGAATTATGTTTCTGTGATTTACTCAATGGTTCAATTGATTCATCAGTTATTCTGCATGGTTCACAGTTTTCTTGTTGCTTTGAATCACATTTATGTGACTTAGTCAATGGTTCAATTGATTCATCAGTTATTCTGCATGGTTCACAGTTTTCTTGTTGCTTTGAATCACATTTCTGTGATTTACTCAATGGTTCAATTGATTCATTAGTTATAATTCTGCATAGTTCACGATTTCCTTGCTCTGAATTGAGTTTTTGTACTTTCTTCATTGGCTCAATTGATTCAACAGTAATTATCTGGCATATTTCATGCTTTCCTTGTTGCTTTGAATCAATTTTTTGTGGTTTTCTCAAAGACTCAACTGATTCATTAGTTATCATTCTGCATGGTTCACGATTTTCTTGTTGCTGTGAATCAAGTCTCTGTACTTTGTTCAAGGGCTCGATTGAATCATCAGTTATCATTCTGCATGGTTTATGGTTTCTTTGTTGCCTGAAAATAGATTATTATGTTTCAATGCTCCAGTTTAAACAATTATTTCTAATTTATAACGCACCACTCTTTCTCCATTATATTAATTACCCACAGCAGTTACCATGAATCCATTTATAGCAATAGGTCTATTATTTAAATAACTTTTCAAACTTAGTATATTTTGTGTAACAGAGCATTATAATCAAATAAGAAGCATAGCTTTACACTCATGACATTGTATCATCAAACTCTGCGAGGATGTTCAGGGATCCTGCTAAAGATGAGCAGATTTTTAATAGACCAGCTGGTTAATGTACATGCCCATAATGATGTAGTTACAGTATACTAACTACCCATGTCAAGCAGCATCCAGTAATTATTTTGAAGAAGTGAATGATAGATATTATGCACTTAAAAAAAGCAAAATAAACGTGATTTAAAGAACAAAACAACACCTAATTCATTCACATCTTGCATCCGTCAGGGACTCATAGATAATTGTTAGCACGAGGATAGATCAATCAGAACTAACCAGATTCTACTTCACCTTCTCTTAATGCTAGCCTGGTTAAGTGAATTAAGTAAGAATCATGAGTGAAGACAATTCAATCCTCAAAAATCGACAGGATAGATGCTTTGACTAAAAACTGAAACAACATTTATCTATCTATTGTCCTTTCAAGCCAAAGATGGCACATGCCACAAAGAGGGCAGAAATTCTAGACACTTGTGTCTGACGATCTTTCAACTGTCAGATCTTGCACAGGACCTGCATTGCTTCTCGCCACACGCCTCTATTGTGGGCAAGTTGCTCAATCTTGGCGAGGGTGCTGTTGTTGAAATAACATAGCTTGATGTAAACTACAGCATCCTGTTAATGTTGTTTTAAGAGTGGGCAATGAAGAATAGTTAACAACTGAATGAAGAAGAGTACTTAACAAGTAAAGAAGAATTTAAAAACTTAACCCTAGATCACGATAGGGTAGTAAACATTACAGCATCAAAACACAAATTCTTCACAATTTGATAGTTTGCTGTGGTCAAACATTTCTCCTCTGTGTGTACCTTCCTAATTACTACTTTCAGTGCCTCCTGAGTGTTAGATTCTATCATCAATGACAATCTATGTCAGACACAGAAACTGACACACACATTAGTAAGGCTACCACCTTCACACCTCTCTACCTACGTGCATTTGGTAAAACAACAAACTAACAATTAAAACAAAGGCCGCAGTTTACAACGCCTGCACCATCAGTATCCTTTTGAATAGCAGCGAATCATGGACAACTTATACAAAGCAAGAAAAGGCCAAATTCATTTCATATGTGATGTCTACGCTGTACTCTTGGTATCACTTGAAAGGATAAGGTGACAAAAATGGAGGTCCTCACTCCTATAGGCCTCCAGAATATCTAAATGCAGTTAAAACATAGGTTACGTTGACTTGGCCACTTACACTGTATGAAAGATTGCATACTGAAAGACATACTTTATGGACAACTACAAAATAGCAAAAGAACTGGGGGGTGCCCAAAACTCTAATCTATAGATGTGTGTGAACTTGACATGAAGACTTTGAACATAAACCCTGCAGCCTGGGAAGAAATAGCTGCAGACCGTAATCTTTGGAAACACACTCTAAAGCTCATGCTCAAACAAGAAGCAGACAGATTCATAGAAAAAGATAATACAGTTAATGGAGACAATAACATATCCTAGGGGCGCTGCAGAATCCACAGTCAACTATGACTGAGGGAGGCTACTATTACAATATATATATTTCATGCAATATAATAATGTAAAAGTAACAAAATTTCATATTATATAAAAACAAGTAATCTATTTTAGTGGAATAATACTAAAATCAATTCCGAAAAAATGGAGCAACTGGCAAAGCAGTAAAAATAAAATTATTGGGGACATGTATCTTTTCGATAGCAACATGTGGTTGTAAATCATGACCAGTCTTGCAAACAGCAAGGAAGAAAACTGATTCATTTGAAATAAAATGCAACAGAAAAGTCCTTAAGATACTTTGGACGATGAAAAAAAGCAATGAAGACAACTAAAAGACTTAAACATTAAAAAGAACTGGCTTATAAACACCATTCTACAAAAGAAATGCAAATACCATGGCCATGTCAAAAGACACAGTAGACTGGAAAGAACAATAATGAAAGACATGGTACCTGGGCGACACATCAGGAGCAGACCAAAAAGAAGGTGATTTCAAGGGATCAGGATCTAGAACTTGATAACAGAAGAAGTGGGAGATCTGACTAGAGACAGAGATTCTTTCAGACAAACAGTGGTGAATGCAATGTTGTGCCAAGAATATGCGACCTGATGATAATGCATTGTAATTTCTTTAATGAAGTAAGCTGCCAGCGAAATTTAGTTGATAGCTTGTGCCAGGATCAACGAACCAGAACTGTGCCTCTAGTAACAGACTAACCAGTCTATTCTGGCCAAGCAAACAGGGATCAGTCAGGTGAAGACAACCTGGTACTCTAAAATGCTGTGGTGAAGTTGAATGTGGTGGGGCCAAAAGTGCAAATAAACCAGAACACAAAACAATCTATTCCAACTTAATGTCCTTTTAAGGACAGATGACAAACAAGACTGCCTATTCATTTAGTAATCATTGGACGAAAGTCAGAAAAAGAGAGATATACTTTAATTTCCAAGTGTAATTCAACTTTATGAACTCAGGGTCAAGGTTTCAACTCCATATGTTCCTAAGTTTTCCCTGTATCCGCTTTCCATGTGGTTTTGAAGTGAGAACTTCTCTGTTAATGAACGTAGCCTGATTTTTAAGTGTTGTGTCCTATCCATACCTACTATCTTTTCTTATTATTTCTTCAACTGTGGGTTGATTTGTTCTTTGTCATAGTTCATTATTTCTAATGGTGTCTGGCCATCTGATCTGAATTATCCTCTTTAAGCATCATACTGGTTGGCGTAGGTGATCATGTCCCTCCACAATCTTCTATCTACAGTGCATCGTATCAGTTCTGTTGTTGACTGTTTTCCATGCCATAAATGTTAATAAATGCGTACAATTTCCTTTCATTCCTTCCTAGTTTGTGTTGTCCATTTTTTTGTGATTCATACAAAAGGTTCAATCTGACATTTGTATTTAAGTTTGAATGTTAAGGAGTCCATCGGCTTTTCAGATGTCCTTCAGTGAACAGAAACTTTTCTAGCTTTCCCAATTCCTGTAGTAACATTTTTTGCCATGTTCAAGCTACCAGGATAAGTGAATGCATCTACATCATAAGGTTTCTTGTTCCAAAAGGTAAATGAATTTACATTTCAAAACTCATGCACTCAAGCCTTATCAAATATCTTTAAAACCCATGTATGGATTACCATTAATTTTTGCACGTGGTCTTACATTTTTCCTGATGTTATGACTTTATCATTTTAAATAACGCAGATAATATGGTTTCTTTAAAGTGATAACTTTATTTAATCTTTGTTGACTTAGCAATTATTGGGTCATTTTAAGTTATTTATAATTGGTTATATTCAGTTTTTAACTCAAAACCTTTGGATGACTGAGGTGGTCCTGAAAAGGACTTTTATTTCAATTCGTTCGTTCGTTCGCTTTCGTCAGCTTTGACCTCTGACGAAGTCCCACCCACTCAATTTTGTGGGACTGAATTTTGCGTGTAAAGTCTGTTTTATCCCATTACAGGATGCCCCTCGCCATGCAGGCAGATTTACTCCGACTTCAGAGGTACTAATTTTTAGGGAATTAGTAAAACCCAGGTGTCCTCGCCAGGGTACGAACCCCGGCTGTTGCCGTGGTAAGCCAACCGCCTATCGATTGCGCTAACCGGACATCCTTTTTATTTCAATTCAATATCAACATAACGACAAGCAAAGTTATTTAGTGGCAGAACTATTTAGATTAATGGTTTTTTATTCACAATCAGAAGAGTCTAACATTGATTACTGCTTTCGGCTGATTAAACCACAAACCATCTTTTTCTCCAATATTCCTCTTCCTTCTAGTAAGACATGGTCCTCACATTAGGACCAATAAACTTTGTCTATTGCCTTAACATCGCATAATTTGAAGGATTTATCCACAGCTGCTCTGTGTCAAAACTAGTTCTATTGGAATTAAGTTTGGATGGTAAAGTGGTAACTTCAAACATCTATGACCATGTTCTTGAATTAACCTGTCAATATGAAATATCCTTGTGTAGCTTTCTTCTTCTTCTACCTTTTAGCTCCCAGTGGAGCATAGGTCTTCAACAAACACTTTCCAAGTCATTCTTTTAAGATCATTCCATGTCTTCCCCATCATCTTCATCTCTGCTTCGATCTGTCTTCTCCAAGAATTCCTTGGTCTTCCTCTTTGTCTTTTCCCCTGGGGATTCCAAAAAAGGGCCTGTTGTGTAATACTCTCAGTTGGCTTCCGTAGTGTGTGTCCTATCCATCGCCATCGTCTTCGCTGTATCTCTTTATCCACTGGTATTTGACCAGTGATTTCCATAATTCCACGTTAGTGACTTTGTCCTGCCATTTCCATCCCTTTATTCTGCGCAAGCATCCATTAATGAAAGTCTGTACCTTCGTGATTGTCAATTTTGTTATTCTCCATGTTTCACAGCCATATAATAGGACCGACTTAACATTTGAGTTGAAAATTTTTATTTTTGTGTTTAGCCTAATTTCTTTGGATTTCCATATGTTTCCCAGTGCAATGAAAGCTCCTCTTGCTTTTGATATCCTTATTTTGGTATCATTTTCTGTTCCTCCCTCTTTATCTATATTACTGCCCAGATATATATAAGATTGTACGTCTATTAGAGGTATTTCTCCTAGTTTTATTTGGTTATTGCCAACTGCATTAATTCTCATAATGTTGGTCTTATCTCTATTAATCTTTAGTCCTAGCTGTTGTGATCTCTCATCTAATATACTCATTTTATCCTGCATCTGTTAATGGCTGTGTGATAGGAGAGCTATGTCATCAGCAAAGTCTAAATCATCAAGTTGTTTGGTCAGTGACCACTGGATCCCATTTCTGTTGTTTTGAGTTATTTTCATAATCCAATCTATGGCCAGTAGAAAGAGAAATGGAGACAGGAGGCATCCTTGCCTTACTCCTGTTCTTATTTCAAATGCTTCTGTAAGCTGTCCTTCATGCACCACACTACATTTTGTTCCTTCATACATTGTTTTTATCAGGTTAATAAACTTTATGGGGATTCCGTAATGACTCAGCAACTTCCAAAGCATTCTTCTGTCTAAACTATCAAATGCCTTTTCGTAATCTATGAATCCAATATAAAGTGGGGATTTTAGTTCTAAACTTTGTTCAACTATTATACGTAGAGTAGTTATTTGATCAGCACATGATATGTTCTTCCTAAAACCTGCTTGTTCATCTCTCAAGTGTTTCTCTATAGCCTCTTTTAGTCTCTCCAGAATGATTCTGCCTAATATTTTTCCTGGCACTGATAGTAGCATAATTCCCCTATAATTTGTGCACTCCTGTAAACTTCCTTTCTTTGGTAGTTTGATCATATAACCTTCTCTCCAGTCTTTAGGTATTTCTTCCCTCTCCCAAAATTTATCCAATAGATCATGTAACATCTTGGTAGAGGTGTTAATATCTGCTTTGATGGCTTCCGAAGGAATTTCATCTGGTCCTGTGGCTTTACCATTTTTTAATAGTTTGATGGCTTTCATTATTTCTTCTTTGCTTGGTTTTCCACGGTTAACGTGTAACTCTTCTTCTGCTGGTAGTATATCTGGAGGATTATTTGAGCTGGGTCTGTTCAAAAGTTCTTCAAAGTGCTCTCTCCATTTGTTCCCTTATATTACTAAGCAGATTTTTTGTGTTGCTTTACAAGGAATAATAATTCACATTTCAGGTACATGTAGTTAAACGGCATGTGTTCCACATCTTTACTGCAACTTTTGTACGTGGTAATGTCAGGCCATCTTCATTTGTCACTATGTTGTGGCATTGTCCATTATCAGACAAGAGGGTTGATCCAATGATGGAAGAACATATATATTGATGAATTTTCATAGTGACGGTTTTTTTTAGTGTAAAATTTCATCTTCAGATTCACTGCAATTACACCTAGTCAACATTGAATTTGAAAGATGTCAATGAAATTAATTGTAATGGACACAAAGTTTGCATTGTTTTGTTCAATATAAGTGTTAATCTGCACTCAAATAATAAGGTTCTTATAATGTATATGTAATATTGACGAGTTGAAGCTGTAAAGATTCTATTATTTTCATTACATCGGTAAAATTATTAGTCTAATTTTAGCATATACTGCACATGAGGAAAAATAAAAACCATCTGTTTGTTCCTAATTTTTTAAAAAAAGAACATCATAACAATGAACAGTTCATATACAAAATTTCAAAAAAATGAAACATATGGTTATTAAGCTATAGCATTTTGAACAGGGGCATGAGTTTTGAAACGGACTATGTGGCCAGTGTGGTGAAGTCTGCAACAATTATGGAGCAGAAATAACAGCAATAGAAACACCAGTGTACCATCTGAATACTGTTTTTCTTTTGTCTTCATGGTAACTGTTATGTTACACTGTTATGTTAGGCATGTAGCCCAGAGTCCTAAAGAATGATAGTAGTGCCCCCAATCACCCTCAGGGTTATAGGAAGAAGAAGATTTTTGTGTGCAATGAATGTCTCTGGTTATCAGTTACTCTCATATAGGCTTTAGTCTCAGCAGCTAAATGCCTTGGTTCCAATGTTAGCAGATCCAGCATTAGCAAAAGGATTGTAACAACAGGAGAGGTATGACTTTTATCAGTTATCTCTGAAGTATTCTGCAAGATAATCATAAGCAGAATTAAAGATGTGATAGACTCTGTTATGCATGAAGAACAAGCAGGATTAGGAAAAGGGAGAAGCTATCTTGATCATATTTCCACCTGAAGAATTATGTTAGAGGAACATATATTGAAAAGCAGGAACTACTACTAAATTTTAGAGACAACAAAAAGGCTTTCAACAGCATACATAGACCCAATGTGGAACATAATAAGGCTAAATAATTGCACTATGAGTTACTTAACTCTCCAACATCAGCTCTGCAATCTTCCGCTCTTTTTCCAATATTTCACGTCTTGCTGTGAGAAAAAGTGAAGATATATTCTTGCTAAGCTGCTTCTTGCTTTCTCTTAATTCTGCATTTTCTTGACGAAGCTTTTCATTCTCCTTTCTAAGCTCTGCGAGTTGATAATCAACCTACATGATGTACAAATATAAGTAAAATGATCAAAAATAGTGTGGACCAAGCATTGCATTGTATTACTTTGTAAGATATTTTCACAAATAAAAACTGCAGGTGCACAAGGTCAGCGTACACATGAGTGTTTATATTTGTGACGTATGAGTATCTCAATGAAAGAAATGGAGAATAAACTAGATGCATTTAAAAACAAATATCTATTTTGTATCAATTTAAATTAACTCAAGACTAGTGCAGAAATAAAAGAAATAGCAAACAAGGGTCTTATTCAGGAGGTGAAGGTGGGCATCTGTTAGCCATGTGATAAGAAATAACAAAGCAAGCCCTCAAATGGGGAACAACAGAAAAAAAGAGAGAAAGACACTTACAGGAGAAGCAAAGAAAGCAAACTTTTTATCCCCTTACAAAATTGAAAAGCTTGCAAAGAATAGGGACAGCAAGATACAGTGCAAGACTTGTGTTGCATCTGATGGCATTGAAAAGCTGTAAGATTTAAAACTGACATTGCTAAATAGTGTCATCTGATGATGTATCAAAGGAAGGGCATAATGATAAAGTTGCTCATTAAGACTGTTCTTAAGAAAATTACCAAACTGATTAACAAGTTGTTAAGTTGGATTTTTTGGAATATGGCGCCCTGTTCACTGGCTTCTTCAGCGGACTCACAGATAAGTGCTGATTTCCAGTGAACTTTTCTGTTTATTTGTATTGATATTTTAAGGGATCATGTGATTGTATGTGCTTTCTATTTGATGTAAATCACGTTGCTTCTTTTGATTCATTGCATTTTGTTACAACTTCCTTATTTAATCACTTATACTCATCCTTGTTGTTGATTGCACTATTGAACGCTTAAAAAAATGGCGGTTTGTTTACGCCGGTATGTCGTCAAGGACGCGTAATTAATTTAATTTGTGAAAGGCTCTCAGTGTATCCACGTGCTGCAGAGCTATTTACTGGAGTTGGCCAGTTTATAACGTGGAAACGGGTTCTGGACCGTGCGACTGAGTAAGTGCACAGAGTCTAGACCATCCACAGCATCGACAAAATCATCTATGATGACGGTAAGTGTATGTATTCAGATGCAGCCCAAACGACATCATCGAAGAAGGAAAACACGACAGGGCAAGCATGGTGGCATTAAACTATTGAAGTGTAAGAGGCTAGGCCTAAAGTATGTGCGTGTTACTTATTGGAATTGTAGGTCCATAAATCAATGACGGCCCACTCTTAATAAGCTGCTGTACGGCGCCGATACAATGGTTTTGCAAGAAACTCTTCTTGGTGACAGGACAGTAAGTACTGTTTTTACAGTAGAGACTAGAGGTCGACCAAAAAATGATGCACTTTAAACTATGCACTATGCAGGCTAAGGATGCCAAATGGGATGATTTCAGTAAAACAGTGTGCTCAGAAAAAATCGCTCGCCACATTCTGGTGCCTTCATCAGAGCATGAATGGCACAACACGACACAGAGGCATACCAAACTTTCAGAGCACAGGCCGGATATGGCACAAATCTGATGAGAGCAAAGGGAAGGCCCTGCTTGCCCGCTACATTGAGCAGACGGACCAAAGAAATGAGGCTGTAAGAATGAGGATACGGGGATCGCTGTCAAAATTGTGTAAGGATGTAGGGCTGGAAGAAGATCTCACAATCACAACCGATACCATTCGCACGACACTTAAAAGGTCACACAACACTGCTCCTGGTCCAGATGGTGTTCGGTATGATGACATAGGCGATTTAGCTGACGACGACATGACAAAACTAGCCAATGAGTTTAATGCCAGTATTCGGAGTGGCCAGATTAAGGAGGAGTGGCTACACAGCTACTTACTACCGCTACTGAAGCCAAACAAGGACCATTCTCAGATCAGTGCCTACAGAATCATCACAATGCAGAACACTGCGGGCAAGCTGCTGGAGAAAATAGTTGCCTGTGTCCTCACCTGTCACCTTGAGCAGAAGCGCATATTTCCACCCACACCTGGAGGTTATAGATATAACAAAGAGACATGGCTCAATGCGGTAGTCTTTGCCTATGTCGTCTTCGAAGGCTTCCACAGATGAGAGGAGACGTGTGCTGCTGCTATAGATCTGGAGGATGCATACAACATGGTACCATTTGAATATCTCATGCATATGCTCCTCAAACTGGCGGTGCACCCCTTCCTCATTAGATGGATCGCCGCGGCACTGTTTCAGAGGAAGGTGAGGAGCCAACATCCATTTGTCCAGGGCTGCCACAAGACTCACCATTGTCACCAGTTCTATTTAACGTGTACACAGTAACGATCACGGAACAACAGCTGGATGGGAGGGGAAGAACTATGACTATTGCTGATGATATTCTGGTATATCGACAGGGAAGAGACAGACGGGGAATCGCCTCCACAATGCAAGACGAACTTGATCGCATTTCTTCCTGGTGTGGGGTTTCAGGTGCCTTGGTTAATCCTAATAAAGCATCAGTTTCATGGTTCTCCCTTAACAATCATATCGTTAATATGACCACACCGGTAGTATGAATGGGAGCTGATGAGGTGACCAGGGACAAGTTGATGACATATCGGAGTTAAGTTTGATCGGAGCCTGTGTTTTCGGGACCAAGTCGACCATGTGATAACAAAATCCCGCAAAGGATTAGCCGCCTTGAAGGTCATGGCAGCTGCCAACATTGAGCAGAAGCTATTTACTCTTCTGTTACAGGGATTAGTCCTCACACCAATCGAGTATGCCCTGGCAATTCTTACTGTCAGTACGACTCAAATTGATAGGCTGGAGAAAATACAAAATGAAGCCATGCGCATTATCCTGGGATGTACAAGGGACACTCCCTGTGTAGCAATGAGGTATCTTCTTGACTTTCCAACCATGGATGACAGAATCAAGATCTGGAGAGCACGAGCATACCTGAAGATTAGTACAGATACAGAGCATCCATTGCACCACGTGCTCAACACAGTGAAAGGTGCCAGGCTAAAAAGAGGCAAATCATGGGTGGGCCCAGCAGAAGAAGTCATCAAACAGGTCTGTGGGCTTACCAATATCAGCGTAGATGAGGAGTGGATACCGGTGTCTACGTCATTCAAGGGGACTTTCTCGTGAATTGTCACACTCGACAGGAAAAGTAGGGAACAGAACCCGGTCGTGGTTAATGCTGAGGTCAACGGTCTCATCTGCGATAACACCAATGAAAAAGATGCAATCATCTATACAGTCAGATCTGTAATACGACACCAAAGAAGTGTATGGGCATTTACAGCACACTTGGCAGGCAGAATAGTCAAGGAAGACAGTGGTGCATACGTCATGACCACGAGTAGCATGACAATGGAGGCGATGGCAGTGACCAAGGCATTCAAATGGTTAGAGTCACAAGACTACACCCACGCATGTATATTGAGTGATTCGATGAGCATGGTTAAAAAAGTGGAGGCGGGCTCTGTACGCATGCGATGGGTAGAGTCGTTGCAGAAATCCAAAATACATAAGGTCACCTTTGTCTATGTCCCTGGACATGCGGGAGTATGGGGAAATGAAAGAGCGGACAGGTTGGCTAGCTGCGCTGTCGTTGAGGAAGGGCAACCAATGGATCGGGCGGACATCATCAATGCCCTCCGAGATGTGGGAAGAGCACAGGACTTCGACAAACACAGATCCACGTCACTTCTTCGGATGATGGAAATGGGAGTTAAGATGGGCACAGCCAGAAATGAGAAACTTAGTGCCCATGTAAGAAGACTTATCAACCAACATAGAACTGGAGTCGTCAGTCGCTGGAAACTGAGGGAATTGCTGAGGAGGGGATTTGAGTACCTATGGACATGTTCGGAGTGCAATGATGATGATCCGCAAATACCTCAATAAGTTGGATTTGCACAATTTCATATATATATATATGTCCATATTTCAAGGTGAATAAATAACCTTATATGTATAATAATTGTAAAAAAAAAAGTGACTGAAAATCAAAAATGCATTTTGATATGCATGCTTTCATAATACACCATCAGGCAAAAGTGAATTAGGTCATTTTTAGTATTGAAGTGTCTCTCTCTCTCTCTCTGCGTTCAGGACTCAATCAGAGTAAGGATTCCAGACTCTCACATGAAGTCAGCTGTCAGGCTAAGTGTGTTGATCGCCCCCACAGACAGAACATCACAATTTGAGTCTGTCAGATCCACTCTGACTGAACACCCGTTAATACGTTGCACTGTGTTCTGCGCCAGTGGCCCAGTGCATCCGATTTCAGCCAGCATTTTATTCGGGTTTGCTTTCCCTAGCCTTTGATTGTCTCCAATCTTCCTACAAGGCAGCAGATGATCTTTTCTGTAGGGGGATTCTGCCCTTAGATGGTCGGCCCTCCCAGGTTTATGAGCACCATCTGCCCGAGTCACTAGAGGTGACTAACACAGACACGGACACACAAAGAAGTGAGATGTGACTAACACAGACATACACACACAAAGATGTGAGATGTGACTAACACAGACATGCACACACAAAGATATGAGATGTGACTAATACAGACATGCACACAGCGATACGAGGCATGACTAACACTGACACACATCAAGATATATGACACATGACTAACATAAACATGCACATAAAGATATGAGATATAACTGACAATGACATGCACACACAAAGATATGACACATGCCTAACATGGACATGCACACAAAGATAAGAGATATGACTAACATAGATATGCACACACAAAGATATGAGATGGGACTAACATAGCCATGCACACACAAGGATATGAGATGTGACAAACACAGACATGCACACACAAAGATATGAGATATGACTAACATAAACATGCACACAAAGATATGAGATATCACTAACCCAGACATGCACACACAAAGATATGACATATGACTAACACAGGTACACACTAAGATATGAGATATGACTAAACACAGACACACATAAAGGTATGAGACATGATTAACACGGACACACCGAGATATGAGATATGACTAACATGATACACACCAAGATATGAGCCATGGCCAGCACGCACAAGCTAAGATATGAGCCATGGCTAGGACAGAAACACAGCAAGATATGAGCCATGGCTTCACTAAAAAACACCAAAAGATGAACCATGTCTAGCACAGAAACACATTAAAGTGCCCATATGCTTGGGCTTGTTGTAGTCGGCAGTCTCTTCTGAACGTGGGAATCACAGGTTTCGTTAAACAGTTGTCCGGAGATTTGAGAGTGCAGTCTGTCCCATAGAACGTTCTCTTGCATGTACAGATTCCCGGTCGACTGTTGACAGGTGTCGTTGAAACAGTTGTCCGGACATTTGAGAGTACATATGATGTCACAGCCATCAGAACACATCTGTTCGCACTGTAGCCCAAAATTACCATCTGGACAAGTGTCATTACAGGCATAGCCAAGATGTTTACACTGTAGGCATTTTCCAGATTTTTCCTCAAATAAAGGACAGACACTGAGACAAGACCCGGAACAGTCGTGTCCATAGATCCCATGTGAACAGTAGCCGTGACAAGTACCGATGATGACACTGCAGCCTTTACTACACCCACTACACACTGCACAAAACGACAAGAATGCTCGTCCAGACAATAGGTGTCTGTAAATGTTTGCACCTCACATACCGTCAGTGCACTGTCGGTCTTCGAAATGGTCAGTGAGAACTCAATCTTAATGTGTGCCAATGACGTTTGTGTTTTGACTACAATAGTGTTCACAGATAAATTAGGGTAGGATATATCATTATACTGGAACACTACTCCGCCACTGTCAGAGAAAGCCTTTAGAGTGGCATTCTTTACCCGAATCATAGTGCTAGCTCGATGATAGATTCGAATGATGTGAGTCTTCTGGGGCGTTGCAAAGTTCAGATACCAGTGAACAGAATTGGTTCCACTTCTCCATTGTGTGTGTGTGCAGTCATTGTCATAGAGATTGGTCTTTGTTTTGCTATTAACTGTGGCCTCTGGTCCACATCCGTCTCCTGTATAACAAGTATTAAATGTTTTGTGCATTAAATCGGTCTGGTTTGTGTTTTGTTTGAGAGCCAGTTTCCGACCCCCGCCAATGTAGTTGGAGCAGATATTTGCAACTATCGACCTTTCAGTCCGTAACTTGTTGATCAGACCAGCCCCAGGGCAGAAGGCATCAATCTCGTGCGGACTAACTACAAACCTTGATACATTGTTACTTGAGGCAGAACCATTCAGTTTTACCGTGAAACTGTCCGGACATTTTAAGTCATTCGCATAAATCCTAAACCAGGAGCACGGCAAAGATTGATTGAGAGTTGCCTCAACTGATGTAGAATCTGTGTCCGGATTACATGAGGTGTCGTTACCATCAAACAGGAAAGTAGGTTCAGATTTTTGGGCATATTTGCAAATAAAATCCAAGTACTGACACTGGGGTCCGAAAATTTTGTGCTGACAACTGTCATTGTTAGGGCATGTCCCTGTAGTTTTGTCACATACTAAGCCGTTATAGCAGTGACATTGTAACGTACAATCTGTCCCAAACCAACCGGCTGCACAAGTAAGGTCATTAGCTTCCATTGTTGCTAACGAAGCCAGTGAATAAAGACTTGATCTACAGCGATGGTTAACGAACTGTGTACACACATTTATTATGAAACCCGTGTTTACATTTTTAAAAAATCCGCCATCTCACTGTGGTAACAGATAGCGTGAAATTCTCTAATAGAATGAGATAAACCGTTGGAGACAAGGAAAGTCAACATTGTTTACATGGCTTGGACGCAAGAAGCGTCCATTTTGGTGCGTCCCATGACGTCAACCTCATTGAAGTGTGAATGTAATTCAGGCATTGTTTAAGTTTTGATGTATGCATGGAGTTAACCAAAATAATATCAGTAACAAGTAATTAAATATATTAACTTACAACCTTATCTACCGTATGAACAGCCAGTGCTTCAGCAAATAGATCAATACTGCTGTCTCTGTTAACTAAGTCACTCTTTGCCCACTATGAAAATACAAAAAGAAAAGCTCAAATAAACATTAAATGAAAAATAAACACCACAATAAGTCATATTTACTATTTAAAAATAATATATCTTATCCTTTACTGCCTGTCATAAGTTAGTTTTGACAATGTCTACCCATGTTCCATCAAATCTGAAACAATATAATTCAACTGTTTTACTGTCTACCTAGACCTTACCAGTAACACACCTGTACAGGTGTGATTCATTAATTAATATGCATTCACTCACAGTGGCTGGGAAGTTACCAGAACTGAAACACAAATGCAGAAGCAGAGAGGCAAATTGCAATGTATTCTTGTAGCTTCTTTTTTATTTTCTTCTCTTTGGTGTTCACCTCACAACTATTACTCTTTGTTTGCCATTGTTGTTGTTGTTATGGATCCAGTGACCTTTGAGCTGATGCCCTTCGGCCCAATGCCATGTAGTAGTATATGCAGGTATTTTTAAGTTCTGCTGTGTTCCGTACAGAGTATTCCATTTGGAGGGTCTTTGGGGAAATAGTGTTGTTCTGATGTCAGTGAGCTCAGGACATTGAAAAGGTGATGTTCTACAGTTTCTTGTGGGTGATTACAGAGTGGACATACTGGGGTATGGTTTTGTTGTATTCTATTAATGTGGTTATTTAGCATAACATGTCCTGTTCTCAGTCTGAAGATGGTGGTTTGGTCTCTTCTTGTTAGGTTATTGATGTTGTCTTGTGGATTTGGTCTTGCCATATATTTAAAAAGCTCTCTCCCTGTTTTCCCTAAGGCCCATCCATTCAGCCACTCCTCCCTACTGTTGGAGTTTATGACTTTTTTGGCTGTGTCTAGTGTGATGGATGTATGTATCTGTGTCTGTTTAGATCCTCTTTTAGCTAATGTATCTGCCTTATCATTTCCTGGTATATTTGAGTGTCCTGGGATCCATTGCATTACCAATCTTATGTTATGTGTTTCAATGAGTTTGTCTGTGTCTATGATAAGCTGTGTGAGTTCTGTTTTGTTCGTGTTGTTTTCCAGTGCTAGCAGAGCCGATTTGGAATCTGTAAATATAACTGTGTTTGTTTTTTCGATGGTGTGGTATCGAAAATCGTATTTAAATGATAAATTACTGTTTCAATAGCTGTTATTTCTGCTTCATAATTGTTACAGACTTCACAAGGGCCACAAATTTCTTCTGCTGTTCCATCTGGATAATGTATTAATATTCCATATCCAGCTTTTGAAGTAGCGTTAGTGGCTGCACCATCTGTTTATATATGTATCCAGTCTTCTGGATAAATATCTATTGTTTTCCTTGCTGCTAGTGTTACTGATACTGGGTCTGCTTTTTTACCTGTTCTGTTACATATCTCTACATTTATTTCAGGTTTTTTATAATTCGTACTTGGTGGCATTTCTTTGATGACTCTTGATGTTTGTAGTCGTTTTTCAGGTAGATGGAATTTCTTTTGTATATTTCTAACATGTTGTAATACTGACATCTGCTTAATTCTTTGTTTTGGAGTCCATGTATCTACTAATTTTGTGTTAGGGTGGTCCTTCTCCATTCTTTTTTGTCTTTCATAGAGAACCATAGCGGCTTTATTTCTCCTCAACTCTAAAGGTTCCACATTGCAGTGGATTTCGCAGGCTGCAACTGGAGTGGACCACATTGCACCGCTGATGAGTCGTAATGCATTATTTTGTATCTTGTCCAGTGCCATGTTAGTTGTTTTGCTGCATGTCACTAGGAGCGAGCTACCATGGTCCAAAACAGTGCGAACATATCCCAGATAGAGATTTCTAAGTGTTTCTTTATCTGCTCCCCATAAGGTACTGGAAAGCCTTTTCATTAGTTGAAGTCTTTGTGTTGCTTTCTTAGTGAGATTCTCTACGTGTTTCTTCAGGTTCAGTTGTCGGTCTAGTTGTATTCCTAAGTATGTAGGGTGTTCCTCTTTTAGAAGACTATTGTGTTGGAGATTGAGTTTGATGTTTGCCTTAGCTATTTTGTTACTTCTAGTAAATACTGTATATACTGTTTTCTGTAAATTTATTTTTATTTTCCAGGTATTACAGCATTCTTCTAGGTGCCTCTGGTCTTTGTTTAGTTGTGCTTCAGCTGTTCTAATATTTTCGTTTGTACTCCACATGACCAGATCATCCGCATAGAGAGCTTTTTTATTTATCAGGATTTTGGTCAGGTCATTGATATATATAAAAAAAAAGGGTACAACTGAGTGGTGATCCCTGTGGCAATCCTTCTTTTAGCACCTCTTTGTCTGAAATGGATTCATTTAATTTAGTTTGTATTGTTCTGTCAACTAGGAAATATTTGACCCATTTGTACAGTTTCCCATGTATCCCAGCACCTCTCATTTTCAATAAAAGCCCCTTACGCCAGACTCTATCATAAGCCTGCTGCAGGTCCACTAGGATGGCTAGAGTATGTTGTCTCTTCTGAAATCCATCTTGGACCTGTTGTATTAACCTGAGGATTTGGTCTTCTAAGTTATTGCCTGCCCTGAAACCAGCTTGTTCGTAGCACAGAGTATTAGAGGTTTCCAGATACCAGTATAGTCTGCTATTGACCATACTCTCAGCTATTTTACCTATGCATGATGTTAAGGATAGGGGACGATAGCTTCTGGGGTCATCTGGAGGCTTGTTCTTTTTGAGCAATGGCACTATATAGGCATTTCTCCATGTCTTGGGAATTTTGCTTTCTTTCCATGACTTGTTGATCAGTCTGAGTAATGTTTCTTTCCCTGACTTGCCGAGATGCTTTATCATCTCATTGTGTACCTTGTCAGGGCCTGGGGATTTTCTACATTTTAATTTTCTTAATGCCTTTTCTAGTTCCCTCATGTTAAAATCTTCTTCAAATATTGCAGCATTTGTTGTTGGGGCTCTTTCAATTAATTTTAAATTATGTAGCTGAATTTTATCGCTATCTGTAAGTTTGTTCGCTCTGTTGACTGAAGCAAAGTAACTATTAAATTTTTTTACTATATTTTTTTAGAGCTGATGATTTCATTATTAAATTTTATTGGTTTAGGATTTGGTTCACTTTTATCACCAGACAAATGTTGCATAAGTCTCCATGCTTTATTTCCTTCATGTCGGAAATCGAGTTTACTGCATGTTTCTTGCCATTTCTCTTTCTTTGCTTTTTTAGTAACTAGTTTGACCTTAGCACTAGCCTTGTTATAGCTTATTTTATTATTCAAAGTTGGGTTCTGCTCAAGTGTTGTTCTGGCTTTCTTTCTTTCTGATACTGCTGTCTCCAGTTCTGTGTTCCAAAATGGTCGATATTGTGTTCTACATCCTTTAGGTATAGTTTGTTTTGCAGTGTTGAGTATTATTTGTGTGAACATCTCATTTAATTTTTTTATGCTGTTGTCTGTCAGATTGTTCAGGAGTTGGTAGGATTTTTCTTGATATAGCTTCCAGTCAGCTTTCTTGAAATTCCATCTCGATCTGTTTTGTTTGGATTTTTGTTGTTTTTGTGTCTACTATGGTGACTATGGGTCTGTGATCACTGCCTATGTCATCAATAACTTCAATGTGGCAGTAGCTTATGAGATCAGCAGAGAAAATGGTCAGATCGGGTCTACTAAGGGAGAGATGAGCTCTATGTAGGAGAGTTGGTGTTGATTCTGCGTCCTGCATGATTGTAAGATTAGTTGATTGGCAAAGATCTTCTATGTAGGAGAGTTGGTGTTGATTCTGTGTCCTGCATGATTGTAAGATTAGTTGATTGGCAAAGATCTTCTATGTAGGAGAGTTGGTGTTGATTCTGTGTCCTGCATGATTGTAAGATTAGTTGATTGGCAAAGATCTTTTATGTATTTTCCTGTGGGATTTGAGTTAGAATATCCCCATTGTGTTGAATGTCCATTAAAATCTCCAGCCAAGATAGTTATATGGTAGTTGACTTGATCAAGTTCTGTTATGTTACAATTTGTGCCTGGTGGATTGTAAACATTATAAATATTATATTTGCTGGATGCAAACCAAATTGTGGCTTTCTGAACATCTGTTAGTTCGGTATTATTTAGTGGCACTACATCTCCATGTATATTGTTTTTAATGTAGGTGATTATACCCCTGCAGTTGTTGGTACACTTACATGGATAGCTGGTGTAACCTGTTATATGTGTGTCTATGTTCTTGTGTAGTGTTTCCTGCAGTAGGACAATATGGATCTGGTATTTGTACATGGTTTTGGTTAGCTCTGTTTTCTTATTTTTGAGGCCTGAAATATTAAGTTGTAGTATGTTTAATTTATTTGTTTTTTCTCTCTGACCAATCTTCATGCTCTTTCTTCCATTAAAATATTTATATATTGAACTTTGTTGGATCCGAGGTTTCTGATTTTTGTATGAGTTGTTTGTATTTTTTCTAGTAGCTAATTTATCGCACAGTCCAGCCTGGTCGCTCACTGTCTGGCGCGGACCTTGTTGACCGAGGCAGCGTCCGAGCTCATATTGATTTATATTCTTGATGTACATGGCATTGTTAAAACTGAGGGACCTGTGGGCTATCTTCCTACCCCAGGGTGAAGGTTTTGCAAATCCTCGCCTCAATTCCATCCATGGCATGTAGGGCTGGAAGAAGATCTCACAATCACAACCGATACCATTCGCACAACACTTAAAAGGTCACACAACACTGCTCCTGGTCCAGATGGTGTTCTGTATGATGACATAGGCGATTTAGCTGATGATGACTTGACAACACTGGCCAATGAGTTTAATGCCAGTATTCGGAGTGGCCAGATTAAGGAGGAGTGGCTACACAGCTACTTACTACCGCTACCGAAGCCAAACAAGGACCATTCTCAGATCAGTGCCTACAGAATCATCACAATGCAGAACACTGCGGGCAAGCTGCTGGAGAAAATAGTTGCCCGTGTCCTCACCTGTCGCCTTGAACAGAAACACGTATTCCCTTCCACACTCGGAGGTTATAGATATAACAAAGAGACATGGCTCAATGCGGCAGTATTTGCCTATGATGTCTTCGAAGGCTTCCACAGACGAGAGGAGACATGTGCTGCTGCTATAGATGTGGAGGATGCATACAACAGGGTACCATTTGAATATCTCATGCATATGCTTCTCAAACTGGCGGTGAACCCCTTCCTCATTAGATGTATCGCCGCGGCACTGTTTCAGAGGAAGGTGATACTCAGATGTGGAAGTTGGTCTTCCGAGCCAACATCCATTTGTCCTGGACTGCCACAAGGCTCACCATTGTCACCAGTTCTATTTAACGTGTACACAATAACGATCACGGCCCAACAGCTGGATGGGAGGGGAAGAACTATGACTTTTGCTGATGATATTCTGGTATATCGACAGAGAAGAGACAGACGGGGAATCGCCTCCACAATGCAAGACGAACTCGATTGCATTTCTTCCTGGTGTGGGGTTTCAGGTGCCTTGGTTAATCCTAATAAAGCATCAGTTTCATGGTTCTCCCTTAACAATCATATCGTTAATACAACCACACCGGTAGTACGAATGGGAGCTGATGAGGTGACCAGGGACAAGTTGATGACATACCTCGGAGTTAAGTTTGATCGCAGCCTGTGTTTTCGTGACCACGTCGACCATGTGATAACAAAATCCCGCAAAGGATTAGCCGCCTTGAAGGTCATGGCAGCTGCCAACATCGAGCAGAGGCTACTTATTCTTCTGTTCCAGGGATTAGTCCTCGTACCAATCGAGTATGCCCTGGCCATTCTTACTGTCAGTACGACTCAAATTGATAGGCTGGAGAAAATACAAAATGAAGCCATGCGCATTATCCTGGGATGTACGAGGGACACTCCCTGTGTAGCAATGAGGTATCTTCTTGACTTTCCAACCATGGATGACAGAATCAAGATCTGGAGAGCACGAGCATACCTGAAGATTAGTACAGATACAGAGCATCCATTGCACCACGTGCTCAACACAGAGAAAGGTACCAGGATAAAAAGAGGTAAATCATGGGTGGGCCGGGCAGAAGATGTCATCAAACAGGTCTGTGGGCTTACCAATATCAGCGTTGGTGAGGAGTGGATACCGGTGCCTACGTCATTCAAGGGAACTTTCTCATGTATTGTCACACTCGACAGGAAAAGTAGGGAACAGAACCCGGTCGTGGTTAATGCTGAGGTCAATGGTCTCATCTGCGATAATACCGATGAGAAAGATGCAGTCATCTATACAGACGGATCTGTAAGACGACACGAAAGAAGTGCATGGGCATTTACAGCACGCTCAGCAGGCAGAATAGCCAAGGAAGACAGTGGTGCATACGCCATGACCACGAGTAGCATGACAATGGAGGTGATGGCAGTGACCAAGGCATTCAAATGGTTAGAGTCACAAGACTACATCCACGCATGTATTCTGAGTGATTCGATGAGCATGATAAAAAAAAGTGGAGGCGGGCTATGTACGCATGCAATGGGTAGAGTCGTTGCAGAAATCCAAAATACGTAAGGTCACCTTTGTATATGTCCCTGGACATGCGGGAGTACAGGGAAATGAGAGAGCGGACAGGTTGGCTAGCTGCGCTGTCGTTGAGGTCGGGCAACCAATGGATCGGGCGGACATCATCAATGCCCTTCGAGATGTTGGAAGAGCACAGGACTTCGACAAACACAGATCAACGTCACTTCTTCGGATGATGGAAATGGGAGTTAAGATGGGCACGGCCAGAAATGAGAAACTTGGTGGCCGTGTAAGAAGACTTATCAACCAACAAAGAACTGGAGTCGTCAGTCGCTGGACACTGAGGGAATTGCTGAGGAGGGGATATGAGCACCTATGGACATGTTCGGAGTGCAATGATGATGACCCGCAAATAACTCAATTGTGTCTCTGTCTCTGCTGACATATCATCCATCCGTTTGTTCACTTTCTGGGCCCTGTATTCGAGCAGGATTCACAACAGCCCATTCCCCGCCACCTACTGTCACTGGCACTTACTCCGTACATTCAGGCGTATCTCATGGGGGGGGGACCAAAATGTATTGACAGAGGATCGTCACGTCCTGGGTCACTTGTGTCTGTGCGATGTACTACAGAACTGTTGAAGGGAACATGATGGACTCCTAATCAGTACTAGAGTCATTTGTCTTCAAGTATGTCAGTAGATGGTCTCGAGGCGGTTTCGCTGAAGCTCTCACCCTGTCCACAGGGGGTTCCTATAAAAATAGTAATAAGATAGAAGACAAGACACTCACTCAAGGGAGAGTGAGGGTGATTAGATAAGGGCCATGGCGTATACCACATGTTGGTTGGCTCTAGCCCTGCATCTATAGGGGCTTACCTCCTCCTGACCCAGTTATACCACTGGGAGCTCGGTCGCGCCCAGGACCAACTTTGCGATAACAGAGGGACCACGTGTAGGTGTGGTCTTGGACACAGTGGCCCAGTGGAGTTGAATTTAGTCCATCAAAACCAGAGAGGATTTTGTCAAAACAGAGAAGGTTTTGTCATCCGATATCCACTGCGCCTGGCAAATGAGAGGCTATAAACGCTTCACATACCTTTTGGTGATGTCAAGAGCGGACATCATCCACCCCCCTTTTGTCTGCCATTAAAAGGGTGTTTAGTGGGTGTAGATGTGTGGTGTTAACGTTTGTAGCAAAGCTGTGGCATCTGTGCCTTTTGACTGAACACATTCAATTGCAATACAACAGTTGTGAGTGTAAGGTTGCTTTTCCTCTCTGATCCCTACCTGCTAGACCAGACTGGTTAGTCTGTTTCCAGAAACACCACTTGGAAGTGGAATCAGGATCAGTTCTATTGTTTGCTGACCCTGACACAAGCAGTCAGCTGTGGGTCACTGATCACTCTCAACCCAGCTGCTGGTGGGCATTTTGGCCCCCATTTTTGTGAGTAAAACCCATTGCAAAGTTACAGTCAAAAGAAAAGAAGAAAGAAGTCTGTCACACCAAACAGTGGCATATAGGAAATATAGTGAAAGAACAAAAACTGATGTTAATGCCCATATTTTTAATAGAGCTGTGGCATATTATTTTTAAAGTGATGTTTGTATTACACGCCTCCTTGGGACACATTCTTTAGTTGAAATGACCTAAGTCACATTGACGCAATAGAGACCCTAAAATGATGCAAACAAAGCCCTTCTCCTGACAAAATTTCCAATGTCTCTAACTTACATTCAGGATTGCTGTCTATGCATCTTTCATTATCTTTTCCTGTGTTTCCACTATAAAAATAGTTGTCTATGTAACGCCGCTGACATTGTGGAATCTACTGTTTCGGTTCATCTAAATTTGCTAAAATAACAATTGCTGAAATAGCCCAGACTGTTGTTTTTACCGGCACCGTGAGCACAACAATATAGTTCAAGTTCAATTTCCAGGAAAAATTTCACACAATTGAAACCGTCAAAACAATTATTAGTTTCACTTTTACTCACAGAAATTATACAATTTATATTATTGTGTAAACAAATATAGGTGTTCATTGTTAATATGAAAGCTTAAGTGCCTTGAATTAAGCAGATCATAAAATATTAAATCACTTATGGTCACCCGCACGGCAAGCACAGAAACATAGACCAACTCCAAACGCGAATATAGCAAAAGTGAAACTGTAAAAAACATATTATGACTTTCACTTTTGCTCGCAGAAATTATGAAATTGTATTTCTGTATAAACAAATATAAGTGTTCAGTGTTAATAAGAGAGATTAAATGTCGTGAATTAGGTGGATTGTAATATAAGATATATAGTCTTGGTGTAATTTTTCTCTGAGTGGTGGGCTAAACAAACATTCCGGTCAACTGGGGGGGGGGGGTGTTCTATATTTGACACCACGACTGCATAAAACTAAGATGTTTTAGAAATCAAGTGTTCAGATGTGATTATCCGTTATTTTTTTTATAGAGATCCGGAACATTATTTTTGGGGGAAATTTTTGTTTTACACCTTATGTTATTACATCTTTATTTCACAGAAAAATCTGGTACACATCTAAGGCTAGTGAACCTGGAAACCGTTGATCAAGATCAAACCTAATTTCATGTCCTTACTAACTACTAACCACTGAGCTCCCTTGACTTACTGAGTTACAGTGTCTCCTGATATAACGATTGTCTTGCCTTAACCCTAGGTTATGATACCTAGCCGTGAGACACATTTCTACAATATGTTCGTAAACTTGCCAATATCTTTTGTAATTTAGAGAAATAATATTTTTATTGAATTTTTGCTACAAGTCTTTGCATTTACATAAATAGAACCACGGGAATCGAATGCAGTAATTGTTTCCCTGCTTACGCTATAATTTTATGGCTCGGAATTCGAATGCATAGCACTGTAGCTATCAGATGGTGATGCATTGTTTATTGACATGCCGGCCATCAGTGTAGCCAGTATGTTCGTTTTTATCTGTGCAATTGTCCATACTGTGCTTCAATGGTTTCTTTGATGTCTCGCAGACAGCTGAAGAAAATTTTGCAGTCAGGAGTAAAAAAAAAAACCTCATTTTTACAATGTTAGTATTTTTTTTAGAGCTAATTTCCAATATTAGGAAGAAACAATTGTAATTTTTTAGCCATGAAATGAGAGAGCAGAGAACCGCTGAAATATATTGCAACAACTGGGAAAATTGAGGGACAAAGAGATAGAGGGAAGCAAAGTGAAAGGATACCAGATAGCTTAAGAGTATGGCTTGACAGAAGGTCAACAACAGAAATTATAAATAACTGTCGAGATCGAAAGTTGTGGAGAGACATAATCACCTATGCCAGCAAGCCCGGTACTTGATGATAAGTATTTTTTTTTTACTAAACATAGGTGGTGTTTGGGGAGAAAAAAAAATCAGCCAGCAATGACTTGTCAAGGGTCATTGGCAGGAAAAATGAAGGAGGTATAAGGAAGAAACAAATTTGTGCGTGTTGCAAGGTGTAAAATTTGAAGAACCTTTATTTTGTGAGTGTCATTTTTACTAAGGTTTCATAATTGAGGGTTAAATTTATAGCTACATATCTGGAGCTTTACAGAAGTTTGCAGAGCATAGTCATTAATTTATGTTTCATATTGGTGTAACAGTCCTTCACATGTGCAGTTCACACAGAGGAAGGACTTAGCAAATGTTTTCGAATAGAAACTTGGGTTAAACAAGGATATATTGTATCGTTCTTGTTATTTGGAGTTGTTATGGACTTCATAATGAAGAAATCCTGCACTGGTAACAAAGGCATCGAATGGATACTAAGAGACCATTTGGAGGACCTCGACTTTGCTGATGACATAGTCCTTATCAGCAGTCAGATAAAAACGATGCAGGAAAACACAAATGAACTATCATCAGTAGACAGCAAAATTGGGCTTGAGATCAATCATGAAAAGACTAAAGTCATGAAAAGCTTAATTCCAACAGATGACAGAATATACATGGAAAACAAACCAGTGGAAGAGATCGATCACTTTATCTATCTTGGAAGTCACACTGATCGGGAAGGGGATACAAGCAAAGAAATTAGAATCAGAATAGCTAAAGCAGCAATGTCTTTCAGAAGCCTTGAAAAGTTGTGGAAATCAAAACTCATCAGCGCAAACACAAAACTTAGACTATTCAAATCAAACGTACTATCAACCTAAGGTCACCTTTGTCTATGTCCCTGGACATGCGGGAGTATGGGGAAATGAAAGAGCGGACAGGTTGGCTAGCTGCGCTGTCATTGAGGTCGGGCAACCAATGGATCGGGCGGACATCATCAATGCCCTCCAAGATGTGGGAAGAGCACATGACTTCGACAAACACAGATCCACGTCACTTCTTCAGATGATGGAAATGGGAGTTAAGTTGGGCACAGCCAGAAATGAGACACTTAGTGGCCGTGTAAGAAGACTTACCAACCAACATAGGACTGGAGTCGTCAGTCGCTGGACACTGAGGGAATTGCTGAGGAGGGGATCTGAGCATCTATGGACATGTTCGGAGTGCAATGATGATGACCCGCAAATAACTCAATAACTCAGTACTATCAACTCATACGTATGCATGTGAGAACTGGAAAACAACATGAGACATAGAAACAAAGTTGAATGCATTAGAAAATAAATATTTAAGGAAAATACTTTGTATAGCGTAGAACTAATTTAAAAACAAGCAAAGAAATTAGAGAAATCGCCAATCAACCACTAATATTTTCAGTGATCAAGAAAAGACGATGGTCATATGTTAGACATGTATGATGAGGAGAGATAATAACCGAATAACAAAGCAAGCCGTCATGTGGGAAACTACAGGTAAGATGAAAAGAGGCTGACCCAGAGAGACACTGAGAAGAACATTGATCAGAGAGGCAAGAGCAGCAGGAATCTGCTCCCTCAATGAGACAGTGTGGCTTGCACAGAACAGAGACAAATGGCAAGATTTGATGAAAGATCATTACAAGGATTGAAAACTGCTAGACTAAAAATTTAGATAAGAGTATCTGGGTCTATGCCCTATGGGCTGACTACGACTCAAAAGGTCAATAGATAGATAGATAGATAGGTAGGTAGGTAGGTAGATAGATAGATAGATAGATAGATAGATAGATAGATAGATAGATAGATAGATAGATAGATAGATAGATAGATAGATAGATAGATAGATAGATAGATAGATAGATAGATAGATAGATAGATAGATAGATAGATAGATAGATAGATTGGTGTAACAGTAGGTTTTTTTTACATCTTGATGAGCAGATAATCCACCAGCACTGATAATGTCTAAACAATACTACAGGGCATAGAGCTGAGAAGCATTGCTCCATATTCTGCTGGATCACTAACCTTTCTGACCTTGCCGCCATGTTTTCTAACCACCCCGATATTCCACTGATATTATATATCTACTATTCAACCCAGCAATGAACTTATACTTCATGGCAACTCCCATCAACTGGATAAGTGAAATATCTGACACTATAGGAATACCATGTATGAGGCAAATCAAAGAGCACTGTCAAGAATACTCCATTTTTTTTCCCACAAGCTGAGAGAACACAGCAGCTCTAATATCGTTGACACAGAAATAATAACTAGAGAACACAGCAGCTCTAATTTCGTTGACACAGAAATAATAACTAGAGAACACAGCAGCTCTAATTTCGTTGACACAGAAATAATAACTAGAGAACACAGCAGCTCTAATATCGTTGACACAGAAATAATAACTAGAGAACACAGCAGCTCTAATTTCGTTGACACAGAAATAAATAACTAGAGAACACAGCAACTCTAATATCGTTGACACAGAAATAAATAACTAGAGAACACAGCAGCTCTAATATCGTTGACACAGAAATAAATAACTAGAGAACACAGCAGCTCTAATTTCGTTGACACAGAAATAAATAACTAGAGAACACAGCAACTCTAATATCGTTGACACAGAAATAAATAACTAGAGAACACAGCAGCTCTAATATCGTTGACACAGAAATAAATAACTAGAGAACACAGCAGCTCTAATTTCGTTGACACAGAAATAAATAACTAGAGAACACAGCAGCTCTAATATCGTTTACACAGAAATAAATTATTTATCTTACTACTTGTTTGGTCCAGACTCTATATGTAGCCGTGAGTGCGGGAGAGAAAGGGAAAAACGTTAAGGGCCATGAGAAATTAGAGAAAGTATGTGAAGCGTGAGTCTTGAGATAGGTGAGAGGGAGTAATTAGAAGAGTAAACAGGGATGTGGAGATAGCTGACTGAAGAAAGGGAGAGGAAGTAAGATTTGATTGGATGAAACGAGGAGTATTTGAAGTTGAGACACAAAGAACCGGGAGCTTTTTTTCGAGAAAGAGGTGACGCACCTAGGACTTGGCAGGGGTTGACTATGGCCCGAACTAGAAAGTTAGAAAGTAGGAACGCAGTAGTTGCTAAGTTCAGATAGAACTAGAGTTGCTAACTAAAGCAATAGTGCACTAGAGTAGAGTAAGCAATAGTAAATGTTCAGTGTGGAACAGCACCCAAGGCAGTAGAGACTAGAAGTTTCAAGTTGTGTGAGAACCTAGAGATCAGTGGCGAAAGGAAATCGCTACTGCGATGTGTGACTGACTGTGCGGGAGAGAACCGTGGGCATTTTAAATACATGTAGATATGTTGTAACTATGCACCCATTGTTCAAATCAGATGAATAAACATTTTGTGTGTTCGCCTCATCAGACTGCAGTGTTGTATTTCTATCAGTCAGCTGCTCACGCCAGGCGGAATAAGAACTTGGGAAGTGTCGCTGACAAAAACAATGCGGATTACTTAAAATGATCACCGGGCACGTGTGAGATGTGTCAACTACCCAGGCCAGCGGTCCTTGACAGACGGGGTACCTTAGCTTCACGAGAACGGCGAAGCAGTCGGTGTTATTGTGTCGCTAGTCATTCACTTCAACTATACATGACTGGCGGTGGCTACGAGGGACTGTGGTGCTAAATAACATCATCCAGTCGTAGTATTCAAAGAAAGTGCAACACCAGTGTAACCTCCACAGCAGGCGAGAGCTGCCGGTCACCGTCAGTGACGGGTGACCAGTATAAGACTCATTGACGGGTAGCAACTTTACAAACGTGACACCACATCAGTGCTGTTGGTATGAGTGGTACCAATAGCAGTTAAAGGCCGTTGACAAAACGAAGAGTCTCAGCAGAAGAACAAGCCCTTACAACGGTGCGCTTGTACATGATGGTACTGTGCCCCTATACATTATAGTGCAGTATATATGGCCCTTTTCGTCTTGTCAGACGGTCTAGTGGAGGCTATTGCGTATTTTTTTGAGGTATTGTTTTTGCCGAACAGCTTCTCTCGTGGCTAATTCTACCAATGTTTGACAAACACACGCGGTCACATAATGAACAGGTCAGGCTCGCTGATCCACAGGGTTTACCATCCTTTTTCATGAGTCTCTTCTCTTCTAAGTCCTGTCTTAGCACAGTCTCAAATGTTGTTATACCGTTCCTTATACATGCTCTCCATGATGTGCGATCACTTGCCAGATGTTGCCAGTCGTTTTCACAGATGGAGAAGTCTTTCAAAGATGATTTGCAGATATCTCTATATCGTAGTTTAGGTCTGCCGATTTGTCTTTTTCCGTGTTTTAGCTCACCATATAGTATTTGCCTAGGAATGCGTTTTTCTTCCATCCGTTGGACATGCCCCAGCCATCTTAGCCTTCGACTTCTGAGCATCGACATGATTGTTAGGGTCTTAGCACGTTGCAGGACAGTTAAGTTGGTTATTTTGTCTTGCCATTTGATGTGCATTATTTTGCGGAGACATCGCATGTGGAAGACATTTAGTCTTTTTTCCTGGTTTGAGTATGTTGTCCAGGTTTCGGATCCATATAGTAGTGTGCTAAGCACACATGTTTGATATATTAGGAGTTTAGTCTTTCGAGTTAGTTTTGTGTTGTTCCATGCCCTTTTTGTGAGTTTGCCGAAGGTCGTAGCTGCCTATAGTGCAGTAACCCTCTACATAATTGGTACGTTTATATATAAACAACTAATCTTCAGTGCTCAGGTCATGTGAAATTGACTCTTTGTCCTGTTTCATAATGGAGGGGTATGATAACTTTGTGACACATGACGAGCTGGTCAGTACTCATGTGTGAGTGTGCCAACTAATATCTTTTCATATATCGCTCAGAGGTCTCATGAGTCAGAATACACTATAAATGGCTGATTTCTAATGCTAGAAATTCCACTTATGCTCTTATTTGACAAATTCACCTAATTAAAACTAGTTTCCATTTCCCCTTTAACAATATTCTCTCTTTATACATGTGATATGAGTATCACATATTGAAAAAAACTTTGCAATGTTAATATGAACTAACACAAGTCATCACCTACATCATAAAAAGTCATTTTCAAATAAGAAATGTATAAAACACCTCTTGCAGTAAATTAAAATTGTGTATTTTGGTTTCTTCCTTTCACATGCTGACAGGTCTTCTTGTTATTACAACTTTTAAGATGATGACCTGTTTCACAATAGAAGTCTTGATACTTTATGTTTTATAGAAAATTCAGCTGAGCAAAGTATCATTGTTGTCGAAAGGGTGCTGAAAAATATTGCACGAGTCTCCGAGACAGTTCAGTTATCTAGTCTCTGTAAAGTTCTAGTCAGCAGGTTAGAAATGCTGCGGTTTTGAGAGCATAACTCAGCTTTTACACAACTGATCCTTAATGTCAAAATGACAGACTCTCAGGACTACATCCATTCTTGTCCAAGGTTCGTCTGACTGATTCTCCTACAAAGTTTAGACACGTTTTCATTTGCTCCACCTTTTCTAGGTACATTTCACAGAAAACAACTGTGCTAAGTATTCCTATTGGTTGTTCACATAAGTCAAAGAATTATGTGGTGAAATGACACCTTAGCTAAACCAGGACAGTTAAACAAGACTAATCATGAAACTGACATCCTGAAAACACATCGAAACAGTTACCTTTCTTTGTTTTGGAGATAAGTTAGTAATTCAGAGGTTTCCACTGGCACGGGCGGTTGAGCGATTATGGATTTTAATTCGTTTGCAGTGATACCAAGGCCTTCCATAACCAATAACCATAACCAATAATATCGAAACAGGAAACTTTCTACTTTTCTTCCAAAGGGAAAGAGGAACAAATTAGCAGACAACATTTCTACTTCCTTCTTTCTTTTGTCATGTTAGTACAACAAGAGGTGCAGAGAGGAGTTAAACATAGCTTTCCTTACATCATTGGCAGTAGAACTTGAGTTGGTGCCTTCTTCACTTTCTTTAGTAATTACCTGGTTCAGAATGGAACACATTCATTACAGTGGAAGTATCATGTGCTACAGGTTATATTCAACCACTGAAATAGTGCACATGTGAATGTCCATCAGTGTTCACCTGATAACTGAGCGTGGATGCTTGTGCCGTTAGTTTAGAGGCAACCAGCAAGCCATGATATCTATGCCTTTCAGCCCATCACATCTGTTTTCAACATGGGTAGATTTTTAATTGTTTAATAAATTTGCCCTAGCAGTGGCCAAAATGGCCTATTCTTTTTGACTTTTAAATGTCAACTGGTTCTTTAATGTGTGCAGAGTGCACACTGTAACTTTTGTTTTATGCAAATTATCCAAAAGTTAGCAGATCTCACTACCCAGAGACCAGGGAAGGGTCAAGCCATGAATAAACCACAGATTCAGAGATAAAAGTTCCCACACAAAGTCTTCTTGACCAAAGATGAACATCTTACCTCTAGACTACCCAGCCCAATACATGTAAATGTAATTCCACATCATATATTCTAGGACACCAAAAGTTACTTAAGAGGTGAGCTTTCAGCCAGTGAAACAGTGGTTTAAGCCGCATGGCCACGCGCCTTGCCACAGCAAACTGTCAAATTTCAAAAATTTGTATTTTGAGGTGGTAATTTTTTCAATGGAATCATAATCTGTGGTTAATTACACTAACATGTACTGCATGAAAAAATGTATTTTGAAACTCAAACATTTCAATATTGAAACAATTCTCAAGTTTGAAAATGGAGGTACAATGAACATGAATTTGTTTCCAATGAAGGATGGTTTATTGCGCATAATACATACTTTGTCTACAGACAGATCTTCATATATGTCAAACAGCAAAGAGTCATCCATGATAGCTGTGAAAAATAAAAAAATTGTAAAAATGAATTATTTCAATTTGGTATTCTGCAAAAACTTCTAAACGAAAACAATTTAGCTTTACATTCTTTAACATTATGTTCTCACTTATGTCAAAATGGGTTTATGTTGCAATTGAGAAGGCATAGATGAGTTAGACAAATTCTGATCAAAACAATGTTTCCTTTTCACTGGTCATTATCAGATTAAAATCTTGGTATGTTCTTTAAGTAAAAATTTATGTTGTGATGTAATTATCCACTCTAAGCAAGTTTACATTTGTTAACATAATAAGTAATAAGTTTACATAAGTATTCTAGAATATCTGCAACCTTGCATCTGCTAAAGTCCACTTCAAAATTAATACATACCAGCTGTTGAATGCTAAAATAATATCTTTCAAATTATAGCCAAAAAATTGTGAAACTTTATGAATGACATGTAAACTGTGTCTACTCCACATGTTTGTGCACTGAATATAGTCATTTTCTTAAAAATATTATAAGATGGACCTAATGGTTATGGTGAGTCGACGGTCCTGGTATCACTGCAAATTAAATAACATCCATAATTGCTCAACCACCCATGCCAGTGATAATCATCCGAATTAAAACTCATCTCATTGAAGGATCCAAACAAAGAAAGGCAGCTGCAGTCTCAATCATAGCAGCTACAGCACATGCCAAAAGACATACGACCAAGCAGCACTGAAATTTAACAGAGCTAAACTGTCCTTCATCATACGATAACATCATTCAATGAAAGCAATCGGTATATCGAAACATGATCCTGGTGAAAAACACAGCTCATGGTGTGCACAGAGCACTAAACTCAGTAGCTTCGGCAGCAAGCCGAACTTGAAATATGAGGAAACTGCAACAAGGAACACTTTTCAGACTGAGCCTCAATGATTCTTGCCTATCCATCATATTGATCGGAAATCCCATGGTGGGCCTAATTATATGAGAAGCTGCTCAGGAAAACAGCATCCAGCATAAGGCACTAATATACTACCAAATTACTGATAAATCATAATTGCTTGCTACCAACTGTCTGTGAGTTAGCCAACAACAAAGGCCATTTATACATATATAATGCATATCTGCATAATAATGTGAAAATGTGTGTATATGTCGATAATGTCAATACATTCTGTTTTCATTGATTTTCTCTCCAGTCCACAAAATTACGTCTAAATTTGCCTTATTATTTGGTGTCTGTTATCTCTTGAATTTCTTAGGCTGTTGTAAGATTCTACGGACTTGTACAGATTTCAGTGTTTGGAAATTCCATCTGAATTTACAAGGGGAAGACAGTAAATAAATCACAAATAGCTGTTTAAACTTAACCTTTTCCTTTTTATTTTTGCACCTACATTATCTCTCTATTTCTCAATATAATTTCCACCAACATTGATGCACTTATCCCATCATTTCATCAGTGATCCAATTCCTCAGGCATAGAATGCTGTTTTCTAAGTCAGAATTTCATCATGTTGAACCTCTTGGTCACCGGCAAAACACTTTCTGGAAATTCAATCGATTATACATTATGCTGTAGGCTAAACCATGCAAACAGTCTGTTGCAATAGACAGTGCATCTACTGCAAAAGATGCAGTAGATGCACTGTCTACTGAAACTTGCCTATCCCCTCTAGTCATCTCCTGCATTAGCAACACAGACACTTCTGTTGCAACCAGAACAGGACATCCAGAATCCCCTTTGGGCTTCATCAACATTTTTGGTGCATCCTTGAGAAATGCTTCTATCCAACAATGCACCACGTTATGGGACAAACAATCGTCAGCATAAAAAGAAAACATTTCCTTATGAAAGTCCCTTGAAAAAAGTCCTGTCAAAAGAAAAAAAAATGCACAACAGCATGCTTTCAGTCTTCAGTTCAGTAGCCATTTTATTACTGCACTTTGCATATGACTCCTAGTGCCCCCACCTAATGAAACAATAAAGTTGGATGCTGCTACCACATAATGACACCTTTAGAAACCATCAAGATAATTTTCCTGCTAAACTAGATTACTTTATGACATATTTATTGACTGCACCAGGTAATCGTATAACTAGCGTGCTGTTTGGTCTAGAGGTAAGGCATCAACCTCTGGATTAGAATGCTATAGACTCGAATCCTGCCACAGGGAGTAGGAATTTTTCTCTTCAAATCTATGATTTCTACGTGGCTTTACCCAGTCTCTGGGTAATGAGATTCAAAGACTACCCCTCTCTGATAAAGACAAAACAATAGGTCCAACCTTTAGCATTTGTAAATTGAAAGGTGTAGGTCCAAAATAGCTGCTTACAGACAAAATTGATAGTTAAAATCTTCCCAAACTGTTAACATTTTTAACAATAAAAAATAAGAGCACTTCTGTTAACATTTTTAACAATAAAAATAAGAGCACTTCTGCTGTAGAAGAATATCTACCTGTATGGTAAGCACATGGCTGCAGATGTGAAAAGAAGTTATATTCATTCAAAATTCAGTTCTTCTAGACTTCACTATAGATATAAAGCTAGTGTACAACAAATAAACAAAAAAATCTATCAGCTCAAATGCTCCTGTGAGTTGCTTGATTGTGGAGACTGAATTCAAATGAAATATGGTTTTGCTGCTGCAACTCACTCGACTATGATCCCATATTAAAAAATCTGCCAGTGTATAACTTTTTAAAGATAGGCTGTCTTATTTTTTTTAGTATTCATTATTTGTGTTTTCATTGTCCTGTAATGACATAGCATTATATTCTAAGCAGGGTGAATTCTCATTTTTCAGTAACTGATTTGAAGTTTGGCATGTTATTATTTGTTAGAACAGTGTGGTACAATCTTTTCTTGTCCGAGGGCCAAACACAACGATCTGCAAAGGGTCGCGGGCCATCATATATATATATATATATATATAAATATATATATATGATTGACATATATATAAAAGAGTATTCATATATAAAAGACTTCTTAGATGTTATGTAGAGCCAGTCTTAACATATGGGTGTGAATCATGGACAATAGGACAACTGACAAGAAAGTCACAGGAGGCTGTAGAAATGTGGCTTTACGGAAGAATGATGAGAATACCATGGACAGCTAAGAAGAGTAATGAAAATGTTCTGAAAGAAGCCAAAGCAAAAAGAGAGTTAATACCCAATATTAAGAAGAAACAATCATCATTTTTTGGTCATGTAATGAAAATGGAACAGCTGCAATATATTGTAACAACTGCGAAAATTGAGGGACGAAGAGATAAAGGGAAGTGAAAAGAAAAGATACCAGACAGCATAAGAGAATAGCTCGGCAGAAGGTCAAGAAGAGAAATGATAAATAACTGTCGAGATCAAGAGTTTTGAAGAGACATAATCACCTATGCATGCAGGCATGGTACTTGATGATGATAAACTCAAAATTGTGAGTGCTTGAAGACTAATTTAGGGGCTGTCTGACAACTCCCGTTAAATTTACTTCTGTTGATTTTTTTTCTGGTACCGCCCCACACCTGATGGTTTTATTGGTCAATCTTATCCACACCTTCAGATAACTCCTCCCAGTAATTTGATAGCTTTGTTCCAGCATCGGACATTCTATCAAAAGCAGTCAATCAACCTTTTCTCACTGTGTTTGAAGTCATCAAGATTCGGTGGTCTGTATGGCAATAGGTGAAATTCCTTTGTACCTACCCACCCGAATATCTAGAATATCCAGTCAAGATTTTGGCAACAATTTGGGACTTTCACACCTTCTGCCCTGTATCGATCAATATCGACCGTTGTCTAAATTCACATGCTCACAAGAATAGCGTTAGTGATTAAAATCTAATGACTTTCTTAAAGAAACAGTTGTAAAAGCTGATTGAATCTCCAGTCAAGTCGTTAGTATTATCCCGTTATATTTCATGTAGAAAATACTCGATTCCAGAGTATTTTGTATCGCTGGAACTATAGAACCTACAGAAAAGATTAACTTATTTTCCCAATATCCAAGATTTTAAAAATATAGTCATGGTTTATCTTCCATTTATGAAAATCGCTGAAGAGGCCTGCGGGCCACCCAAATGAGCCTGGAGAGCTCATGAGCCACAAGTGGCCCATGGGCCTTGGTTGGACCATGTTGTGTTAGAAGATGTTAATGTTTTTTTTTTCTCCACTGACTGCTTTACTGTGAAGATGAAGAAGTTAGTTTTTTTTTACATTGTGGGGAACTCTATGGACAAATAAGCAAATTCTTAGATGATCATTCAATTTTCAAATTGGTGTTAGAGATTCTGTAGCTAAGGCCTTTTCAGTTCTACTCCCATGCGACCATTCAATGTAATGCATAATTCACCATTTTTATTGCTTTCTTTGTTGAGTCACCAGCAATTGTTCTGTCCTGAATGTGCATATGTTTATCATTTAGCCAAAATTTACAGCAGGCTATTGGAATCATGGTTTGCTTTTGAACTTTGGAAGATGATGTGTTAGTGTGGAGTTTACTGACAAGATGACTTTCCCTTCAGAAACAAAGATTAAATAATTGTCAATCCAAATACAATTAACCTTTGTACTGAATTTATAATTTAACTATACTGACCAAATGCTACAACCATTTCTGATCATTCTATATTTATTCATCATCAGTGTTTCATCATCATTATGTACCATACCTGCTAATGCAATTGATCAGACCAGTCTGTAATTACCCATAATTATCAAGATGATATACCCTTTATACATGAAAAAAAAAGGCTGTTAAAATTTCTGCCATATTTCATTTAGTAAGTTGTGATTGTGTGCATTGTGTAACAAAGTCAATATTACTTAATGTTACTCATTTACTGTTACCACATTCAACTATGAAAGAGAAAATGAAACAAAAATTAACAAACACAATTCTTGCATTGTTGTTAGAAATAAAATAATGGGGAAGTTATTAATGATGTAAATATGAAAATAGCATTCTTGTCAGTTTAGTAGGTACTTTGATAAAAGTGTTTTCACGAAACTGAAACTAATCAATCTGTCTTTTTTGACAACTTCCAGTTTTAGCAGCAGCCGACTAATTGATTGAAGGTCTTATGGAAGTTTAGCGATTAACAAATCCTCCTGAAAGTTACCACATAGTTATGTTAATATTTTTACATACAAATCAAGGTTAGGGACTAACCATAGGTTATGATGCTCTAAGTTTTTCCAATTAAAAAAAAAAGAACAAAGGAATTCTCCACTTATGCCCATTGTCAGGCACTTTAGGTAAGTATTTCTTTTTACGCATTTTGTTACAATTAAATATTGAGATTATTCTTATCTATTAATCCAAATATGGATATTTTAATTTATTATACATTCCTTCATAACTTGAAAGTGATCTGATCAGACTGAGGTGTTCTGTAGCAATTTAAATGACCAAGAGCCATTCTCACCCCCCCCCCCCCCTCCAAAAAAAAAAAAAAAGTGGCCTGCTGTGTCTTGAAGTTTTACAAATATGTGTTGTTGATGAATGGATAGTATCAATAAAACTACTAAGATCTGTTTTGAAAAATATAGATATTTTGTTTTATTGTCAAGTTTTTTTCCTAAGTCTGTAAAATCTTAGCATGATGTTAAATGGTGAGGTTGAGATTTTGAAATAAATGGTGAAGCACAGTTTCACTTTAAAAACTATCTATCTAGCTATTGACCTTTCCAGCCATAGCCGGCTCATAGGGCGTAGACCAAGATACTCCTTCTCTTATCTAAATTTTTATTCTAGCAGTTTTCAATTCTTTTAAGGATATTTTATCAAGTCTCGCCATTTGTCTCTGTTCTGTGCAAGCAGCTCTAACTCATTGAGGGAGCCGATTCCTGTCACTTTAAAATAACACTACAAAATTGCTTATTTTACATCACACCTCTCATTAACCCTTTGATATTGTTTTCATTAGCAGAAAAAAAAATCAGGTGTATGACAACTCATATATAAAGAAACAAATTTCACTTACAAATTCATGATTTTATTTCTCATAATTACATACAAACATGAAAAAAGAAAGTAACATCAGAGAATGGACAAGAGACCTTAGCTTTGCAGAGTCCCTAGGAATGACCAAGGATAGATATCAATGGAGAAGGTTGGTGAAGTCTGTGAGTAATTCTCCAAAGACCCTCAGGGTTATCGGATGAAGAAAAAGATGACATACAGACAAGGATCAATTAATCATTAAGCAAAATAAGCATATGCTTAGGGCATCAAGGGAATGGGGCACCACAAGGGGCCCTCCACACTAAATGAAAAAATGACATACAGGTATATACAATAATAAGAGCTCTCAGTGAGTGGGGGCCTCGGTAGCCTAGTTGGGAAAACCACTTGACTTGACTATCAACGTTCGGACAACCCGTGTTCGATTCCCGCTGGGAGCTGTATGAGTTGTACTCATGGTTGGAAAAAAAAATACCCCCACGGTCGAACCAGCCGTTGGCAGAAATGGGTACCAGGGTATTACCCTGGGAAGGTGAGGAATGTCGCCTCGCATCGTGAGTTTTGATGCTTGAAGCGACACTATCCAGAAAGCTCCGAACATTTCTGGATAGGCGGCCGAGCACATGTGGGTGGAAACTTGTGTGCTAAGACGCTGGTTCAAATCTCGTACTTTACCTTTACTCAGTGAGTGCCAAGGGTCATGAAGTCAAAGAAATAAAATATTCCCCACATAAATAAAAGTAGGGGAAACTTTATGTGCAGTCTGAGAAATTTGTATATTTTCTGTGCAAACGTGGGAGAAAAAAAAACACCAAAAAAAAAAAAAAAACATAACCTCTTAAACAGAAGTAAAAATATATTAATAGTAATGATAGAGGTTAAAGATAAACATTAATCTTGGGAATATAACAAAATTAGAATCTGGTAACTGCCCCATGGTCCATTGAGACGCATATGATCATTTTTGTTTTTAAGTCTTGTTCATATCAGCCGTGGTTCGGTCAACCACTGAGAATGAGCTGTGCAGGGGTGCTAGTAGCTCAATCAGCATGCAAACAGGCAACAACACACGTGTTAAAACTGTAACTTTATAAGTACCTAATTCCTTTATTTTATGACAAAGCAAATAATATTGCTGATAAATTGCAAGAGCTATAATTTGCTTTTATGTTGAATTTTTGGAATGAGATTTTGCAGAATTTTCAGAGCGCAGAATTCTCCCACGTTCAAGTTCTACAAAACAAGGATGTTGATGTGAACTTAAAAATGTGCAGATCTGTATGTTTCATTAGTTGACCAAATGTGCACATCATGAGATAAATGTGAAAGATATGAAGCATCTACAAAGGACGATTACAAGGCAGCTACAAATTAAAAATGTATCAGAGAGAAGGTACCGGTACCCATTCACTGAGATGCACCAGAAGTTTATCTGAATGTCAGAGATAAATTTCGTATCACCACCTTTTACACAATTGTTGACAAACTTGAAACTGAGATGAAAAGAAGAGGAGAGAGTTAACATTTTTTACATTATTATTTCATACAAAGAAGTAGCAGAGAGAATTTCTTTTCTAAGTGAATGTGTCACCACATAAAGTCACTTCATCATCTACTAACATTGAAAGGTATTCTCAGTGCTGTCAAAAGCTGATTGATTCTTACCCAGAGGACTTCAACAGTAATTTCTCAGCTGAGCTTCAGCTATTTCATTCACATGTGTGTGTCATACGTTCAGTGCAAAAAAAATGTAAAAACAAAATGTAAGCTTTGCAAGATAATTGTAGAAGACAATATTAAGTGTGCCTTTTCAAATGTAGACATTCTTCTTCTTCTTTCCTTCCTTATTTGCCTTTCAGCATCAAGGGGAGATATAATTTGCGGTCTTCTGCACTTCTGTTTGCCTTTGCTGCTGTTGTTTCATAGTGTTACTAACATTCCGTCAATCCATCTTTTCATGGTTGCCCCTTGGGTCTGGCATTCTCGCAATGTTTATTGAAGGCTTGTTGTATTGTTTTAATCATTCTGCCTTGTGACGTGGCCAAACCATTTTATATGTTATTTCTTTATATATTCTATGGCGGGGATTATAGCCTTTTTCTCAGTACTTCATTTCTGATCTTATCTCTCATGCTGTTTCCTGTCATTATCAAACGCATTTCATCTCAGCAGAGGTTATTTTTCTCTTTGTTCTTGCATCTAGGGTCCAGGACTGGCATAGGTAAGACAACATCGGGATGAAGATTGTATTGTAGTGTTGTCCATTTTGCCTCTAAAGCTATTTCCTTGTTGGACAATAGTCCAACATATACACGATAAACATTGGACAAAAGCTGACCAATAATTTGACAAACTTTGTTGCATCTTGAGTCATTTCTGCTGTTTGTGAATTGTCGTTTGTCACTAGATTTCCTAGGTATTTAAATGCCTCTACTTGTTTTAGTTGTCTGTTGTCTATAGTTATATTAATGTTTTAGTTATGTTAATGTTCGGTTTCTTTTTGCAACATTCATGACTTCTGTTTTGTTTATGTTGATTTTCATGTTGTATTTTGTGCCGGTGCTGTGAGTCTATTTAAGTGTTCTTTTATATATAGCCCATGAATGTAATAAACAGTAGGGGGGATAGTACGCACCCCTGTCTTACATCTGTCTAACTTCAAAGTGGTCTGTGTAACCTGCTGCTGTTCTGACTGTGCAGCTGCTGTTGATGTAGAGACTTTAATTAGGTTGGTTAGATGGTGGTTTACTCTGTAAATTGTTAGTATCTCCCACAGTTCGCTGTTTACTCAGTTGAATGCTTTTTCCTGGTCAATGAAAGCTACGTACAAATTTGGATTGTATTCTGTTGTCGTTTCTGCTAGTTGTTTTAAGGTGAATAGACTGTCAGTACATCTTCAATGTAGACATTGATTTTTTTTTATTTTTAACATTAATGGTCACATGTTGTTCTACCGAGTGCTCATTTTATCAAGTGAGGTAGTGGCCTATATTAAAAATCCCATCAGAACAACTGTGCAAGAAAGCAGGCAGGGTGCCTTATCTCTATTAAGTATATAAGCAGATGTGTTACATAAGATTAGTTTTGAGAATCTGATCAAAGACTTTCCACTTAAAAGAAGTAGGAGAAAACTTTTCAAATATAAATAAAGTGGAAGTATACAAAAATATCAGTGATCTCTGCAATATGTGCCATTTTGGAACTCAAGGTTTCATTTTTGAGATTGTGGTTCTGCCCTATGTGCCGTCTTCGGCTCTAAGGGTCTTAAATCGGCACTGCATACAGACATAAATAATGCATTATTGAATTTTGACATTTAAGGGATATCTAGCAATTGTTTTAAATTTGAAAATTATTTTTTTTTAAATTATCTTAGAAGATATTGTTCAAGTGCAGCACTCCAGTAGTGGCTCACTTCAATCCTCCTGACCATGTTAGCCCGTAAGATATCTGGATCTCTGGCTTATCTCCTGTTCCACTAACAGTTTCCCTGAAAACTGACTCATACTCTGTATGAGTTCTTTGAACCCAAAGGGAATAAACTCTTTTCATCTCTTTCTCTAAGAACTTACATTTTATCTCTTTCTCTAAGAACTTAAATATCTCCTTCTCCTTTCTTTTCTTTTCTTTAACTTCATCCTCTGTCTTCCTACTAGTCTGATCTGCTTCTGCCCTGCTGAATTCGAAATAAGTTTTAATAAATCTGCTGAGATCAGGTAATGTGGTATGTTAATTTTCATTAAGTGTCCATTTTTACATAAATATGTGAAATTCGAAGGCGATGAGAGAACAACAATTTTCTTTTCATAATTGTAGAGTCACCTGATTTAATTAAGGTCAGCAGCAAATGCTGCCATTTTAAATTACATAGTTAATTATGTTTCCGGGTATTCAATCAACTATCAAAGTTCAGCAACTGGTTTTTCAAATCTCCCATAACATAGCATTATAAAATCATTTGCCTTTTTTTTTAATCTTACGTCACATCGTCATATCCTTATGAAGGGGGCATGACCGTCAATGTTTTTATTAGATTATGTAAAAAAATCATTATCTGTCATATTTATGCTGTTTATCATAATAAATCACTTTAAAATTAATAACATTTTAATTTCTCTCTATTCCAAGTCCGGCTTGTTGCAGGAGCTACTGAGTTAAGTGCTCTGTGCACACCGTGAGCTGTGTGTCTCATCCGTTTTGATCATGTTTTGATATTCCAATTGTTTACGATGATTGATGATATCGTATGACAGGGAACAGTTGGTTGTGTTCACTTTCTGCGCGGTTTCGCCTTGTCTTTTGGCGTGTGCTGAGACTGCTACGATGGGGACTACAGTTACCTTTCTTTGTTTGGAAGATGAGATATTAATTTGGATGATTACGCTGGCACGGGCGGTTGAGCAATTATGGATTTTAATTCATTTGCAGTGATACCAGGGCCTTCCATAACCAAATAACTTTTAATTTATGTATAATTGACGTACAGACATCATGATCGTGAGTGAGATATTTGTCACAATTTGTGGACTCCTAGTCACGAGTCAGTCAAGGACTATCATATATAGCTATGATGTTTTTAATAATAAAAAACTGGGGGGTGTGGGGGGGGGGGTGGTTATTTTTAAAAAGTACTAACTATAATTATACAAATGATTGATTATTGATTGATTATCATTAAGGGTAATTTCCTAGTTTGATCAGATATATTATTTCAGTTTGGAAGAGTGATGTCCCCTAAAATATGTCTGCCAAAATACAGTGGTTCTACGCATTCTTGGCGTTGGGGTCATTACGCTGGCATGTAATCATTTCGGAGTATCTGTTGATTGGGCGTTGGGTCCAGGGGTTAGGTTTAGCTTTAGTGTTAAATATTTATAAATATATTATAACGCGTGACAAAAACGACGCCACTCGGCCTAATTATGATCTTCTGATCGAAGGGAATTGTGCGGTTGATTACCAATCGCCGTAATTTACTGCCAAATGTTGGAAGATTGTCAAACTTTGGCTATTAATTAAAATGCACATACACACACATAAATACAAAAAATATCTAGAAATAGCTTTACGAAACACAATGCAACGTCTGTATTACCTCAAATTACCTGTCAGCGATTAGCAATCTGGTGCGGAGCTTGAGAATAACAACGAGTGTGATGAAAGTCCTCAAAAGGACCATAGTGAAAACTCTAGGCAATCTAAAATAGTTAATTGTGAATGTTTGGTTGTCCTGAAAAGGACAGTTGTGAAGTGGGCAGGTTTGGAGCAATCTTATGTTGTCCTGAAAAGGACAGTAGTTTGCAGGGATGTGATGATTTTACACAGGATAACTCTCTGCAATTCCTGTAATTAGCGTCCCTAGGACGTTTCCTTGTCTGATTTCATTTCTGAAGGCGAACTCGTGTAGAAACGATGGGAACAATGTACGCCTAGTGCCGAACTGTCTCTTCAATTTCCTTTTGGCCCGCATCCACATATTTTCAATATTCTGTGTGTGAATTTCGGGATCATCTGGTCGACAAAATTCTCTTGATGGATGACTGAACAATGGGTATAAATACCATTTGCAATTCGACTGATATTGGCATATGCAGACCAGCCGTCAGAAATAATGTGGCTTCCAGGTCCAGCGTAATGACCCCAACGCCAAGAATGCATAGAACCACTGTATTTTGGCAGACATATTTTAGGGGACATCACTCTTCCAAACTGAAATATATATCTGATCAAACTAGGAAATTACCTCATTGAGTACGAGTATCATGTGATATCTACTATCAAATCATCATCATTATGAAATTAATAAAATGAAAAAGAAATGTCATGAGCAATAAAATAAGTTAATAAAAATTATTATAATTATTATATGTATGATATAACTATAAATTTATAAAATAAGCAATAGTTATTGACTTATTGTTACCAATCAATTAATTTGTTTTCAATCAATTAATTCAATATAAATATAAGATAAATTATAAGTGAACTGCTTGTAGAGAGCGTTAAAATAGACCAGCCTAACAGGCACTAACAGCTACTCATACTGGTCGTCTTTCAAAATTATGAATTCTCTATTAACTATTTTAACAGTAACACTAGTAACAGTCTCAGTCACATAAAAAGGTAGTGATAAAAAGTGGCGTGGCCAAGGCGGCGCGTCATAATGATAAATAATATATAATACACAATAAATTTTGAATAAATCAATAAAATCGCAAACGGTAAAAAAAACGGAATGGAAGAATGACTTATTAAGAGTATAGTATTTTATTATATTTATATTGTAGATATTGAATGTCCAGTCAAGTGTCACTCAACACAGTAACTGAGTTAGAGTTAGAGTAACACTAACACTGGCAACACACTCACTACTCACTGTGAACTGTGCTATACAAAATGCAAGACAATGTTACGACAGTTACGTCGATGACAAACTCATAAAATAGTTTTCAGTTATTCTAATTACATTTTAAGAGCTTTGAAATAACAAAGGAGGTCCCAATAGGTGAAACAAAAGCTTACAGAGCCTGGACGTGGAAAACAGCTTGACGACCAACTTTTGGAGATGATCTTCTCGCGCGACAATCTCCTGGCTGGTTTTTTTACCATTTGAAAGTTTACAAGTATGTAGATTTAGCTTCGCACTCTAGCCATACCTGGCCAAAATGTCATCATCATCATCATCCTGTGCCGTCTACGCATCGTAGGTTGACCACTTAGGAAAGCCATTTCACTGTTTACTGAAGGCTTTGACTCATTTAACTTGTATTTTCCCCTCCTTGTATTTTTCAGTAATTCACTTTATGTGTAGTAGTAGTAGCTTCCGTCAGTCATAGTTGACTTTATTTTTCAGCGCCCATAGATATTATATTTTTTCATATCATTTGCCGTGTATTCTCTTTTTTTTCTATGAATCTATCTGCTTTTGTGTTGAGTGTGAGCTTTAGAGTGTTTCCAAAGATTGCGATCTGCAACTATTTCTTCCGAGGCTGTAGAGTTTATGTAGGGAACAAGCAAATAATTGCAATGCTGCGGTAAAGCTGGTAGCAAGGAGCCAGGGAATAATAGAACAAAGGAGTATGTGTTAGCACTCGGAAAAATTAACAGACAAACAACAATAGAAAAAAAACGAAGAACAATATATTTCTTTTTTTTTCTATTGTTGTTTGTCTGTTAACAAACTAACACATACTCCTTTGTTCTATTATTCCCTATTATCGCCTCGGAAGTTCCCCATATAATAATATTTATGTATTATTATTTGTACCTAGCAAGGGCCAGTGGGGTGTGCTAAACACTCCAAAGTACGGTGACAGCCTTACAAGGAAGGAACACAACACAATAATGACGAGTGCCTGTGGCCTTCTTCAGAATACAAGGACAACGACAACACGCGGTGAAGCACAATTATCTATAACTACATGTTAAATGATCAAGTGGAGGGCGATGAAAGTAGGATGTTGAAATAAGAAAGGAGAGGGGAGAGAAAAATGAATACTACATGAGGAGAGGTAGGATGGGCGTCAAGATATATAAATAGAAACAGAGACAAATATTTTTTTTTTTTAAAGAGAAAAATGTATCATAAAATGCACTTAGCTTAAAACAGCAAGTCTGCCCTCCGTGCTGAAACACATCAGAATGAGTTGGAGTTTTTAAGGATGTGTCTAGAAAGTAACACGTGACTGAAACACGCAAGTTAGAAAGACAAGAGGACCTGTGTGGCGGGAAAACAATCAGAGGGTGGGGGGGGAGAAAGGAAGGGGGAAGAAAGAATATGCGAAGCTGCCAAACTACATGAAAACGATCGTCAATGGTGAGAGGAAAACTAGAGGCCCAAAACCAAAGGCCTGGAGGGGCCAAACTGCTAGCCAATAAATCACTCGGACAATGCAAGTGAGAGATCCCGCGAGAGGTTAAAAGAAAGAGTGAATGAAAAGACAAAGTAGTGAACTGGGCGATGGGTAAGAGAGATATACTCTACAGAATGGATGGCCTGGGAATGGAAGTGTTGAGAGGTAGGTCAACGAAGGGAGGAAGATGGAGGAAGTGAATACCAGAGGAAGAGATAAGGAGAGGAAGAATAAGAAAACAGGTATAAATCAAGTAGATAGGAAGAAGGGCGATAGAGTGATAGAAAGGCCCGGGGGAAGTTAGTCAATCGAGAGGTAGGGAAGTATTAGAGGAGGAGGTATGGAGAGGAGAGATAAGAAGCAGGTATGTGAAAAGTGGATAGGAGGAGAGACGGTAGGTCAGAAGTGAATAGAAAGAGAGGGAGTCTGGAAGAAGTGGAGTAAAAGGGGAATGGTGCGCATGAGGTATGTACCATAGGAGGTAAAGAAGTTGGGAAATGATAGAACAAAGGGGGATGATGAGGGTCCTAGGAGAGGAATGAAAGTGGGCATCAGGATAGGGGGGATACTGGAATAGCAGGTATAGAGGAGTAGTGACTACAAGTGAATAGAGAGGAAAGGGTGAGCTAGGAGTAGATCAGCAGAGAGGTGTTGGGAAGAACGAGGAACAATAGAAGTGGGCAGAGAGATGGTACAGTCCAGGTGTAGAGTTTATGTTCAGAGTCTTCTTGTCACGTTTACATACGCCTACAAATCGAAATTTTGGGTGCTCTTTAGTTCTTTTGCCATTTGCCAGTTTCCCATAGAGTATATCTTTTGGTATGCGGTCATCTTTCATATGGTGTACGTGACCAAGTCAGCGCAACCTACATTGTTTGATCAACGTTTAGATGTTCGGGAGTCCTGTGTCAGTCATAACATCCACGTTTGTCACGTTATCCTTACAGGTGATACCAAGAATACAGCGCAGATACCGCATATGGAAAGCATTTGTTCTCAAGTCATCTAGTTCATTGTTCTTGGGGCTTTTTAGAGCTGATAGTACTGATAGTGCATCAGTCAGAATCACACATTTATTGTGCATGTTATTTTTGTGTTGAGTAGCCAGTGTTGCAGCATCTCTGATGGCCTCAGTTTCTGCTTTAAAGTTGTTTGAGAATTTTCCAGTAGCTATTGACATGGTGATCTCGTCCTGATTATTCAGCGTCAAGAACACACCTCCCCCTCCATTTCTGGTAGCATTTGTAGCAGAGCCATCTGTGTATATGTGGGACCAAGAGTCCTGTGGGTAGGTATCGTGTATGTATTTTTCTGTTACGTGTTTTCTTTCTGTGTTTGATTGGGTGCCTTTTTTCATGATTCCTTTTATATTTTCCTTAAGTTCTGGTATTTTATGTTTTCCAAGAGAAGACATATCAGATGGGCCCAAGGGTTTCGATATTGTTTGGGAAAGTACTGGGTCTTCAGTAGTTAGTTCATTGGCAATTACAGCGAAGTTGCTCCTCTTTAGTCGTACAATTCCGGAACCAGTTATACTTTGGTGCATAGGTGGCTAAGGAGCCTTCTATATTTTTCCGCTTGTTGCAATACTTTAGTGACCCGTATGTCATATAAGGTTGTAAACCTGTTACTGTTTCTAGAGTCTTGATAGGTGTAGATTTCATAGCACCAGTGATGATACGGGCAGCTTGGTTCTGTGTTCTGTTAATTTTGCTAAGGTGTGATTTGGAAGCTATAGCCCATGCTGTGACTCCATACTTTAGAACTGGTCTGACTCTTCCTACGTATAGTCTTTTCAAAATATTGCTGTCTGTCCCCCAGTCCGTTCCTGCCAATTTCTTCATAATATTTGTTCGTTTTGTGGCTTTTTCCCTTGCTCTGTCTATCTGATTTTTCCAAGTCATTCTGCGAATCTGGTGACGCCAAGATATGTTGGGTTTTGGTCAATAGGGAGTGTATGGTCTTTTATCTTCAAGTTTGCAGAGAGTGTGTTTCTTGATAGGCTGAAAATTGTACATGTAGTTGGACCAACTATACAATAACTTCCAGAGAATAGTCATTCAGTGGATACCATCACACTGTAATATACATGGGAACGAACGCGCAGACAAATTAGCTAAAGAGGGAGGGAGATTACCGCAAGAGAACCATCCGCTCAGTTATGATGAAGCCAAATCCATCCTCAAAGGTCAGTTCCATGAAAAATGGAAACGAGAACACCCAAAGCATAACGAGAGTGACGGATACCACCAACTATCAAGGAGGGATCAAGTCATCATACTTCGCCTACGCACTGGCTACAATAGAATGAGAAATCACATGTTCACCAAATTCAAAATAGGTACAACCAGCTTATGCCACTGTACACTGGACAATATGACTACAAAACATGTTCTACAGGATTGCCCCCCGTACACAGACCTGAGAAGAGCAATGTGGTCCACGCCCACCTCCCTGGAAGAAAAACTATATGGGGCAATCGATTCGCTTAAACAGACAGCAGACTTCATGTGAGAGTTTGGAATCCTACTCTGATTGAGTCTTGATCGCAGAGTGAGAGAGAGAGAGAGAGAGAGAGAGAGAGAGAGAGAGAAAGCATTTATTCTTCTTTCCTGCTTTGCATAAGATGTCCAAGATTCGCTGCCATACAGGAGGATTAGGATACTAATGATGCAGGCGTTGTAAACTACGGCCTTTGTTTTAATTGTCAGTTTGCTGTTTTGCCAAATACGCATAGAAAGACGAGCGAAGGTGGTAGCAGCTTTACCAATGCAATTTATATATCTAAAAATAATTTGTCGTTGATTATGGACCCCAGGTAGCCATACTGCTGCACGACATCGAGTTGTATGTGTTGCATAGAGTACTATATTGTACAATAAAGCAACATGAAAATTAACATAAACAAAACACAAGACTCATAGAATATCGGAAAGCCGCAAAAAAGAAACGGAACAAAAACGATGGACGACAGACAACTAAAACAAGTGGAGGTATTGTAATATGTAGGAAATCTAGTGATAACAATTCACAAGCAACATAAACAGAATCAAGATGCAAAAAAAGTTTGTCAAATCATCGGGCAGCTATCACCACTAATGTCCAACAATGAAATTATCCTCTAGAGGCAAAACGGACAATTTACAATACAATATTCATTCCAATTTTGTGCAGACAATGTCCTGGACCCTAGAAGCAAGAACAATAAGAAAAATAACCTCTACTGAGATTAAATGTGTTAGGCGAGTGACAGGAAACAGCCTGAGAGATAAGATCAGAAATGAAGAACTGTGAAAAAAAGCTAGGAATAATTCCAGCCATAGAGTACATAAAGAAACAACAGATAAAATGGCTTGGCCTCGTGATAAGGCAGAAAGATCAAAACACAATACAACGAGCCTTCATAAACGTTGCAAGAACACCAGACCCCTGTGCCAAACACACAAAAAAGATAGATTGATGGAATATTAGAAACAAGGAAACATAACAGCAGCAGAAGCGAACATACGTGCATAAGACCGCACATTATATCTCGCCTCGGCACTGAAAGGTAAGAGAGGAAGTTAAGAAGACTTAATTTTTTTTTCTGTTTAGCGTCCATGTTTTTGTACCATATAGAAGTATTGAGTAGATGTAACACGTTATTATTCTCAGTTTTTGTCCTATTTGCTTTCATCATATTTGATGTATATTGATTTAATGTATATATATATATATATATATATATATATATATATTATATATATATATATATATATATATATATTTTTTTTTTTTTTTGCATGCCTATTTATTTATTTTTAAAATTCTGCCTGACATTTTCCGTAATAATGTACTTACATCTGACAACACAGTTTCTGTAGCAGACGCGCAAAGTATGCAGAAGATTGACAGTCATGAGTGGATGCAGCTCTATATAGTACTATATAATCTAAAGTGAGCGCGTAAACTTGTGTGTACTACTATCCAGAGCACGCTAAAATAGCCGATAAACTTCTTGGTAGCTTTGACGCTGATTGTGGCCTGACTCTGGCAAAGATGACATCGCCAAGTTTGTCTTCATTTCTTTAGAGAATAGGAGGAGTATGGGTGGGGCAGTTGTATCTACATTGAGAGACTGATAAGTCTAAAGTTGGGAAAGGGATCTGTTCGATCCGGGATGTTTAGTGGGAATGTAGATGTATCTACAATCAACACCTTACAGGAATAGTCAGTCTGGATATGCCTTGAGAAATGATTGGACGGGTGGTAGAGTGGGTATGGGGATGTCCCAACTGCAATGAAACTGATTTCATAATAGAATTATAACCGATAATGTAGACTTTCCACATATTATCTCTTTCTTTCTTTTTTTTTTCTTTATTTATTTCTCATATTTACACGATGACTTATGCTCTTCATAGTTCGCATTTAAAAGGGCATTAAGTGGGCGCAGATGCGTTTTGTTGTAGATTTTTTTAAAGTTGTAATATTGAAGCCTTTAAGCCCAGCACATCCGACTTCAGCACTTCTGAGTACCGGTTGTCTTTCCTCTTCGATCCCTACTCGTTAGGCTAAACCGATTAGTCAGTTCACAGAATCACTGCGATGAAGTGCAGTAGGGTCTTGATCAGCTGTTGTTGCTGCTGAACATAACACAAGTAGTCAGCTATAAGTTGCAAACCACAACTTGTTGCACAAGTCGTTTTTTTTATTTTCTGAATGCTAGATTAGACTGAACTATTTTGCTTTATATTTCAGTTTTTTTTTAATTTCTGCTACATAACTTCCATCTGATGTTTATTATTGTGCCCAGGTATTTGACGCTTTACACTTGCTTCAGATTTGTCCCGTTTATTTTTATGCTGTATTATGGTGATGATTGTTTCTTCGAAAACACCATTACTTCTGTTTTCTTACTATTTAGACTGAGACCTTTCTTGTTGATTTCTTAATGTCTATCATTTCTTGTAATTCATTTTCCGTCTCTGATAGTAAGACTGTATCCTCCGTATATCGCAGATTGTTTATGTTGTGACCGTTGACCTTTTTCCCTTTTTTTTTCATCTACTATTGATCTCATATTATTTTCACTGTAAAGTGAGAACAAATCCGGCGGTAGAACTCAACCTTGTATGACTCCTTGTTTTATATATTGGAACTATTCTGTTTGGTTGTTAATTCTTATGGCTGCTGTTTGTTACCAATACATTTTTAAAATGATTCTCAGATCCTTGCCATCAATGTTTAATTTCTCCGGCATATTAATTTTTTCCACATGCTTTACTTTGACAAATGCTTTTGTGTAGTCTATAAAGCACATATCGATATTTCTTTACCTCTATAGTTCCTACTATCAATATTCTGAGGATGTATATGCATTATTGGCGTCTTTTCCTTCCTCGAATCCACATTGTTCCTCGCTTATTTCTGGTTTCATTTTTTCCTTACACCTCCCATGGTGATTTTTAGTAATATTTTGGTCGTGTGGCTCATGAGACTAATAGTGCGATGGCCTGTTTTCGCAATCAGTGGCACCTGACTTCTTCGCTATGGCTACAAATATAGATTTTAGTAGATATTCGGGTATGTGTCCAGTGTTATATATGTCATTGAGTAGTTTGTTATGGCTTGTACTTCCAGCACTCCTAATGCATTTATCTCTTCGATTGTTACATTGTCAGGACCTGAAGCTTAATCCATAAACAACAGCAGAAGAAAATAGGCAACTCTACTAGGATGCTTTTAACACAGTGCGGTCAACAAATATACCTGTACTTATGAACACCCTTCTTACACTTACTTAAAGGACATCAATGGTATACCTTTAGAGCTTGATGCAAGATATGTATTTAAGTCTCTACAATTGTTGGAGAATGACAAGGTGATTGATAAATTATACTTTGGGAACCACTACCCTTGACAGTGAATGATTTGCAGTTGTAAACATAGCATATTTTGAAGGTTTTCATTTTCAGTCGCTACTTGTTCTTGAACTTTTATCCAATCTAGATCCATTGAGTTCAAGTGTGAATGGTAAGGTGATAGTCTCAAACAACTATTTTGTGCCACAACTCTCGGGTAGGATGCATTGTTCACACAAGAGGCTCGAGCCAATGTTGGAAAAACTGGGTTTTTTTTTTTAATCCACGTTCTAAAAATGTGGTCACTCATCTCGGAGTGATAGTCTCGATTGTCTGTCAATTAAAAAAAACAACCCAGTTTTGCATTCTTTACCAGTCCATTGTGTCTGCTAGCTGCTACCTGTATGTGCAACTATCAAACACTGCTGTTTGCTGCTAGGTACTAATCTCTTAATCGTTCCATATAATGACGGCCATTCCTTTACCTTGTGTGGTGAACATTCATTCATGTCTCATCAAAATATACAATATCATAACATCCTTTACATATTTATTTGATTTAACGCAAATATTTACTTCTCATGGCTGCAAGCTGTGGCTTCTCACAAATGATGTTTCTCATCCGTTAGCACGCTTTTGAGAGCCGAAGCCTACACTTTTCACAATTTTCCGTGATGTAGATTTTGAAACTTCAATGCCGTTTTCATTCTCAGCCAAATATTAAATTTTCTTGACGTCACTGCTTCTTTTAAATCAAACATTCTAATAATTTATCTTCGTATAAGTTCGCTGTCAAAGCTATCTAACATGAGATTCCTTCCTTGCTTTCTTGAATCTGCACTCATGGACCCAGCGACAAAATGACCGATGACTTAAACTCAAAAGGTGCATTTTTCTTTTCTCAGGGTTTGACAAGCAACTATAAAGACTTCCCCGTTTGATCTCTCTGCACAAATATTTATAAATCTTCATCGCTATGTTTTGAAATGTAACGAATCTCATCATTAGACTGACTCACTGTAATTACTCCGGGTCCACGACAAGTTTTACTACGCCTTTGAAATGAATTAGAACAGCACAGGAAGTTTATATTTCTCTGTTCAGTACACGTGTGGTGTGGTTAGATCTGACGAATTATCAGAGAAATACGTCCAATTTATGTTACGATGTTTAAAATTGATCGTGTACTGTTGGCCAGTAGAAACTGTAAATATTTTGCTTGATTTGAATCACTACGTGTTTGTTTTGTTGTTTGTTTGTTTGCATTCGCCAGCCTTATATCTCTAGCGAAGTCCCAAGGGACTGAATTTAGCGTGAATATAACTTTTTTCCCTATATTTTCCACACAGGCAGCCCTATGCTAATGTGTCCCCCGCCATACAGGCAGATGTTCTCCGACTTTTTTTGTCGTTGAGAGTTTGGGTGGACTTTCCTATAAATTTTGTTCGGGCAGCATAATTTTTTTTTTGCCTACTCTTTTCGATTTCCAACTGCCAAGGATTCTTTAACGTGTGCAAAATTCACACGGAACCACCTGTTTGTCCTTTTCCGAGATGGCTAAACATCGGATCTCACTACCCAGGGGAGGGTAGCCTCTAGACCACCCAGCCTCACTTGTGTTTGTTTTAATATACCTCGAATACGTCGAAATATAAACCACCATTTCGTTTGAAATTAAATTTGTAAAAAAAATAAATAAAAAAATATATAAATTAATAACAGGTCAAATGAAAAAAAAAAATCAGTTACTGTTATTGAGTTATCGCATTTTGAAGAGCAGCAGAAATATTTAAACTGATAATAACAACCTGTCAATCAATGTCTGAAGCTAACTGAGGTTATGTATTGTGAGCTACTTAAACTGTGGCTCGCCCATTTTTCTGTCTCAACACGTTACCTGAACGTAAAAGCTCCTATCCCAACTGACTTCCAGCCCTCTACCATCCGCACACAGTTGTTCACACAAACACAGTAATAACGGTACTGGCTTCTTTTGTGACTAATTTTGATATTTTACTTTTGGTGATAGTTGGTTTTCTGACAAAAACTGTCTATTTTGCAGGCAAACCTTTCTGTTTCTGGTGAAAATGTTTCTCTGCGACGTCTTGTGACCTCCTTTGAGCTTAGCTACCATTGAAATAAACAGTGGTTTCGTGTGATATTTTCTTCATAGTTTCTGTGGATGCTTCTCCATATGCAGTATTCTCACAATATGTCACCAGCGTAATGGTATGCACTTGTGTGGTGTGACAAGTTTTATGTCTACCACATGGCATCAAAGTGGCAATGTATGCAGATGACTTGTTTATGTGGTGCACAGAGGAGTATGCAACAGTGACCTCCAAATTGCTACAAAGAGCTATGAATGCACTGAATTCATGGACAAATAGATGGTGTATCAGCATCAATACAGATAAATGCAGTACTACACTTTTCACTCTCTCCCCAAAACAAAAAGCAGGAGCCATCTACATAAACAATGAGCCTGCGAAAGAAAACATACAAGCTACATATCTCGGAGTTACATTTGATAACAAATTATCTTGGAAACAGCAAATAAATAAGGCAACCAAAAAAGCAAGGAGGAAATTGGCTATTCTAAGAAAGCTGTGTGGAACCACATGGGGTGCGAGTGGGAAATACTCAGTAACGTTTACCAACAGAGTATACGCCCACATTTAGAATATGGATCATCTGCATGGTGCTCAGCATCAAATACCACACTGCAAGAACTGGATAAAGTACAAAACCAGGCACTTAGGGTCATCACAGGAGCAATGAAATCAACACCAATATTGGAGATTGGAAATTGTGGAGGATACCAGCACTGAGAGAACGGAGAGACACAAAGGTGCTGATACAGGCAGAAAATTTGCATGCATGCCGAGACATCCAATGAAGGACCGATTCCAAAATCTTGCATTGGGACGACTTAAGAGAAGCAGTTTTATCCACCAAGCCAAGCTTATTAGTAGACAAACACCAGACATGCCAAGAGTTGTTAACCCCCTACTGCTCATACCAGAACAGACTCCCTGGACAGAGGAATCAGGATTATCAATACAAATACGGACAGAAGTGGAAGGAATTGTTGACAAAGAAGAACAAAATAGTCTACAGCGAAAAACAATAACTCTCAGTTTCCTGCATGAAGAATACCCACAAGACCTATGGATTCGTGTGTACACAGATGGATCAGCACATAATGCAGTAAAGAATGGGGGAGCAGGCGCATATATAGAGTACCCAAATTACACTAGGGATATGAATAAAATAGCAACAGGGATATATTGTCACAATTATGATGCAGAAATACAAGCAATAAAGTTGGCAATAGAAAAAAATTGTTGAGCAGTAATCTTAGTCCACAGCCTGTAGTGTTTTTGACAGAAGCGAGATCAGTACTCCAGGCACTACAATCCATAAAATTACCACATCTGCAGACCTTATTGACTGAGCTCTGCAAGCACCACAGGGTTGCCCTGCAGTGGATCCCATCTTACTGTGGAATACCAGGAAATGAGAAAGCAGATAGTTGGCAAAGGAAGGTTCAACAGGCACACAACTAGATACACCGGTTACATACCATCATAAGAAACAGATAATCAAATCAATCAGAGGACCACAAGCCCCAAATCAGGATGCCTTTCATATATGAATAGATATGAACAAATTATCATTATATGCTTCAGAACAGGACACAATCGACTCCACAGTCACATGTATACAAAATTCAAGATCGGCACATCAACTACTTGTACATGTGGACAGGCGTCTCAGACTGCTGAACACATACTTCAAGACTGCACTGAATATAGTAAGTAAAAAAAAGTAAAGTACCCCCCGTCACGCCAAGTGGCGTATAGGGAAATATGGTGTTAGTGACCCTATATTTTACAGACCTTCAGCACATGATTTTTGGGGTAATGTGGTCGGTATTACGCCCGTGCTGCTTTTACTTTCCCAGAAAAATCCGGTACCCATTTAAGGCTGGGTGAACCCGGAGCCGTCGGTTGGGATCGAACCCTACCCCTTGTCCGTAGTAGTCCAGTTCACTAACCACTGAGCTATCGCGGCTCCTACTAATTTTTAGGGAATTAGTAAAACCCAGGTGTCCTCGCCAGGATTACGAACCCCTGCTGTTGCCGTGGTAAGCCAACCGCCTATCGATTGCGCTAACCGGACACCCACTGAATATAGTAGACTGAGGAAAATCCATTGTCCCATAGATAGAACACTACAGACAAAACAATATGGGCCACTGCAAGAATTACAAAAGACAGTAAAATTTATACAGGAAACGACATTGCTGATATTGACAATACTTCGGGTGAACGAAAGATAGACAGATAGACATAGTAAAACGACTACTAACGATGTAACATTTCATTGATTCATAACAATATGTAGGCCTGTGACATATTTTGTCGTGTCGGGTGTGTGGGGGGGGGGGGGGTGAAATTGACAATTAATGGCCGCAGGAGAGGAGAGCCAGTTTTATTTGATGTCACTACTCCCCCCCCCCCCCCCCCCCAACTCCCGCAATCTCTGTAAACTATGTTGCCATTCTTTTATACCATGCGAGCTAAATAATTAACCAGATGAATTGTGAAGTACACCTAGAGAGAAGTGTCAATAAAACATTTGTAACATAATCCATACTTTCTCTGCTAGTTATTAAATGGGGTATTGAGGGCACGTGTTGTAATTGACTTTGGTTTCGATGACGTTTCCTTTTCTGTGCGTGTTTCAATCATCCATGTGTTAGCTATTAGCACAATTCATTCCTTTTGTTTGCTCTTTGTTGACTTCCTTTTATCTGAGTTTTTTTTTAATTTTAGAGAACGATGAAGGGCGATATGAACATATTTGTTGGTATTTCTTTAAGATATACCAGAATTTTTCCCTTTTCCATTTAGTTTGGGATTAGTTAAATAATTAAGAAGGATAATCAGAGTGACAACTGCATGTGTGTGTGTGTGTGTTTCCTTCATTTAATATTAACTAACCAATCAAGTACCCACATTTTCAATGAACATAAAGTCTGCTGCATTGTGTTAGTTTTGTAGCGTAGCAGATTATACAGTTTGTTCAATTTATATGCAGAAAAACTCCAGATGCCTTACATCAAAATTAAACTATTTTCAATAATTTCATGAAACTTCAATCTCTCATTCTCTATTCACCTGATGGATGCTCAAAGAATTGATTGTCCTCATCGTCACCTGCCCTTAAAGGGACGTTCAGTGGGGATAGATGAGTTGTGTTGCTGTTTGCAGTAGAACTGTGGATTATTCTCTACCAAAATAAGCTACGCTAACAGTATTTTTTAAATTAATCATGAACATTTCTTGGGGTCGCCCAAGCAGTGATTATGAGAATGAAAGTTCATTCGGATAAACGCTACATAAACTAAAGCTATTAGGTGCAAGTAAAGTTAAAGACACATGTGTTGAGAAGGCGTACAATGTTTCGTTAATGAGCTGTGTACAATCAAACTTGAGTCACATTTTATAGCACTCGTTCATATTATCGCCATGCAGGGAGATGTAGGAGAGATTCTGTAACCCTAAAAATAATGAAAGATGTCAGAAAGGAGAGAATGTTGCTTTCCGTTAGCTATTAATTAAGAACTCGCCAGTGGTGTCAGCTTATAACAAAAATCATGGAAAACCTAATGGTTTTATTTTCTTGGAATGTTATTGTTTGTTTCTTCTGGTCATGTGTTGGTTGCTAGTCTATATCTGTTCTCTCATTTTTTTGAGTTAGTAACAATGTGATGGTACTCGATGTAATATTGTTTTTCTTTTGACGTTTTTCAAACAGGGCTTGTTCAAGATTTGCCAGCTTGCAGAATTGACATTGCTTCGGTAAGGCTTGCAGACAGGGCCGGATTTAGGCTAAAGCTAGGACAAGAGGTAGGGTTCGATCCCAATCGATGGTTTCCGGGTTCACCCAGCCTTAAATGGGTACTGGATTTTTTTCTGGGAAAGTAAAGCGGCACGGGCGTATTACCGATCACATTACCCCAAAAATCATGTGCTGAAGGTCTGTAAAATGTATGGTCACTAATACCATATTCCCTATACGCCGCCACTTGACGTGACGGGCCTCTTTACTACTACTTTTGTAAACTTTAAATAAGCCAGACAGTTCAGTACCACACACAGATTATGTGACAATCAATGTTCAGAATTTGTTTTTGGGGCTACACTGTTTTAAATGAGACCCTCTGATGATAATTTTTATTTTTTTTTATTGGAGAGACTCAAAGTTTCATTTAGCTTGGAGCCTCGCCGAGTCTAAATAACGGTTCTGCTTACGAGGATGGCATTTAGATTCATTGATATCTACATCATTGTTTAGGGTATATTCTTCGACATCGTAATCTGAGCAGAAAGGTTCCGGTGTGTTAGCAGAGGGGTTGGTTATATATATATATATATATACATATATATATATATATATATATATATATATATATATATATATATAATATGGAAAGAACCTAGCCAGAGTTGGAAAATATAAATATCTTGGTTATGTCATAGCAAGTGTTGGAAAATGTGAAATGGAAATTAAAAAAAATAATAATAATCAGCATCATCATGTGCCATACCGGTTGGCGTAGGCGATCATGTCCTTCCGCAAAGTTCTATCTATAGTGCATCGTATCAGTTCTGTTATTGGTTGTTTTCAATGCCATGACACCAAGCTATCCAGTATTTTCCCTCTTTGTCGTCCGCGAAATCTCTTTCCTTTTATTTTGCCAATTGTAACCAAGTATTCCAATTTTCCTCTTTTCATGACGTGCCCCAAAAAATGTTGATTGTTTCTTTCTGATGTTTTTTATGAGCTCCCTTTTGTGTTGGCCTCTTTGAGAATTTCCTCATTGGTCTTTCAGCTGTCCAAGGAACTTTCAACATTCTTCTGAGAAATCCCATCTCTGTGGCCTCTAATCGTCTTTTTATTTGTTTGTCTGCTGTCCATGATTGGTTTCCATAGGTCAGAATTGGCTCTATATATTATATTATATAGCACCGATATTCTCACTTCTATTGACATAGATTTGTTGCATACGATATTTTCATTTTCTGAAATGCTATTTTGGCCTGAGCTATTCTGCTTTTTATTTCTGTTGTGCATCTTCCATCTGATGTTATTATTGTGCCTTAGTATTTGACGCGTTGCACTTGTTTCAGATTTGTCCTGTTTTGTTTTTTAATGCTGCATGATGGTAGTGACTATTTTTGTTATATGACCATTACTTCTGTTTTCTTACTATTCAGTCTGACATCTTTCTTGTTGCTTTCTTTTACTATTATGTCTATAATTTCTGGCAGTTCGTTATCTGTCTCTGCTATTAAGACTGTGTCATTCGCATATCGCAAATTATTTATGTTGTGACCGCTGACTTTAATTCATTGTAATAGTTTGATGGCTTTCATTATTTCTTCTTTTCTTGGCTTTCCACAGTTAATGTGCAGCCCTTCATCTGCTGGTAATATCTGGAGGGTTTTATTTTGGGCCGGGCTGTTCAAAGTGTTTGCAGTTCTTCAAAGTGCTGTTTCCATCTCTTCACTTGTTTCCTTAAATTACTAAGCAGATTTCCTTTTTTTAAATCTTTAATAAAGGCATTGATCTGTTTGTATTTTTCATTTAATTTCTTTGTGCTGTTGTACAGTTCTTTAATAGTTTCAAAGTATGCCGCCTCCTCTACTCCTTTAGCCAGTTATCTAAATATTTCCTCTTACCCCTTTTAATGCGTCTTCTTACTTCTTTGTTCACCTCTGTGCTTCCTGTGTTTTGGCTTTAGTACTTCTCGTTTTGCTTTTATTTATGCATTCTTTCTTATTATTTCTTTCTTTAATTTTCACCAGGGTCTCTGCTGTCATCTAAGCCTTATTCTGGCGTTCTCTTTTGTACAGAGTTTCTTCACAACTCCTTCCTTACACCCTTTACCTGTTTCCAATGGTCTTCTATATTTATTGTATTTTCTAGTTGTTGGAGGACTTGGTATTTGTTTGATACCGTCCGTGACAACAAATGTATCTTTAATTCCTTGTTATTTAAGAAACCTTACATTGTAATACTGTCTGCCTTTATCTGTTGTAGTATATCTTTTCAGTTTAAGTTTAAGTTTGGCTGACAGAAAAGGATGACCTGAAGCCACATCTCCTCCATTTACTTTTACACCATGTAAAGATGACTTTAAACCTTTTATTAATACACATGCTGTCAATTTGATTCTCAGTTCTGTGATCTGGCGATATCAATGTATTCTTTTATTTTAGAATAGTTCCTTCAAAGCTCATTTGATTAAGAGCACAGAAGTTCACGAAAATCTCTCCATTCTCATTCATTTCTCAGTCCATGTTTTCCAATGATCCTCGGTTGTCTGATTCTACCTTCACATTTAAATCTCCAATCAAGATTGTAATATCTTTGGCTCGTCTCTTTCATTCATCTGACACTGCAACATTTTATAGAATTCATCTTTGACTAAATCTTCCTTATCATTGCTTGGTTCGTAGTATTGGATAATATGTCTTTTATTTTTTGTTGCTATTGTTTTAAATGTTGGTCTTATTAGTCTTGGTCATAATGCTTCCCATTCTATCATTGCTTTCTGTGCTTCCCTTGATAACATTATAGCAACCCCTTCACTATGTTGTGCTCCAGATTCCTGGTGTCCCGATGACATATTAATCTTTCATGTGTTTAGTTTTATCCATTCTGTTACTAACCATCTTGTTTCACACATTCCTAGAATATCTGTTTTGTAGCTTGTCATTTCTGCTGCAAATTGTGCAGTTTTTCCTTGCTCATCTAGAGTACGTACATTCCAGGTGCCAATTCTGGAGGATTTCCTGGCAGACAAAAGACGAGTTGGCCACCCGGACTCCTTGCAACTTTCTCCGGATTTCGTCATACATTTCTTAGACAGAGAGCCTTTTTCTTTCTCGAATGGGGTCATACATCTCTTAGACAGAGCTCTTAACTTTCCTAGATGGCGGATTTATTATTTTTTTTCTTTCCTTTGACTTGTCCATGTTGTGAAGTTTTTGCGGCTTATTTTTTTTAACCATACAGGATAGCCTGTCCCATGGCCAACCCTCATTACAGTACATGATAGCCAGTCCCATGGCCAACCCTCATTACAGTACAGGATAGCCAATCCCATGATCAACCCTCATTACAGTACAGGATATCCAGTCCCATGGCGAACCCTCATTACAGTACAGGATAGTCAGTTCCATGGCCAACCCTCAATACAGTACAGGATAGCCAATCCCATGGTCAACCCTCATTACAGTACAGGATAGCCAATCCCATGATCAACCCTCATTACAGTACAGGATAGCCAATCCCATGATCAACCCTCATTACAGTACAGGATATCCAGTTCCATGACCAACCCTCATTACAGTACAGGATAGCCAGTTCCATGGCCAACCCTCAATACAGTACAAAATAGCCAGTCCCATGGTCAACCCTCATTACAGTACAGGATAGCCAGTCCCATGGCCAACCCTCATTACAGTACAGGATAGCCAATCCCATGATCAACCCTCATTACAGTACAGGATAGTCAGTCCCATGTCTGTCCTTGGTCGGATCCAATTCTGAATGCATCGGGATGATTTATGTCTGTTAGCACGCTCAAATAAGCGCGAAACAGAACTATGTCACACTGCAATGCTCGGTAAGTCAAGTAAGGATCTCATTGAACGGGTAGGTACACACAGTACTGTGTGCGAGTCTGTGTTGGTCACATCTCATATCTTTATGTGCATGTTTATGTTAGTCATGTGTCATATATCTTGATGTGTGTCAGTGTTAGTCATGCCTCGTATCGCTGTGTGCATGTCTGTGTTATTCACATCTCATATCTTTGTGTGTGCATGTCTGTGTTAGTCACATCTCATATCTTTGTGTGTGCATGTCTGTGTTAGTCACCTCTAGTGACTCGGGCAGATGGTGCTCGTAAACCTGGGAGGGCCGACCATCTAAGGGCAGAATCCCCCTACAGAAAAGATCATCTGCTGCCTTGCAGGAAGATTGGGGACAATCAAAGGCTAAGCAATGCAAACCTAAATAAAATGCTGGCTGAGATCGGATGCACTGGGCCACTGGCGCAGAACACAGTGCAACGTTTTAACGGGTGTTCAATCAGAGTGGATCTGGCAGACTCTAAATGTGTTGTTCTGTCTGTGGGGGCGATCAACAAAATTAACCTGACAGCTGACTTCATGTGAGAGTCTGGAATCCTACTCTGATTGAGTCCTGATCGCAGAGAGAGAGAGAGAGAGAGAGAGAGAGAGAGATGGTAGTTGTATCTTTGGTGCATGCCAGAACTTATCGTAGACGTTATTCTGGACACTTTCCAACCTTGTGGTAAAGACACCACCACGACCTGCATAAGTGAGAATAGTAACGTTAGCTGGAAGTTCGCTTTAACCGTGATCTTGATCGCGAAGACACCTCTTATTAGTCCTTGCCTGTCGGTATGGCACATTAAAAAAAAAAAAACAATTATCAGTGAGTGTTATGATTATTAAACAATATCATTTCGGTAGAATTGGATGCAATGTAATGTAATAAAAACAGGGTTAATTTTAGTGGCTGTAAGTATTTTTGCAGCATATGAAATAAAGCCATAATTAACTCATTAGGTTACAAAAAAAAAAAAAAACGATTATAGTGATTGATTAGCTGTATTAACACTAGTCAAAACGTCATCGCTAGGAACAAAACAAGACGGCGGAAGTTGCGTTGTAAGTGTAGACGGCCTAAGACGGCACGCAAAACTGAAATCATGGCTGGACTGAGGCAGACACCACTAACCTGTAGTGGTCATACTCGACCAGTTGTTGATTTATCGTTTAGTAGCATCACGCCGTTTGGTTATTTTCTCATCAGTGCCTGCAAAGGTAATTAATTTTAAAGATGATTATTGTTGATACTGATAGTGATAGTTTAGTTTAGTCGATGGATTAAACCGATCGTCATCAGTCACTCAAGTCACTCACTGCACTGCTCTGCACTTACTTAGTAGTAGGTAGTCCTAGTGTACACATTGTAACACATTCACTTCAGTTCACATCGAACACGTTTGTGGATCACGCACGCAGTTAAACCATCATGATTATGATAATCAAGTACCAGAATCATGCCCGCTGGCGTAGGTGATGTCTCTCTAACTAAATCTAAAGCTGTCGATCTGGACAATTATTTATCATTTATCTTGTTAACCTTCTACCAAGCCATTCTCTATGATTCTGATTCTCCTCTGTCTGTTATCCTTTCTCTTTGCTTCCCTCAACTATCTCTTCATCCCTCAATTTTCTGTTCACAGTTGTTACAATATTATATATATATTATATTATTATTATATACCAGCTGCTCCCTTCTTCTACATGTCTAAACATGGCCAAAAAATTATGATTGTATCATCCTAATATTGGAATAGTTTATAGTTCTGTTCTCTATTTACTTTGGCCTCTTTCAGAACGTTTTCATTACTCTTAGTCTTCTTAGCTGTCCATATGGTATTGTCAACATTCTTCTGTAAAACCACATTTCTACAGTTAACAGCCTCCAGTGATTTTCTTGTCTGTTGTCCCATTGTCTTTGAATCACACCCATATGTTAAGACTGGCTCTATATAACATTTAAGACATCTTTTTCTCGTTTCTATTGTCTCACTCTGAATAGTAAGAAAACAGAAGTAATGGTCAAATCAAAGAAACAATCACCACCATCATGCAGCATAAAAATAAACAGGACAAATCTGAAACAAGTGCAACGCGTCAAATACTTGGGCACAATAATAACATCAGATGGAAGATGCACCACAGAAATAAAAAGCAGAATAGCTCAGGCCAAAATAGCATTTAAGAAAATGAAAAATATCTTATGCAACAAATCTATGTCAGTAGAAATGAGAAAGAGAGTTTATTGGTGCTATATAGAACCAATTCCAACCTATAGAAGTGAATCATGGTGAGTAGACAAACTAATTGAAGTTGGAAAGACGATTAGAGGCCACAGAGATGGGATTTCTCAAAAGAATGTTGAAAGTTCCCTGGACAGCTAAAAAGACCAATGAGGAAATTCTCAAAGAGGCCAACACAAAAAGGGAGCTCCTAAAAAACATCAGAAAACAACAATCAACATTTTTTGGGGCACATCATGAAAAGAGGAAAGTTGGAATACTTGGTTACAACTGGCAAAATAAAAGGAAAGAGAGATTGCAGATGACAAAGAGGGAAAATACTGGATAGCTTGATGTCATGGCATGGAAAGCAGTCAATAACAGACCTGATACGATGCACTGTAGATAGAAGATTGTGAAAGGTTGCCTACGCCAACCAGTATGGCACATGATGATGATTGTCAAAAAAGGGCTACACAGTTTCCTCATTTTGGAAAGCTGCCTCTGCTTGAGCCATTCTGCATCTCACTTCTGTTGTACATCTATCATCATATTTAACATTGTTCCCAGATATTTAAATTCCTTTACCTGTTGTTATTGACTTGACAATTGTATGACATTTCTCACTTGTGTTACTTATACTCACCATTACTGGCTGATGTGCCTCATCAGTACTGGGTGTAGACAATAGTAAGGCGATGATTCAATGAATAAAGTAAATAATAATAATCATGTCCAGAAAGTAACATACTACATGATGTGATTGTGATGAATACATTCACAAGAACTATAGTCCGTTCAGAAATTCATAATCACACCTGAATTAGTTTTGCGTGATAACCGTTTGTTATTTTGCTTTCAAAATTTGCATGCAATCTTAGAATATTGATGACGTTATAGAAATATTTTTGCTCTGAGAAATTTGATCTAGTTTAAAAGTTTTCTTCTTTAGGCTATATTAAATTCACCCTGTTCGAATTTGACACCATTTTAGGATATATACACTAATTTGGTGCGGTCGTTCACGTAAAATAGTTTGGCTATTGCAGAAACACTAACTTCAGGAAAATCCCGTGCACAAAACTGAATTGTTATTGAACGACATTGACGCACCACGGTCTTGTGAAGACTCAGTAGACAATTTGTTGACTTTAAATACCAACATTTATATCTAAATTACAATGAGTTTGAAATGCAAATTTATAACTATGCAAAAGGTTACTTTTTTACTATATCAGCACTTCCTTAGGGAATCCAAGATGGGGCATTTATATTGTGATATTCATGACCCAGAGAGACGAACGCAACTCGCGCTTGGTCTTAATAGATCGTCATTTTCTCGTTGGATTAAACAAGACTCTGAGTGCACTCATGTCAATCAAGGAAGGAAAAGAGAAGTCGACAGCTTTGACATGGATGTCATAAAACGTGAGATGTTGAAAATGTGAAATGAAGATATTGAAAATGAGATATTGAAAATCCTGGAGAGACCTTCATGCATAGTCATGGATAATGCATCATACCACAATGTCGTATCAGAGGAAGACAAAGTGCCTACTGCATCAAATACAAAAGAGCAAATTAGGACATGACTTGCGAATGAAAATGTCAAATTTGACGACACATATTTAAAACCCGAATTGTTACAACTTGTGAAGAATACGAATATGAAAAAGGTGTACCATGTTGACAAAATCATTGAGAAATACGGCCACACCTCTCTTCGACTCCCTGCTTATCATGCGCACCTTAATCCAATCGAACTTGTCTGGGCTCACGTCAAAGGACAAGTAACAGAACAGGACGTTTAAAATGTGTGATGTTGAAGTTCTGACACGCGAGTCTCTCTCAAAAATAGACATTCCGTTCTGGAAGAAGTGTGTTGAACATGTGCTGCGGGTGGAAGATGAGTACTGGAAACGAGATGGATTACTATTTGTCCAGCCAGTAATGATTATCAACCTCTTGGAATCGTCAGATTCGGAATGATTAAAATTAAGATGAATTCAATTCCAGCTGCAGTTAGGACGTCCTGGGGTCTAATGGTGCCCGAAGGACAAGACTAATTGTAACCAATTGAATTCATGTTTGCAAATACACATAACGAACAACACCCACAGTTAAGCACTATGTAGATACATACGCCTCTGACAAGAATTGCACTAAACTGGACAATTTAACATGATTACTGTAAACTCTAAAATTTGAATCAACTTGTGTGATATCGTCATAAAAGATCAAAGGAATTCGCTGATGTGCAAAATCTGTTGTGTTTGTGGAATAAAAAATACCAAAATCTTTGCGTCATCAATATTCTAAGATTGCATGCAAATTTTGAAACCAAAATAACAAGCGGTTATCACGCAAAACTAATTCAGGTGTGATTATGAATTTCTGAACGGACTATAGACTGATAAGTCATGTGATGATGCTTTCTTTCATTCCAAATTATTCTCTTAATTAAAAATGTTTTCTCATTGTTTTGTCTTCTATTCTGCCTCTTCTCTCAGCTTTTCCAGTTTGTCACAAGAAATAGTATATTAAATAATATTGTTCCAATTATGCTGGGGCAACAGAAGCATAGAATGATGCTCAGTCATCATTTTCAAAGGTTGCCTATCATTGAAGGCTATTTTTTTATTATGGTGACCACTGCCATTAATTCTACTGTCTCTTGATTGATGTTGTTTGTCCATGATATTTGCTTGTATTTTCTCTCATAATTTGATGTTCAGTTGTTGATTAATTTCAAGCAGCAAATGGTTTGAAATATTCTTACCATAAAAGAAAATAATCTATTGTGTTCTTAGTGCTGCATAGTAGTTAGTTTAGAAATTAAAATAAATAAAAGCATTTATTTTCCTATATTTTCATAAAAGTTTACAATTCTTGATATTAGGAAAATTTTTGTTTTTGATAATTTCTGATTTATAGAAGTCAATCTATTTTATTTATGTTATGTCTGTATGATCGCGATTGTTTCTCCATTATTTTGCTCTGAGCACTGTTGTGTGTATGTTACATTGTCCTCTGCCGCTGTGCTAGTTCTGTGTAAGGGCTGTTGTTTATGTTACCAGTGCTTGCCCGTGCACTGTGATCACTGTTGTCCATGACCCTTTTTCTAATCGTGTTGTTTCTCTACATTTTTGTTGTTTTCACACACAAACTGTTATTATACACTCTTAAAAAACAAAATTCTATATGTCGATCCTGCTTAATGATATTTGAGATCACATTATATCATATAAACTCAAAATTGAACCAGCCATCGAATACATAAAGAAACAACAGATAAATTGCTTCGGCCACATAACAAGAGAAAAAGAACTAACAATGACTCAAAGAGCCATAAACAAACGCTACGAAAACACCAGATTAAGAGGAAGACCGAGAAAGAGATGGATAAAGGGAATACCAGAGGTACTAGGAGGGATAACACCAGAAGAGGCCAACAGAAGAGCAAAGAATCGCAGATTGTATCTCCCCTCGACGCCAACGGCAATGGAGGAAGGATAGTAGAAGAAGAAGAAGAATCTATTTTATAATTTACTGAATCTCTTCATAAATTGTTCCTTGTAGGATTCATATTGATTTAATGGCTTACCAAAAAAATTGATGAAGTTGCATTAGCAGTGACAGAAATATGGACTTTTGCCACTCTTTCACCAATTTTTCACCTCTGTCCATCATGCTAAAGATCACACAGTTATAAATTAGCAACCCTAATTGAATGAATATAATACCTTAAGTGAGCTTCTCCTTGGAGATGAACTGGCTGTAAGTATAAATTCATAAAATGAGCTAATAGAATATCTTAATGATAGGAAGAGAGCCTGCCGGAAACATAATATGCAGAATCGCAGAGAAAATATAAAAAAATCAAAGTTAAAAGAATTAAGAGAAAAAAAAAAGAAGCAAATTAGCATTGTTGAGAGCAAAGAGTTGAAACAAGTGTTTGAATACTTTTGGCTGTGTTGGGAAGTATTGGAGCAGCTAATGGGGAAGTTGAAACTGAAAACAAATGCAACTAACCAAATCAAATAATCAAACAATTAGTGCCCATCATAAAAAACAAATATAACGATGGATACAAAAATAACAATTTGCAACAGTGTATTTCTGCCAATATTGTGCATTGTCATATGTGAACAGGAAATGAGAAGAAAGAAATTAAGAAATCAAGAAAAGTGGAAATAATACCAGTTCTGAGCTTCATTCAAAGACAACAAATTAAAATATTTGGACATGTAATATCATCATCATCACGTGCCATACCGGTTGATGTAGGCGATCATGTCCTTCCACAATCTTCTATCTATGGTGCATCGTATCAGTTCTGTTGTTGAATGTTTTCGATGCCATGAAACCAAGCTATCCAGTATTTCCTCTCTTTGTCGTCCGCGATTTCTCTTTCCTTTTATTTTGCCAGTTGTAACAAAGTATTCCAACTTTCCTCTTCTCATGATGTGCCTGAAAAATGTTGATTGTTTCTTACTGATGTTCTTTAGGAGCTGCCTTTTTGTATTGGCCTCTTTGAGAACTTCCTCATTGGTCCAGGGAACTTTCAACATTCTTCTGAGAAATCCCATCTCTGTGGCCTCTAATCGTCTTTTCATTTGTTTGTCTACTGTCCATGATTCGCTTCCATAGGTCAGAATTGGTTCTATATAGCACCGATGAACTCTCCTTCTCATTTCTATTGACATAGACTTGTTGCATAAGATATTTTTCATTTTCTGAAATGCTATTTTGGCCTGAGCTATTCTGCTTTTTATTTCTGTTGTGCATCTCCCATCTGATGTTATTATTGTGCCCAAGTATTTGAAACGTTGCACTTGTTTCAGATTTGTCTCGTTTATTTTTATGCTGCATGATGGTGATGATTGTTACTTCGATATAACCATTACTTCTGTTTTCTTACTATGCAGACTGAGACCTTTCTTGTTGCTTTCTTTTACTATTAGTCTATCATTTCTTGTAGTTCGTTATCTGTCTCTGCTATTAAGACTGTGTAATCCGCATATAGTAAATTATTTATGTTGTGACCGTTGACTTCAATTCCTTTTGTGTCTACTATTGATCTCATAATATGTTCGTTGTAAAGTGAAAACAAATCCGGTAACAGAACACAGCCTTGTCTGACTCCTTGTTTTATAAGTTGAAATTGTCCTGTTTGATTGTTAATTCGTATGGCTGCTGTTTGTTGCCAGTACATGTTTTTTATGATTCACAGATCCTTGCCATCAATGTTTAATTTCTCCAGCATATTGATTATTTCCACATGCTTTACTTTGTCAAATGCTTTTGTGTTTTATATAAAGCACATATATAGATCTTTCTTTACCTCTATAGATCTTTCTATCAATGTTCTTAAGATTTATATTACATTAATGGTACCCTTTCCTTCCACAAATCCACATTGTTCCTCACTTATTTCTGGTTTTATTTTGTTTCTTACACGTCTCATGATGATTCTTAGTAATATTTTCGTCATATGGCTCATGAGACTTATAGTGCGATGGTCTTCACAATCAGTGTCGTCTGACTTCTTCGGTATGGCTACAAAGATAGATTTTAGTAGATCTTCGGGTATATGTCCAGTGTTATATATGTCATTGAGTAGTTTTGTTATGACTTGTACTCCCAGCTCTCCTAATGCATTTATCTCTTCAATTGTTATATTGTCGGGACCTGGAGCATTGCCTCTTTTCATGTGTTAAATTGTGTCCTCCACTTCACTCTGCATAATTGGTGGTCCTGTGTCTTTGTTTGAATTGTTTAACTCTGGTCTTTCATCATTATAGAGTTGACTGATATATTCTGTCCATCTTTCTAATGTCTTCTCCTGTTCCATTATTATATTTCCTTCCTTTGATTTAACACATCCTGAAACTTTGACTTCTTTTCTTCCTGTTAATTCATTTAACTGATTGTGCATAAATTTTGAGTCTTTATTTTGTTGTTTTTCCATTTCGTCACATTTCTGTTTTAACCATCCTTCCTTTGCTTCTCTGCATTTGTTCTGGATCTCTTTGTGTAATATTTTGTATGTCCGTTCTTCTTTCTTATGTTTTCTTCTTTCATCCATTAATTGTAATATTTCTTCTGTCATCCATTTCTTTTTGTTGATTCTTTTGGTCACTGGTATTCTTTTGATGTTTTTTTGAATCGATTGTTTGAGCATTTGCCACTGTTACTCGATGTCCTGTATTTTTTCAATAGCATTATATATATTTTGTACTATCATGCTGTACTTATCACTAATCTGTTTATCTACTTTAAGTATATCTATTTCTAATTTTATATTTCTTGGGGATTTCTGTGCCTTCCGCAGTTTTATTCTTATCTTTCCAACTACTGGTGCATGGTCACTATTGCGATCTGTTCCTGGTCTTGTTTTAACAGATGTTAGCCCATTCCTGAATCTTCTCTGTACCAGTATAAAATCAATTTGATTGTGTACTTTTTTGTCTGATCTTTGCCATGTCCATAGTCGCCGAGGGTGTTGTTTGAACCAGGTGTTACCTATAGTCATTTCATGTGTCTTTGCCCAATCTATCAATCTATCCCCTCTGTCATTCGTCTCTTCAAGGCCATGCCCCCCAGTCACATTTTGCATATTAGCTGTTCCTACCTTTGCATTGAAATCCCCTAATATAATAGTATTTCTTGGGATTTACACTGTTTCATGGTCATCTCCAGCTCATTGTGAAAAGTGTCAATGTCTTCTTCTTCGCTGTTACTTGTTGGTGCATAAGCTTGAATTATCTTGATATCCATTGGTCTACCTCTCAATTTTACTAGCAGAATTCTGATACTGGCCAAAATCCTTTCACTGTTTTGCTTCTTTCTCTATCTAACATGATGCCTACACCTCTTTTGTGTGTGGTTACCCCAGAGTAAATTACATTTCCGCTGCCGCGTTGTAATAATCCTACTCCTTTCCATTTCATTTCACATAGTCCCAAGATGTTCAATTTCATTCTCTTCATTTCTTGACTGATGTTTTCTATTTAACAACCTGTAATGCTGATCTAATGTTCCAAGTACCTATTGCTAGTGTCTCTTTATTTTTTTATCTTGCATACAGTAGCTTAGGGGGCCGCGATAGCTCAGTGGTTAGTGAACCGGACTACAAAGGACAAGGGGTAGGGTTTGATCCCAACCGACGGCTTCCAGGTTCACCCAGCCTTAAATGGGTACCGGATTTTTTTCTGGGAAAGTGAAGCGGCACGGGCGTAATACTGACCACATTACCCCAAAAACAATGTGCTGAAGGTCTGTAAAATTTATGGTCACTGAGAAGGACTGAGCGAATGTTTCCCAATAGAAACTGGGGTTAAACAAGGATGTATTTTATCGCCCTTGTTATTTGGAAATGTTATGGACTTCATAATGAAGAAATGCTGCACTGGTAATAAAGGCATCGAATGGATACAAGGAGACCATTTGGAGGACCTCGACTTTGCTGATGACATAGTTCTCATCAGCAGTCAGATAAAAACAATGCAGGAAAACACAAATGAACTATCATCAATAGCCAGCAAAATTGGGCTTGAGGTCAATCATGAAAAGACTAAAGTCATGAAAAGTTTAATTCCAACAAGTGACAAAATGTACATGGAAAACAAACCAGTAGAAGAGATCGATCACTTTATCTATCTTGGAACTCACATTGATCGAGAAGGGGATACGAGCAAAGAAATTAGAATCAGAATGGCTAAAGCAGCAATGTCTTTCAGAAGCCTTGAAAAATTGTGGAAATCAAAACTCATCAGCACAAACACAAAACTTAGGCTATTCAAATCAAATGTACTATCAACCCTTACGTATGCGTGTGAAAGCTGGAAAACAACAAGAGATATAGAAACAAAGTTGAACGCATTCGAAAATAAATGTCTAAGGAAAATACTTGGTATAGCATGGAACGAATTCAAAACAAACGAGGAAATTAGAGAAATCGCCAATCAACCACTAATATCTTCAGTAATAAAGAAAAGACGATGGTCATACGTTGGACATGTGATGAGAAGAGATAATAATCGAATAGCAAAGCAAGCCCTCATATGGGAAACAACAGGTAAAAGAAAAAGAGGAAGACCCAGGGAGACACTGAGAAGAACATTGATGAGAGAGGCAAGAGCAGCAGGAATCGGCTCCCTCAATGAGATAGAACTGCTTGCACAGAACAGAGACAGATGGCGAGATTTGATAAAATATCTTTAAAAGAAAACTGCTGGAACAAAAATTCATATAGGAGAAGGTGTATCTTGGTCTACGCCCTATGGGCCGGTTACGGCTCGAAAGGTCAATTAATTAATTAACACCATATTCCCTATACGCCACTTGGCGTGATGGGGGTACTTTACTTTTTTTATACAGTACCTTGATGACGATCGGGTGTCACCTGTAGCGCATGGCGCTCCCTACCGGACGAGGTGGCTGTGGAGTTCCCATTAACGTCATTAGCTGTAGATATTAAGTTGTGATTTGTCATGATTAGTCTAGGCAATATAAGAAGGTAGTTTGCTATTCCTTTCCTTATTGACTGTACTAGTTGGAGATTGCAGCCATTGTCTCTGTACATGAGATCCTCTGCCTGCGTGGTGTGGGGACCATAACTGGCACTACTTGTCGGCTGCTCCCACAACACCATCCACCACCTGCTCCAATGGCTTCACATAACCCTAATAGGGGGGTTAAACGGGAGCTCCACCTTGCCCAAGGGTGTCCCGAAGACTAGCGGAGGAAAGTAATATAGTTACTGTCAAACACCATTCAATATTCAGGGGCCTCGGTAGCCTAGTTGGGAAAACCACCCGACTGGACTACCGACGTTCGGACAACCCGTGTTCGATTCCTGCTGGGAGCAGTGTGAATTGTACTAGTGGTTGGAAATTAAAAAAAAAAATTACCCCCACGGTCGACCCAGCCGTTGGCAGAAATGGGTACCAGGGTATTATCCTGGGAAGGTGAGGAATGTCGCTTCGCATCTGAGTTTCGATGCTTGAGACGACACTATACAGAAATATCCGAACATTTCTGAATAGGCGGCCGAGCACATATGGGTGGAAACTCGCGTGCTAAGATGCCGGTTCATGTCTCGTACTTTACCTTTACCTTACCTTTACCATTCAATAACAAGCATTAGCAACCAGATGAAACAGGCAAAGAATAACCACAATATTAAGTCTATAAATGTTCTCTAGTATGATTTGATTAGTTATTTGTTGTAGATGTATAAGTAGAGGATCTGTATAAGTGATATTTTTAAAATAATTGTATAATTAAAAATTTAGGGGCATTTGTAAAAAAATATGTATTTTAACATGGTAATGCATATGGTATAATTTTCCCTATAAATGGCCTGTAATCCTATTTTATGTATAGTCCATCTTCTTATGTCTGTATGAGTTACAGATAGCGCCTACAAGATGGAAGGTATGGGTTTCTAACTTTTTCATCATTTAAAGTTGATTGTACATGTTTTTTCACTTTTGCTGTCCTCACCCTTTTCCTTTCTGTCAAATTTGTATCTTTCTGCAGGTTATACTTTCACTTCTTATGGTAACTTTCATAATACTCTTCAAGTGCCAAGTTCTCACAAAATTAACATACTTAAAGATTAAAAAAAAAACTATCTTTACATCACTTAGTACCAATGTGTCGGAGGGACAAGAACCAGAGGGATAAAGGCCGCTTGGTCAAAGCAATCGCCATGATGTGTGAGACTCAGGATTTTTATTTCACCCCTATTTCGAAGATGAGACACAGAGATCATAAATTTAAAGTTGTGTAATTGGGTGCTAAATGATGAGACATTATGAAAGAAATGAATATAAATAGATACTGATGTGTCCAACAGATGGTAAGCCAATGCTTCGTCAAGGAGATACAGGAGATTGGGTAGGAACTTTTGAAGGTCACAAGGGTGCTGTTTGGGGTGCAACATTAAACAATGATGCCACTCGTGCTGCTACAGGAGCAGCTGACTTCACAGCGTAAGTTTGCAGTTATGTTTCAACTTTTGCAATTATTGATAAATGTTGATATGCTAGGGACAATGTTTTCTCAAATATTCAAATGTTTATGCAGTTTATCTAATTTATCCAACACACATTTTGAATTAGAAATTACTTTTGTGTTGAGTATTTTATTAACATTTATAAGTTTGCACGGTTTCAACATAACATGTGGATTAAAGAACTTTTTTTAACCGTACTACCAGTAATGTCAAATTAAAAACAATTCTAACACAACTAGAATAATTAAATAGCATAATGTTCTGAATAACAGAGACTAATAGACTGTCCTTGTAAATAATGACATTTTAAGCTTCTGCTAGTGTTAGCTTATACATGTTTCAAAGATGCAATTCTTAAGCCTGAACTCAAGAACCAATGATTAATAAATATACTAATTCTTTAACTCCTCAATTATTCTGCTCATCACGTAACACTCCAAAGAAAGCCATGGAGAGAAATTCTAACTATTGTTTTAAGAGTGAATTAAAAATAGCTACATGGAATGTTAGGACCTTATATTATCACATATGCTTGACAATATTGATGAATCGTTACCTTGAAGGTACCTCAGTGGCTTTCAATAGTATTCTAAATTCAAGTTATCAGCCCTGGCTCGATGTATAGCTCATTGCCAGATTAATACTTGCATTTACCATGTTTTTTTTAGAAGATATGAAATCATATTGTTATATATATATATGTGGAAATGAATTTAAATATCTGGAAACAATGTTAACCTCAGATAGTAAATGCACAACAGAGGTGAGATGTAGAATAGTTCAGGTAAAAGCAGTTTTCCAAAAAATGAGGAAGATACTGTGCAATCCATTTTTGACAATAGAAACAAGAAAAAGAGTTCTTAAATGTAGAGCCAGTCTTAACATATGGATGTGAATCATGGACAATAGGACAACAAACATAATAAAAACCACTGGAAGCTGTTGAAATGTGGTTTTACAGAAGAATGTTGTGGATACCATGGACAGCTAAGAAGAGTAATGAAAACATTTTGAAAGAGGTCAAGCAAAGAGAGAGCTAATTTCCACTATTAGGAAAAAAAATCATAATTTTTTGACCTTGTAATAAGGGAACAGCTGGAATATATTGTGACAACTGGGAACGTTGAGGGTTGAAGGGATGGAGGGAAGCAAAGAGAAAAGATACCAGACAGCTTAAGAGAATGGCTTGGCAGAAGGTCAACAACACACAACAGAAATGATAAATAACTCAAGATCGAAAGTTGTGGAGAGACATGATCACCTACACCAGCAGACATGTCTTGATGATGATATTTATATGAATCCTTGGTGTGGCTATGATGTAATGTTTACCCTGAACTCAAAGATTTCAAGTATTTTTTTCTAAAAATTGATTTTCCAATTTCTTCAAATTTTCTTTATGACATTATAATATATACATTTGATCTTAATATATTTCATTTTCCTCTCTGGCCAAAGATGGCACTTAGAGCAAAGTCATAGTTCTCCACAATTTATGATTTGTTGCTATTTCTTGTAGTTCTTGGTTGTTTCTTAGTCCCATGGTTGAACCTTCCCTATTATTTGTTCTGCATAGTGTTTCTCTTGGTTTTCCTTGTTTTCTTTTACTAGTTAGTGTCCATGTGAATGTCTGATGAGAAAGTCTTTCTTCATTCATTCTGAGCACATGATGAATGTATTTCCAATGTCTAATTCTTATAAAACTCGACACATATTCTAATTTGGTTTCATCTCTTACAAGTTAGTTTAAAATGCATTCTCTCCAGCTTATGTTTGAGGTTCTTCAGAGACAATTGTTACCAAAGGTATATAATTTCTTGTCAAAAAAAGTCTGGGTGGATTTCCAGCTTTCACATCCTTATGTTAGCACATCAATCACACAAGTTGACACAATCTAAGGTTTGTACGTTTATTGAGTACTTTGGATTTTCAGGTGTTCATCAGTTTGTTGAAAGCATTTGATGCTAGTGTCTTGTGTGTCGCGATTTCTGATATTATGTCCCTATCTCTGAACATTTTGCTGTATTGGTAGGTAAAATTTGTAACTTGTAAAAAAAGATAATATATAACCTAATGTAATAACAGCAGTTTAAATAAGTTGTTACCTATGTCTGTCTACTATTGACCTTTTATTGCCTCTCAAAATGTCCAAATTTGTAGACAAACACCAGACATACCAAGAGTTTTCAGCCCCCTACTGCTATAACAGAACAGACCCCCTGGACTGAAAATACTTGGGCACAATAATAACATCAGATGGAAGATGCACCACAGAAATAAAAAGCAGAATAGCTCAGGCCAAAATAGCATTTCAGAAAATGAAAAATATTTTATGCAACAAATCTACGTCAATAGAAGTGAGAAAGAGAGTTCATCTGTGCTATATAGAACCAATTCTGACCTATGGAAGCGAATCATGGGGAGTAGACAAACAAGTGAAAAGACGATTAGAGGCCACAGAGATGGGATTTCTCAAAAGAATGTTGAAAGTTCCCTGGACAGCTAAAAAGACCAATGAGGAAATTCTCAAAGAGGCCAACACAAAAAGGGAGCTCCTAAAAAACATCAGAAAACAACAATCAACATTTTTTGGGGCACATCATGAAAAGAGGAAAGTTGGAATACTTGGTTACAACTGGCAAAATAAAAGGAAAGAGAGATCGCGGACGACAAAGAGAGAAAATACTGGATAGCTTGGTGTCATGGTATGGAAACAGTCAACAACAGAACTGATACGATGCACTGTAGATAGAAGATTGTTGAAGGACATGATCGCCTATGCCAACCGGTATGGCACATGATGATGATGTCTCTTCACATGTCCAAAAAATTGTAGTTGTCTTCTTCAAATTGTGTTAAGTAGTTCTTTTTACATTTTCAGCTGATTCATAACTTCCTTCTTTGTCTTCGCTTCTTTCCATTCGCTTCTTTCCACTCAATTCTCCCCAGTTTCCTATAGATCCACATTTCAAAGGCTTCAGTTTTCTGCTCTGCTTGCTCATTTATGTCCATGTTTCTGCACCATAGAGGAATGTTGAGGAAATATATAATTTTTCGATTCATAGTTTTGGTTCTGGTTTAATTGGTTTTATTTTCTTTGATGTTAGGATATTTTTCATGTTAAAATAGCTTTTTGCCATTCCTATTCAGAAGGAACTGTAGTCAGGGAATTAAATAATAAACACAGATTATTTTTTTTTGCAAGTTAGATTAATAAAACTTCATGTTAGTTACAAAACATTACAAAATGTAGTAAAATTGTATTGTATTTTCTTATTAGGAAGGTTTGGGATGCAGAAAAAGGCGAGGAACTTCATAGCTTTTCACACAAACACATTGTGAAGAGTGTGGATTTTTCCAGTGACAGTCGTTATCTTCTTACTGGCAGTAATGAGAAACTGCTAAGAATTTTTGATCTGCATAAGCCAGATGCAGGTATTTACATATATTTATGAACATTATTTATTATATAACTTTCTTCAAGGTGAATGTTTGTTGCACAGTAGTTTTTCTTAGGCAGATAGCCTTCATCACTATAGTTTCTCTTTGGTGAGTAGTCTCCAATAGTAGTTTCTCATAGGTGAAGAATCTTCATCAATAGTAGTTTCCTGCAGTAAATTGGTCGTTATCATTAATAGTTTCTAACAGATTGTAGATGAATCTATCTATTGACCTTTCGAGCCGTAACCGGCCCATAGGGCGTAGACCAAGATACACCTTCTCCTATATGAATTTTTGTTCTAGCAGTTTTCTTTTAAAGATATTTTATCAAATCTCGCCATCTGTCTCTGTTCTGTGCAAGCAGTTCTATCTCATTGAGGGAGCCGATAATTGAAAGTCTTCCATGTTTTGTTTTGTATCGTGTTCGTATCAGACGGCTGTTTACCGGTTCCCATTCTAATAAACTTCTTGCAGCTTTGTCTGTCATCATTATGCCTACTCCTTCACGGTGTTTTCCATCTTCCCTTCCAGAAAAAACTACTATTTTATTATCAATAGATCTCCTACCTGTTCCAAGCCAGCGCATTTCGCTTGATCCTAAAATATCTAGATCGTATCTGTTCATCTCGCTCGCGACCTGTGCATGTTTCGTCGGAGCGGCCATTGTTCGCACATTCCAGAATCCTATTTTTCGAAAAAACTATCACTACTATCTACTGCTAATTTACACATTCTGTATCAGGTCTACGTTTCATTAACAACATCGTTTTTACGATAGCGGCTTGTTAAACCTCTGATCAACGGTTCTATACCAAGCCGGAGAAAAATAATTCCTCCATTTTGGAAACAACCGGAAACCGGTTGTAGATGAATACATTTCAGTAATATCCTGACTAATGCAAACAAAAAAATCATCAGTAATTTTTTTTTCTGTTAGCCAAACGTGACCAAGATGGCACAAACAAAACATTTAACAATAGATTATGGTCATGTCGTGAAAATTACCTTTACTCAAATTCTTTTTCCTGCCATGTATCTTTTTAATTGTTGCTACTGGTGGCTTGTGATACAGCATTGCAACCAGAAGTTTTATTTTTCAAGATACAACAGGAGTGTTGTAAAAAATATGATCCCATTGTAATATTTGAGTGTGTGTGTGATATATATATATATCAATTTAGAATTCTACAAAAGCAGCCATGGACGCAGTAGACCAAATGTGCTCTAGCATGTCGATCAGGAGTAGACACTTTGCTTTTTTTTTTTTCCGAGGTGTGTTCAAATAAAACCCATCCCAGTGGTTTTATTACAAACATATGTAAGGTACATCAGCAGGTGTAGCAGAATTAAATAAAACAATTGTTATGAAGTAAGAATTCATCAGTGTTCTTTAGAAAAAGTCGCATCTGCATTTAGACATGTGTCCCATTGTTTGGGTTGCCCATTTTTAAAGAAGACCATGACATCTACATCTGAGTCAAATCATTATCCCTTTATAGATTTTTAAAAGAGTCCAGTACATGTTGATGGATCAGGACTGTAGGCTGGATGTTGCAGAACTTCTCACCGTTTCCTTGCTAATGCTTCCTGCACAATGTTCGCGGAATGTGGATCGGCATTGTCATGCAACAGTATTACACCAGACAAAAGCATTCCGGGTTTCTTATTCTTGATTGCTGTATGCAGTTTGTCTAGCGTGTCTTTGTAGTGGATGGCATTGATGTTCATGCCAGGCTCTTTAAAGTTTGCCAATAGAAACCCTTCATGGTAAAAAAAATGTGGACAGATTTCTTATCACGCCAACCATTTTTTCAATGGCCTGCTGCAAAACCACCATGAATATTATGTAGAGATGTATACATACACCAATTGCACATTAGTGTGTGCTTATTATATTAGGTGTTACATCATCATGCCTCCTCCTTTGTCACACTTGGCGCAGCTTGAGTGGATTTCAGTTGAATACATCTCAATACGCATATAATATATATATATATATATATATATATATATATATATATATATATATATATATATATATATATATATATATATATATATATATATATATATATATATATACGAGGGGAGGTCAAAAAGTAATGCACACCAATTTTTTTCTCGGCTAATAATAAAGATAGGAATATGAAATTTTGCACACTTGGAATATGACATGTTCCAATTATGTGTACCAAATTGCACAGCATTCTGATAAATATTACGCAATCTATGAACCGTTAAAATGGAGCTTGTCAACAATGTCCATTACAAACAGCGAATTGTCATAGAATTTCTGGTTGCGGAAAAAGAAACTGTGGCAAACATTCATAAACGACTGTGTGCAGTGTTCAAATGTTCTGCAGTCGATAGGAGCACAGTTAGTCGCTGGGTTCAGAGAATTAAAGCTGCAGAAAGTGTACGAGTGGAGCTGCATGATTTACCGCGTTCTGGACATGTTGCCTCGGCTACCAGCACAGACATGTTAAACCGGGCTGATGCCATTATTCGTAAGGATAGGCGTATCACTAGTCAGCAATTGGCATTGCAGCTTACAGTCAGCAAGGGAAGTGCAATCGCAATTTTTAAAACTCTCGGATATTCAAAGATTTGCACTCGATGGGTTCCTCGGTGCCTAACAAATGATCACAGAGTTCAAAGGAAAACATTCTGTTCTGAATTGTTGGAGCGTTTCGGTGTTGAAGGAGAAATGTTTTTGTCAAAAATTGTTACCGGTGACGAAACGTGGGCACATTATTATGAGCCTGAAACAAAAATGCAGTCAATGGAATGGCATCATCCGCAGTCACCAAAAAGAAAAAAATTCAAAACATCTCCATCAGCCGGAAAAGGTGATGATCACTGTCTTCTGGGACATTGATGGTGTGATTCTTGTTGATGTAATGACAAGAGGTGAGACAATCAACTCGACAGCTTACATCAATACACTGACAAAACTCAAAAATCGGTTCCACAGAGTTCGGCCTAATAAGCCATCTGCAGATTTGTTGCTTCAACATGACAATGCATGCCCTCACACAAGTCTGGTAACACGGGAAGCAATCAACAAATTTGGTTGGACTGTACTGCCCCATCCTCCTTACAGCCCTGATCTGGCTCCCTCAGATTTCCATCTGTTTGGACCACTCAAAAAATTCCTGCGTGGGACACACTTTGACAATGATGAGGATGTGATCCGTGCAGTTAAAAAATGGCTACGCGAGCAGGACAAAACTTGGTACAAACGAGGCATTCATGACCTAGTTTCGCGTTGGCGTAAGGCAAAACGCTTGGACGGAGATTATGTTGAAAAATAGGTAGTGTAAAGGGGATGTTCAGCTACAATCTGTGAAAATTTCACACATTTTGCCCAAATAGTTTCCGAGAAAAAAATTGGTGTGCATTACTTTTTGACCTCCCCTCGTACATACGCTCATACAATATGCTAAACACCTGACAATTCCAAATGCATTTGTTATTTTATCTGCAATAAAACTTGGGATAAGGAAGAAAAGTTTATTCTTGCAGGGTTTCATAATGAAAATGACAGACCTCATGAATGCACATTTGTTTGAAAGATTCAACATTCAAGACTTTACAACGTGATGTTGCGGTTGTGACAAACCAGACAACTTGAATTGTATAACATCAACAAGGATGATGCTGATACTCAGAATCCATAGTCCACTCAGTTGATAATGAAATTAATTTAATTAATTGTTTAATGTCTCCACATAGAAGGTTGGTTACCTTGAAGCACCATTTTACTCTTGCCTTGATAGTAATTGCTGTCACAGATTCACCTATCTTAGTGTTATCAGTCCACTTTAGTCTTGGTCTACTTCTGCCTCGTCTATTTTGTATCTTCCCTTTCAAGATAACCTTTAGAAGGGTTTTGTGTCTCTTCACATGTCCCAAAAATGTCAGTTGTCTTTATGATGAAATAAAGGGCACTTTATTGACTCTCTCTTGTCTGTGTCATAGATTTTAGAGCAGTGATCTCTGCAATATGTGCCATTTTGGCACGCAATGTTTCTGTTTTTTAGATTGTGGTTCTGCCCTATGTGCCGTCTTCAGCTCAAAAGGACAATAGATAGATAGATAGTCTCAATCTATCTAAGAAATTGCTTGTAAGAGTTAACACTGGACAAACCAAGAGGTACTCAATTGTTTTCAGAAAATGAGAAAGTGTATGGATGTTGATGGCTCTAGTAGCTTGCTGGTTGCACAGATAAACATTTTCTCTGTTCAGTGTTGTATTTTAAGTTGTCTCAGAAATGCTATCTTCATCAGTAGCCATGTTGGTATTGAATTTAATTGGTGAGATTTTTCAAAGCACCATCCTTGTGCAGTTTCAATGCCCCACTACAAATGTTTCTCTTTCAGCTCTTTCACTACCATGAATCATGTATAACCAGTAGATACATGTGTTTTTCTATAGTTTGATGCCTTTATATATACAATCCTCTACATCCAAAGACACTTGGTTAGGATCTTTCAAAATATTATTTGAGAGCCAAACTTTCACACATCTGCATAACATAAAACTTATAAGCCACTTCAAAGATTCAGAGTAAGGACTACTATTGTTCTCAAATGATCTTGTCATTTAATTATAACCAAGAAACTTCATCCAGATCAGACACCTCATACTACAGACCAAGGCCTGTCAATGTAAACAAAACTATTAAACCATCTGACAATTAACTGTTTGATTGTTTTTAATTGTTCTCAACTGATTGTTTTCCAACCTCAAAGGTTGAACTGTGTCAGCAAGCTGTTCAATGTGTAGAATTTCCATGACAGATTCTCTGACAATGCTTTCCAAAGATTCTATGTTGAATCTTTCCACCAACCAAGGTGAAATCCCACATAGAGATTTTATTATGAAGTTTCTCCATAAGCTACAGCTGTAAAATTGACTCCTCAAAGAAAACCCAAATGTAACTTGGAGAAACAATATTGTTATTGGTCTTTTGATATAAATCTTTGGATTTAGATTCTCTGACATTGTAGTAGTAAAAGGGTAGTCAACAGGTATTACATTACAAGTATAAAGAGTTGATTGCATTCACTGGGATATGCTTTTGAATCTAGTTAGATTCACTACCACATTGCATTATGGAATAATTGTATCGTCGCCAACCACTCCTTTGAAGATCACTATAAAGATCATACAATACCGGTCACAGATAAACCGTTAGGTGTCAAATTGTCTGGTCTACAGACAAGAGAGTCTGTAGCAATGTATAAGTCGTTTAAATGGCCTTGGTTACTAATCACTGAAAACACATCAATAAGAGAGTCAATAAGAGTTCTGGACAGGTAGATCAGTCAGCTTTATCTCAAGCCAAGCCAATTATGTCATTATACAACCAAATCTAGAATTGGATTGGGGTGTTTTATAAAAGAAGGTGAGGCTGGTAAGCTTTGCCAACTGAAATTGCCTGTTAAGACAAAAGCCAGTGGAAAGGATGTGTGACAATAAAGCGAAACGACTTAGACTGAGAGCAAGTAGGACTCAGAGGCAAACTAAGTTGTGAAGAGTTTTGATAATTGAGACTATAACGTTACAAATTTTCAAATCTACTAGATTATTTAGATAATGACTAATCATTAAAATGTTTGTTTGTATGTGATTTTTGTGAGACATGCATATATATAATTTCAGTTTATGCCAAGAAGTTATATTTTCCACACATTACAGAAATTGACCCCATCAATCCAGCTCCCAACTTCATTTTTTGCCATATTAATTTGTAGTTCATTTCCCACACATACACCCCCCCCCCCACACACACACACATATATATAGAGAGGGGGGGGGGAGGCATTAATATTCAATATTATGTACTATAAAATCTATTGTTGCAAAATCTATGTACTTTAAAGTTAATCATGTTTTATTTTAATAATAAGCAAATTTTAGAATGTGTTGCTAAATATCGTTTCTCTTTAGAGTAGAGTTGTAATAGTTTGACAGATTTTATGAGAATAATATGGCAAGGTTTTATAAGAAAATACATGTAATTTAGGGAAATAGTGGAGAGAAAGGTGACAAGGAAAGAAGAGAAAGCATTTACACTTTACATTAAACAAAATTGTTAATATCCTTGGTGTGCATTGATTGAATATTAGTGTTTGAATCCATCACTTTTTTTTTTGTTTGTTTAAAAAAAAATTGGAGTTTAGTTTTAACTCTTTGAAGTGGGGGGGGGGGGGGCTGTTGGTTAGTGTAGAGGTACAACATTGGCATCAGGACCTGGATTCAAAGTCTACCAGAGGCAGTGATGAATCTTTAAAAATAAGAAAAATAATTAGTGATTTCTTTTTTGGCACTACCCTCCCTCACCTCCTCTTGATCTCTAGGTAGTGGGATCCAATGTCTAGCCCTCTCAGATAATGGTAATAAACAGGAGGTCCAGTGTGCACTCGCGCACGTTAAAGAGTCCTTATCAGGTAAAATAAAATTCTACCCTCACCATGGATTGTAACAGGGCCACAACAGGAAGCCTTCCTCGATTATGTCGATGTAATGACATGCCAGGGTGCACTAAACGTAACAGCGCACAACACTAACCACTCTACAATCACTGCCCCTCACGCGGGCCGACTTTCTCTTGTATTGATCTGCTGTTGCTGATCTTCAGATGTTGATGTAATGATATGCCCGTCTTGAACGCTGAAAACCAACTGCAATAATTGACAACCAATGAACGATCGACTGACAGCTCTTCAACCGTGAGCCTGTTTATCTTCCCTCTTCACCACGAGCCATCATTACCACAGGGGACTATACAGCCCCCAACTCTGTGGAACTCTCGTGTAGAGTTCCCAAATATGTGTAAACCCCATGATCAACCAAAAGTCATTATTCATAGTAGAAGCTATTCACAAGCTTATCAGGTCTCTAAGGAACTCTTGCTTGAAGTTCCCAATTATGCTTGCGATCATCATGATCAACAAACTCAATTGTTCATCGTAGAAGCTATTCATAAGCTCACCAAGTCTCTAAGGAACCCTTGCTTGAAGTTTCCAGTTATGTGTGCGATCAACATGATCGACAAAATCAATTGTTCATAGTAACAGCTACTCATAAGCTTACCAAGTCTCTATGGAATCTTGCTCAAAGTTTCCAATTATGTGTGCGATCAACATGATCGACAAAATCAATTGTTCATAGTAACAGCTACTCATAAGCTTACCAAGTCTCTATGGAATCTTGCTCAAAGTTTCCAATTATGTGTGCGATCAACATGATCGACAAAATCAATTGTTCATAGTAACAGCTACTCATAAGCTTACCAAGTCTCTATGGAATCTTGCTCAAAGTTTCCAATTATGTGTGCGATCAACATGATCGACAAAATCAATTGTTCATAGTAACAGCTACTCATAAGCTTACCAAGTCTCTATGGAATCTTGCTCAAAGTTTCCAATTATGTGTGCGATCAACATGATCGACAAACTGAATTATTCATCGTAGAAGCTATCCACAAGCTTCCCAAGTTTCCCGCTACGACCTCCTTGAAGTCATCTACTGTTGGACAATCAATCAAATCTCCAACAATGTCCCATTGTGTCGATTGTGCTGATTCATAATCAGCTTTCGTGCAGATAACATAAACCTAACTTTATCCGCTGCAATCACACCTATTCTATTCTAATATTTCACACACCCTCTTTTATTCCCTGTTTCAGAATTCCAGGCCATTATGGAGTCCATGCACATAGGTCAGGATTCTCCTAGAATTTTTTTGGAGATTCTTGAGGGAAATATAGGAGACCCTATGGTTTTGTCTTGTGTACGGTGATGATGATCCTAACAACAGCCTTTGGTTTTGTTTGAAGTATTTTTGGTTATTTCAGGTCATATTTGTGGACAACCACAGAAGTGAATCTTTGGTTTTTTTTTTTCTGTGATCATGGCTCATTCAGACCAGCACTCAACTCTCTTAAGAAGGCAGCTGTCTGTTTCAGTGATTTGGTTGCCCCATAGTTTCTCTTCCTGGGAGGTGGCCACATTATCATTTGTAAATTTTTTTAGAAAAAGTGTTTGGTATAAGGCATGGTTTAATGAGTCCTCCAGTCCATCAAAGAAAAAATCCTAAATTCATATGCTGACTGTTTGAATTAACTGACTTATATACTATAGACTAAATAGTCATATACACTGTAAAATGTATGCCTAATGTTCTTTTTTTTCACTTAGAGCCCAAGCAGTTTGCAGGCCATACATCAAATATTAAAGCTGTACATTTTAACAAGGAGTGCAATAAAGTGATAAGTGCAGGAGATGATAAAACACTCAGGTATGCCTTTTTTATTCTATAATGTTAGTGGAATATCCTGTAGACTTGCTGTAAATATCAGTTTGACTATCTGTAGTCAGCTTGAAAGCAGCATTGACCTTTCAGGAAATTATTCCAGTTCTAGATAATCAACTGACCATAAATTGAAATGGTATTTAGTGGCATTTGATAGGAGGTGAGATTCCACTTGGACTACAGAATTACGGCTCTTTGTTGAAAGTTATAATGAAAAGTTTCAAAGCACACTGGATGACAAATATTACTGGACAGATCCAAGTTAAGATACCTTGCAAAGGAAGTGGATGTCTCAAATATAATAAAAATGACATCATATAAAAATTTGCATCAAAGCAGAATTGTAAATATATGATAGCAATAAACTCCTTGTCACACAAAAGATACCACTGTCTTCATAGTCCAAACAACACAGTAGACTGAAATAAAATGATTGGTGTTGGTCTGACTTACATTTTTGATATTGGGCTTTTGTACATTGTTTATCAAGATATGGAAGAGGTATGTTTACAACGCTCTGGGAGAAAAAAATCACAAATTATCAACAGAATAAAACAAAAAACAATATACAGCTCGAAGTAGGATCAAACCTGTACTCGACACAGCACCTTAGGTGGCAAGGCACAGAAGCAGACTTAAAGTAAACAGCTCAACTCATTTGAACTATTGGTGTAATTGTCTGCCACCTGACAGAAGTTGGTTAAATAGTATTAAAATAATATGGCAAAAATATTTCAGATTGTAGATGCTCTTAAGCTTAAGAGAATAAACACTATTTAGACATGAGCCTATTTTGTTGACATTAGACATACCAATGTTGAGTTTTTTTTAAAAGAAATATTTTGTAAGCAGTATTATTATTTGTAACCATTTTAGTGATCATAGTGGTAGGAACACAAAAATAAGACTGGAGTGTTCATTATTCTCCTTTTGAGAGGTGATGTTCCAGCAGAATAATTTGCTAGACACTGATAATAAGTTACTTACAATGATTACTGTCTGTCAGACCACCTTTTTAATTTTGACACCTTCATAATAATTCCATTGTATTATATCAATGGTGCTGTTATCTATTTGCCAAATTTGTGATAAAAGTGGTTCCAAAATTTCATCTGCAAATGATTTTTTTGCTTTGAATAATTGCTCTTAGGGCCATGACAATTTTTGTTCTACAGTTCCTTGATGACTGATAATTTATTTTTTCTTTGAGTGTCATATACAGCAAAAATTAGATTTTAGTATACAATTTTTTTCCAGTGAATTGTTTTTTTTTCAATATGCTGTATGCCTTAATAATGTATATCTTAATCATTAGCTTTCTAACATGCAATGAGGATGGAATGAGAATAATGGAAAAGAAAATATGATCCTAAACGAGACAATATCAGCAGACTTAAAGATATCAGCAGACCAAATTCTTTAGACTTAGCTAGTGTCAACAATACTAAAAATGTGCCTATGGTCATATAAATATGAGAGGCATTGTACTCCCTGTGCAGCTCACTCAGGTATGATGGTTTAATTAAGAAGGAAAACATTTTATCAAGAATATAAATCTCCACTACTTGCATTCATTTATAGGGTGTGGGATGTGAACACGACTAAAGAGATACATCATATTGATGTTCCCTCTCCACCAGGGAGTTTGGAATTGACATCAGATGGTTCAATATTTACAGTAACATATGGACATTTTACTGTATTTTACGATGCTGAAACGTATGTATAAATGAAATCTTCTTCATAAATTGCTATCATGTCTATTGTGGGTAATTTATGTAATTTCAAAATTGCAAACCACATAAGTATATATATCTTACACATTCTGTTTATCCTTTCAGAGTTTTTTTGCGTTTGTGCTACTCCTTTATTGTTTCATTATCTTTGACATGTAGAAATGTTAAGTGGTCTTCAGCAATATGTTGTGTGGTACCGTTCCCATGTTGAACTCTTAATACAAGATATACACATAAACTCTATATTTTAGGAAAGCTTGGAATGTCCTTTATGTGGGGGTGCCATTTTTCAATGTAGTCACCATCCCTACTTCCCACACACAAATACCAACATTGGACAAGTTGTTGCATCCCATTGAGGAAGAAATCAGTCTTCTAACACTAGGTCCACACAGCTTCCCACACTCCCTCGTCAGAAGTGTAGCAGTACTCCTTGAGGTGTTCCTTCAATTGCAGGAAAGAGAATAAGCTGCAAGATGTCAGATTAGGGTTGTACAGCAGAGCAGGTGTAGTAAAATGTCAAATTTGAGATGCTTCAATACAGCTACTGTTTGTTGACTTATATGTGGGCGAGCATTGTGATGAAGAATTGCTTGTTTGTCCTGACGAACATGCAGCAAATGTGCATGGAATTTCTGTAATGTTTTTACATATCGATTGGAGTTGAAAGCATGTACCAAAAATTCTGTGTTCTACATCCTTACAGTCCCAAAAGATGGCCTTCTTCACTTTTCCTACTAAAGCGGCAACTTTGAACTATTTTGGGATAGGTGAGCCCTTATTTCTGTACTCCATAGACTGGTGCACGTTTTCTGGGTCATAATATATCCATACTCATTGTCAGTGACAGTTTGGGGGAGAAAGGTATTGTCTTTCTGTTCATATCATGTTAGTTGTTCTGTTAACGCACTTGGGTTCTATAAACTGGACCATCCAGCTAATCCTAACCTACTCTAGATGGTAACATATTACTGAAAGTCAACATGCTCAGCTCATGACCTTCCTGGATAACTGATACGGGTCTTCTAATCAGTCTATCTAGGCTTCTCACTCCCCCAATCCGATAACTATTTCTGCAGCTCAATCTATCACATAGTCTCTTTGTTTGTTAACTTGAGTCTTACGAGTTCCTGTAATAAATGTCCTACTCACTTCAACCTTGACCCTTGTTTCTTCCTCAATAATATGAACAGTCACTCTCGAAGTTACTATATCTCTTCAATCAGGATCACATCCCTACCACACAACAGTGTTAGAATGAGTTAGAATGTCATCATTATGCAATGTTCATTCACGCTCCATAAAAGCCATGGTAGCAAGCCTGTTTGCATATTTATTTTATCTTACATTCAAGTAAAAAAAAAAAAAAAATTAGTACATTTTTGTCATCCTTGACCTCTTAAAGGTTTGCAACCGACTATCATTGAGACTACATTATAATTTAGACAGTCACAGTCACACTGCTGTGTTGTCTTTTTTAAAATAATTCTTCTACATCCTGAGACACTAAAAAGAACACTTATAAAAGATGCAAAGTTGGCAGGCATACAGACTCATCATGAGATAAGAACCAACATCTCGCCAAGAATATAGATAGATTGCAAAAAACCTATGAGCCCTATGTGACATTCTGTGGCACGAAAAGGATCAAAATGAAGATATATATATATTAGAGAACTATCTAGGTTGTGTGAACAACTTGTGTAGAATATGCACAAGAAGAACATTATCTGCAACAGAAATGAAGAAAAAAAAGAAAAATGATACTATGCAAGACCTATCAAAATGACTTACTGTCAATTAGTGAAATAAACATTACAGGTGACATTAAGGGAACACACCAACATTTTGTGGGAAGTGCAGTAAAAGGATTTATAATTCTAAAAGGAATAGTATACCTAGCAGTTATGTAAATGAAGTTAAACTCCTGGTCACCAAAAACAGAACCATTTGGACTCATTTCAATCTTGACCTTTCTGTGATAAAATGTTCTGTCTGCAGCCATTACAAGAATTCAAAATTTGGCATTATATCCAGAAAGAGTAATTCTGTATCTGGTTTGTTGAATCTGACTCCTACTTCCTCTAACACTAGTTCAGACATTAGGGTAGGTGAAAATCAAGGTTTGCTTAGGACGCCTCGATAGCCTTTTGGGAAAATCACTCTGCTAGCTACTGATATTTGGACAACCCGTGTTCGATTCCTACTGGAAGCAGTGTGAATTGTTTTCGTGGTTGGAAAAATTACCCTCATGGTCAGCCAAGCCGCTGGCAGAAATGGGTACCAGGGTAGCACTCTGGGAAGGTGATGAATGGCACCTCGCTTGTGAATTATGATGCTTGAGACAACACTAGACAGTAGCCTCCGAACATTTCTCGATAGGCAGCTGTGCATATATGGGTAGGAAAATACCAGTGTGCTAAGATGTATATTCAAGTCTCATACCCTTTTTAAGGTTTGCTAAACCACAGATACATCTACAGCTACAAGAAGTCACTGTTGTTTTCTATTTTCATTCCTCGGATACAATAGTTAGAACTTCAACAATTCCAATATACACAGCAGCTGCAACAACATTAGTTACAATTTCTTATTTTGCAACAACTATAGCTGTAGCTGTAGCACACACGGTTACACCACACAAAGCTGCACCATAGTAAAGTAAAGAGTCCCCCTTCACGCCAAGTGGCATATAAGGAATATGGTGTTAATGACCATAAATCTTACAGACATGATTTTTAGGGTAATGTGGTCGGTATTACGCCCGTGCTGCTTTACTTTCCCAGAAAAAAAATCCGGTACTTATATAAGGCTGGGTAAACCCGGAAGCCATCGGTTGGGATCGAACCCTACCCCTCGTTCTTTGTAGTCCAGTTCACTAACTACTGAGCTATCGCGTCTCAAAGCTGCACCATGTCATCCTACAATTATAACACATATATGATGCTATATCATCTACGGTAAATTTTCTCACCAGTAGCATCATATTCAGGCTACCTGCATCAGCAACACACATGATTGTGGTTCATATTGTGGAATACACATGGCTACATCACCTACACTGCAAATTTCCTCACCAATAACAACTTATCCAGGCTACCTGCATCTGCTACACACACGACCACAATATACATGGCTACTTCACCCATACTGCAAATTTCCTCATCAATGACATGTCATCCAGGTTGTCCACAGCTGCTGCACATATGGCCACAACACACAATTCTACATCACCTACCCTTGAGTCTTCTCACCAATAATAACATATCCAATCAGCTCACTGTTACACCATGTTCACATACAACACACTGCCATTTAAAAAAAAAACATTGCTCCATCTCTCATGTGTTTTCCACAAAAATAAATGTCTTTCTCTCATTCTTTCAAACTCAGTGACAACATTGCATCACCCATAAAAACATATTTTGAGTAGGAGGGAGGGATGACAATTTGAAATATTTGGCTCACAAGATGTCATTCAATAGCATACGTTTTTTCATGTTGTTTGGTCTACTTTCCAAATGAATCACTTGTTCTGCTCACATCATCTAAATCATATATATTATTTGTGTAAAATTGTAACTATGGCTGGTTGTATCTTAACTAAATAGCATTCCCACTTCCAAATTTTGCCACAAAACAAATAACCCTCTTTATCAAAATGTAACAATTGAAAAATCACTAAACAATGAAAACAATTACAAAATTGGTGACTTCAACTTTTGAAGTAGTCATGAAAATAAAAATGTTCTTAGAAAATAAACTATTTCTTCTACTTAGTTACAATAAACAAAAGTTCACATATCATAATGTATAGATCACCATTTCTTTTTTATTAGTGGAAGTTGATGGGGAAAAAAAAAATCAGAAATCCTTTCTGCAAATAGAAACTGCAACTTCTGTCTAAGCTTGTATGTATATAACGACATCATTGATGAGACAGCAGTGCTTTAGATTATTTTGTCACGTGACTCAGTAAATACATTTTGGTGATTTCTTTTAATACTGCTCAGTGTTAAATTGTGTTCTATTTGTAAAATTAATCCATATATTAAAGGCCAATTTATGAAAATGATTTGTTTCAGTTTTGAGAAAATAAAAGAGATCAAGGCTCCAGCACCTATTAATACAGCTTCTCTTCATCCATCAAAGAACTTTTTTGTATGTGGTGGGGAAGATTTCAAAATGTACAAGTTTGACTACTTTACTGGAGCAGAAATAGGTGTGTGTATTTGTCATTTAGTAAGTTAGTGTCATTGGGTTGTTACTAGATGAAATGTGGTAGATATGATTTGCACATTGCTTAGTTTTTTACAAACATGTAATGTGTGAAATATTAAAAAAGGTGACATTTCTGTATCACAGCCTGGCTGCAATAGATTTTCACCATCTCTTGCATTGTTGATACATTCTTATGAACATTTCTTGTTATTAATCCATATTTTGATGGTCATTCCACCTGTAACACTGTAGTTATCTTGTTTATCTTACACCCTTTTCTTTAGCATGGAATCAAGTCTTTTTAATATACATTATCTAGTCCTCCTCACCCCCATTTTTGTATTTCTCATTTTATTCTCAGTATTCATTGCAAGCTGTATTTTGCAACCACAATTCTTTACCAGAGTTAAGGAAGCTGTTTCTGATTCTTGATAGTCTATTTTTTCATTTTGGTCCTTAACAAAGCCCATTCATCTTTTCATGTTATTTACTTTACCATTTCCTCTTATACCCTTTCTGTAAGTGTAACAAAATTCTATTTCTTCTCTTCTGATAACCTCATCTGTTGTTATTTGATGCTGTTTAGTGGTTCTTTGATGTCCTTCAATCATACTTTCGATCTGCTTCCTTAGTCCCTTCTTATACATTTTGTATGCTGTGATATCACAATGCATTCCTTCCAAGCGGGCAATCCATTTTATTTGTTCCTTTGTTTAGTTTTATTTGTTTATATATATATATATATATAATATCATCATCAAGTACCGGGCCTACTGGCATAGATCGTTCGTTCGCTTTCGTCAGCTTTGACCTCTGACGAAGTCCCACCCACTCAATTTTGTGGGACTGAATTTTGCGTGTAAAGTCTGTTTTATCCCATTACAGGATGCCCCTCGCCATGCAGGCAGATTTACTCCGACTTCAGAGGTACTAATTTTTAGGGAATTAGTAAAACCCAAGTGTCCTCGCCAGGGTACGAACCCCGGCTGTTGCCGTGGTAAGCCAACCGCCTATCGATTGCGCTAACCGGACACCCACTGGCATAGATGATCATGTCTCTCCACAATTTTCAATCTCGACAGTTATTTATCATTTCTGTTGTTGACCTTCTGCCAAGCCATTCTCTTAAGCTGTCTGGTATTTTTTCCTCTTTGCTTCCCTCTATCTCTTCGTCCCTCAATTTTTCCAGTTGTTACAATATATTCCAGTTGTTCTCTTCTCATTACATGGCCAAAAAATGATGATTGTTTCTTCCTAATATTGGAAATTAGCTCTCTTTTTGCTTTGACCTCTTTCAGAACATTTTCATTACTCTTCATAGCTGTCCATGGTATTCTCAACATTCATCTGTAAAACCACATTTCTACAGACTCCAGTGATTTTCTTGTCTGTTGTCCTATTGTCCATGATTCACATCCATATGTTAAGGCTGGCTCTACATAACATTTAAGAACTCTTTTTCTTGTTTCTATTGTCAAAAATGGATTGCATAGTATCTTCCTCATTGATGAATGCTGACATTAAACTCTTTGGCTAGTTCCTCCAAGTTGTCGCTAGCTAAATTGTTTATGTTGTCATACCGAATACCATCTGGACCAGGAGCAGTGCTGCATGACCTTTTAAATGTTGTTGATCTAAGTTCTTCTCCCAGTACAACCTTATACTGTTCTGAGAGTGACATTCTAATATAATCTTATAGCCTCATTTTCTTTGGTCAGTCAATGTAGTGAGCAAGCAGAGCCTTCCATTTGCTCTCATCAGATTTGTTGTGCCATGTCTGGCATGTGCTCTGGAAGTTTGGGATGCCCCTGTGCTGTGATGTGCCATTCATACGCTGATGAAGATGCCAGAATGTGGCGATGGATTTTTCTGAGCAGTTTCTTGCAGATATCATCCCACTTGTCATCCTTAACCTGTTTAGCACATTGTTTAAAGTGCATCATCATCTTATCAACCTTCTTTCAGACTATTCAAGATCTCAGGTTGTGTTTCTCCTTTCTTCCTAGCTTTCTGCCATGCTTTGGCCGCTTGTCTCGTCTTCCACCATGCTCCCTCGACCTATTTATTCCACTAGGGTGGCTGCATCAATCAGTCTTTCTCCCACAAAGGGCGCTCTGCTTGCTATGTCTGATTTTGCCATGATGTCCTGTTCTGTGCTCTCATAATGGAAGGTGTTGAGCTTGTTTTTTTGGCTTCTATTTCTACCTTCTTATTTAGGATGATGATCCATGGAAAGTGATCACTTTCATGGAATCCCAGTACACTCCACCTGCTTACAAGTACAATGGTGGAAGACACCATTGTCAGAGTCACCAGTTTGAGTAGCCATTCTGGTTGCCCTTCCATTGTTCAAGGAAACTAAATTGGCAGATACCAATCTGTCCTCTAGGTCTTCTCCCTGCTTGTTGATTATGATGTTACCCCACTGGTTGCTTCTAGCATTAAAATCTCAGCAAAAAAAATGACATTCTCCTTGAGCGCAAAGAGATTCTGCCATTGATGTGTGACCACCTTTCCATTACAGGCATACACATTTACAATAGTGGCACATTCTTGCGTATTGTCATACTCAACAGGAAATGTAGGGAGCAGAGTCCAGTCGTGGTTGATGTGGAGGTTAATGTCCTCATCTGGGACATCAACGAGGAAGATACAGTATACAGACAGATCTGTAATACGACACCAAAGGTGCACATGGCTCAGCAGGCAGAACAGTCAAAGAAGACGTTCTGGGGACTGGTTGGTCTCGAGACAAGAGAGGTTGTGAGTTCAAATCCCGGCTGAACTAGTTGGGATTTTTATTTATAATTTCTCTCTGCGGTAACTGCTGTCTCAGCAGCGAGGCCCGGCTTGAAAAGTCTACATCACTCTTTTGGATGAAAGAGATGGGAGTAATGATGGTGGGTGTATCAAGCAAAACGGAGGTGGAGTCATCAGTTGCTGGACACTGCTGGACAGCCTTAGGAAGGGATTAATGAGTTATATGGGGTCATCATCATTGCACTCTTATTATGTCCAGGTGCTCAGATCCCCTCTTCAGCAAGTCTCGCAGCTTAGGAAGGGATTTGAGCACCTATGGACATGTTCAGAGTGCAATGATAATAACCCCAAAATAACTATAAATGTTTAAAGTATGCGTGAATTAACTCTGAGTCTTTATAATTATCAGAACTAACACCATTCTATTATTAACTCAGTAGATATGGCATATTGTGATGTTACATTTTTTAAATCTGGTTAACTTTAATTGCCTTTGTATTCCAGTCACATTACCACACCTTCTCTTGAGTGAATTTTCAGTTTTTGTTGTCTTCGTGTTATTATTTCTTCTATGCACCTTTACTGTGGTTTGACTAAACCCTGCTGAGCACAGGACCAGTTTTCGCTACAGTTAAACATTTAAATTTTAGAGTATCTCACAGACATAGGACAAGATCATGGATCAGTGCATTTTTTTTGTTTTTATGGATTGGTTGCTGTCCAGTAATGTACTTAATGAACACAGCATGACAGAATTAGCAGTAGAGAGGAATGTGTAACAGTGGCTTAAGAGAAGAGTGGCTTCTGTCTGATGACACGCTGATTGGCATTGTTGCTTGACATATGCCCCTCTACTGATGAAACTAAAACTTGTACGTTGTAATGGAAGTGAGCTGACATTTAGGATGTCATGGGCTTGGGCGCATCCACAGATTCTTCAGCTTAAAGATATATGCCAGAGAACAAAATGAATAAATTAATGCATTCTTTGTCTTGGTTTTAGGAGAAAATGAGGTATGTAAAGACTGTTGCTTGCTTTAATTTGTTCTTGATGGAGATTTGTAAGAAGGAAGTATAAATCTCTGTTCGGAACAAAAATATTACAGCAAGTGACAGATTTTAAATACTTAAGAAGTGTTACATTCATGAACTACTGAATATGATTGTATTAATTAGTACCATTTAAAATTATGTAAAATTCTACTGAGTAATTTTTGTTCCAATTTTTAAAGTGACTTTTCTTCTGTCGTTTCAGAATCATTTAAGGGTCATTTTGGTCCAGTTCACTGTGTTCGTTTTTCACCTGATGGTGAGCTATACGCAAGTGGTAGTGAAGATGGG